>OZ012741.1:547313862-548513862 GCA_963859935.3 Lathyrus sativus
GAAGGATGTTCATTCATTTTTGATTTCTAAGTTTTTTCTTAACATAAATTAAGGGAGAATTGCTCCCAAGATTATTTTCATATCTTAACATATTCATCATTTTATATAAAGATACTGCAGAATAATATCTTAATTTTTTCGACAACTTATTCTGTAATAAAAAGATCAAAGTTTTAATTTCGGTTTTAGTCACCTAAATTGCGGTTTTGGCTTTCCTTCATTGCAACCTTCAACACCTACATTGTATTGGGTTTTAATGGGTAAATTTAGTCTTACATTACTTAAAGATATAACATGTATTGTCTTTATAAATAAGGAAAATTTTCACCTTACAAGCTATTTTTGTATTATTGAGTTAAGCCCAACAAACGTTTTTAAGACTTTATAGTATTGGACCAAATTTTACGGTTATCTAAATGTTATTTTTTTTTCATGTATGAATGAATTGTTGGGGTTGGTTGAAAATATACAAGTTCTTTGAAGTTTCACATCGCTTAATTTTGTGTATAAAGAGAGAGTTCAAGGCTATATATAAGATACAAGTTCTTTGAAGTTTTGCATCACCTAGTTTTGAGAAAGAAGAGGAATTCCAATTTATATATAGGATTCAAGTTCTTTATTCCAAGACGCAACAGTCAAATACACTTTAAGCTTGTGTTTGACTTTCTTTATTCTCTTATACTTTTGTATTAGAGTATTGTGAGATATAGTTGTTCTCTTATACTCTTGTATTCGAGTGTTGTGAGATGTAAGTATAGTTAAATGTTTGTTTTGTAAAGTATGAGTGTATTGGAGTTTGGGTTAGTTGAGAGTATATTAGGTGTTTTAACAGTTTTCACTAACCAAAACGGCATCTACATCCACACCCTCATCTTGGAATGAAGATTTTTATCCCATGTCATAAGCTCTGAGACAATGACCACTACTATCTAAGTATATGGAACGTGTTTGAACTTAGGCTTCAAAGGTTGAAATGATTGACAATTTGTTCAAGCCACTGTCTGATAAGAAGGATGTTCATTCATTTTTGATTTCTAAGTTTTTTCTTAACATAAATTAAGGGAGAATTGCTCCCAAGATTATTTTCATATCTTAACATATTCATCATTGTATATAAAGATACTGCAGAATAATATCTTAATTTTTTCGACAACTTATTCTGTAATAAAAAGATCAAAGTTTTAATTTCGGTTTTAGTCACCTAAATTGCGGTTTTGGCTTTCCTTCATTGCAACCTTCAACACCTACATTGTATTGGGTTTTAATGGGTAAATTTAGTCTTACATTACTTAAAGATATAACATGTATTGTCTTTATAAATGAGGAAAATTTTCACCTTACAAGCTATTTTTGTATTATTGAGTTAAGCCCAACAAACGTTTTTAAGACTTTATAGTATTGGACCAAATTTTACGGTTATCTAAATGTTATTTTTTTTTCATGTATGAATGAATTGTTGGGGTTGGTTGAAAATATACAAGTTCTTTGAAGTTTCACATCGCTTAATTTTGTGTATAAAGAGAGAGTTCAAGGCTATATATAAGATACAAGTTCTTTGAAGTTTTGCATCACCTAGTTTTGAGAAAGAAGAGGAATTCCAATTTATATATAGGATTCAAGTTCTTCATTCCAAGACGCAACAGTCAAATACACTTTAAGCTTGTGTTTGACTTTCTTTATTCTCTTATACTTTTGTATTAGAGTGTTGTGAGATATAGTTGTTCTCTTATACTCTTGTATTCGAGTGTTGTGAGATTTAAGTATAGTTAAATGTTTGTTTTGTAAAGTATGAGTGTATTGGAGTTTGGGTTGGTTGAGAGTATATTAGGTGTTTAACAATTTTCACTAACCAAAACGGCATCTACATCCACACCCTCATCTTGGAATGAATATTTTTATCCCATGTCATAAGCTCTGAGACAATGACCACTACTATCTAAGTATATGGAACGTGTTTGAACTTAGGCTTCAAAGGTTGAAATGATTGACAATTTGTTTAAGCCACTGTCTGATAAGAAGGATGTTCATTCATTTTTGATTTCTAAGTTTTTTCTTAACATAAATTAAGGGAGAATTGCTCCCAAGATTATTTTCATATCTTAACATATTCATCATTTTATATAAAGATACTGCAGAATAATATCTTAATTTTTTCGACAACTTATTCTGTAATAAAAAGATCAAAGTTTTAATTTCGGTTTTAGTCACCTAAATTGCGGTTTTGGCTTTCCTTCATTGCAACCTTCAACACCTACATTGTATTGGGTTTTAATGGGTAAATTTAGTCTTACATTACTTAAAGATATAACATGTATTGTCTTTATAAATGAGGAAAATTTTCACCTTACAAGCTATTTTTGTATTATTGAGTTAAGCCCAACAAACGTTTTTAAGACTTTATAGTATTGGACCAAATTTTACGGTTATCTAAATGTTATTTTTTTTTCATGTATGAATGAATTGTTGGGGTTGGTTGAAAATATACAAGTTCTTTGAAGTTTCACATCGCTTAATTTTGTGTATAAAGAGAGAGTTCAAGGCTATATATAAGATACAAGTTCTTTGAAGTTTTGCATCACCTAGTTTTGAGAAAGAAGAGGAATTCCAATTTATATATAGGATTCAAGTTCTTTATTCCAAGACGCAACAGTCAAATACACTTTAAGCTTGTGTTTGACTTTCTTTATTCTCTTATACTTTTGTATTAGAGTATTGTGAGATATAGTTGTTCTCTTATACTCTTGTATTCGAGTGTTGTGAGATGTAAGTATAGTTAAATGTTTGTTTTGTAAAGTATGAGTGTATTGGAGTTTGGGTTAGTTGAGAGTATATTAGGTGTTTTAACAGTTTTCACTAACCAAAACGGCATCTATATCCACACCCTCATCTTGGAATGAAGATTTTTATCCCATGTCATAAGCTCTGAGACAATGACCACTACTATCTAAGTATATGGAACGTGTTTGAACTTAGGCTTCAAAGGTTGAAATGATTGACAATTTGTTCAAGCCACTGTCTGATAAGAAGGATGTTCATTCATTTTTGATTTCTATGTTTTTTCTTAACATAAATTAAGGGAAAATTGCTCCCAAGATTATTTTCATATCTTAACATATTCATCATTGTATATAAAGATACTCCAGAATAATATCTTAATTTTTTCGACAACTTATTCTGTAATAAAAAGATCAAAGTTTTAATTTCGGTTTTAGTCACCTAAATTGTGATTTTGGCTTTCCTTCATTGCAACCTTCAACACCTACATTGTATTGGGTTTTAACGGGTAAATTTAGTCTTACATTACTTAAAGATATTACATGTATTGTCTTTATAAATGAGGAAAATTTTCACCTTACAAGCTATTTTTGTATTATTGAGTTAAGCCCAACAAACGTTTTTAAGACTTTATAGTATTGGACCAAATTTTACGGTTATCTAAATGTTATTTTTTTTTCATGTATGAATGAATTGTTGGGGTTGGTTGAAAATATACAAGTTCTTTGAAGTTTCACGTCGCTCAATTTTGTGTATAAAGAGAGAGTTCAAGGCTATATATAAGATACAAGTTCTTTGAAGTTTTGCATCACCTAGTTTTGAGAAAGAAGAGGAATTCCAATTTATATATAGGATTCAAGTTCTTCATTCCAAGACGCAACAGTCAAATACACTTTAAGCTTGTGTTTGACTTTCTTTATTCTCTTATACTTTTGTATTATAGTGTTGTGAGATATAGTTGTTCTCTTATACTCTTGTATTCGAGTGTTGTGAGATTTAAGTATAGTTAAATGTTTGTTTTGTAAAGTATGAGTGTATTCGAGTTTGGGTTAGTTGAGAGTATATTAGGTGTTTAACAATTTTCACTAACCAAAACGGCATCTACATCCACACCCTCATCTTGGAATGAATATTTTTATCCCATGTCATAAGCTCTGAGACAATGACCACTACTATCTAAGTATATGGAACGTGTTTGAACTTAGGCTTCAAAGGTTGAAATGATTGACAATTTGTTTAAGCCACTGTCTGATAAGAAGGATGTTCATTCATTTTTGATTTCTAAGTTTTTTCTTAACATAAATTAAGGGAGAATTGCTCCCAAGATTATTTTCATATCTTAACATATTCATCATTTTATATAAAGATACTGCAGAATAATATCTTAATTTT
This sequence comes from Lathyrus sativus, assembly GCA_963859935.3. NCBI lineage: Eukaryota > Viridiplantae > Streptophyta > Magnoliopsida > Fabales > Fabaceae > Lathyrus > Lathyrus sativus. The sequence goes on from OZ012741.1 coordinate 547,318,030, forward strand.
TTCGACAACTTATTCTGTAATAAAAAGATCAAAGTTTTAATTTCGGTTTTAGTCACCTAAATTGCGGTTTTGGCTTTCCTTCATTGCAACCTTCAACACCTACATTGTATTGGGTTTTAATGGGTAAATTTAGTCTTACATTACTTAAAGATATAACATGTATTGTCTTTATAAATGAGGAAAATTTTCACCTTACAAGCTATTTTTGTATTATTGAGTTAAGCCCAACAAACGTTTTTAAGACTTTATAGTATTGGACCAAATTTTACGGTTATCTAAATGTTATTTTTTTTTCATGTATGAATGAATTGTTGGGGTTGGTTGAAAATATACAAGTTCTTTGAAGTTTCACATCGCTTAATTTTGTGTATAAAGAGAGAGTTCAAGGCTATATATAAGATACAAGTTCTTTGAAGTTTTGCATCACCTAGTTTTGAGAAAGAAGAGGAATTCCAATTTATATATAGGATTCAAGTTCTTTATTCCAAGACGCAACAGTCAAATACACTTTAAGCTTGTGTTTGACTTTCTTTATTCTCTTATACTTTTGTATTAGAGTATTGTGAGATATAGTTGTTCTCTTATACTCTTGTATTCGAGTGTTGTGAGATGTAAGTATAGTTAAATGTTTGTTTTGTAAAGTATGAGTGTATTGGAGTTTGGGTTAGTTGAGAGTATATTAGGTGTTTTAACAGTTTTCACTAACCAAAACGGCATCTACATCCACACCCTCATCTTGGAATGAAGATTTTTATCCCATGTCATAAGCTCTGAGACAATGACCACTACTATCTAAGTATATGGAACGTGTTTGAACTTAGGCTTCAAAGGTTGAAATGATTGACAATTTGTTCAAGTCACTGTCTGATAAGAAGGATGTTCATTCATTTTTGATTTCTATGTTTTTTCTTAACATAAATTAAGGGAAATTGCTCCCAAGATTATTTTCATATCTTAACATATTCATCATTGTATATAAAGATACTCCAGAATAATATCTTAATTTTTTCGACAACTTATTCTGTAATAAAAAGATCAAAGTTTTAATTTCGGTTTTAGTCACCTAAATTGTGATTTTGGCTTTCCTTCATTGCAACCTTCAACACCTACATTGTATTGGGTTTTAACGGGTAAATTTAGTCTTACATTACTTAAAGATATAACATGTATTGTCTTTATAAATGAGGAAAATTTTCACCTTACAAGCTATTTTTGTATTATTGAGTTAAGCCCAACTAACGTTTTTAAGACTTTATAGTATTGGACCAAATTTTACGGTTATCTAAATGTGATTTTTTTTTTCATGTTTGAATGAATTGTTGGGGTTGGTTGAAAATATACAAGTTCTTTGAAGTTTCACGTCGCTCAATTTTGTGTATAAAGAGAGAGTTCAAGGCTATATATAAGATACAAGTTCTTTGAAGTTTTGCATCACCTAGTTTTGAGAAAGAAGAGGAATTCCAATTTATATATAGGATTCAAGTTCTTCATCCTAAGACGCAACAGTCAAATACAATTTAAGCTTGTATTTGACTTTCTTTATTCTGTTATACTTTTGTATTAGAGTGTTGTGAGATATAGTTGTTCTCTTATTCTCTTGTATTCGAGTGTTGTGAGATGTAAGTATAGTTAAATGTTTGTTTTGTAAAGTATGAGTATATTGGAGTTTGGGTTAGTTGAGAGTATATTAGGTGTTTTAACAATTTTCACTAACCAAAACGGCATCTACATCCACACGCTCATCTTGGAATGAAGATTTTTATCCCATGTCATAAGCTCTGAGACAATGACCACTACTATCTAAGTATATGGAACGTGTTTGAACATAGGCTTCAAAGGTTGAAATGATTGACAATTTGTTCAAGTCACTGTCTGATAAGAAGGATGTTCATTCATTTTTGATTTCTATGTTTTTTCTTAACATAAATTAAGGAAAAATTGCTACCAAGATTTTTATCATATCTTAACATATTCATCGCTGTATATAAAGATACTGCAGAATAATATCTTAATTTTTTCGACAACTTATTCTGTAATAAAAAGATCAAAGTTTTAGTTTCGGTTTTAGTCACATAAATTGCGGTTTTGGCTTTCCTTCATTGCAACCTTCAACACCTACATTGTATTGGGTTTTAATGGGTAAATTTAGTCTTACATTACTTAAAGATATAACAACATGTATTGTCTTTATAAGTGAGGATAATTTTCACCTTACAAGCTAGTTTTGTATTATTGAGTTAACCCCAACAAAAGTTTTTAAGACTTTATAGTCTTGGACCAAATTTTACGGTTATCTAAGTGTTATTTTTTTTTCATGTATGAATGAATTGTTAGGGTTGGTTGAAACTATACAAGTTCTTTGAAGTTTCACGTCGCTTAATTTTGTGTATAAAGAGAGAGTTCAAGGCTATATATAAGATACAAGTTCTTTGAAGTTTTACATCACTTAGTTTTGTGAAAGAAGAGGAATTCCAATGTTATATATAGGATTCAAGTTCTTCATTCCAAGACGCAACAGTCAAAAACACTTTAAGCTTGTATTTGACTTCTTTATTCTCTTATACTTTTGTATTAGAGTGTTGTGAGATATAGTTGTTCTCCTATACTCTTGTATTCGAGTGTTGTGAGATGTAAGTATAGTTAAATGTTTGTTTTGTAAAGTATGAGTGTATTGGAGTTTGGGTTAGTTGAGAGTATAGTAGGTGTTTAACAATTTTCACTAACCAAAACGGCATCTACATCCACACCCTCATCTTGGAATGAAGATTTTTATCCCATGTCATAAGCTCTAAGACAATGACCACTACTATCTAAGTATATGGAACGTGTTTGAGCTTAGGCTTCAAAGGTTGAAATGATTGACAATTTGTTCAAGCCACTGTCTGATAAGAAGGATGTTCATTCATTTTTGGTTTCTATGTTTTTTCTTAACATAAATTAAGGGAAAATTGCTCCCAAGATTATTTTCATATCTTAACATATTCATCATTGTATATAAAGATACTCCAGAATAATATCTTAATTTTTTCGACAACTTATTCTGTAATAAAAAGATCAAAGTTTTAATTTCGGTTTTAGTCACCTAAATTGTGATTTTGGCTTTCCTTCATTGCAACCTTCAACACCTACATTGTATTGGGTTTTAACGGGTAAATTTAGTCTTACATTACTTAAAGATATAACATGTATTGTCTTTATAAATGAGGAAAATTTTCACCTTACAAGCTATTTTTGTATTATTGAGTTAAGCCCAACAAACGTTTTTAAGACTTTATAGTATTGGACCAAATTTTACGGTTATCTAAATGTTATTTTTTTTTCATGTTTGAATGAATTGTTGGGGTTGGTTGAAAATATACAAGTTCTTTGAAGTTTCACGTCGCTCAATTTTGTGTATAAAGAGAGAGTTCAAGGCTATATATAAGATACAAGTTCTTTGAAGTTTTACATCACCTAGTTTTGAGAAAGAAGAGGAATTCCAATTTATATATAGGATTCAAGTTCTTCATCCTAAGACGCAACAGTCAAATACACTTTAAGCTTGTATTTGACTTTCTTTATTCTGTTATACTTTTGTATTAGAGTGTTGTGAGATATAGTTGTTCTCTTATTCTCTTGTATTCGAGTGTTGTGAGATGTAAGTATAGTTAAATGTTTGTTTTGTAAAGTATGAGTATATTGGAGTTTGGGTTAGTTGAGAGTATATTAGGTGTTTTAACAATTTTCACTAACCAAAACGGCATCTACATCCACACCCTCATCTTGGAATGAAGATTTTTATCCCATGTCATAAGCTCTGAGACAATGACCACTACTATCTAAGTATATGGAACGTGTTTGAACATAGGCTTCAAAGGTTGAAATGATTGACAATTTGTTCAAGTCACTGTCTGATAAGAAGGATGTTCATTCATTTTTGATTTCTATGTTTTTTCTTAACATAAATTAAGGAAAAATTGCTACCAAGATTTTTATCATATCTTAACATATTCATCACTGTATATAAAGATACTGCAGAATAATATCTTAATTTTTTCGACAACTTATTCTGTAATAAAAAGATCAAAGTTTTAGTTTCGGTTTTAGTCACATAAATTGCGGTTTTGGCTTTCCTTCATTGCAACCTTCAACACCTACATTGTATTGGGTTTTAATGGGTAAATTTAGTCTTACATTACTTAAAGATATAACAACATGTATTGTCTTTATAAGTGAGGATAATTTTCACCTTACAAGCTAGTTTTGTATTATTGAGTTAACCCCAACAAAAGTTTTTAAGACTTTATAGTCTTGGACCAAATTTTACGGTTATCTAAGTGTTATTTTTTTTTTCATGTATGAATGAATTGTTAGGGTTGGTTGAAACTATACAAGTTCTTTGAAGTTTCACGTCGCTTAATTTTGTGTATAAAGAGAGAGTTCAAGGCTATATATAAGATACAAGTTCTTTGAAGTTTTACATCACTTAGTTTTATGAAAGAAGAGGAATTCCAATGTTATATATAGGATTCAAGTTCTTCATTCCAAGACGCAACAGTCAAATACACTTTAAGCTTGTATTTGACTTCTTTATTCTCTTATACTTTTGTATTAGAGTGTTGTGAGATATAGTTGTACTCTTATACTCTTGTATTCGAGTGTTGTGAGATGTAAGTATAGTTAAATGTTTGTTTTGTAAAGTATGAGTGTATTGGAGTTTGGGTTAGCTGAGAGTATAGTAGGTGTTTAACAATTTTCACTAACCAAAACGGCATCTACATCCACACCCTCATCTTGGAATGAATATTTTTATCCCATGTCATAAGCTCTAAGACAATGACCACTACTATCTAAGTATATGGAACGTGTTTGAGCTTAGGCTTCAAAGGTTGAAATGATTGACAATTTGTTCAAGCCACTGTCTGATAAGAAGGATGTTCATTCATTTTTGATTTCTATGTTTTTTCTTAACATAAATTAAGGGAAAATTGCTACCAATATTTTTATCTTATCTTAACATATTCATCATTGTATATAAAGATACTGCAGAATAATATCTTAATTTTTTCGACAACTTATTCTGTAATAAAAAGATCAAAGTTTTAATTTCGGTTTTAGTCACATAAATTACGGTTTTGGCTTTCCTTCATTGCAACCTTCAACACCTACGTTGTATTGGGTTTTAATGGGTAAATTTAGTCTTACATTACTTAAAGATATAACATGTATTGTCTTTATAAGTGAGGATAGTTTTCATCTTACAAGGTAGTTTTGTATTATTGAGTTAAGCCCAACAAAAGTTTTTAAGACTTTATAGTCTTGGACCAAATTTTACGGTTATCTAAATGTTATTTTTTTTTCATGTATGAATGAATTGTTGGGGTTGGTTGAAAATATACAAGGTCTTTGAAGTTTCACGTCGCTTAATTTTATGTATAAAGAGAGAGTTCAAGGCTATATATAAGATACAAGTTCTTTGAAGTTTTACATCACTTAGTTTTGTGAAAGAAGAGGAATTCCAATGTTATATATAGGATTCAAGTTCTTCATTCCAAGACGCAACAGTCAAAAACACTTGAAGCTTGTATTTGACTTCTTTATTCTCTTATACTTTTGTATTAGAGTGTTGTGAGATATAGTTGTTCTCTTATACTCTTGTATTCGAGTGTTGTGAGATGTAAGTATAGTTAAATGTTTGTTTTGTAAAGTATGAGTGTATTGGAGTTTGGGTTAGTTGAGACTATATTAGGTGTTTAACAATTTTCACTAACCAAAACGGCATCTACATCCACACCCTCATCTTGGAATGAAGATTTTTATCCCATGTCATAAGCTCTGAGACAATGACCACTACTATCTAAGTATATGGAACGTGTTTGAACTTAGGCTTCAAAGGTTGAAATGATTGACAATTTGTTCAAGCCACTGTCTGATAAGAAGGATGTTCATTCATTTTTGATTTCTAAGTTTTTTCTTAACATAAATTAAGGGAAAATTGCTACCAAGATTTTTATCTTATCTTAACATATTCATCACTGTATATAAAGATACTGCAGAATAATATCTTAATTTTTTCGACAACTTATTCTGTAATAAAAAGATCAAAGTTTTAATTTCGGTTTTAGTCACCTAAATTGCGGTTTTGGCATTCCTTCATTGCAACTTTCAACACCTACATTGTATTGGGTTTTAATGGGTAAATTTAGTCTTACATTACTTAAAGATATAACATGTATTGTCTTTATAAGTGAGGAAAATTTTCACCTTACAAGCTAGTTTTGTATTATTGAGTTAAGCCCAATAAAAGTTTTTAAGACTTTATAGTCTTGGACCAAATTTTACGGTTATCTAAATGTTATTTTTTTTTCATGTATGAATGAATTGTTGGGGTTGGTTGAAAATATACAAGTTCTTTGAAGTTTTACGTTGCTTAATTTTGTGTATAAAGAGAGAGTTCAAGGCTATATATAAGATACAAGTTCTTTGAAGTTTTACATCACTTAGTTTTGTGAAAGAAGAGGAATTCCAATGTTATATATAGGATTCAAGTTCTTCACTCCAAGATGCAACAGTCAAATGCACTTTAAGCTTGTATTTGACTTTCTTTATTCTCTTATACTTTTGTATTAAAGTGTTGTGAGATATAGTTGTTCTCTTATACTCTTGTATTCGAGTGTTGTGAGATGTAAGTATAGTTAAATGTTTGTTTTGTAAAGTATGAGTGTATTGGAGTTTGGGTTAGTTGAGAGTATATTAGGTATTTTAACAATTTTCACTAACCAAAACGGCATCTACATCCACACCCTCATCTTGGAATGAAGATTTTTATCCCATGTCATAAGCTCTGAGACAATGACCACTACTATCTAAGTATATGGAACGTGTTTAAACTTAGGCTTCAAAGGTTGAAATGATTGAAAATTTGTTCAAGCCACTGTCTGATAAGAAGGATGTTCATTTATTTTAGATTTCTAAGTTTTTTCTTAACCTAAATTAAGGGAAAATTGCTACCAAGATTTTTATCATATCTTAACATATTCATCACTGTATATAAAGATACTGCAGAATAATATCTTAATTTTTTCGACAACTTATTCTATAATAAAAAGATCAAAGTTTTAATTTCAATTTTAGTCACATAAATTGCGGTTTTGGCTTTCCTTCATTGCAACCTTCAACACCTACATTGTATTGGGTTTTAATGGGTAAATTTAGTCTTACATTACTTAAAGATATAACATGTATTGTCTTTATAAGTGAGGATAATTTTCACCTTACAAGCTAGTTTTGCATTGCTGAGTTAAGCCCAACAAAAGTTTTTAAGACTTTATAGTCTTGGACCAAATTTTACGGTTATCTAAATGTTATTTTTTTTTCATGTATGAATGAATTGTTGGGGTTGGTTGAAAATATACAAGTTCTTTGAAGTTTCACGTCGCTTAATTTTGTGTATAAAGAGAGAGTTCAAGGCTATATATAAGATACAAGTTCTTTGAAGTTTTACATCACTTAGTTTTGTGAAAGAAGAGGAATTCCAATTTATATATAGGATTCAAGTTCTTCATTCCAAAATGCAACAGTCAAAAACACTTTAAGCTTGTATTTGACTTTCTTTATTCTCTTATACTTTTGTATTAGAGTGTTGTGAGATATAGTTGTTCTCTTATACTCTTGTATTCGAGTGTTGTGAGATTTAAGTATAGTTAAATGTTTGTTTTGTAAAGTATGAGTGTATTGGAGTTTGGGTTAGTTGAGAGTATATTAGGTGTTTTAACAATTTTCACTAACCAAAACGGCATCTACATCCACACCCTCATCTTGGAATGAATACTCTTATCCCATGTCATAAGCTCTGAGACAATGACCACTACTATCTAAGTATATGGAACGTGTTTGAACTTAGGCTTCAAAGGTTGAAATGATTGACAATTTGTTCAAGCCACTGTCTGATAAGAAGGATGTTCATTCATTTTTGATTTCTATGTTTTTTCTTAACATAAATTAAGGGAAAATTGCTACCAAGATTTTTATCATATCTTAACATATTCATCACTGTATATAAAGATACTGCAGAATAATATCTTAATTTTTTCGACAACTTATTCTGTAATAAAAAGATCAAAGTTTTAATTTCGATTTTAGTCACATAAATTGCGGTTTTGGCTTTCCTTCATTGCAACCTTCAAAACCTACATTGTATTGGGTTTTAATGGGTAAATTTAGTCTTACATTACTTAAAGATATAACATGTATTGTCTTTATAAGTGAGGATAATTTTCACCTTACAAGCTAGTTTTGCATTGCTGAGTTAAGCCCAACAAAAGTTTTTAAGACTTTATAGTCTTGGACCAAATTTTACGGTTATCTAAATGTTATTTTTTTTTCATGTATGAATGAATTGTTGGGGTTGGTTGAAAATATACAAGTTCTTTGAAGTTTCACGTCGCTTAATTTTGTGTATAAAGAGAGAGTTCAAGGCTATATATAAGATACAAGTTCTTTGAAGTTTTACATCACTTAGTTTTGTGAAAGAAGAGGAATTCCAATTTATATATAGGATTCAAGTTCTTCATTCCAAAATGCAACAGTCAAAAACACTTTAAGCTTGTATTTGACTTTCTTTATTCTCTTATACTTTTGTATTAGAGTGTTGTGAGATATAGTTGTTCTCTTATACTCTTGTATTCGAGTGTTGTGAGATTTAAGTATAGTTAAATGTTTGTTTTGTAAAGTATGAGTGTATTGGAGTTTGGGTTAGTTGAGAGTATATTAGGTGTTTTAACAATTTTCACTAACCAAAACGGCATCTACATCCACACCCTCATCTTGGAATGAATACTCTTATCCCATGTCATAAGCTCTGAGACAATGACCACTACTATCTAAGTATATGGAACGTGTTTGAACTTAGGCTTCAAAGGTTGAAATGATTGACAATTTGTTCAAGCCACTGTCTGATAAGAAGGATGTTCATTCATTTTTGATTTCTAAGTTTTTTCTTAACATAAATTAAGGGAAAATTGCTACCAAGATTTTTATCATATCTTAACATATTCATCACTGTATATAAAGATACTGCAGAATAATATCTTAATTTTTTCGACAACTTATTCTGTAATAAAAAGATCAAAGTTTTAATTTCGATTTTAGTCACATAAATTGCGGTTTTGGCTTTCCTTCATTGCAACCTTCAAAACCTACATTGTATTGGGTTTTAATTGGTAAATTTAGTCTTACATTACTTAAAGATATAACATGTATTGTCTTTATAAGTGAGGATAATTTTCACCTTACAAGCTAGTTTTGTATTATTGAGTTAAGCCCAACAAAAGTTTATAAGACTTTATAGTCTTGGACCAAATTTTACGGTTATCTAAATGTTTTTTTTTTACGTATGAATGAATTGTTGGGGTTGGTTGAAAATATACAAGTTCTTTGAAGTTTCACGTCGCTTAATTTTATGTATAAAGAGAGAGTTCAAGGCTATATATAAGATACAAGTTCTTTGAAGTTTTACATCACTTAGTTTTGTGAAAGAAGAGGAATTCCAATGTTATATATAGGATTCAAGTTCTTCATTCCAAGACGCAACAGTCAAAAACACTTTAAGCTTGTATTTGACTTCTTTATTCTCTTATACTTTTGTATTAGAGTGTTGTGAGATATAGTTGTTCTCTTATACTCTTGTATTCGAGTGTTGTGAGATGTAAGTATAGTTAAATGTTTGTTTTGTAAAGTATGAGTGTATTGGAGTTTGGGTTAGTTGAGACTATATTAGGTGTTTAACAATTTTCACTAACCAAAACGGCATCTACATCCACACCCTCATCTTGGAATGAAGATTTTTATCCCATGTCATAAGCTCTGAGACAATGACCACTACTATCTAAGTATATGGAACGTGTTTGAACTTAGGCTTCAAAGGTTGAAATGATTGACAATTTGTTCAAGCCACTGTCTGATAAGAAGGATGTTCATTCATTTTTGATTTCTAAGTTTTTTCTTAACATAAATTAAGGGAAAATTGCTACCAAGATTTTTATCTTATCTTAACATATTCATCACTGTATATAAAGATACTGCAGAATAATATCTTAATTTTTTCGACAACTTATTCTGTAATAAAAAGATCAAAGTTTTAATTTCGGTTTTAGTCACCTAAATTGCGGTTTTGGCATTCCTTCATTGCAACTTTCAACACCTACATTGTATTGGGTTTTAATGGGTAAATTTAGTCTTACATTACTTAAAGATATAACATGTATTGTCTTTATAAGTGAGGAAAATTTTCACCTTACAAGCTAGTTTTGTATTATTGAGTTAAGCCCAATAAAAGTTTTTAAGACTTTATAGTCTTGGACCAAATTTTACGGTTATCTAAATGTTATTTTTTTTTCATGTATGAATGAATTGTTGGGGTTGGTTGAAAATATACAAGTTCTTTGAAGTTTTACGTTGCTTAATTTTGTGTATAAAGAGAGAGTTCAAGGCTATATATAAGATACAAGTTCTTTGAAGTTTTACATCACTTAGTTTTGTGAAAGAAGAGGAATTCCAATGTTATATATAGGATTCAAGTTCTTCACTCCAAGATGCAACAGTCAAATGCACTTTAAGCTTGTATTTGACTTTCTTTATTCTCTTATACTTTTGTATTAAAGTGTTGTGAGATATAGTTGTTCTCTTATACTCTTGTATTCGAGTGTTGTGAGATGTAAGTATAGTTAAATGTTTGTTTTGTAAAGTATGAGTGTATTGGAGTTTGGGTTAGTTGAGAGTATATTAGGTATTTTAACAATTTTCACTAACCAAAACGGCATCTACATCCACACCCTCATCTTGGAATGAAGATTTTTATCCCATGTCATAAGCTCTGAGACAATGACCACTACTATCTAAGTATATGGAACGTGTTTAAACTTAGGCTTCAAAGGTTGAAATGATTGAAAATTTGTTCAAGCCACTGTCTGATAAGAAGGATGTTCATTTATTTTTGATTTCTAAGTTTTTTCTTAACCTAAATTAAGGGAAAATTGCTACCAAGATTTTTATCATATCTTAACATATTCATCACTGTATATAAAGATACTGCAGAATAATATCTTAATTTTTTCGACAACTTATTCTGTAATAAAAAGATCAAAGTTTTAATTTCAATTTTAGTAACATAAATTGCGGTTTTGGCTTTCCTTCATTGCAACCTTCAACACCTACATTGTATTGGGTTTTAATGGGTAAATTTAGTCTTACATTACTTAAAGATATAACATGTATTGTCTTTATAAGTGAGGATAATTTTCACCTTACAAGCTAGTTTTGCATTGCTGAGTTAAGCCCAACAAAAGTTTTTAAGACTTTATAGTCTTGGACCAAATTTTACGGTTATCTAAATGTTATTTTTTTTTCATGTATGAATGAATTGTTGGGGTTGGTTGAAAATATACAAGTTCTTTGAAGTTTCACGTCGCTTAATTTTGTGTATAAAGAGAGAGTTCAAGGCTATATATAAGATACAAGTTCTTTGAAGTTTTACATCACTTAGTTTTGTGAAAGAAGAGGAATTCCAATTTATATATAGGATTCAAGTTCTTCATTCCAAAATGCAACAGTCAAAAACACTTTAAGCTTGTATTTGACTTTCTTTATTCTCTTATACTTTTGTATTAGAGTGTTGTGAGATATAGTTGTTCTCTTATACTCTTGTATTCGAGTGTTGTGAGATTTAAGTATAGTTAAATGTTTGTTTTGTAAAGTATGAGTGTATTGGAGTTTGGGTTAGTTGAGAGTATATTAGGTGTTTTAACAATTTTCACTAACCAAAACGGCATCTACATCCACACCCTCATCTTGGAATGAATACTCTTATCCCATGTCATAAGCTCTGAGACAATGACCACTACTATCTAAGTATATGGAACGTGTTTGAACTTAGGCTTCAAAGGTTGAAATGATTGACAATTTGTTCAAGCCACTGTCTGATAAGAAGGATGTTCATTCATTTTTGATTTCTAAGTTTTTTCTTAACATAAATTAAGGGAAAATTGCTCCCAAGATTTTTATCATATCTTAACATATTCATCACTGTATATAAAGATACTGCAGAATAATGTCTTAATTTTTTCGACAACTTATTCTGTAATAAAAAGATCAAAATTTTAATTTCGGTTTTAGTCACATAAATTGCGATTTTGGCTTTCCTTCATTGCAACCTTCAAAACCTACATTGTATTGGGTTTTAATTGGTAAATTTAGTCTTACATTACTTAAAGATATAACATGTATTGTCTTTATAAGTGAGGATAATTTTCACCTTACAAGCTAGTTTTGTATTATTGAGTTAAGCCCAACAAAAGTTTTTAAGACTTTATAGTCTTGGACCAAATTTTACGGTTATCTAAATGTTTTTTTTTTATGTATGAATGAATTGTTGGGGTTGGTTGAAAATATACAAGTTCTTTGAAGTTTCACGTCGCTTAATTTGGTGTATAAAGAGAGAGTTCAAGGCTATATATAAGATATAAGTTCTTTGAAGTTTTAAATCACATAGTTTTGTGAAAGAAGAGGAATTCCAATTTTTATATAGGATTCAAGTTCTTCATTCCAAGATGCAACAGTCAAAAATACTTTAAGCTTGTATTTGACTTTCTTTATTCTCTTATACTTTTGTATTAGAGTGTTGTGAGATATAGTTGTTCTCTTATACTCTTGTATTCGAGTGTTGTGAGATTTAAGTATAGTTAAATGTTTGTTTTGTAAAGTATGAGTGTATTGGAGTTTGGGTTAGTTGAGAGTATATTAGGTGTTTTAACAATTTTCACTAACCAAAACGGCATCTACATCCACACCCTCATCTTGGAACGAATATTTTTATCCCATGTCATAAGCTCTGAGACAATGACCACTACTATCTAAGTATATGGAACGTGTTTGAACTTAGGCTTCAAAGGTTGAAATGATTGACAATTTGTTCAAGCCACTGTCTGATAAGAAGGATGTTCATTCATTTTTGATTTCTAAGTTTTTTCTTAACATAAATTAAGGGAAAATTGCTACCAAGATTTTTATCATATCTTAACATATTCATCACTGTATATAAAGATACTGCAGAATAATATCTTAATTTTTTCGACAACTTATTCTGTAATAAAAAGATCAAAGTTTTAATTTCGATTTTAGTCACATAAATTGCGGTTTTGGCTTTCCTTCATTGCAACCTTCAAAACCTACATTGTATTGGGTTTTAATTGGTAAATTTAGTCTTACATTACTTAAAGATATAACATGTATTGTCTTTATAAGTGAGGATAATTTTCACCTTACAAGCTAGTTTTGTATTATTGAGTTAAGCCCAACAAAAGTTTATAAGACTTTATAGTCTTGGACCAAATTTTACGGTTATCTAAATGTTTTTTTTTTTACGTATGAATGAATTGTTGGGGTTGGTTGAAAATATACAAGTTCTTTGAAGTTTCACGTCGCTTAATTTTATGTATAAAGAGAGAGTTCAAGGCTATATATAAGATACAAGTTCTTTGAAGTTTTACATCACTTAGTTTTGTGAAAGAAGAGGAATTCCAATGTTATATATAGGATTCAAGTTCTTCATTCCAAGACGCAACAGTCAAAAACACTTTAAGCTTGTATTTGACTTCTTTATTCTCTTATACTTTTGTATTAGAGTGTTGTGAGATATAGTTGTTCTCTTATACTCTTGTATTCGAGTGTTGTGAGATGTAAGTATAGTTAAATGTTTGTTTTGTAAAGTATGAGTGTATTGGAGTTTGGGTTAGTTGAGACTATATTAGGTGTTTAACAATTTTCACTAACCAAAACGGCATCTACATCCACACCCTCATCTTGGAATGAAGATTTTTATCCCATGTCATAAGCTCTGAGACAATGACCACTACTATCTAAGTATATGGAACGTGTTTGAACTTAGGCTTCAAAGGTTGAAATGATTGACAATTTGTTCAAGCCACTGTCTGATAAGAAGGATGTTCATTCATTTTTGATTTCTAAGTTTTTTCTTAACATAAATTAAGGGAAAATTGCTACCAAGATTTTTATCTTATCTTAACATATTCATCACTGTATATAAAGATACTGCAGAATAATATCTTAATTTTTTCGACAACTTATTCTGTAATAAAAAGATCAAAGTTTTAATTTCGGTTTTAGTCACCTAAATTGCGGTTTTGGCATTCCTTCATTGCAACTTTCAACACCTACATTGTATTGGGTTTTAATGGGTAAATTTAGTCTTACATTACTTAAAGATATAACATGTATTGTCTTTATAAGTGAGGAAAATTTTCACCTTACAAGCTAGTTTTGTATTATTGAGTTAAGCCCAATAAAAGTTTTTAAGACTTTATAGTCTTGGACCAAATTTTACGGTTATCTAAATGTTATTTTTTTTTCATGTATGAATGAATTGTTGGGGTTGGTTGAAAATATACAAGTTCTTTGAAGTTTTACGTTGCTTAATTTTGTGTATAAAGAGAGAGTTCAAGGCTATATATAAGATACAAGTTCTTTGAAGTTTTACATCACTTAGTTTTGTGAAAGAAGAGGAATTCCAATGTTATATATAGGATTCAAGTTCTTCACTCCAAGATGCAACAGTCAAATGCACTTTAAGCTTGTATTTGACTTTCTTTATTCTCTTATACTTTTGTATTAAAGTGTTGTGAGATATAGTTGTTCTCTTATACTCTTGTATTCGAGTGTTGTGAGATGTAAGTATAGTTAAATGTTTGTTTTGTAAAGTATGAGTGTATTGGAGTTTGGGTTAGTTGAGAGTATATTAGGTATTTTAACAATTTTCACTAACCAAAACGGCATCTACATCCACACCCTCATCTTGGAATGAAGATTTTTATCCCATGTCATAAGCTCTGAGACAATGACCACTACTATCTAAGTATATGGAACGTGTTTAAACTTAGGCTTCAAAGGTTGAAATGATTGAAAATTTGTTCAAGCCACTGTCTGATAAGAAGGATGTTCATTTATTTTTGATTTCTAAGTTTTTTCTTAACCTAAATTAAGGGAAAATTGCTACCAAGATTTTTATCATATCTTAACATATTCATCACTGTATATAAAGATACTGCAGAATAATATCTTAATTTTTTCGACAACTTATTCTGTAATAAAAAGATCAAAGTTTTAATTTCAATTTTAGTAACATAAATTGCGGTTTTGGCTTTCCTTCATTGCAACCTTCAACACCTACATTGTATTGGGTTTTAATGGGTAAATTTAGTCTTACATTACTTAAAGATATAACATGTATTGTCTTTATAAGTGAGGATAATTTTCACCTTACAAGCTAGTTTTGCATTGCTGAGTTAAGCCCAACAAAAGTTTTTAAGACTTTATAGTCTTGGACCAAATTTTACGGTTATCTAAATGTTATTTTTTTTTCATGTATGAATGAATTGTTGGGGTTGGTTGAAAATATACAAGTTCTTTGAAGTTTCACGTCGCTTAATTTTGTGTATAAAGAGAGAGTTCAAGGCTATATATAAGATACAAGTTCTTTGAAGTTTTACATCACTTAGTTTTGTGAAAGAAGAGGAATTCCAATTTATATATAGGATTCAAGTTCTTCATTCCAAAATGCAACAGTCAAAAACACTTTAAGCTTGTATTTGACTTTCTTTATTCTCTTATACTTTTGTATTAGAGTGTTGTGAGATATAGTTGTTCTCTTATACTCTTGTATTCGAGTGTTGTGAGATTTAAGTATAGTTAAATGTTTGTTTTGTAAAGTATGAGTGTATTGGAGTTTGGGTTAGTTGAGAGTATATTAGGTGTTTTAACAATTTTCACTAACCAAAACGGCATCTACATCCACACCCTCATCTTGGAATGAATACTCTTATCCCATGTCATAAGCTCTGAGACAATGACCACTACTATCTAAGTATATGGAACGTGTTTGAACTTAGGCTTCAAAGGTTGAAATGATTGACAATTTGTTCAAGCCACTGTCTGATAAGAAGGATGTTCATTCATTTTTGATTTCTAAGTTTTTTCTTAACATAAATTAAGGGAAAATTGCTCCCAAGATTTTTATCATATCTTAACATATTCATCACTGTATATAAAGATACTGCAGAATAATGTCTTAATTTTTTCGACAACTTATTCTGTAATAAAAAGATCAAAATTTTAATTTCGGTTTTAGTCACATAAATTGCGATTTTGGCTTTCCTTCATTGCAACCTTCAAAACCTACATTGTATTGGGTTTTAATTGGTAAATTTAGTCTTACATTACTTAAAGATATAACATGTATTGTCTTTATAAGTGAGGATAATTTTCACCTTACAAGCTAGTTTTGTATTATTGAGTTAAGCCCAACAAAAGTTTTTAAGACTTTATAGTCTTGGACCAAATTTTACGGTTATCTAAATGTTTTTTTTTTATGTATGAATGAATTGTTGGGGTTGGTTGAAAATATACAAGTTCTTTGAAGTTTCACGTCGCTTAATTTGGTGTATAAAGAGAGAGTTCAAGGCTATATATAAGATATAAGTTTTTTGAAGTTTTAAATCACATAGTTTTGTGAAAGAAGAGGAATTCCAATTTTTATATAGGATTCAAGTTCTTCATTCCAAGATGCAACAGTCAAAAATACTTTAAGCTTGTATTTGACTTTCTTTATTCTCTTATACTTTTGTATTAGAGTGTTGTGAGATATAGTTGTTCTCTTATACTCTTGTATTCGAGTGTTGTGAGATTTAAGTATAGTTAAATGTTTGTTTTGTAAAGTATGAGTGTATTGGAGTTTGGGTTAGTTGAGAGTATATTAGGTGTTTTAACAATTTTCACTAACCAAAACGGCATCTACATCCACACCCTCATCTTGGAACGAATATTTTTATCCCATGTCATAAGCTCTGAGACAATGACCACTACTATCTATGTATATGGAACGTGTTTGAACTTAGGCTTCAAAGGTTGAAATGATTGACAATTTGTTCAAGCCACTGTCTGATAAGAAGGATGTTCATTCATTTTTGATTTCTAAGTTTTTTCTTAACATAAATTAAGGGAAAATTGCTCCCAAGATTTTTATCATATCTTAACATATTCATCACTGTATATAAAGATACTGCAGAATAATGTCTTAATTTTTTCGACAACTTATACTGTAATAAAAAGATCAAAGTTTTAATTTTGGTTTTAGTCACCTAAATTGCGGTTTTGGCTTTCCTTCATTACAAACTTCAACACCTACATTGTATTGGGTTTTAATGGGTAAATTTAGTCTTACATTACTTAAAGATATAACATGTATTGTCTTTATAAGTGAGGATAATTTTCACCTTACAAGCTAGTTTTGTATTATTGAGTTAAGCCCAACAAAAGTTTTTAAGACTTTATAGTCTTGGACCAAATTTTACGGTTATCTAAATGTTTTTTTTTTATGTATGAATGAATTGTTGGGGTTGGTTGAAAATATACAAGTTCTTTGAAGTTTCACGTCGCTTAATTTGGTGTATAAAGAGAGAGTTCAAGGCTATATATAAGATATAAGTTCTTTGAAGTTTTAAATCAAATAGTTTTGTGAAAGAAGAGGAATTCCAATTTTTATATAGGATTCAAGTTCTTCATTCCAAGATGCAACAGTCAAAAATACTTTAAGCTTGTATTTGACTTTCTTTATTCTCTTATACTTTGGTATTAGTGTGTTGTGAGATATAGTTGTTCTCTTATACTCTTGTATTCGAGTGTTGTGAGATTTAAGTATAGTTAAATGTTTGTTTTGTAAAGTATGAGTGTATTGGAGTTAGGGTTAGTTGAGAGTATATTAGGTGTTTTAACAATTTTCACTAACCAAAACGGCATCTACATCCACACCCTCATCTTGGAACGAATATTTTTATCCCATGTCATAAGCTCTGAGACAATGACCACTACTATCTATGTATATGGAACGTGTTTGAACTTAGGCTTCAAAGGTTGAAATGATTGACAATTTGTTCAAGCCACTGTCTGATAAGAAGGATTTTCATTCATTTTTGATTTCTAAGTTTTTTCTTAACATAAATTAAGGGAAAATTGCTCCCAAGATTTTTATCATATCTTAACATATTCATCACTGTATATAAAGATACTGCAGAATAATGTCTTAATTTTTTCGACAACTTATACTGTAATAAAAAGATCAAAGTTTTAATTTCGGTTTTAGTCACCTAAATTGCGGTTTTGGCTTTCCTTCATTACAAACTTCAACACCTACATTGTATTGGGTTTTAATGGGTAAATTTAGTCTTACATTACTTAAAGATATAACATGTATTGTCTTTATAAGTGAGGATAATTTTCACCTTACAAGCTAGTTTTGTATTATTGAGTTAAGCCCAACAAAAGTTTTTAAGACTTTATAGTCTTGGACCAAATTTTACGGTTATCTAAATGTTTTTTTTTTATGTATGAATGAATTGTTGGTGTTGGTTGAAAATATACAAGTTCTTTGAAGTTTCACGTCGCTTAATTTGGTGTATAAAGAGAGAGTTCAAGGCTATATATAAGATATAAGTTCTTTGAAGTTTTAAATCACATAGTTTTGTGAAAGAAGAGGAATTCCAATTTTTATATAGGATTCAAGTTCTTCATTCCAAGATGCAACAGTCAAAAATACTTTAAGCTTGTATTTGACTTTCTTTATTCTCTTATACTTTGGTATTAGTGTGTTGTGAGATATAGTTGTTCTCTTATACTCTTGTATTCGAGTGTTGTGAGATTTAAGTATAGTTAAATGTTTGTTTTGTAAAGTATGAGTGTATTGGAGTTAGGGTTAGTTGAGAGTATATTAGGTGTTTTAACAATTTTCACTAACCAAAACGGCATCTACATCCACACCCTCATCTTGGAATGAAGATTTTTATCCCATGTCATAAGCTCTGAGACAATGACCACTACTATCTAAGTATATGGAACGTATTTGAACTTAGGCTTCAAAGGTTTTGGCTTTCCTTCATTGCAACCTTCAACACCTACATTGTATTGGGTTTTAATGGGTAAATTTAGTCTTACATTACTTAAAGATATAACACGTATTGTCTTTATAAATGAGGAAAATTTTCACCTTACAAGCTAGTTTTGTATTATTGAGTTAAACCCAACAAAAGTTTTTAAGACTTTATAGACTTGGACCAAATTTTACAGTTATCTAAATGTTATTTTTTTTCATGTATGAATGAATTGTTGGGGTTGGTTGAAAATATACAAGTTCTTTGAAGTTTCACGTCGCTTAATTTTGTGTATAAAGAGAGAGTTCAAGGCTATATATAAGATACAAGTTCTTTGAAGTTTTACATCACCTAGTTTTGTGAAAGAAGAGGAACTCCATTTTATATATAGGATTCAAGTTCTTCATTCCAAGATGCAACAACCAAATACAGTTTAAGCTTGTATTTGACTTTCTTTATTCTCTTATACTTTTGTATTAGAGTGTTGTGAGATATAGTTGTTCTCTTATACTCTTGTATTCGAGTGTTGTGAGATGTAAGTATAGTTAAATGTTTGTTTTGTAAAGTATGGGTGTAATGGAGTTTGGGTTAGTTGAGAGTATATTAGGTGTTTTAATAATTTTCACTAACCAAAACGGCATCTACATCCACACCCTCATCTTGGAATGAAGATTTTTATCCCATGTCATAAGCTCTGAGACAATGACCACTACTATCTAAGTATATGGAACGTATTTGAACTTAGGCTTCAAAGGTTGAAATGATTGACAATTTGTTCAAGCCACTGTCTGATAAGAAGGATGTTTATTCATTTTTGATTTCTAAGTTTTTTCTTAACATAAATTAAGGGAAAATTGCTACCAAGATTTTTATCATATCTTAACATATTCATCACTGTATATAAATATACTGCAGAATAATGTCTTAATTTTTTCGACAACTTATTCTATAATAAAAAGATCAAAGTTTTAATTTCGGTTTTAGTCACCTAAATTGCGGTTTTGGCTTTCCTTCATTGCAACCTTCAACACCTACATTGTATTGGGTTTTAATGGGTAAATTTAGTCTTACATTACTTAAAGATATAACACGTATTGTCTTTCTAAGTGAGGAAAATTTTCAAATTACAAGCTAGTTTTGTATTATTGAGTTAAGCCCAACAAAAGTTTATAAGACTTTATAGTCTTGGACCAAATTTTACGGTTATCTAAATGTTATTTTTTTTCATGTATGAATGAATTGTTGGGGTTGGTTGAAAATATACAAGTTCTTTGAAGTTTCACGTCGCTTAATTTTGTGTATAAAGAGAGAGTTCAAGGCTATATATAAGATACAAGTTCTTTGAAGTTTTACATCACCTAGTTTTGTGAAAGAAGAGGAATTCCAATTTATATATAGGATTCAAGTTCTTCATTCCAAGATGCAACAGTCAAATACAGTTTAAGCTTGTATTTGACTTTCTTTATTCTCTTATACTTTTGTATTAGAGTGTTGTGAGATATAGTTGTTCTCTTATACTCTTGTATTCGAGTGTTGTGAGATGTAAGTATAGTTAAATGTTTGTTTTGTAAAGTATTAGTGTATTGGAGTTTGGGTTAGTTGAGAGTATATTAGGTGTTTTAACAATTTTCACTAACCAAAACGGCATCTACATCCACACCCTCATCTTGGAATGAAGATTTTTATCCCATGTCATAAGCTCTGAGACAATGACCACTACTATCTAAGTATATGGAACGTATTTGAACTTAGGCTTCAAAGGTTGAAATGATTGACAATTTGTTCAAGCCACTGTCTGATAAGAAGGATGTTCATTCATTTTTGATTTCTAAGTTTTTTCTTAACATAAATTAAGGGAAAATTGCTACCAAGATTTTTATCATATCTTAACATATTCATCACTGTATATAAATATACTGCAGAATAATGTCTTAACTTTTTCGACAACTTATTCTATAATAAAAAGATCAAAGTTTTAATTTCGGTTTTAGTCACCTAAATTGCGGTTTTGGCTTTCCTTCATTGCAACCTTCAACACCTACATTGTATTGGGTTTTAATGGGTAAATTTAGTCTTACATTACTTAAAGATATAACATGTATTGTCTTTATAAGTGAGGAAAATTTGCAACTTACAAGCTAGTTTTGTATTATTGAGTTAAGCCCAACAAAAGTTTATAAGACTTTATAGTCTTGGACCAAATTTTACGGTTATCTAAATGTTATTTTTTTTCATGTATGAATGAATTGTTGGGGTTGGTTGAAAATATACAAGTTCTTTGAAGTTTCACGTCGCTTAATTTTGTGTATAAAGAGAGAGTTCAAGGCTATATATAAGATACAAGTTCTTTGAAGTTTTACATCACTTAGTTTTGTGAAAGAAGAGGAATTCCAATTTATATATAGGATTCAAGTTCTTCATTCCAAGATGCAACAATCAAAAACACTTTAAGCTTGTATTTGACTTCTTTATTCTCTTATACTTTTGTATTAGAGTATCGTGAGATATAGTTGTTCTCTTATACTCTTGTATTCGAGTGTTGTGAGATGTAAGTATAGTGAAATGTTTGTTTTGTAAAGTATGAGTGTATTGGAGTTTGGGTTAGTTGAGAGTATATTAGGTGTTTAACAATTTTCACTAACCAAAACGGCATCTACATCCACACCTTCATCTTGGAATGAAGATTTTTATCCCATGTCATAAGCTCTGAGACAATGACCACTACTATCTAAGTAGATGGAACGTGTTTGAACTTAGGCTTCAAAGGTTGAAATGATTGACAATTTGTTCAAGCCACTGTCTGATAAGAAGGATGTTCATTCATTTTTGATTTCTATGTTTTTTCTTAACATAAATTAATGGAAAATTGCTCCCAAGATTATTTTCATATCTTAACATATTCATCACTGTATAAAGATACTGCAGAATAATATCTTAATTTTTTCGACAACTTATTCTGTAATAAAAAGATCAAAGTTTTAATTTCGGTTTTAGTCACCTAAATTGCGGTTTTGGCTTTCCTTCATTGCAACCTTCAACACCTACATTGTATTGGGTTTTAATGGGTAAATTTAGTCTTAAATTACTTAAAGATATAACATGTATTGTCTTTATAAATGAGGAAAATTTTCACCTTACAAGCTAGTTTTGTATTATTGAGTTAATCCCAACAAAAGTTTTTAAGACTTTATAGTCTTGGACCAAATTTTACGGATATCTAAATGTTATTTTTTTTTCATGTATGAATGAATTGTTGGGGTTGGTTGAAAATATACAAGTTCTTTGAAGTTTCACGTCGCTTAATTTTGTGTATAAAGAGAGAGTTCAAGGCTATATATAAGATAAAAGTTCTTTGAAGTTTTACATCACTTAGTTTTGTGAAAGAAGAGGAATTCCAATTTATATATAAGATTCAAGTTCTTCATTCCAAGATGCAACAATCAAAAACACTTTAAGCTTGTATTTGACTTTCTTTATTCTCTTATACTTTTGTATTAGAGTGTTGTCTGAGATAGTTATTCTCTTATACTCTTGTATTCGAGTGTTGTGAGATGTAAGTATAGTTAAATGTTTGTTTTGTAAAGTATGAGTGTATTGGAGTTTGGGTTAGTTGAGAGTATATTAGGTATTTTAACAATTTGCACTAACCAAAACGGCATCTACGTCCACACACTCATCTTGGAATGAAGATTTTTATCCCATGTCATAAGCTCTGAGACAATGACCACTACTATCTAAGTATATGGAACGTGTTTGAACTTAGGCTTCAAAGGTTGAAATGATTGACAATTTGTTCAAGCCATTGTCTGATAAGAAGGATGTTCATTCATTTTTGATTTCTAAGTTTTTTCTTAACATAAATTAAGGGAAATTGCTACCAAGATTTTTATCATATCTTAACATATTCATCACTGTATATAAAGATGCTGCAGAATAATGTCTTAATTTTTTCGACAACTTATTCTGTAATAAAAAGATCAAAGTTTTAATTTCGGTTTTAGTCACCTAAATTGCGGTTTTGGCTTTCCTTCATTGCAACCTTCAACACCTACATTGTATTGGGTTTTAATGGGTAAATTTAGTCTTACATTACTTAAAGATATAACATGTATTGTCTTTATAAGTGAGGAAAATTTTCAACTTACAAGCTAGTTTTGTATTATTGAGTTAAACCCAACAAAAGTTTTTAAGACTTTATAGTCTTGGACCAAATTTTACGGTTATCTAAATGTTATTTTTTTTCATGTATGAATGAATTGTTGGGGTTGGTTGAAAATATACAAGTCCTTTGAAGTTTTACGTCGCTTAATTTTGTGTATAAAGAGAGAGTTCAAGGCTATATATAAGATACAAGTTCTTTGAAGTTTTACATCACTTAATTTTGTGAAAGAAGAGGAATTCCAATGTTATATATAGGATTCAAGTTCTTCATTCCAAGATGAAACAGTCAAAAACATTTTAAGCTTGTATTTGACTTTCTTTATTCTCTTATACTTTTGTATTAAAGTGTTGTCCGATATAGTTGTTCTCTTATACTCTTGTATTCGAGTGTTGTGAGATGTAAGTATAGTTAAATGTTTGTTTTGTAAAGTATGAGTGTATTGGAGTTTGGGTTAGTTGAGAGTATATTAGGTGTTTTAACAATTTTCACTAACCAAAACGGCATCTACGTCCACACCCTCATCTTGGAATGAAGATTTTTATCCCATGTCATAAGCTCTGAGACAATGACCACTACTATCTAAGTATATGGAACGTGTTTGAACTTAGGCTTCAAAGGTTGAAATGATTGACAATTTGTTCAAGCCACTGTCTGACAAGAAGGATGTTCATTCATTTTTGATTTCTAAGTTTTTTCTTAACATAAATTAAGGGAAAATTGCTACCAAGATTTTTTTCATATCTTAACATATTCATCACTGTATATAAAGATACTGCAGAATAATGTCTTAATTTTTTCGACAACTTATTCTATAATAAAAAGATCAAAGTTTTAATTTCGGTTTTAGTCACCTAAATTGCGGTTTTGGCTTTCCTTCATTGCAACCTTCAACACCTACATTGTATTGGGTTTTAATGGGTAAATTTAGTCTTACATTACTTAAAGATATAACATGTATTGTCTTTATAAGTGAGGAAAATTTTCAACTTACAAGCTAGTTTTGTATTATTGAGTTAAGCCCAACAAAAGTTTTTAAGACTTTATAGTCTTGGACCAAATTTTACGGTTATCTAAATTTTATTTTTTTTCATGCATGAATGAATTGTTGGGGTTGGTTGAAAATATACAAGTTCTTTGAAGTTCTACGTCGCTTAATTTTGGGGTTGGTTGAAAATGTATTGTCTTTATAAGTGAGGAAAATTTTCAACTTACAAGCTAGTTTTGTATTATTGAGTTAAATGTTTGTTTTGTAAAGTATGAGTGTATTGGAGTTTGGGTTAGTTGAGAGTATATTAGGTGTTTTAACAATTTTCACTAACCAAAACGGCATCTACGTCCACACCCTCATCATGGAATGAATATTTTTATCCCATGTCATAAGCTCTGAGACAATGACCACTACTATCTAAGTATATGGAACGTATTTGAACTTAGGCTTCAAAGGTTGAAATGATTGACAATTTGTTCAAGCCACTGTCTGATAAGAAGGATGTTCATTCATTTTTGATTTCTAAGTTTTTTTTTAACATAAATTAAGGGAAATTTGCTACCAAGATTTTTATCGTATCTTAACATATTCATCACTGTATATAAAGATACTGCAGAATAATGTCTTAATTTTTTCGACAACTTATTCTGTAATAAAAAGATCAAAGTTTTAATTTCGGTTTTAGTCACCTAAATTGCGGTTTTGGCTTTCCTTCATTGCAACCTTCAACACCTACATTGTATTGGGTTTTAATGGGTAAATTTAGTCTTACATTACTTAAAGATATAACATGTATTGTCTTTATAAGTCAGGAAACTTTTCAACTTACAAGCTAGTTTTGTATTATTGAGTTAAGCCCAACAAATGTTTTAAAGACTTTATAGTCTTGGACCAAATTTTACGGTTATCTAAATGTTATTTTTTTTCATGTATGAATGAATTGTTGGGGTTGGTCGAAAATATACAAGTTCTTTGAAGTTTTACGTCGCTTAATTTTGTGTATAAAGAGAGAGTTCAAGGCTATATATAAGATACAAGTTCTTTGAAGTTTTACATCACTTAGTTTTGTGAAAGAAGAGGAATTCCAATGTTATATATAGGATTCAAGTTCTTCATTCCAAGATGCAACAGTCAAAAACACTTTAAGCTTGTATTTGACTTTCTTTATTCTCTTATACTTTTGTATTAGAGTGTTGTGAGATATAGTTATTCTCTTATACTCTTGTATTCGAGTGTTGTGAGATGTAAGTATAGTTAAATGTTTGTTTTGTAAAGTATGAGTGTATTGGAGTTTGGGTTAGTTGAGAGTATATTAGGTGTTTTAACAATTTTCACTAACCAAAACGGCATCTACATCCACACCCTCATCTTGGAATGAAGATTTTTATCCCATGTCATAAGCTCTGAGACAATGACCACTACTATCTAAGTATATGGAACGTATTTGAACTTAGGCTTCAAAGGTTGAAATGATTGACAATTTGTTCAAGCAACTGTCTGATAAGAAGGATGTTCATTCATTTTTGATTTCTAAGTTTTTTCTTAACATAAATTAAGGGAAAATTGCTACCAAGATTTTTATCATATCTTAACATATTCATCATTGTATATAAAGATACTGCAGAATAATGTCTTTATTTTTTCGACAACTTATTCTGTAATAAAAAGATCAAAGTTTTAATTTCGGTTTTAGTCACATAAATATCGGTTTTGGCTTTCCTTCATTGCAACCTTCAACACCTACATTCTATTGGGTTTTAATGGCTAAATTTAGTCTTACATTACTTAAAGATATAACATGTATTGTCTTTATAAGTGAGGAAAATTTTCAACTTACAAGCTAGTTTTGTATTATTGAGTTAAGCCCAACAAAAGTTTTTAAGACTTTATAGTCTTGGACCAAATTTTACGGTTATCTAAATGTTATTTTTTTTCATGTATGAATGAATTGTTGGGGTTGGTTGAAAATATACAAGTTCTTTGAAGTTTTACGTCGCTTAATTTTGTGTATAAAGAGAGAGTTCAAGGCTATATATAAGATACAAGTTCTTTGAAGTTTTACATCATTTAGTTTTGTGAAAGAAGAGGAATTCCAATGTTATATATAGGATTCAAGTTCTTCATTCCAAGATGCAACAGTCAAAAACACTTTAAGCTTGTATTTGACTTTCTTTATTCTCTTATACTTTTGTATTAGAGTGTTGTCTGATATAGTTATTCTCTTATACTCTTGTATTCGAGTGTTGTGAGATGTAAGTATAGTTAAATGTTTGTTTTGTAAAGTATGAGTGTATTGGAGTTTGGGTTAGTTGAGAGTATATTAGGTGTTTTAACAATTTTCACTAACCAAAACGGCATCTACGTCCACACCCTCATCTTGGAATGAATATTTTTATCCCATGTCATAAGCTCTGAGACAATGACCACTACTATCTAAGTATATGGAACGTATTTGAACTTAGGCTTCAAAGGTTGAAATGATTGACAATTTGTTCAAGCCACTGTCTGATAAGAAGGATGTTCATTCATTTTTGATTTCTAAGTTTTTTTTTAACATAAATTAAGGGAAATTTGATACCAAGATTTTTATCGTATCTTAACATATTCATCACTGTATATAAAGATACTGCAGAATAATATACTAAATTTTTCGACAACTTATTCTGTAATAAAAAGATCAAAGTTTTAATTTCGGTTTTAGTCACCTAAATTGCGGTTTTGGCTTTCCTTCATTGCAACCTTCAACACCTACATTGTATTGGGTTTTAATGGGTAAATTTAGTCTTACATTACTTAAAGATATAACATGTATTGTCTTTATAAGTGAGGAAAATTTTCAACTTACAAGCTAGTTTTGTATTATTGAGTTAAGCCCAACAAAAGTTTTGAAGACTTTATAGTCTTGGACCAAATTTTATGGTTATCTAAATGTTATTTTTTTTCATGTATGAATGAATTGTTGGGGTTGGTCGAAAATATACAAGTTCTTTGAAGTTTTACGTCGCTTAATTTTGTGTATAAAGAGAGAGTTCAAGGCTATATATAAGATACAAGTTCTTTGAAGTTTTACATCACTTAGTTTTGTGAAAGAAGAGGAATTCCAATGTTATATATAGGATTCAAGTTCTTCATTCCAAGATGCAACAGTCAAATACAGTTTAAGCTTGTATTTGACTTTCTTTATTCTCTTATACTTTTGTATTAGAGTGTTGTGAGATATAGTTGTTCTCTTATACTCTTGTATTCGAGTGTTGTGAGATGTAAGTATAGTTAAATGTTTGTTTTGTAAAGTATGAGTGTATTGGAGTTTGGGTTAGTTGAGAGTATATTAGGTGTTTTAACAATTTTCACTAACCAAAACGGCATCTACGTCCACACCCTCATCTTGGAATGAAGATTTTTATCCCATGTCATAAGCTCTGAGACAATGACCACTACTATCTAAGTATATGGAACGTATTTGAACTTAGGCTTCAAATGTTGAAATGATTGACAATTTGTTCAAGCAACTGTCTGATAAGAAGGATGTTCATTCATTTTTGATTTCTAAGTTTTTTCTTAACATAAATTAAGGGAAAATTGCTACCAATATTTTTATCATATCTTAACATATTCATCAATGTATATAAAGATACTGCAGAATAATGTCTTAATTTTTTCGACAACTTATTCTGTAATAAAAAGATCAAAGTTTTAATTTCGGTTTTAGTCACATAAATTACGGTTTTGGCTTTCCTTCATTGAAACCTTCAACACCTACATTGTATTGGGTTTTAATGGGTAAATTTAGTCTTACATTACATAAAGATATAACATGTATTGTCTTTATAAGTGAGGAAAATTTTCAACTTACAAGCTAGTTTTGTATTATTGAGTTAAGCCCAACAAAAGTTTTTAAGACTTTATAGTCTTGGACCAAATTTTACGGTTATCTAAATGTTATTTTTTTTCATGTATGAATGAATTGTTGGGGTTGGTCGAAAATATACAAGTTCTTTGAAGTTTTACGTCGCTTAATTTTGTGTATAAAGAGAGAGTTCAAGGCTATATATAAGATACAAGTTCTTTGAAGTTTTACATCACTTAGTTTTGTGAAAGAAGAGGAATTCCAATGTTATATATAGGATTCAAGTTCTTTATTCCAAGATGAAACAGTCAAAAACATTTTAAGCTTGTATTTGACTTTCTTTATTCTCTTATACTTTTGTATTAAAGTGTTGTCCGATATAGTTGTTCTCTTATACTCTTGTATTCGAGTGTTGTGAGATGTAAGTATAGTTAAATGTTTGTTTTGTAAAGTATGAGTGTATTGGAGTTTGGGTTAGTTGAGAGTATATTAGGTGTTTTAACAATTTTCACTAACCAAAACGGCATCTACGTCCACACCCTCATCTTGGAATGAAGATTTTTATCCCATGTCATAAGCTCTGAGACAATGACCACTACTATCTAAGTATATGGAACGTGTTTGAACTTAGGCTTCAAAGGTTGAAATGATTGACAATTTGTTCAAGCCACTGTCTGACAAGAAGGATGTTCATTCATTTTTTATTTCTATGTTTTTTCTTAACATAAATTAAGGGAAAATTGTTCCCAAGATTTTTTTCATATCTTAACATATTCATCACTGTATATAAAGATACTGCAGAATAATATATTTAATTTTTCGACAACTTATTCTGTAATAAAAAGATCAAAGTTTTAATTTCGGTTTTAGTCACCTAAATTGCGGTTTTGGCTTTCCTTCATTGCAACCTTCAACACCTACATTGTATTGGGTTTTAATGGGTAAATTTAGTCTTACATTACTTAAAGATATAACATGTATTGTCTTTATAAGTGAGGAAAATTTTCAACTTACAAGCTAGTTTTGTATTATTGAGTTAACCCCAACAAAAGTTTTTAAGACTTTATAGTCTTGGACCAAATTTTATGCTTATCTAAATGTTATTTTTTTTCATGTATGAATGAATTGTTGGGGTTGGTTGAAAATATACAAGTTCTTTGAAGTTTTACGTCGCTTAATTTTGTGTATAAAGAGAGAGTTCAAGGCTATATATAAGATACAAGTTCTTTGAAGTTTTACATCACTTAGTTTTGTGAAAGAAGAGGAATTCCAATGTTATATATAGGATTCAAGTTCTTCATTCCAAGATGCAACAGTCAAAAACACTTTAAGCTTGTATTTGACTTTCTTTATTTTCTTATACTTTTGTATTAGAGTGTTGTCTGATATAGTTGTTCTCTTATACTCTTGTATTCGAGTGTTGTGAGATGTAAGTATAGTTAAATGTTTGTTTTGTAAAGTATGAGTGTATCGGAGTTTGGGTTAGTTGAGAGTATATTAGGTGTTTTAACAATTTTCACAAACCAAAACGGCATCTACGTCCACACCCTCATCTTGGAATGAAGATTTTTATCCCATGTCATAAGCTCTGAGACAATGACCACTACTATCTAAGTATATGGAACGTATTTGAACTTAGGCTTCAAAGGTTGAAATGATTGACAATTTGTTCAAGCCACTGTCTGATAAGAAGGATGTTCATTCATTTTTGATTTCTAAGTTTTTTCTTAACATAAATTAACGGAAAATTGCTACCAAGATTTTTATCATATCTTAACATATTCATCATTGTATATAAAGATACTGCAGAATAATGTCTTAATTTTTTCGACAACTTATTCTGTAATAAAAAGATCAAAGTTTTAATTTCGGTTTTAGTCACATAAATTACGGTTTTGGCTTTCCTTCATTGCAACCTTCAACACCTACATTGTATTGGGTTTTAATGGGTAAATTTAGTCTTACATTACATAAAGATATAACATGTATTGTCTTTATAAGTGAGGAAAATTTTCAACTTACAAGCTAGTTTTGTATTATTGAGTTAAGCCCAACAAAAGTTTTTAAGACTTTATAGTCTTGGACCAAATTTTACGGTTATCTAAATGTTATTTTTTTTCATGTATGAATGAATTGTTGGGGTTGGTCGAAAATATACAAGTTCTTTGAAGTTTTACGTCGCTTAATTTTGTGTATAAAGAGAGAGTTCAAGGCTATATATAAGATACAAGTTCTTTGAAGTTTTACATCACTTAGTTTTGTGAAAGAAGAGGAATTCCAATGTTATATATAGGATTCAAGTTCTTCATTCCAAGATGCAACAGTCAAAAACACTTTAAGCTTGTATTTGCTTTCTTTATTCTCTTATACTTTTGTATTAGAGTGTTGTCTGATATAGTTGTTCTCTTATACTCTTGTATTCGAGTGTTGTGAGATGTAAGTATAGTTAAATGTTTGTTTTGTAAAGTATGAGTGTATTGGAGTTTGGGTTAGTTGAGAGTATATTAGGTGTTTTAACAATTTTCACTAACCAAAACGGCATCTACGTCCACACCCTCATCTTGGAATGAAGATTTTTATCCCATGTCATAAGCTCTGAGACAATGACCACTACTATCTAAGTATATGGAACGTGTTTGAACTTAGGCTTCAAAGGTTGAAATGATTGACAATTTGTTCAAGCCACTGTCTGACAAGAAGGATGTTCATTCACTTTTGATTTCTAAGTTTTTTCTTAACATAAATTAAGGGAAAATTGTTCCCAAGATTTTTTTCATATCTTAACATATTCATCACTGTATATAAAGATACTGCAGAATAATATATTAAATTTTTCGACAACTTATTCTGTAATAAAAAGATCAAAGTTTTAATTTCGGTTTTAGTCACCTAAATTGCGGTTTTGGCTTTCCTTCATTGCAACCTTCAACACCTACATTGTATTGGGTTTTAATGGGTAAATTTAGTCTTACATTACTTAAAGATATAACATGTATTGTCTTTATAAGTGAGGAAAATTTTCAACTTACAAGCTAGTTTTATATTATTGAGTTAAGCCCAACAAAAGTTTTGAAGACATTATAGTCTTGGACTAAATTTTATGGTTATCTAAATGTTATTTTTTGTCATGTATGAATGAATTGTTGGGGTTGGTTGAAAATATACAAGTTCTTTGAAGTTTTACATCGCTTAATTGTGTGTATAAAGAAAGAGTTCAAGGCTATATATAAGATACAAGTTCTTTGAAGTTTTACATCACTTAGTTTTGTGAAAGAAGAGGAATTCCAATGTTATATATAGGATTAAGTTCTTCATTCCAAGATGCAACAGTCAAATACAGTTTAAGCTTGTATTTGACTTTCTTTATTCTCTTATACTTTTGTATTAGAGTGTTGTGAGATATAGTTGTTCTCTTATACTCTTGTATTCGAGTGTTGTGAGATGTAAGTATAGTTAAATGTTTGTTTTGTAAAGTATGAGTGTATTGGAGTTTGGTTTAGTTGAGAGTGTATTAGGTGTTTTAACAATTTACACTAACCAAAACGGCATCTACGTCCACACCCTCATTTTGGAATGAAGATTTTTATCCCATGTCATAAGCTCTGAGACAATGACCACTACTATCTAAGTATATGGAACGTATTTGAACTTAGGCTTCAAAGGTTGAAATGATTGACAATTTGTTCAAGCCACTGTCTGATAAGAAGGATGTTCATTCATTTTTGATTTCTAAGTTTTTTCTTAACATAAATTAAGGGAAAATTGCTACCAAGATTTTTATCATATCTTAACATATTCATCAATGTATATAAAGATACTGCAGAATAATGTCTTAATTTTTTCGACAACTTATTCTGTAATAAAAAGATCAAAGTTTTAATTTCGGTTTTAGTCACATAAATTGCGGTTTTGGCTTTCCTTCATTGCAACCTTCAACACCTACATTGTATTGGGTTTTAATGGGTAAATTTAGTCTTACATTACATAAAGATATAACATGTATTGTCTTTATAAGTGAGGAAAATTTTCAACTTACAAGCTAGTTTTGTATTATTGAGTTAAGCCCAACAAAAGTTTTTAAGACTTTATAGTCTTGGACCAAATTTTACGGTTATCTGAATGTTATTTTTTTCATTTATGAATGAATTGTTGGGGTTGGTCGAAAATATACAAGTTCTTTGAAGTTTTACGTCGCTTAATTTTGTGTATAAAGAGAGAGTTCAAGGCTATATATAAGATACAAGTTCTTTGAAGTTTTACATCACTTAGTTTTGTGAAACAAGAGGAATTCCAATGTTATATATAGGATTCAAGTTCTTCATTCCAAGATGCAACAGTCAAAAACATTTTAAGCTTGTATTTGACTTTCTTTATTCTCTTATACTTTTGTATTAGAGTGTTGTCTGATATAGTTATTCTCTTATACTCTTGTATTCGAGTGTTGTGAGATGTAAGTATAGTTACATGTTTGTTTTGTAAAGTATGAGTGTATTGGAGTTTGGGTTAGTTGAGAGTATATTAGGTGTTTTAACAATTTTCACTAACCAAAACGGCATCTACGTCCACACCCTCATCTTGGAATGAAGATTTTTATCCCATGTCATAAGCTCTGATACAATGACCACTACTATCTAAGTATATGGAACGTGTTCGAACTTAGGCTTCAAAGGTTGAAATGATTGACAATTTGTTCAAGCCACTGTCTGATAAGAAGGATGTTCATTCATTTTTGATTTCTATGTTTTTTCTTAACATAAATTAAGGGAAATTGCTACCAAGATTTTTATCATATCTTAACATATTCATCACTGTATATAAAGATACTGCAGAATAATGTCTCAATTTTTTCGACAACTTATTCTGTAATAAAAAGATCAAAGTTTTAATTTCGGTTTTAGTCACATAAATTGCGGTTTTGGCTTTCCTTCATTGCAACCTTCAACACCTACATTGTATTGGGTTTTAATGGGTAAATTTAGTCTTACATTACTTAAAGATATAACATGTATTGTCTTTATAAGTGAGGATAATTTTCACCTTACAAGCTAGTTTTGTATTATTGAGTTAAGCCCAACAAAAGTTTTTAAGACTTTATAGTCTTGGACCAAACTTTACGGTTATCTAAATGTTATTTTTTTTTCATGTATGAATGAATTGTTGGGGTTGGTTGAAAATATACAAGTTCTTTGAAGTTTCACGTCGCTTAATTTTGTGTATAAAGAGAGAGTTCAAGGCTATATATAAGATACAAGTTCTTTGAAGTTTTACATCACTTAGTTTTGTGAAAGAAGAGGAATTCCAATTTATATATAGGATTCAAGTTCTTCAATCCAATATGCAACAGTCAAAAACACTTTAAGCTTGTATTTGACTTTCTTTATTCTCTTATACTTTTGTATTAGAGTGTTGTGAGATATAGTTATTAGCTTATACTCTTGTATTCGAGTGTTGTGAGATGTAAGTATAGTTAAATGTTTGTTTTGTAAAGTATGAGTGTATTGGAGTTTGGGTTAGTTGAGAGTATATTAGGTGTTTTAACAATTTTCACTAACCAAAATGGCATCTACATCCACACCCTCATCTTGGAATGAAGATTTTTGTCCCATGTCAAAAGCCTTGAGACAATGACCACTACTATCTAAGTATATGGAACGTGTTTGAACTTAGGCTTCAAAGGTTGAAATGATTGGCAATTTGTTCAAGCCACTGTCTGATAAGAAGGATGTTCATTCATTTTTGATTTCTATGTTTTTTCTTAACATAAATTAAGGGAAAATTGCTACCAAGATTTTTATCATATCTTAACATATTCATCATTGTATATGAAGATACTGCAAAATAATGTCTTAATTTTTTCGAC
Organism: Lathyrus sativus; assembly: GCA_963859935.3. Taxonomy (NCBI): domain Eukaryota; kingdom Viridiplantae; phylum Streptophyta; class Magnoliopsida; order Fabales; family Fabaceae; genus Lathyrus; species Lathyrus sativus. The sequence continues at coordinate 547,351,858 of OZ012741.1, forward strand.
AACTTATTATGTAATAAAAAGATCAAAGTTTTAATTTCGGTTTTAGTCACATAAATTGCGGTTTTGGCTTTCCTTCATTACAACCTTCAACACCTACATTGTATTGGGTTCTAATGGGTAAATTTAGTCTTACATTACTTAAAGATATAACATGTATTGTCTTTATAAGTGAGGATAATTTTCACCGTACAAGCTAGTTTTGTATTATTGAGTTAAGCCCAACAAAAGTTTTTAAGACTTTATAGTCTTGGACCAAATTTTACGGTTATCTAAATGTTATTTTTTTTCATGTATGAATGAATTGTTGGGGTTGGTTGAAAATATACAAGTTGTTTGAAGTTTCATGTCGCTTAATTTTGTGTATAAAGAGAGAGTTCAAGGCTATATATAAGATACAAGTTCTTTGAAGTTTTACATCACTTAGTTTTGTGAAAGAAGCGGAATTCCAATGTTATATATAGGATTCAAGTTCTTCATTCCAAGATGCAACAGTCAAAAACACTTTAAGCTTGTATTTGACTTCTTTAATCTCTTATACTTTTGTATTAGAGTGTTGTGAGATATAGTTGTTCTCTTATACTCTTGTATTCGAGTGTTGTGAGATGTAAGTGTCGCTTCCGCGAAAATAAGGTGCCGGCAAAACAGAAGAGTCGCCACCTTTCGTTATTTATCCCTCAGAACGGGAAAGGAAACGATCAGAAAAACCTGACGAAAAGGTATAAGACAAGGTCATCGCAACCATTGTCTGGGTTCGGGAGTCGGTTACGCAAGGGGAAGGTATTAGCGCCCCTCACGTCCATCGTACTCGGTGGGATCCACTCTTGTTGTGTTTATTGGACGGGTTGGTTTTATCTATCTACCTATCAAGGCTGGCTCAAAGAGAAAAGAAAATGACTCGGCAAAGCGTCGCACTTTATGCCTACGTATTCTCATCAGAGAATGAGAAATCAGAGTCAACGTAGTTCGACTAGCTACGGGGTACGGGGAAGGTGGCTCGCCAATACGTCAGTATTGTGCCTACGTACTCTCAATATATGTGAGAGATCAGAGCTTACGTAGTTCAGGATAATATAGATTACGGGAATTTAGATTCATCTGTTTTTTCGAGTGGGGTTAACAAACAGTTCCAGCGGTTTGGCGTACGCAGCTCAACCCTTGGAGACTTAGGCGTTACCGTTTGCGGTAGAACCGGGAGTTAACGACACTCTTTTCTTCAGAAAAGCTTCCTTTGAATTATGGGCCCACGGGGCAAAAAGGTTTGAAGTTTGTTTTCTGTCTTTTACGAAAGAACTGTTTTTTATGGATGTTTGCAACCAATACCGCACTAGAGACTATGACCTGAGAGTGAATGCGTCGCATGTCACCCAAAGGGTACCATACTAAACATCCAGACTGTTGAAAAGAAACTCTCCAACAATCCTTTCTCAGATAGCTTAAGGCTCGTAACGTACGACGTCAGTTAACCTTTATTACTGTATTTTAATTTTTTTTGAGATGAGAAGAGAGAACAGGCTCAACTAAGGGGAGACTATCAAGTCCTACTGTTGTCATGCCAAGGATTCATCCTATGGTTGAGGTTTGAAACAGGGAACTCCTAGAAGTTATCATGCATAGGTTTCAACCTAAAGTTCTAATCATCACTTCCTTATCAAAGGAAATGAGATTCCTAGGGGATCATGTCAATGGGATACAGAAACAGATAAAGCATCAGCTTAAACAGTAAACAGATATACGGTACAGGAAACAATTGTAAAATGCATGCAATGCAAGTGAGGGAGGAAATATGTGTGGGGCATCAACCTCCACAAGCTCATCTCAACCTCAAGCCAGATATGAATAACTGCAATCATACAGAAAGAATAAAATGCTATCAAGCAAACACAAACCACATAGGCAAGGGAGCTGGGCTCTATCGAATACCCGCAAGCAAAGCCATACAGTAAAAATACAAGCAGAGGGAGCAACTCAACCTCTAATGCAATCATGCTCCTAGTCCAAGTTAATCTAAACATGAACTTATTCTAATGCATCAAGCAAATCAAACAAGTCACACCAACACTGAAAAGGAAACAGATCAACAACTTCCACAATAATGCTCTCCTCAGACAGTAGTCCAGTCATCAGACTTCAACCACCCTTCAAGGCTATCATCTTCAATAGCAAGCATCCATTTACTTCTACAAGCTTCTAACACATCAAACATAAGTATCAACTTATTCCCTCTTCTCCAAGCCTCATCTCTTCAGTCAATTCCACCTTCAGGCTTCAACCCTAGCTGCAAGTATCAACTTGACTCCTTCAGGCTCTCAATGCATCAATACAAGTATCAACTTATCCTTTATTCCTTAAGCCTCAGCTCTTCACTCAATCTCAATTGGACCCTCTTCACAAGTTTCAACTTGGTCTTCAAGCTTCAGCTCTCTCTTCTTTGCCAGTATCAACTTGCTCATATTCATCTTCAAGCTTCAGCTTCTCAGAATAGTCTTCAAACACAAAGAAGTATCAACTTCATTCTTCAATCTTCTTCAAGCAAGGAACTCCATCCTCTAACAAGGGAGAGAGATGCATCCACCAAGAGCAAAGTTGGGGATGATTGGTAGCAGAGTGAAGACCAAAGGTCACCACTGAGCATCCTGTCATCAGAGAAAGGACCCTCAAAGGTTCTACCAACTTGTAGAGAGCCACACATCCTACCAAAGGAGGGATGAGGCCTTTACAAGGGGACCTTTCATCATAGGGAAGAATGGAAGTGATCAACATCTTCCATGTTTATGAAGGAAGAGAATCTATCTAGAAGCCCTGCCTACAAAACCCTAATCTTAATACCTAATCAATACTAAACCAAAAGAAGGGGAGATCTTCACATCCAATCTTCTTCAAGCATTCCAATGCATCTTCAACTTGCCTTCATAACCATCCAAGAACAAGCAAAGCAACACCCTAATCTAAGGGAACTAAAGAAGTCATTCTAGTTGAGTTAGTGCCCTAGAATCATCTAAAACTAGCATCTAAACTAAAATCAAGAAAAAATAGTAAACTTCATTGAAAATTCCTACAAAAATTCCTAAGGGACCCTAATTCAATCATGAAAACGCCCTACAAAAATCAGAGGTTGAATCATCGACCAAGTTACAAAAATATAATCCAAATCACAAGGTATCAACCATAAACCCTAAAAATGGATCATCTAAAGGTTTCAACCTAAACTACCACTTATATTCACCACAAAAATGTGAGAAAATCTATGGGGAGCATACATATCTATGCTAACTACTCACAAAAATCAAGATCAAAATCATCATCACAAGATCAAACCAAATTCACCAAAATCAACCATTAAGCATGATTATTTTAATATCAATTAAAATATAAAAATTCCCATAAAATCAGAAATTGCATGAAATAAAAATATTTTTTATCTAAAAAATACTAGATCCTATCATGAATCCAATGCAAAAAGAATGGGATAAATTGATCTATTTCTCCATTTTTTATGATTTTATCAAGAACCATGAACAAAATGAAAAAAATAAAGAAAATCCAAAGAAAATAACCAAGCGCGTGGTGCAGAAAGCAATAGAAATCAGTTCATTTTGGAGATTGGGCCACGAAGGGGGTGCAGGTATCAACTAACAGCCTAAGCCCAAAATCAGCAAGTAAATGAAATGCATCGTTTCATTGAAGTTCAGACTCTTCACAAATTGAGAAGCACGCGTGGCCGTTGGATGAGGTCCCCAGTCCAAGTCAAACCTTGATCTGATGGCTATCAAGTCATCTTCCCCAATTCAAACTTCTGCAACTCAGGCCACCTGCGCGCCCAAAACCACCGCCGGTGACAATCTCCAGTCATCTTCTCACAACCCTAGTTTGTCATAGAGTCCACCATAGGCCACGATTCCTTGATCAAAGTTGTCCCAAATTTCACAAGGAACTCAATCATACCATTAATTCAGCCTAAAACCTCAAGATTTGCAAGAACCAACTCTCAACCGAAAATGGTAACATCCCTAATTGGTCACTAATTCTCAAATTAATGATCTGAAAACTTCCCTACATCAATCCTTAATGCATATGACACCCTAATTCCTCTTAATTCTAACTAAATCAAGCTGGAGATGGAAAGTTACCAACCTAAAAATTTCATGTGCACAGAAGTAGAAAGACTTCAAATCAAGCCCTCAAATGCTCCAGACTCCTTCAGTGAATCACTTCCAAGTTTCTGTATGCAATAAAATTGATTGAAATGGCTTCAATCCTTGGAACCAACTCTGAGTTGCAGGTGGAAAAAACTGAGATCAAGAACACCAATCAGCCACAAATTTCCCTTGATTATGATCTGGAATCATTCCCTAGCATCCATGGAAGAGTTTGCAATCAAGAAAATGGATGGAAAGTGCATGGAAATGAGTAACCGAATTCAGTTGCAAGCAAGGAAATTCCAATCTCAATCTCTGCTCTCTCCTTCAATCATCCCCAACCTTGGCCTTGGATCACCTCATTATCATATATAGAACATGTGTGGATGATCTAGAAACCTCTAGATCTTTCTAATGAGAAATTCAATCTCTCATGACATGAGAAGTTCACTTACATGCCATGGTATGCTCCCTTCTGCTAACAGCTTGAAATCACTCCCATTCTCTTCCAATTTCTCCCCTAGTGACATTTTGGATGTGTTTGGCTTGCAAGGGACCTTGATTATGCCTTGAATTTAGGTTTGGCAAATGTTACTTATGATGTAAGTAACTACCTTTCAAAGCAAGTCCACAAATCAAACTTCAATTCAAAAATGTGGCTAAACCAATGTTCTTAAAATGTGTTTTAGAGTCAAAATGACATATTACATGCCTTGGTTTTGACATGTAGATCAAAAATATCAATTTCCAACTTTGGTTCATTTAACTTATACCCTTATTTTAGGCCATTTTTGCAACTTTGAGCTACAAGCATTTCCCACCTCTCATGAACTATTGAATAGCCTTAAAACATCATTTTGAACAACTTTGATGTTGGACATTTTCCCATTTGAAGTTTGGAAATAGGAGTTATGGCCTTATGCTTGAAATGACCTATAATCTCCAAATGACCAAAATACCCTTGACTTGTCAAAGCCATAACTTGAGTCCTACAAATCCTATCAAGGACTTATAGTACTCTATAGAAAGCTAAGAAGATAAGGAACAACATTCATGTTGACCAAAAGTTCATAGGAATCATCCTTCTAGGGCAAACGTTTCATGCAAGTTGGACAATTTTCAAGCTCCCAAATTCACATACCTCAGATGACCTGTAACTTGTCAAAGTCATAACTTGAGTTCTACAAATCCTATCAAGGACTTCTAGCACTAAAATTAAATCTAAGATCATGCTCTACAACATTCATGTTGGGGGCAAGATGAGATGAAAATTACATCTTGAGCTAAACTGCCTTGAAGATAGGGGTCAAACTAGGGGATTTTACACTGTCAAGCCTTAGAAACCCTAGCTTAAAACTTCTCAAACTCTTCAATCATGATGAGTTAACCTTGGAATCATCCTTATAACATCTCAATGCATCAATCCATGATCACATGGCCTTTGAATTAGGTCTCAACCTTGTTCAAATCATCAGTTGACCTAGGGTTGACCCAGTCAAACCCTAACTGCACCATTCCTGGCTGAGCCTTCTTAATCTTGCACAGTGACCTGTCTAGGCTTCATGATGGCTTTCAATACATCTCATAAACTCTCTCAAGGCTTCAAGTCTAACTTCATGGCTTCAGAATCATCTGAGGACTTCCCACCACTCTCAAGCTAGGAGACACACATACTTGGTTTCAACCACTCTCTCTGAGGATCTTTTAACTTCTCTGGCAAAGATATCAACCCTTGAACACTTTAATAACCTTCTTAGCTAGCTTCATAGTCTTGTGTAGCCCTTGATTGGTAATCATACCTCTTGATCTCCTACATACATGTCAATGAAATGTAAATGATAATGCTAATGTGAATGAAATGAAACACAAGCTAGGTAAAGAACTGTTGGGCAAATTTTGGGGTGCAACAGTAAGTATAGTTAAATGTTTGTTTTGTAAAGTATGAGTGTATTGGAGTTTGGGTTAGTTGAGAGTATATTAGGTGTTTAACAATTTTCACTAACCAAAACGGCATCTACATCCACACCCTCATCTTGGAATGAAGATTTTTATCCCATGTCATAAGCTCTGAGACAATGACCACTACTATCTAAGTATATGGAACGTGTTTGAACTTAGGCTTCAAAGGTTGAAATGATTGACAATTTGTTCAAGCCACTGTCTGATAAGAAGGATGTTCATTCATTTTTGATTTCTAAGTTTTTTCTTAACATAAATTAAGGGAAAATTGCTCCAAAGATTATTTTCATATCTTAACATATTCATCACTGTATATAAAGATACTGCAGAATAATATCTTAATTTTTTCGACAACTTATTCTATAATAAAAAGATCAAAGTTTTAATTTCGGTTTTAGTCACCTAAATTGCGATTTTGGCTTTCCTTCATTGCAACCTTCAACACCTACATTGTATTGGGTTTTAATGGGTAAATTTAGTCTTACATTACTTAAAGATATAACATGTATTCTCTTTATAAGTGAGGAAAATTTTCACCTTACAAGCTAGTATTGTATTATTGAGTTAAGCCCAACAAAAGTTTTTAAGACTTTATAGTCTTGTACCAAATTTTACGGTTATCTAAATTTTTTTTTTCATGTATGAATGAATTGTTGGGGTTGGTTGAAAATATACAAGTTCTTTGAAGTTTCACGTCGCTTAATTTTGTGTATAAAGAGAGAGTTCAAGGCTATATATAAGATACAAGTTCTTTGAAGTTTTACATCACTTAGTTTTGTGAAAGAAGAGGAATTCCAATGTTATATATAGGATTCAAGTTCTTCATTCCAAGATGCAACAGTCAAAAACACTTTAAGCTTGTATTTGACTTTCTTTATTCTCTTATACTTTTGTATTAGAGTGTTGTGAGATACAGTTGTTCTCTTATACTCTTGTATTCGAGTGTTGTGAGATGTAAGTATAGTTAAATGTTTGTTTTGTAAAGTATGAGTGTATTGGAGTTTGGGTTAGTTGAGAGTATATTAGGTGTTTTAACAATTTTCACTAACCAAAACGGCATCTACATCCACACCCTCATCTTGGAATGAAGATTTTTATCCCATGTCATAAGCTCTGAGACAATGACCACTACTATCTAAGTATATGGAACGTGTTTGAACTTAGGCTTCAAAGGTTGAAATGATTGACAATTTGTTCAAGCCACTGTCTGATAAGAAGGATGTTCATTCATTTTTGATTTCTAAGTTTTTTCTTAACATAAATTAAGGGAAAATTGCTACCAAGATTTTTATCATATCTTAACATATTCATCACTGTATATAAAGATACTGCAGAATAATATCTTAATTTTTTCGACAACTTATTCTGTAATAAAAAGATCAAAGTTTTAATTTCGATTTTAGTCACATAAATTGCGGTTTTGGCTTTCCTTCATTGCAACCTTCAACACCTACATTGTATTGGGTTTTAATGGGTAAATTTAGTCTTACATTACTTAAAGATATAACATGTATTGTCTTTATAAGTGAGGATAATTTTCACCTTACAATCTAGTTTTATATTATTGAGTTAAGCCCAACAAAAGTTTTTAAGACTTTATAGTCTTGTACCAAATTTTACGGTTATCTAAATGTTTTTTTTTTTCATGTATGAATGAATTGTTGGGGTTGGTTGAAAATATACAAGTTCTTTGAAGTTTCACGTCGCTTAATTTTGTGTATAAAGAGAGAGTTCAAGGCTATATATAAGATACAAGTTCTTTGAAGTTTTACATCACTTAGTTTTGTGAAAGAAGAGGAATTCCAATTTATATATAGGATTCAAGTTCTTTATTCCAAGATGCAACAGTCTAAAACACTTTAAGCTTGTATTTGACTTTCTTTATTCTCTTATACTTTTGTATTAGAGTGTTGTGAGATATAGTTGTTCTCTTATACTCTTGTATTCGAGTGTTGTGAGATGTAAGTATAGTTAAATGTTTGTTTTGTAAAGTATGAGTGTATTGGAGTTTGGGTTAGTTGAGAGTATATTAGGTGTTTTAACAATTTTCACTAACCAAAACGGAATCTACATCCACACCCTCATCTTGGAATGAAGATTTTTATCCCATGTCATAAGCTCTGAGACAATGACCACTACTATCTAAGTATATGGAATGTGTTTGAACCTAGGCTTCAAAGGTTGAAATGATTGACAATTTGTTCAAGCCACTGTCTGATAAGAAGGATGTTCATTCATTTTTGATTTCTAAGTTTTTTCTTAACATAAATTAAGGGAAAATTGCTACCAATATTTTTATCATATCTTAACATATTCATCACTGTATATAAAGATACTGCAGAATAATATCTGTGAGACATTGGATCGAACTCTAGTGTGGTCGAAGTCTGTTCGCAAGTAATGCGTGTTGTAGTCGAAGTTTGTTCTAACATGCATGAGTAAATATTGCTAAGGTTGTTAGCATGAGTAAATATTGCTAAGGTTGTTAGGATGTGTAAATATTGCTAAGGTTGTTAGCATAAGTAAATATTGCTAAGGTTGTTAGCATGAGTAAATATTGCTAGGGTTGTTAGCATGTTGAGTTGGGTCTTGCTTGTAAGCCCAATTGTTTAAGTTAGCTTGTACCCTAAGTTAGCTTGTAATGGGTAATTGTTAAAAAGCCCATTAGCTTAGTGTGCTATTTTATTATAAATAGGATGCTAGTTTCTCAATCTTGAGAATAAGGAAAAATAGGAAGATAAAATCCTAATTTCAAGGGAAATAGGTTATTTTGTTATTCTTGTATACTTGTAATCTTATTCTAAGAGAAAGGAAAGAATAGCAGTTTAATAACCAATCCTTGTTGTTCCTTGTTGTTTTACCTTGTCTTCTTTATTAACCCTATCCCTTGTGTGTTTCTTGATAAGAAACCGTGTATACTTTGTTTAACGGTATCCTATTTACAACAAATTGGTGCGGTGAGCGTGGAAAAGATGCCTTCAACAAAGTATGAGATTGAAAATTTCACCGGAGTGAACGACTTCGGTCTGTGGCGCTTGAAGATGAAAGCCCTATTGGTTCAGTAGGGTTGTTTGGAAGCGTTGAAGGGTGAGGCAGCCATGGACGCTGCGTTAACGGCAAAAGAAAAGACGAGCATGATCGAGAAAGCCCACAGCGCAATATTGTTGAGCCTTGGTGATAAGGTTCTTTGACAGGTATCAAAGGAGACTACATCATCGGGATTATGGGTGAAACTTGAAAGTTTGTACATGACCAAATCTCTGGTGAATCGACTATACCTGAAGCAAGCTTTATATTCATTCAAGATGAGTGAAGACAAAGTGTTGGCTGAGCAGTTGGATATGTTCAACAAGCTGATTCTTGATCTTGAAAATATTGATGTGAAGATCGATGATGAAGATCAAGCACTGTTGCTGCTGTGTGCTTTGCCCAGAACACATGCTCAATTCAAAGAAACTCTCTTGTATGGAAGGGAGTCCCTGACCTTTGAAGAAGTTCAATCAGCCTTGTATTCTAAGGACTTGAACGAATGAAAGGAGCATAAACCTTCGACGGTGGGCGAAGGTTTGGCCGTTAAGGGAAACTTCTTGCGAAAGGATGGTAAGTTCGACAAGAAGAAAGGTAAAAGTCAACAGAAGTCTTATAGTGGTGAAACATCTAGTATTCGATGTTATCACTGTAAGAAGGAGGGTCACATAAGAAAGGTGTTCCCTGAACGCCTGAAAGATCATGGAGGTAATGGCAATGCAGCCATTGTTCAAGATGACTTCGACTCATCTGATGTTCTTGTGGTTTCAAGTGGCGACTCGAGGAAAGAGTGGATTATGGATTCAGATTGCACTTGGCACATGACTCCAAACAGAGAATTGTTCGAGGAGCTATGTGATCAAGATGGTGGATCTGTGCTGTTAGGAAACAACAAATCTTGCAAAATTGCAGGTATTGGATCTATGAGATTCAAGCTCCATGATGAGTCAATAAGGTTATTGACTGAAGTCAGGTACGTACCTGACTTGAAGAGAAATTTGATTTCTCTTGGTGAATTCGACAGAAAAGGATATGTTTTTCAAGGAGAGAAAAGTATCCTAAGAGTCATGAAGGGGTCGAAGGAAGTCTTGAGAGGCGTGAAGAAACAAGGCTTGTATACCCTTGAGGCTGAGGTTGTAAGTGGTTCGACAAATGTTGCATCTACGAAATCTATGTCGAAGACAGAATTATGGCACATGAGATTGGGCCATGTCAGCGAAAGAGGCCTGGTCGAATTGGGGAAGCAGAACCTGCTAGGAGGTGACAAAGTCGAAAAGTTGGAATTTTGTGAATCTTGTGTATTTGGTAAATCCTGTAGGGCGAAGTTTAACAAAGGCAAGCAAAGAACACATGGATCCCTGGATTACATTCATGCTGATCTTTGGGGGCCTGCAAGGAATCCTTCACACTCAGGTGCAAGGTATTTTCTATCCATTGTTGATGACTACTCCAGAAAACTATGGGTATTCATTCAGAAGACGAAGGATGAAACTTTTGAGAATTTCAAAAGTTGGAAGATTCTAGTCGAAACTCAGACTGGCAGAAAAGTTAAGAGGTTGAGAACCGACAATGGCCTTGAATTCTGCAACGAAGCTTTCGACAGTTACTGTGTTGGGTCTGGGATTGCAAGGCATAAGACTGTAGCAGGTACTCCTCAACAAAATGGCTTAGCTGAGAGATTCAATCGAACAATCCTGGAAAGGGTTAGATGCATGTTGGTTAGTGCTGGATTGAAGAAGGTGTTTTGGGCGAAAGCTGTTTCGACAGCAGCTTACCTGATAAATAGATGTCCCTCGACTGCCTTGGGAATGAAGACACCTGAAGAAGTTTGGTCAGGACATCCACCTAGTCTCGACAGACTAAGAGTATTTGGCTGTGTGGCCTATGCTCATATTAGGCAAGACAAGGTCGAACCTAGAGCTCTGAAATGCATGTTCATGGGATACCCTGAAGGAGTCAAAGCTTATAGGCTATGGTGCCTAGAGCCAGGTTACAGGAGGTGTATCACCAGTCGAGATGTAGTTTTCAACGAAGCAGAGATGGCTTTCAAGAAAACTGATGATGCTGACAAAGAGCTGGAACAGGGAGAGATTCCTGTTGAGGTGGAGCATATTGATGCTGAATTGCTTACCCCAGATGAAGTCGAAGAAGACACAGAAGATGTTGTCGAAGATGAGGAGACTGATAATGACTACCTGCTAGCAAGAGACAGGTCGAGGAGAGTCATCAAGCCACCTCAGAGACTTGGGTATGCAGATCTTATAGCTTATGCCTTAATCTCTGCAAGTGAGGTTCTAGACGAAGAACCTAGAGACTATAAGGAAGTTATGAGGAATCAAAAGAAGACAAATTGGTCTTTGATGTATGCTATGGTCTGTACTAGACCCGACATAGCATATGCAGTAAGTCTTGTAAGCAGGTACATGGCGAATCCTGGAAAGGCTCACTAGCAAGCATTGAAGTGGATTTTAAGGTACATAAATGGGTCTCTGAATAGAGTCCTAATTTATGGTGGAGCCTTGGGTGAAGATAGTAAAGCAGTAATCGAAGGATATGTCGACTCTGATTATGCAGGTTGTATGGATTCTAGAAAATCTATCTCCGGATATGTGTTCACTATGTTTGGGACAACAATCAGTTGGAAATCAACACTTCAGAAGGTCGTTGCCTTATCAACCACTGAAGCGGAGTATATTGCTCTAACTGAAGCTGTGAAGGAAGCAGTGTGGCTTGAAGGTTTTGCAAAGGAGCTAAAACTTCAAGATCGAGTTATCACTGTTAAATGTGATAGTCAAAGTGCAATACATCTGTCGAAGAATTCAGCCTATCATGAGCGAACCAAGCACATTGATGTGAGGCTTCATTTCATCAGAGGGGTAATCGAGCGTGGAGAAGTCCAAGTGCTGAAAGTTTCGACAGATCATAATGCTGCTGATATGATCACCAAGACATTGCCCAGTTGCAAATTTTTCCACTGTATGCAGTTAATAAATCTGCATGAAGAAAGCTAGTTTCTTGATGTTATAGAGTTAGATCCAAGGTGGAGATTTGTGAGACATTGGATCGAACTCTAGTGTGGTCGAAGTCTGTTCGCAAGTAATGCGTGTTGTAGTCGAAGTTTGTTCTAACATGCATGAGTAAATATTGCTAAGGTTGTTAGCATGAGTAAATATTGCTAAGGTTGTTAGCATGAGTAAATATTGCTAAGGTTGTTAGCATGAGTAAATATTGCTAAGGTTGTTAGCAAGAGTAAATATTGCTAGGATTGTTAGCATGTTGAATTGGATCTTGCTTGTAAGCCCAATTGTTTAAGTTAGCTTGTACCCTAAGTTAGCTTGTAATGGGTAATTGTTAAAAAAACCCATTAGGTTAGTGTGCTATTTTATTATAAATAGGATGCTAGTTTCTCAATCTTGAGAGTAAGGAAAAATAGGAAGATAAAATCCTAATTACAAGGGAAATAGGTTATTTTGTTATTATTGTATACTTGTAATCTTGTTCTAAGAGAAAGGAAAGAATAGCAGTTTAATAACCAATCCTTGTTGTTCCTTGTTGATTTACCTTGTTTTCTTTATTAACCCTAACCCTTGTGAGTTTCTTGATCATTAAGAAACCATGTAAACTTTATTTAACGGTATCCTATTCACAACAATATCTTAATTTCTTCGACAACTTATTCTGTAATAAAAAGGTCAAAGTTTTAATTTCGGTTTTAGTCACATAAATTGTGGTTTTGGCTTTCCTTCATTGCAACCTTCACCACCTACATTGTATTGGGTTTTAATGGGTAAATTTAGTCTTACATTACTTAAAGATATAATATGTATTGTCTTTATAAGTGAGGATAATTTTCACCTTACAAGCTAATTTTGTATTATTGAGTTAAGCCCAACAAAAGTTTTTAAGACTTTATAGTCTTGGACCAAATTTTACGGTTATCTAAATGTTATTTTTTTTTCATGTTTGAATGAGTTGTTGGGGTTGGTTGAAAATATACAAGTTCTTTGAAGTTTCACGTTGCTTAATTTTGTGTATAAAGAGAGAGTTCAAGGCTATATATAAGATACAAGTTCTTTGAAGTTTTACATCACTTAGTTTTGTGAAAGAAGAGGAATTCCAATGTTATATATAGGATTCAAGTTCTTCATTCCAAGATGCAACAATCAAAAACACTTTAAGCTTGTATTTGACTTCTTTATTCTCTTATACTTTTGTATTAGAGTGTTGTGAGATATAGCTGTCCTCTTATACTCTTGTATTCGAGTGTTGTGAGATGTAAGTATAGTTAAATGTTTGTTTTGTAAAGTATGAGTGTATTGGAGTTTGGGTTAGTTGAGAGTATATTAGGTGTTTAACAATTTTCACTAACCAAAATGACATCTACATCCACACCCTCATCTTGGAATGAAGATTTTTATCCCATGTCATAAGCTTTGAGACAATGACCACTACTATCTAAGTATATGGAACGTGTTTGAACTTAGGCTTCAAAGGTTGAAATGATTGACAATTTGTTCAAGCCACTGTCTGATAAGGAGGATGTTCATTCATTTTTTATTTCTAAGTTTTTTCTTAACATAAATTAAGGGAAAATTGCTCCCAAGATTATTTTCATATCTTAACATATTCATCACTGTATATAAAGATACTGCAGAATAATATCTTAATTTTTTCGACAACTTATTCTGTAATAAAAAGATCAAAGTTTTAATTTCGGTTTTAGTCACATAAATTGCGGTTTTGGCTTTCCTTCATTGCAACCTTCAACACCTACATTGTATTAGGTTTTAATGGGTAAATTTAGTCTTACATTACTTAAAGATATAACATGTATTGTCTTTATAAGTGAGGATAATTTTCACCTTACAAGCTAGTTTTGTATTATTGAGTTAAGCCCAACAAAAGTTTTTAAGACTTTATAGTCTTGGACCAAATTTTACGGTTATCTAAATGTTACTTTTTTTTTATGAATGAATGAATTGTTGGGGTTGGTTGAAAATATACAAGTTCTTTGAAGTTTCACGTCGCTTAATTTTGTGTATAAAGAGAGAGTTCAAGGCTATATATAAGATACAAGTTCTTTGATGTTTTACATCACTTAGTTTTGTGAAAGAAGAGGAATTCCAATGTTATATATAGGATTCAAGTTCTTCATTCCAAGATGCAACAGTCAAAAACACTTTAAGCTTGTATTTTTGACTTTCTTTATTCTCTTATACTTTTGTATTAGAGTGTTGTGAGATATAGTTGTTCTCTTATACTCTTGTATTCGAGTGTTGTGAGATGTAAATATAGTGAAATGTTTGTTTTGTAAAGTATGAGTGTATTGGAGTTTGGGTTAGTTGAGAGTATATTAGGTGTTTTAACAATTTTCACTAACCAAAACGGCATCTACATCCACACCCTCTTCTTGGAATGAAGATTTTTATCCCATGTCATAAGCTCTGAGACAATGACCACTACTATCTAAGTATATGGAACGTGTTTGAAATTAGGCTTCAAAGGTTGAAATGATTGACAATTTGTTCAAGCCACTGTCTGATAAGAAGGATGTTCATTCATTTTTGATTTCTAAGTTTTTTCTTAACATAAATTAAGGGAAAATTTCTCCCAAGATTTTTTTCATATCTTAACATATTCATCACTGTATATAAAGATACTGCAGAATAATATCTTAATTTTTTCGACAACTTATTCTGTAATTAAAAGATCAAAGTTTTAATTTCGGTTTTAGTCACATAAATTGCGGTTTTGGCTTTTCTTCATTGCAACCTTCAACACCTACATTTTTATTGGGTTTTAATGGGTAAATTTAGTCTTAGATTACTTAAAGATATAACATGTGTTGTCTTTATAAGTGAGGATAATTTTCACCTTACAAGCTAGTTTTGTATTATTTAGTTAAGCCCAACAAAATTTTTTAAGACTTTATAGTCTTGGACCAAATTTTACTGTTATCTAAATGTTTTTTTTTCATGTATGAATGAATTGTTGGGGTTGGTTGAAAATATACAAGTTCTTTGAAGTTTCACGTCGCTTAATTTTGTGTATAAAGAGAGAGTTCAAGGCTATATATACGATACAAGTTCTTTAAAGTTTTACATCACTTAGTTTTGTGAAAGAAGAGGAATTCCAATGTTATATATAGGATTCAAGTTCTTCATTCCAAGATTCAACAGTCAAGTACACTTTAAGCTAGTATTTGACTTTCTTTATTCTCTTATACTTTTGTATTAGAGTGTTGTGAGATATAGTTGTTCTCTTATACTCTTGTATTCGAGTGTTGTGAGATGTAAGTATAATTAAATGTTTGTTTTATAAAGTATGTGTGTATTGGAGTTTGGGTTAGTTGAGAGTATATTAGGTGTTTTAACAATTTTCATTAACCAAAACGGCATCTACATACACACCATCATCTTGGAATGAAGATTTTTATCCCATGTCATAAGCTCTGAGACAATCACCACTACTATCTAAGTATATGGAACGTGTTTGAACCTAGGCTTCAAAGGTTGAAATGATTGACAATTTGTTCAAGCCACTGTCTGATAAGAAGGATGTTCATTCATTTTTGATTTCTATGTTTTTTCTTAACATAAATTAAGGGAAAATTGCTACCAAGATTTTTATCATATCTTAACATATTCATCACTGTATATAAAGATACTGCAGAATAATATCTTAATTTTTTTGACAACTTATTCTGTAATAAAAAGATCAAAGTTTTAATTTCGGTTTTAGTCACATAAATTGCGGTTTTGTCTTTCCTTCATTGCAACCTTCAACACCTACATTGTATTAGGTTTTAATGGGTAAATTTAGTCTTACATTACTTAAAGATATAACATGTATTGTCTTTATAAGTGAGGATAATTTTCACCTTACAAGCTAGTTTTGTATTATTGAGTTAAGCCCAACAAAAGTTTTTAAGACTTTATAATCGTGGACCAAATTTTACGGTTATCTAAATGTTACTTTTTTTTTTATGAATGAATGAATTGTTGGGGTTGGTTGAAAATATACAAGTTCTTTGAAGTTTCACGTCGCTTAATTTTGTGTATAAAGAGAGAGTTCAAGGCTATATATAAGATACAAGTTCTTTGATGTTTTACATCACTTAGTTTTGTGAAAGAAGAGGAATTCCAATGTTATATATAGGATTCAAGTTCTTCATTCCAAGATGCAACAGTCAAAAACACTTTAAGCTTGTATTTTTGAATTTCTTTATTCTCTTATACTTTTGTATTAGAGTGTTGTGAGATATAGTTGTTCTCTTATACTCTTGTATTCGAGTGTTGTGAGATGTAAATATCGTGAAATGTTTGTTTTGTAAAGTATGAGTGTATTGGAGTTTGGGTTAGTTGAGAGTATATTAGGTGTTTTAACAATTTTCACTAACCAAAACGGCATCTACATCTGTCGCTTGCGCGAAAATAAGGTGTCGGCATTACAGAAGAGTCGCCACCTTTCATTATTTATCCCTCAGGGCGGGAAATGAAACGATCGGAAAAACCTGACGAAAAAGGGTAAGAAAAGGTCACCGCAACCATTGTCTGGGTTCGGGAGTCGGTTACGCAAGGGGAAGGTATTAGCACCCCTCACGTCCGTCGTACTCGACGGGATCCTCGCTTGTTTGTTTACTTGGACGGGTTGGTTATAATCTATCTACCTATCAAGGCTGGCTGAAAAAGAAAAGAAAAATGACTCGGCAAAGCGTCGCGCTTTATGCCTACGTATTCCCGTCTGGAACGAGAAATCAGAGTCAACGTAGTTCGGCTAACTACGGGTGAAGGTGGGGAAGGTTGCTCGCTAGGACGTCGCATCCTATGCCTACGTACTTTCATCTGGTATGAAAGACCAGAGCAAACGTAGTTCGGCTAACTACGGGTTATCTCCTAAAAGAAGTGTTTTTTTTATTGTATTTGCGATCTCAACCGCACTAGAGACTATGACCTGAGAGTGAATGCGTCGCATGTCACCCAAAGGGTACCATACTAAACACCCATCCTCAGATAGCTTAAGGCTCGTAACGTACGGAAGAAATCATTCATGATTACTGTATCTTAAACTGCTTTGAGATGAGAAGAGAGCAGGCCCAACTAGGAGGGAGACTATCAAGTCCTACTGTTATCATGCCATGGATTCATCCTATGGTTGAGGTTTGAACAGGGAACTCCTAGATGTTGTCATGCATAGGTTTCAACCTAAAAGTCTATCATCAAATCCTCATCAGAGGAAATGAGAGTCCTAAGGGATCATGTCAATGATACACCAAAACAGACAAAAGCATCAGCTTTAACAGTAAAATGCATACAATGCAAGTGAGGGAGGAAATGTGTGTGGGGCTTCAGCCTCCACAAGCTCGTCTCAACCTCAAGCCAGTCATGAAATAACAGTACTCATACTGAAGATAAACAACATGCTATCAAGCAATATCAGATAAAAGAAATGAAGTGCCATCAGGCAAACAAAACACACATGCTAGAGAAAGAATCATCTACTCTCTAATCCTAACCCTAACACAGAATCTGAATCAAATCTAAGCAAAGCCCTAAAGCAAAACCTAACCAAAAGAAATCAATCCCAATCTTCAAGCTTCAGAACAAGCTTACCAAAGAAAGGGAGCTAAGTAGGCAGACTCATAGTGTCTTCCTCAGGAAAGCACCAGGAGGTGTATACTCAGGAATCATATCCTACGTGGCTCAACCACTGTGATCAGTTTACATTCCTCCTCAGGAGAAACTAAACTCACAAGCAGGCTCCAACATCACTGGATATTTAGGAAATCCTATCTGAACTAGTGGAACTAAATGAACAGACTCATAGGACCTTCCTCAGGAAAGTACTAGGAGGCTTCCACTTAGGAGTTGTATCCTATGTGGCTCAACAACTGTGATCAGTTTACATTCCTCCTCAGGAGAAATTAAACTCACAAGTTGGCTCCAACATCACTGGATACTTGAGGAATCCTAGATAAACTAAGGGAACTAAGTGAATAGACCCATAGGACCTTCCTCAGGAAAGTACTAGGAGGCTTCCACTTAGGAGTTGCATCCCATGTGGCTCAACAACAGGTGATCAGTTTACATTCCTCCTCAGGAGAAATTAAACTCACAAGTTGGCTCCAACATCATTGGATACTTAAGAAAGAGGTGAGAAGAAAGAATGAAAGTCATTCATAGTGCCTTCCTCAGGAAAGTACCATGAACTTCCTTCAAACTTCAGGATCTCAAACCTCACAGACAGGGAACAAGCCAAGCTCTGGGTCTCTGAGTCTTGATCTACAATCTTCACTTCATCATGCTCTCCAACAAGCTCTTCAAGAAAACACAAGCCCCACAGCCAATTCCCCAAAACAAACCCCAGAGGTGAACAGATAACCTCAAAACAGACAAAATCAATAGGCAACTTCAGAAAATACCTAAAAATACTAAACCAATGGGGAAAAATCTAACAATTATTCACAAGGGTCTACAATACCTATTCATAACATCCACATATGCCTCTACCCAAAAATCAAGACAAAACTATTTAAAGAAAATGAATTTCCTTACCTATGCACAACCTAAACCCTAATTAGACTATCCTAAGTTCAATCTATCTAAACTAATCAAACTTTAGTCTAAAAATCTAGTAATAAATCCAGGGGAAACTACATTACATCATCTAACATTGCCAAAAAGAATGGGCAAAAAAAACCTAAGGGAAAGTCCTAAAACAATTCTCACAAAATAAGGTATCAACTAAAAGAAAGAAAATACACTATATTAAAGAAAATATCACCAAAAATTCTACATTAAAAATAAAATTCCATTTTTATTTTTATATTTTTCTACACAAGATTATCTAAACATAGAAAAAAGAATGAACAAAAAATCACTATTTATCAATTTTATATGCATTTTTATAGAACAAGAAAAATATTAAAATACTTAAAAAGAAAATAAAACAATTAAAGGGGAGGGGTGTGGAAAGTAATACGCGCTAGTTGATTTTATAATGGGCCAGAAATAGAGGGGGTGCGGATAGGAAAGAGGTCAAAGCCCAGGCGCCCTCACTAAGTGAAACGACTGCGTTTCCATTTCAAATTTTTCCCTCCGTTTTCTGGGCGAATCTGGACCGTGCGATCGAGGGACCAAGTCCAACATTCCAAAACACACCAACGGTGGAGATTACGTCTCCTACCTTCAGCCAGCTAGGGTTTCACGAAACCCTCTCCATGCACAAACCTTCCCTTCACTCGTTCTCTCTGCTCAGTGGATGAAACCCTAAAATTCCAACACGAAAATTGCTCTACTAATCAAGAGGAACAAGACTACACGCATACTTTTTCCTAATTCTCTCTAGATAATCCTAACAGAAGCCTACAAGGTCATGGTCCAAATGAAATTCACCTGATATCAACATTCATTAACCTTGAACCTAATGGCATACAGTTACTCTACACATCTCCCTAACTATTCTAAACCAATTCTTGACAACTACAACTAACAAACCAGTCAATTCTTGAAGATTAAAGTTTCTTGGCTCTGTTATGGAACTCCATGGATTTGGCTCTAACTCTCAGAATTTCATCACCTAGTCTAGCCTAACAATTCTATACCTAAAACATGATCCATCTATGCATAAATAAGGTGAAATAGGGAAGAGAAAGAACCTGTCAAGTGATGATGATAGGTGATGCTAGGGCACGATTCCAAGCTTGATTCTTCTCCTCAATGATCCTCCAATGAAGAATAACTTTCTGTTTGCACAGTTCTTGGATGAGGAAGCTTGCAACAATGACTTTGATCTTGAAATGCAATAATGGAGCACCTTGAAACCCTAGCTCGAATCTCTCTCCTCTCTGCTCAATTCACCAAGTTTTCACCAACCTTGAACACTATGAAGATCACTCTTCTTATAATGGTGGATGGAAGTTACTAGAAACATCTAGAATCCTCTAGAAAGCTCATGAACTTCTCCTTAAAAGAGACTTTGAAAATCTCACATCCCTTGCATTCAACCTTGTATTCTATGCCAAAATGCCTTAATATGAGATATTGAGTGATAAGAAATGAAATCAGCCCTTTACTTTTCCTTGTGCAAGCCTTTTCAAAGTTGCCTTCTTTTGCAAGTAACACTTTTCCAAAGGAACCTCATTTTTTAAGCTTCAAATCAAAATTCTATCTAAACCAATGTTCTCAAAATGATGTTTCCAATCAAAATTATATATTGGATGACCTATTTTGGATTTGTGGATCTTCCAAACCAATTTTCAAATTCAACTTTTCAAACTTATAAGCCATTTTTAGTTCATTTTTGACCAATCATGCAAATCCATGCTATGAGCTTTTCCAACAATTCATGACCTTCTTTCTAGACTAAAAATCACATTTTGAACAACTTTCATGTTTTGAGTTTTTCCATTTGAGGCTTGGAAATAGGAGATATGGCATTTGCTTAAAAATGACCTATAACTGACAAATGACCAAAATACCCCTGTCTTGTTCAAACCATAAGTTGAGTTCCACAAATCCTATCAAGGACTTATACCACTAAAATTAAATCTAAGAAGATGCCCTCCAACATTCATGTTGACCAAGAGATCATAGGAATCATCCTACTAGGGCAAAAGTTGTCTGCAAGTTGGGTGACTTTCAAGGACCCAGATTCACACACCTCAGCTGACCTGTAATTTGCCAAAACCATAACTTGAGCTATGTAACTCCTATCAAGGACTTCCACCTCTCAAATTAAAGCTAAGAACAAGCTCTACAACATTCATGTTGTGGGGAAGATGAGATATCAATCACATCTAGAGCTAAAACTGCCTGGAAGATAGGGATCAAATTAGGGTTTTTTCACTGACAATCCTCAGAAACCCTAAGTTGAAACTTCTCAAACTCCTCAATCATGATGAGTTGGTCTAGGAATCATCTTTATAACACCTCTATGCACCATTCCATGATCTCATGGCCCTTGTATTAGGTCTCAACCTTCTCCAAATCTTCAGTTGACCTAGGGTTGACCCAGTCAAAACCCTAATTCTATCATTCATGGTTGAATCTCCTGAATTCTTGCATAATGACCTCTCTGGGCTTCATGATGGCTATCAAGACATCTCATAGGCTTTCCCAAAACATCAAGTTCATTCTCAAAGTCTCAAAATCATCTGAGGGGCACCCACAACTCTCAAGCTATGAAGCACACCACCCTGGTTTCAATCCACTTCCTCTGAGGATCTCTTGAACTTTCTGAAGAAGGTATCCATTTTCAAACATTCAATGAATAAATAATTGTTGGTCAAATTTTGGGGTGCAACAGCTGCCCCTATTCAAACGGCTTGAACCTGACTGGGTGAGAAGCGAACGGCTCTTAACCAATCAAGGTGCGAGACGATTGAATACCGGTAAACCCGAAAATTTGCCAACTGCACGAGCACATGGTACTCTGCGGGGAAGAAATCTTCGAATATTGCAATGCTAGCTGCACGACAACTAGCTGGAGAGATACTGATCTGACATCACCGTCAGTCATCCACATTAAATTCTTCTGACATTGTCATCAAACAACCAAAACACCCAACATCGTCGCTGGAAGACTAAACCACCTGACATCACCGTCAGACGCAGACAAAATTCTGAGGAACACCCAACATCGTCGCTGGGAGACTAAACCACCTGACATCACCGTCAGACGCAGACAAAATTCTGAGGAACACCCAACATCGTCGCTGGGAGACTAAACCACCTGACATCACCGTCAGAAGCAGACAAAATTCTGAGGAACAAACATCCAACATCACCGCCGGAGAACTAACTCTGACATCACCGTCAATCAACCAAAATACCCAACCTCACCGCTGGAGAACTAACTCTGACATCGCCGTCGGACAATCAAAATACCCCGCATCACCGCTGGAGAACTAAATCTGACATCACCGTCGGGCAATCGAAATACCCTGCATCACCGCTGGAGAACTAAATCTGACATCACCGTCGGACAATCGAAATACCCTGCATCACCGCTGGAGAACTAAATCTGACATCACAGTCGGACAATCGAAATACCCTGCATCACCGCTGGAGAACTAAATCTGACATCACCGTCGGACAATCGAAATACCTTGCATCACCGCTGGAGAACTAAATCTGACATCACCGTCGGACAATCGAAATACCCTGCATCACCGCTGGAGAACTAAATCTGACATCACCGTCGGACAATCGAAATACCCTGCATCACCGCTGGAGAACTAAATCTGACATCACCGTCGGACAATCGAAATACCCTGCATCACCGCTGGAGAACTAAATCTGACATCACCGTCGGACAATCGAAATACCCTGCATCACCGCTGGAGAACTAAATCTGACATCACCGTCGGACAATCGAAATACCCTGCATCACCGCTGGAGAACTATCTTCGACTTCAGTCAGAAGAAATATCATTCACTTGATCGCAATCAATCATCACCTCAGGATAACTGACTTGGTCTTCAGACCCACACGAATCACTCTGTTATATCTACAAACTCTGGAACCTTGTCTTCAGCCACCCGTTGATTCATCAACACGGAAATCTGAACTCACAGGAACCTTCTGATATCGCTTTCAGGCGCTTATGAAATCCATCTTCAGATTAGACATCATTGTTGGAGCAGACATATCACGCTGCTGAGGACTTCAAGAATCATCTTGAACAAACAGATCCGTCGGGCATCTTCAAGAATCGTCCTGAACTGATAATCTTTCTGGAGCAAACATTCTGTTGGGTATTCCAGGAATCTTCCTGGGCAACTCTTGTTGGGGACGCTATTGGGGAGCTCAAGTATCACCCTAGGCAAACAACTCGGGAACCTGCGCTGAGGTATTAAGAATCACCTTAAGCAAACGGCCCTGCTGAGGAGTTCAAGGGTCGTTTTGAACTGAAAACTTCGCTGGGGATCTCAAAAATCATCTTGAGCAAGCGACTGCGGGGATTACACCGGGGTCTTCAAGAGTCATCTTAAGGTAACGACCTCGTTGGGGAGAATATCAGGAATCATCCTGAGCAACTGGTCTCTTGGTGGAACACCTGTAAAACAAGAATGATAATAACCTAGATCATGCGTATGATGCCTATGCTTCGGCGCCCTGCCCCACACGGTGGGAATGCTATGCG
The DNA here is from genome assembly GCA_963859935.3 of Lathyrus sativus. Classification (NCBI taxonomy): domain Eukaryota; kingdom Viridiplantae; phylum Streptophyta; class Magnoliopsida; order Fabales; family Fabaceae; genus Lathyrus; species Lathyrus sativus. Next base: position 547,375,126 of record OZ012741.1, read on the forward strand.
TTTATGCTAAATGCCATGCAAACATGCAATATGCTATGCAATCCCGTCAGCAAAATAAATGCCGGGGTGAAAAAATCCTCCTGTCAAGGAGAAAAGCACTGCTCAGATAGAGGAATCATCCTGCTGAGGAGAACGGGGACACGCCAATATCAATCGGACTCCGCCTGGGGAATTGATCTTCCGCGAACTGCTGCAGGGGAACAACTTCAGCTGACTGCTGCAGGGGACGAAGCTCTACGAGAACTTGGATCTGCTGATATCAATCGCGAGAATGAACTGCGCGGCCGTCTCGGCTACTCTTCTGGGGATGACCACTCTGTGGGGAACCAATTTCAGCTGCTCAACACTCCACTGGGGAAAAACCAATCATGATCTGATCAACTTCCAAGGATTCGGATCTCTTGGACATCTGCAAACTCGGCTGAGGAAGGAGAAATCATTCTGCTTCGATGGAGAGAATGCGATTCTGGGGAAACACAGCACTAGCTGCCCCACGCTCTGCTGGGGAAAATCGACCATGATCTGATCAACTTCCAAGGATTCTGCTTTTCCGCGGACGCAGCCGGGGGGGAAATCATTCTACTTCACTGGAGAGTGCGACCCTGGTGCGGAATTTCAATTTCGCCGGGGAGGAAAGGATCATCTGCCTTCGGGGGAGAGTACAACTCTGCAGGGGAATACAACATCAGTCGTTCCAACACTCTGCTGGGGAAGAGGGAATCATCCGACTTCAGGAGAGAATACGGCTCTGGTGGGGAATCTCATTTCCGCTGGAGACTTCAGCCCGGCACCATCGGTTACTGCATATTCGGCGTACGAATAGCCTTCTGCGAAACCTGCACTTGTGACCCGGTGCGGGGGAGACACCTGCTTCGGCGACTTTACTGGGGAAAACACGAGCTTCGGCACCCGAACACTTCTCTGAAATCTGCACTTGTGACCCGGTGCGGGGGACATGAGCTTCGGCCTTTGACTCAGCTGATGAGGTGACGTTCCTTCAGGATGCGCCTGCTTGGGGAAGAAAATCCTCTCTACCTAGGGAGACATATCAATGCTCACTGTTTGCGTTCAGATTCTGCGGAGGAGAGACTACTGAACTCTGCTGGAGAAGGAGGACTCACCCCGCTTCGGGGATGCGCACGGCACATTTTCTGGAAGGTGCTACACCTGCAACAGCACAAACAAACAGACAAGATACCCTCCTCAAAGGGGCCTATCAGGGTTATTATCTCGTGACAATGTTCAATTAATTAATTGTTTCAACAATCAATGGGCCTAGGCCCGCAGGTTTATGTATGCGCATTTTATCAAAAAACATCGGCGTTTTCATTCGCAAACAAAACAGATAAATGCTAAACAGGCAAGCGGAATATGCTGAATAATGTGCATTTTATTGATGATGAACCCCTGAATGGGCAAAAATGTTTTACAATAGAGGCAAACTCCTGGAATGAGGAAGCCGCGCAAAAAGAAAACATAAATATACATCAGTATATACAAATGTCGGCAATCGAGGCGTAGACGAACACCATGAGTTGATCCCTCTAAGACCCACTCGACTTCGATACTTCTCCGATGCTTCAGCTTCGGAAGAGATTGATTCAGATAAACGGCCCTCAGGTCTTCCGAACCACTAAACAATGAAAGTCCATACGCGGAACGCAGTCATTTGCTTATTCAAATCCCTAACTTTTGCGTGAACCGCCCTTTACGGGTTTTCAGTTCACCGGGATACCCTTTTTTGCCGAAGCCGCCCAGTGTAGGTTTTCGACTTCGCGGGTGTACATTTTTTCAATATATCCCTAATTTTTTGCCCGAACCTTTTATTCTGTTTTTGGTTCGCCGGGATGCCCTTTTTTGCCTGGACTCTTTCTTTTTTGTCCAGCGGGTCTCTTTCAAGCAAAGTATTTTTTAACTGCGTCCGCGTTCACCGGGGATGCAAAATCTTCACCATCCATCGTGGATAACAACAAAGCTCCTCCTTAGAAGACCTTGCTGACGACATACGCCCCTTCATAATTCGGAGTCCACTTGCCCCGGTGATCGGAGTGTGGCGGAAGAATCTTCTTCAGGACGAGATCACCCGTCTGAAATCTTCGAGGACGCACCTTCTTATCATAAGCTTTCTTCATTCGGCTTTGGTACAGGCGACCAAATGCAATCGATGCTAACCTCTTCTCGTCCATCAGGCTGAGTTGGTTCAAACGATTCGTAATCCATTCTGCCTCGTCGAGTTTCACATCCACCAAAACTCACAAAGAGGGAATCTCCACTTCTAGCGGTAGGACAGCTTCCATACCGTACACCAAGGAGAAAGGAGTTGCCCCGGTCGACGTACGCACCGTCGTACGATAACCGTGCAAGGCAAACGGCAGCATCTCGTGCCAATATTTATACGTCACAACCATCTTCTGGACGATCTTCTTGATGTTCTTGTTGGCCGCTTCAACAGCGCCATTCATCTTCGGCCGGTAAGGAGATGAGTTGTGGTGTTCAATCTTGAAGCTCTGGCACAGCTCCTTCATCATCTTGTTATTCAAATTCGAACCATTGTCAGTAATGATCCGCTCGGGAATTCCATAGCGACAGATGATGTCCCTCTTTATGAATTTAGCTACCACCTGCTTGGTCACATTAGCGTACGAGGCTGCCTCCACCCATTTGGTGAAGTAGTCGATAGCTACCAGGATAAAACGATGACCATTGGATGCAGTGGGCTCGATCTTGCCTATCATGTCGATGCCCCACATGGAGAACGGCCAAGGGGAGGACATGACATTCAATGGGCACGGCGGCACATGAACTTTATCAGCATAAATCTGGCATTTGTGACATTTCTTCGCGAACCTGAAGCAATCCGACTCCATAGTCAGCCAGTAATATCCTGCTCTCAGGATCTTTCTCGTCATGGCGTGCCCGCCGGCGTGCGTACCAAATGTGCCCTCATGGACTTCTTCCATGAGCATACTTGCCTCTTTCTCATCTACACATCTGAGTAGCACGAGATCGTGGTTTCTCTTATACAGCACTCCATCAGGATTGAGATAAAAGTTTCCAGATAGCCTCCTCAGAGTCTTCTTATCCTGGGTTGACGCACCCGCAGGATACTCCTTGGTCATAAGGAAGGTCTGGATGTCGTGGAACCATGGCTTGCCGTCGGTGGCATCCTCGATTGCAAAGACAAATGCTGGTCTATCAAGACGCGAAAGTACAATTCTTGGAGCCTCATTCCAATAATTGACCTTGTACATTGAAGCCAGCGTGGCTAAAGCATCAGCCATTTGATTTTCAGCCCGGGGTACATGATGAAGTTCTACTCGGTCGAAGAATGGAAGTAGCCTCCTGGCGTAATTCATGTACGGCACTAGATTCGCTTGACGAGTTTCCCACTCCCCTTTAATCTGATTGATTACAAGCGCTGAGTCACCATATATGTCTAGATTCTTGATTCTCAAATCAATTGCCTCTTCTAGACCCATAATACACGCTTCATACTCGGCTTCATTGTTGGTAACTGGAAACGTCAGTCTCGCAGTAAAAGGGATGTGGGATCCGTGAGGAGTCGTGATGATAGCCCCGATACCACTTCCATAGGAATTAACTGCTCCGTCGAATATCAACTTCCACTGAGACTTCCTATCTGGCCCCTCATCGGGCAATGGCTCATCGCAATCCTTCGCTTTGAGAAACATAATATCCTCGTCAGGGAATTCGAACTTCATCGGCTGATAGTCTTCGATTGGCTGTTCGGCAAGGTAATCAGACAATACGCTTCCCTTAATGGCTTTCTGAGAGACGTACTGAATATCATATTCTGTTAACACCATCTGCCACCTGGCAATCCTGCCCGAAAGAGCCTGTTTCTCGAAGACGTACTTGATCGGATCCATCTTCGAAATTAGCATAGTGGTGTGATTGAGCATATACTGTCGTAGACGTTTGGCAGCCCAAGCTAATGCACAACACGTCTTCTCCAGCATCGAGTATCGAGATTCACACTCAGTGAACTTTTTACTCAAATAATAAATGGCGTGCTCCTTTCTGCCTGTCTCGTCGTGCTGACCGAGAACACACCCCATACTATTCTCCAGAACCGTCAGGTACATGATCAATGGCCGTCCAGCCACTGGGGGTATCAAGATTGGAGGTTCTTGAAGATACTGCTTTATTTTGTCGAATGCCTTCTGGCAATCCTCATTCCAAGTAATCGCCTGATTTTTCTTTAACAGCTTGAACATCGGTTCACAAGTGGCCGTGAGCTGAGAGATAAACCTTGCAATGTAGTTTATTCAGCCCAGGAAACCACGAACTTCTTTTTCTGTTTTCGGCGCTGGCATTTCTTGGATAGCTTTTATCTTTGCAGGATCAACTTCAATACCTCGTTCGCTAACGATAAACCCCAATAACTTTCCGGACCGCACTCCGAAAGTGAACTTGTTAGGATTCAACCTCAGCCTGAACTTCCTAAGCCTTTCAAACAGCTTCAACAAATTGACCAGATGCTCTTCCTCCGTTTGGGACTTTGCAATCATGTCATCAACATAGACCTCGATCTCATGATGAATCATATCATGAAACAAAGTTACCATTGCTCGCTGGTAGGTGGCCCCTGCGTTCTTCAGACCGAAGGGCATTACCTTGTAGCAGAATGTGCCCTAGGGGGTAATGAACGTCATTTTCTCCATGTCCTCCGGTGCCATCTTAATCTGATTGTAACCGGAGAAGCCATCCATGAACGAAAACACGGAAAACTGGGTTGTATTGTCGACCAACACATCGATATGAGGCAACGGGAAATCATCTTTAGGGCTTGCCCTATTCAAATCCCGATAATCGACGCACATGCGTACCTTACCGTCCTTCTTCGGTACAGGCACTATGTTGGTGACCCACGGAGGGTAAGTGGTAACGGCTAGAAATCCTGCGTCCAACTGCTTCTGGACCTCTTCTTTGATTTTTACAGCCATGTCTGGTCTCGTCCTCCTAAGCTTCTGCTTGACTGGAGGGCAATCTTCTCGCAACGGCAAGCGATGAACCACGATATCTGTGTCAAGTCCGGGCATATCCTCATATGACCAAGCAAAGACGTCACTATACTCTCGAAGCATCTCGACCAGTCTATGCTTGACATCATTCTGCAACGCAGCCCCTACTCTGATATTCCTGATAAGCTCCTCAGAACCCAGATTTATGATCTCAATATCCTCCTCGTGAGGCAGAATAACCTTCTCCTCTTGCCTCAACAAGCGGGCCAACTCTTCCGGAAGGTCTTCGTCTTCATCAATCTCATCCTCGGCTTGATAGATCGGGCAATCAAAGTCGTAGTGAGCCGTAGAGGGTCCAGAGTCGATGTCATCTGTTACGTGGATCCTGCAATAACAAGGGTTAAGTTTAAAGCAAGAATATGCAGGTTAGCACGAACCTCGTTGCCATTTTACTGTTTTTTTTGAAATAAACAGAAAACAGGAATAACAGAGAACACAATATTTGATTACGAAGAAAACGCCTTTTATTTATTAACAAAATGCATGCACATAATCCAACAAGGCCCTGACAGTAAAACCACTATGCCCCGGGCAGGACATAGGGTTGTACAAAGATTGTAAAAAGCAAATCATTACTCTTCACTTGTCAGCTTGATAATCTCCTTGATGGTCCAGTTGTGGAGGTGCTCTCCCGGCTTGCTCGGTTGAATCCAGGCGTCAAGATCGCAATCACTGTCCCCGCTGTCCTCTGACGTAGCGTTGATACTCTCGAAAATAACTCCCCCCTTGGTGAATAGGATCGGCCCTTTCCCACGAGACGAGCTGCCAGAAGAAGATGAAGCCTCAGCTCCAGGAGAATATCCCAATCCAAACTTATCCTGTTTGATCGGTATATCCAAAACCTGCCCCCAGCCCGAGGTGGAACCGGCTTCGACAACGGCCCTAGCTTCCTTAAACGAGGAGAGGTTCAACTCTTGCTTCTCTGCGACGACAGGAGCTACCTCCTTCACCTTAACGGTTTCAAATGCTTGGCAAAGAGTCTCATGGATCTCACCATCCATTTCAACGTATTTAAAGGACGACAGGTTGCTTACCATGATGTCCTCTTCACCACAGACGGTCACTATGCTGCCCCCAACAACATATTTAAGCTTCTGATGCAGCGTGGACGTCACGGCACCAGCGGAATGGATCCATGGCCGACCTAAGAGGCAACTGTAGGCGGGCATGATATCCATGATATAGAAAACCGTATTGAACGTCTCTGGACCAACTTGAATCGGCAGGGTCAACTCTCCAAAGACGTGGCGCTTGGTTCCGTCAAAGGCTTTCACGACCAGATCACTGGGCGTGCAAAGCAGTCCACGGGTATCCAACTTCATTAGTGCTTTTTTCGGAAGCACGTTAAGCGAGGAACCCGTATCTACCAGGACATGTGACATAATCGTGCCTCTGCACTCTATTGAGACGTGCAAGGCGCTGTTGTGATCTCTTCCCTTAGGAGTCAGCTCCAGATCTGTAAATCCCAGCCCATTACCAGCATTAACATGGGCTACTACCTCCTCGAGTTGATTTACTGATATCTCCTGCGGCACGTATGCAGCATTCAATACCTTCAGTAATGCGTTGCGGTGCGCCTCAGAGCACAGCAACAAGTTAAGAATAGAGATCTTTGACGGAGTCTGATGAAGATGATCTACAATTTTGTAGTCACTCTTCTTGATTAGTCGCATGAACTCTTCAGCATCTTTAACCAGCAAGTCCTTCTCTGCCCCTGCAGGGACCTCTTCAACAGCTTTACCTTTACCCTTATCCACAACGTCAGCCCGGACCACTTTCTCTGCTGCGACCTCTGCTGGTGCGAACACTCTTCCGCTTCTAGTGATACCACTGACCTCGGTAAGATTCTGCATAGTTGATCCGAATGGCTCTAGCTCTATCTTCTGACCATTACAATAAACTTCGGCGCCATAATGCCATGGAACAGCATTGGTACTCTCGAATGGGATTGGTCCGGCCCTGGTGATGGTGATAGTAGGCGGACGGGGCGCAGAAATAGTGATAGGGTGACGAGGAATAGTAATGGTAGCAACTTCGTCTGCCTGCTTCAGTACGACTTCCCCTGATGCACTCTCAACGCTCCGGCTGAATTGCAAAATACCCTCGGACATCAAACTTTGGATACCTTCGATCAGCTGCTCATACCCATCAGGAAGTGTAGCACAAGCCATACATAATTCTCCACATCCAGGAAAGAAGCCCTTCTTCAGCAACTTAGCCTTGACAAAACTCAACGGCGTCTTCAAATCTTTGACATCGGTCAGCAAGTCTGAACTCTCCTCAGTGATAATAGCATTCACTCCGCCCCCCTTATGATGAGGCATTGGATTTTTGGTGACGTTTGGCACGTTGTCAGAGAAGTCGATAACCTTGGCGTCCACCAAGTCCTGGACTTTGTGCTTAAAAGCTTTACAATTCTCAATCGTATGGCCTGGTGTCCCAGTATGGAATTCACAAGTAGCATTGGAATCATACCCCGGTGGTGGTGCCCCTGTTAAGGGAGCCATTGTCCTCTTGTGAACCAATTGGAGCTGAAGCAACGTTTGCAGAAGCTGTGCATACGACATAGGTGGAGTCTCAAGATGACGGCTTGCTAGGGGAGCCCGATTCTGATATCTTTTATATCCCTGATTATTCTACTGCTGGGGCTGCTGCTGCGGCTGCGGGGGAGCAGCTGGGATGTTTATGCTAGCAATCTGAGGCTGAGGGCCCTTACCCTTTCTCCGAGCATTAGTGACAGCACTGGCATCTCCCTCTCGACGCTTGCCAGTATAGGGTTTCTTGCTACCTCCTCCAGCTGAGGATGATTCGCCCTGAATTTTTCCGATCTTTATACCGTTCTCAACATGCTCGCCCAAAGTGATAAGAGCCGAGAATGTTCCAGACATGCCACTGACCAGCTTCTCATAATAGATTCCAGGAAGGGTAGCCACGAACATTTGCACTAGCTCACGCTCAACCATAGGCGGTTGAACCCGAGCAGCCAATTCACGCCACCGCTGGGCGTACTCTTTGAAGCTTTCATTGTTCCGCTGTGAGAGATTCTGAAGCTGAACTCGGTTGGGAGCCAAGTCGCTATTGTATTGATAGTGGAGAACAAACGCTTCTGCAAGATCTTTCCAGGTGCGCACAGTAGCGGGCTCCAAACCCATATACCATTCGAGCGATGGACCAGAAAGACTATCCTGAAAGAAGTGCATCAGCAGCTTCTCATCGTCAGAATAGGCGGACATCTTTCTATAATAAGATCGGAGGTGGACCCGGGGACAAGTAGTACCCTTATACTTCTCAAAGATAGGCACCTTGAACTTGTGAGGTACTTTAAAGTCAGCAATCAACCCGAGTTTGGACATGTCAACGCCCAATGTGTTCTGATTTTCTATATCTCTCATCTTGTCTTCCAGCGCCTTGAACCTGAGTCGAGCTTCAGCATTCAACTCTGCCTCTACACCTCTCTGAGAGAATATGTCATCCTGATGGTCCTCTAGCCATGGTTGAGGCACCACCAGATTTCCTGCACCAGCATTGCCGTTGACCGGCCCTATGTTAACATTGGCTCCCAAACTACCATTGCCGACGCCAGCCGCGTTGAGTCCGAGATTAGTCATCAGATTGCCGTTAGCACTGCCGTTGCCCCCGGCAGCAGGAACAACGTTCTGTGGAGTATCCCCTGGAGGAGGGGTGGGCACGGCCCCGCCGTGAAGTATTCCATTACTGTCAACCCTGGAGATGAGAGGTTGAACCAAAGTACGAAGCTGGTCTTGCCCATTCGCAACTACTTGCATCAGCTCCATAAAACGATCCATCCGTTCACGAAGCTCCTGAACATCTGACTGTACCTGGTCCATTATCCTTGTCTGATTGGCGCGAGTTGAGTAGCAGTGGATGAGTCTTTGATCAATCCTGGAGATCGAAAGCAGCTCGGAACCTGAGTACCTGAAAAACCTGTCAACATTAAAGGTTAGGAAAAGCAACAGAATGTATGTCATGCAACAATGCTTTATGCGGATGCATGCGTGTGTCTGCGTTCTTGAGAGATTTCCCCCGGTCCTGGCACCTGCTGACAATAATAAGGAGAGGAATCTGGGCCCAATCATGGAAATAGTAACCTCACATAGCAATAGTCAGATTCGACACATCAAGGACCGAGAACTCGTACGCATCAGTCTTCCTGAGAAAGGCTGCAGTAACACAATAAGAGGCGAGAGATCCCGGATCGGGGAAACGGTACCTGTCACAAACACACGCCAATGGAATGCGAATGATTATGCAAGCTAATGCAAAATGCAGGTATGCAACAATATATCCAGGTGGCTGCTGTGGAGATTCGGTGTCAGCAGTCACTGATGAGAAGGAAACCCCGGTGTAAACCCACTGATCCGATCTGCTGAGAATAACCATCTGATAGGATCGAGACCAAAATCCTGCTCTGACAAGAACAAAGGCCTGATAATAAAGACCCCGGATGCAAGATCAAGTAACATCTGTTGATGAAGTCTTCAGACCCCAAATCAAAAATCTGCCCTATCAAGAACAAATGCACAGCGGCTGATGAGATCCTCGGACCCCACTCAAAATCTGCCCTATCAAGAACAAACAACAACTGCCGATGAGATCTTCAGACCCCACTCAAAATTTGCTCTTATCCGGAACAAACCTCTGGTGATAATACTCTGATCGAAGCCTGCTCTATCAAGAACAGACAAACACCCGATGATAAGATCCTCTGATCAAACCCTTGCTCTATCAAGAACATATCTGCAACTGAGAACCCAACATAACTGATTCACTATCAAGAAAACCAGGTAGTCTGGAGGTATAAGTTTCCTGCAATATCCCGACCCCACTCACAGGTATGGACCTAATCCATGGACGAAGGTACGGCATCCTATGCGGTCGTCAGCGTCACAGACTTTCATGAGTGGCGATACGATTCCCAAAAGGAGTGGCATCGTCAAGTCATGAAGAGGCCTCTCTTAGCTGACTTCCAAATGATCGGTCCCCAGAGTCGACAATCCTCACGTCTGGACTCCCCTCAGATCCTCAGGACCGGAAAGGAGCACCTCTGCAAGAATCTCGTCTGAGCGCAGATTTTCGTAGGGAACTGTGCCTGCTCAGCAGACAGGTTCGTCTACTACTTCTCCGCAACTATATCTAGGTGTGTACTCAAGCCCAGGTCCGGCTTCTCACTCACAGTAACATCCCTCTCCCACAGCAGCACAGATAATCATATCGAACTGGAAAAAAAATGCGAGAAATAAAGTGCGGGAAGTAAAAATGTGATAAATAAACGCAACCCAACAAGCAAACACACAAACGATAGGATTGACTCTCATAGGGAACCGGAGAACCAGAGATTCTGGGTTCGGTCCCCAGCAGAGTCGCCAGCTGTCGCTTGCGCGAAAATAAGGTGCCGGCATTACAGAAGAGTCGCCACCTTTCGTTATTTATCCCTCAGGGCGGGAAAGGAAACGATCGGAAAAACCTGACGAAAAAGGGTAAGACAAGGTCATCGCAACCATTGTCTGGGTTCGGGAGTCGGTTACGCAAGGGGAAGGTATTAGCACCCCTCATGTCCGTCGTACTCGACGGGATCCTCGCTTGTTTGTTTACTTGGACAGGTTGGTTATAATCTATCTACCTATCAAGGTTGGCTGAAAAAGAAAAGAAAAATGACTCGGCAAAGCGTCGCGCTTTATGCCTACGTATTCCCGTCTGGAACGAGAAATCAGAGTCAACGTAGTTCGGCTAACTACGGGTGAAGGTGGGGAAGGTTGCTCGCTAGGACGTCGCATCCTATGCCTACGTACTTTCATCTGGTATGAAAGATCAGAGCAAACGTAGTTCGGCTAACTACGGGTTATCTCCTAAAAGAAGTGTTTTTTTTATTGTATTTGCGATCTCAACCGCACTAGAGACTATGACCTGAGAGTGAATGCGTCGCATGTCACCCAAAGGGTACCATACTAAACACCCATCCTCAGATGGCTTAAGGCTCGTAACATACGGAAGAAATCATTCATGATTACTGTATCTTAAACTGCTTTGAGATGAGAAGAGAGCAGGCCCAACTAGGAGGGAGACTATCAAGTCCTACTGTTATCATGCCATGGATTCATCCTATGGTTGAGGTTTGAACAGGGAACTCCTAGATGTTGTCATGCATAGGTTTCAACCTAAAAGTCTATCATCAAATCCTCATCAGAGGAAGTGAGAGTCCTAAGGGATCATTGTCGCTACTGCGAAAATCGGCGCCGGCTGAACAGAAGAGTCGCCACCGCGCGTTATTTATCCCACGGGAGGGAAAGGAAACGCTCAGAGTAAACCTCGCACAACACGGGAAAGGTATGGTCATCGCAACCAAAACCTGGATTCGGGAGTCGGTTACGCAAGGGGAAGGTATTAGCACCCCTCACGTCCGTCGTACTCGACGGGATCCACGCTTGTTTTCGGGTATGGATTGTTATTCTATCTAAACCATAGGTCAAGGGTTAAAAAAGAAAATAAAATGAAAATAAAAATGACTCGGCAAAGTATCGCACTTTATGCCTACGTATTCCCGTCTGGAACGAGAAATCAGAGTCAACGTAGTTCGCCTACCTACAGGAAAGGAGGGGAAGGTTGCTCGCTAGGATATCGCATCCTATGCCTACGTACTTCCACACGGCATGGAAGATCAGAGCAAACGTAGTTCGGGCCACGTACGACACAAGCTTGTCTTGGTTGATTTTATTCCTTCTGAAAAAGGTTTTCTTGATTAACAGTCCCGGCGAACAAAAATGACGCTTTGATGAGTTCACCTTCTTTTACGAAAGAAGTGTCTTTTATTGTGTTTGAAATCTTTACGTGTTTTTCTGTTTGTTTTGAGGAAGAAGAGACAGAACTCTAACCTACGGTTGCGAAGGGAAACAAACTAACCTAATGTTATCATGCATGGGTTAAGACCTAGTGTCTATCATGCTCCTCTCTTGCGCAGAGAGAAACAGAGATCCTACGGGATAGGCAGAAACAGAAACAATATCAGATATATACAGCAAAGCAGTAAAATGCATGGATGCAGCAGCACAAGCGAGGCAAGGGAGTCCCACTCAACCTCGAACCTAGAAAACAATAGGCGAAAGTGAACAGACTTCACTTTCAACCCAACAGGGTAAACAGCAAACAATACAGTTCAGAAAACCAATCAATACATCAGCAAATGAAATACAGCAAAAGAAACAGCATCAGCAGCTCTGAATCAACAACTGGCTTCAAGCAACCTCCAATAAGCTACAGGCTTCACCAAGCATCAATCTCCATCTTCATGGCCCTCAGACAAGGGCTTTGATCCTCAGTCTTCCATCTGCAATGGCTTTTCTTCAAGCTCAAACCTCCAGGATGAGGGATCAGTTACAAGAGTGAATTGGGTGTTAAGCAATCAGCTGACTACCAAAGGTGGTGAACAGACTGCTTCTGACACAAGAGACATTTTCTCTCAAGAGTTCTATCTCATAGACACCATCACCAAGCCTTCCAAAGGAAGGGGGTGAGTGTCTTAGAGAGACTCTGAATCACAGAGAAGAATGGATGCAGACAAGGCAATCCATGTTTGAGAAACAATCATTCTAATCTAGAGCTCTGCCTAGCTCCTAAATCCTAGTCTCCTCAGCAACTGACAGCAAGAAACTCCTCCTCAACTCTGACAGTTGATCTTCAATCTTTGAATCTCCAATAGCTTCATCTCCACAAATCTTCAGCTTCCCCAGGGCCCCAGACAAACCCAATACCCAATCAAACAATCAACAATCCCCAGAGGGCACACCACACCAGACAGCAGATATACAGACAGTAATAATATCAGTAGGGGAGTCCTAATTTTTTCTAAGGGATCTAATAGCTACCCATAGCCCCTATAGTCCCATAACTAATCTATTCAAACCCTAAGTCCTAAGGGAGAAAATTGAACTTCCTAAGTTGTTACCTAAAAACCCTAGTTTTATTCATGATATTCAAGCATCTATTAATCACCTAAAAGTAACTCCTAAAAATGGGAAATAAAATATTTCTACAAGCTTAACATCTCATCTAAACAATATGAAAAGAATGATCAAAAAATATTAAAGCATGTGAGAGAACAAAAAATCATAAAAATAATGCATGAAATGTAACTATTTATTATGCTATTTATTTAGAAAATATGTAAAAAATATGAAATAAAACTAAAAATGAAATTTTATTTTCCTATAATGTTCTAGACATGTTAATGAGAATATGGTAAAAAGAATGGATTAAAAAGCATTTTTTATGAATTTATTATGGATTTTAGAAGATTGGTAAAATAATGAAATGAAATAAGAAAATAAAAAGAAATGAAATGAAGGAGGGGGTGAGAAAAGCAGAAAAGCACGTTCAAAGAATTGGGCCTGATAACATGGGGGGTGTGGATAGCGCTCTGAGCCCAACCCCCCAATTAGTGAAACGCCGCGTTTGGTCTTAGCTCAGCTTTCCCTCACAAACGAAGTTTAAACATCAGCCGTTGGATCCAAAGTCAGTCAACTGGTCAAAAGGTGATCTGAGGGTGAAAATATCATCTTCCTCCTTGGTTCAGGGCTTGGAGGGAACTCCATGGATGAACACTCCACCTGCTTCAAACCCTAACTCCCTCGATTCTCCATGAAACGTCAACACATAAAAATCAAATCCGCTCCAAAACTTACCAGGAATCCAACCATGGTGTCACAACTAACTGAAATCTCCTCTAACCCTAAATCCGATAGCTACCTCCAAGAAAAGGTCAAGAACTGATTCTCACTATCTTCAAAATTAAAGGCACAGGCATGTTCTTCTCTTCACCTAGATCATTTCCCCCTAAAGAACTAAGATTATCATTCAATATCGAGGGAATTCTTGGTCCACACAGAAATGGTACCTCTAACAAAATCATCACCAAATCATCTCTAACTTTCCAGAAAGCTTCCCCTAATGATTTCTAACCGTTCTAACCTACTAATTCTAATCAATTCTACTTAGATTAAGGTGCACGAAGAAATTTACAAACCTGGTGAAATGAGATGCACAGATGGTAGAATTCTTCAAATCAATGCCTGAATTCCTCCAGAATCATTCAGTGATCCATCTTCTAGCTTCTGTATGCAAAAAGGAAGGTTGAAAAGCTCTGAATCTTGGAAATGGATCTGAAGCTGCAAGCTGCCAAACTCAAGGTACAGAACACGATTTGGCCTTGAATTCCCTCTGATTTTGATTGCCACACCTTCAATGATGATGATAGAACTGAACCAGATCAAGAAATTGAACAGAATGGAGAGGAAATGAGAAATTGGAGAATGACTTGCTATGGAGGAACTTGGATTTCAATCTCTCTTTCTGCAGCAATTCTCTCTAACCCCTGCATCTGAGCACACTCCAATCCATATATAGATGATGTTAGAATCATCTAGAACCAACTGGACTCTTCTTATGAGAAATTGAGTTTCTCATGTCATGACTTTTTCATTTCATGCTATGCATAGTTCATTCCAAGTTCTCCTTGTTACAGCCCATGATTATTAATTGAAAATCTCCCCAAATGGTATTTTGAACATGTTGAAAAGCCTTGCAAGCTTGTGTGTTAATCCCTTATGTGAGTTGGATATGTAACTTGAATTATAAGCAATCCATGGCAAGTCCCAAATTATGACCTCAAATCCAAAATCTAATAATGCCAATGATCACAAAATATGTTTTCTAGTCAAAATGATATGTCACTTGCCCCATTTTGATCATGTAGTATAAAATTCCCAAAAATGGACATTTCATGTATTAAATTTATGCCTTTTTTAGGTCATTTCTACAAGCATGAGTTACAAGCATTTCCAAACTTACATGGTCTTCTTTCTTGACTTAAAATCCCATTTGGAGCAAGTTTGATGTTGTAAGTTTTTCCATTTGAGGCCTCCTTGTATGAGTTTTGGACATAGGTTAAAATGACCTGTAATTCACAAATGCCCAAAATACCCTTTGCTTGCCAAGACCATAAGTTGAGTTCCACACATCATATGAAGGCATGCCATACCATTCTAGAAAGCTAAGACAATGAGGAACAACTCTTATGTTGACCAAGAATTCATTTGAAATCTCCTTGAGGGGCAAAACTAGCTTGGAAGTCAAGTCACTTTCACAGACAAAAATTCAGACACCCCAGATGACCTATAACTTGTAAGGACCATAACTTGAGTTCTATAAATCTCCTTGAGGTCTTCCACCACTCAAATTAAAGGTCTTGAGATCCTCTACAAGTTTCATGTTGGCCAAGAAGCCATTTGAAACTAGCATTTTGACTTATCTTGCTTGGAAATTTGACCTAAACTAGGGGATTTTACAGAGAAACCCTAATTTAGTAACTCCTCTTCTCCTTGATTTCTCTTGAATTCTCCTTGTCATATCTCCATATCCTTCTTCATATGTTCAATATTGATCCCCACATCTCTCCAATAGACTTGAATGCCCTCTTAAGTCAGTCAATTGACCTAGGGTTGACCTAGGGTTGACCCAGATGAAACCCTAGTTGACTGTCTTCAACTATAGCTCTTGTGCCTTCATCAATAACTTGTTTTCTTCTCCAAATGACTTTATAAGTCTCTCAAGATGTCTAGATGCTCTCCATGCTTTCATTTCACAGCTCAGAACCCTCTTGTTGATCCTCAGGTACCCTCAGCTAAGAGATGGACTCAAGGCTTGATCTGCTGAGCTCTTTGCTTTCAAATTCTTTCCTGATGACTTGAATATGACTGAATTGGGATAATAACCTCTTGACAGGCCTCTAGAGATGAAAATAATGATTGGTCCCCTGTTGAATGACTGGCTATGCTTATGCTATGCAGATGGTTAGTCTATGTACATGACTCTATATGCAAATGCTAGTGACAATGAACCATGAACCACTTGAATAATGTTGGGCAAATTTTTAGGGTGCAACAGCTGCCCCTATTCAAGCGACTTGGACCCGATTGGATGAAGAGCCCGGAGCCTTCAGACATTCGCGGTACGAGACGGTTGAATACTAGTGAAACCAGAAATTTGCCAACCGCAGAAATAAACTGCGCTCCTGCTTGAGGAATAACATTCGTCAGCTGAATCTGACTGTTACGATAACCCACTGATCTCGCGCGACCGTGCTGGGGATTGTCTTCATCGTTCTGAAGAGGATTCTGTCATAACAGACTGCTTGCTTGTCCACGCTAGGACTCTGTCTGTCGTCGATACGAAGAAATCTCGACTAGAATTGGTCCACGTTAGGACTCCACTTACTGTCAACCCAGAAAAATCGCAGCAACTCCGCTGGGGATAATTCACCTGCATTTCAATAAGCTGAATCGTCCACGTTAGGAATAAAACTCTTCCACGTTAGGAGTAACACCTGTCCACATTAGGAATCATTTTTCTGCGTCTGTCCACGTCAGGACTAACCCTTTCATCTTTCCACGTCAGGAAACAATCCTCTTTCCGCGTTAGGAAAACTACATCAATCTATCCACGTAAGGACTCCAATACCACTTGCCATGTCCGCGTCAGGACTCCGATCTTTCCACGTAAGGAATACAACTATTTCTGAACTTGTCCACGTCAGGACTCAACTTTTCTTGCATCTGTCCACGTAAGGACTAATTTCCTTCTTCCACGTTAGGAATATCTTCTTCAATCTGTCCGCGTCAGGACTAAACTCTCCCACGTCAGGAATAGTCCACTTCTTTCCACGTCAGGAATCAATCTCGATACGTCCGCGTAAGGACTCTGATCTTTCCACGTAAGGAATAAACTCGTCTTTCCACGTCATGAATTCACCTTGATATGTCCGCGTGAGGACTCAATCTTTCCACGTTAGGAATACTGTCATTTCCACGTTAGGAATAAATTCGTCTTTCCACGTCAGGAAACCATCTTTCTTCCACGTAAGGAATGCTCTTGATATGTCCACGTAAGGACTCTGATCTTTCCACGTTAGGAATACTGTCATTTCCACGTTAGGAATCACTTCTATTGATAGGTCCGCGTAAGGACTACATCTTTCCACGTTAGGAATCTCCGTCTTTCCACGTTAGGAATGATAATCTCTTTGATCTGTCCGCGTTAGGACACTGATCTCGTCTTGATATGTCCACGTTAGGACTCAGGCGTCTTCGACTCACCGAGGAAATAAGACTTGTCCACGTAAGGACTCACGCGCCTTCGACTTGCTGGGGAAATATCCGCGTTAGGACTTACACTTTGCCAACAACACGGAGAAGGATAAATTTGTCCACGTCAGGATTCTCGTATCTTGTCATCACAAAGAACTACAAACTTGTCCACGTCAGGACGTGCCTTTCCATTACGAATAAAGATGTCTGCTGGCCACAAAATGATCCACGTCAGGATACCAACACGAAGAGTAACCAATCTTTTTGTCAACGTCACGACCTCCCTTTCTCCAAATTTCAAAAGACCGAATCTATCCACGTCAGGATTAACACACCTTACCAATCCGGTAACACAAACCTGTCCACGTTAGGACGCCCACTTCTGAAGAAATCCCGTCACTCTAGGAGTAAATGGTCCACGTCAGGACTTAATTCTTCAATGATCCTTACCCACAAACTTCTTAGCAGCGACTTTGAGGCGGACTCTACTGGGGATGTCTGAAAACCAACTATCGGACACCTGCTTCGAAATTCTGATTCATGCGACTCGTTGATGACAAACAACTTTGCTTGGGAATAAGGAGATTCTTATCCTGGCCACTCTGGCTGGGGAAAATAAGATACATTTGCATAAATGACTCTGCTAGAGGCAAAGAGAGTTTTATCACGATAACTCTGTGGGGGAATACCGCCAACACTGACATTATCATTGAATATCTCCTGCCGAGATCTTGACTGTTTGGTAATTTATTTGAGCAAGAGCTCTCTCCACCTGAACTACTAGAGTACAGAAACTGCTTCAGCAAAATAAATGCTGGAAGGATAACGCCGACTTGCCGGGGATAGCCTGATGCTACAAAATTATTCCGGCAAAATAAATGCCGGCAGGGTGAAGTCGATCCTGCTGGGAAGTTGGGAACTCAAACCACACGTCTGGTTGAAGTAATCCCCTGCCGGGGAATAATAACTCTGCTGGGGAATAGCAGATGCACCTGGTATGATTGAGCCTCTGCTAGAGAGTGAACTAATATCACCGGTATCTCTGACAAAATAAATGACAGGACCCACCGTCAACTCTGCTGGGGAGAGTCTTGATCTTCAGATTCCACTGGAAGGAAAGAACATTTACTGAAAAGAGAACTCCGCTGGGGATGGCTGGATTCTCTTGGGGAAAATTAACTGACTCCACTGGGGAAGAGTGCCTGACCCTGCGTGGGGAGATGAACCTGTCGGAATACAGCCTTACGATCTCGGAATCACTAAACTCTGCTGAAGACGAGTAACTTCTCTGGAGCACGTCCTTTGGATAAGCTACGGCTAGCTGGAGAATTCTATCCTTCTTCAGGAAGAACATGCATGACCTGCGTGGGGATCAAGCCTTTCACTATTGCAATCTTTTGATCACCTTCCTCGTACAGTTATGAAACCTGCAACAACACAAACAAAGCACGACAAGCCTATGCCATCCAAATCGATTCAGGTTAGTGACGTTACACTCAGTTAATTCAAAGCTTTAACAATTGTTGGCAAGGGCCAGTGATGTTATACTCATGCTAGCTTCAATAAACTTAGGCGTTTTATCATGCGCAAAACAGTAAAGAACAGGCATCAAGTACTGAATAACACATTTTCATTGATTGGGCCCCTGAATGGGCGGAGTTTTTGTACACGGGATGTAACTCCTGAAAAGAGGAAGCTACGCAAAGCAAATATACAAGTATGCAAGTATTCACAAGAAGCATAAATATTGACAAATTAAATTTTGTACACATGTCGGCAACTGATTGCAGATGAACACCACGAACTGATCCTCCCATGACTCGTCCGACTCTTATACTTTCCCGGTATCCCTACTTCTGAAGAGGTTGTATCCGATAACTGACTTCTCAAACATATTCTCCCGCACTAATGCTCATTGAATTCGAATTCGGACCGCAGTCATTTGCTTTTCTCATCCCTAACTTTTGCGTGAACCGCCCTTTACGGGTTTTCAGTTCACCGGGATACCCCTTTTTGCCGAAGCCGCCCAGTGTAGGTTTTCAACTTCGCGGGTGTACATTTTTTCAATTTTATCCCTAACTTTTGCCCGAACCTTTCATTCTGTTTTTGGTTCGCCAGGATGCCCCATTTTTGCCTGGACTCTCTTTTTTCTGTCCAGCGGGTCTATTTTAAGCAAAGTATTTTTTAACTGCGTCCGAATTCACAGGTGATGCAAAGTCTTCCCCGTCCATGGTGGACAACAATAAAGCTCCTCCTGAAAAGACCTTACTGACAACGTATGGCCCTTCGTAGTTGGGGATCCACTTGCCCCTGTGATCTGCTTGCGGCGGGAGAATCCTTTTCAGCACAAGGTCGCCCGTCTGAAAGCTTCGCGGAATTATCTTCTTGTCGTACGCTTTCTTCATTCGTCTTTGGTACAAACGACCGTATGCCAGAGAAGCTAGCCTCTTCTCATCCATCAAACTCAGTTGGTTCAATCTATTCGTTACCCATTCTGCCTCGTCCAGCTGAACGTCTCGCAATACCCTCAGAGAAGGGATCTCAACTTCCAATGGTAATACCGCTTCCATTCCGTATACCAACGAGAACGGAGTTGCCCCGGTTGATGTGCGTACCGTCGTACGATAACCGTGCAAAGCGAAAGGTAGCATTTCATGCCAATCCTTATACGTCACTACCATCTTCTGGACAATCTTCTTGATATTCTTATTGGCCGCTTCGACAGCGCCATTCATCTTGGGTCGGTAAGGGGAGGAGTTGTGATGTTCGATCTTGAAATTCTGACAGAGCTCCTTCATCATTTTGTTGTTCAAATTAGAACCATTATCCGTGATTATCCGCTCGGGAATCCCATATCGGCAAATGATATCTCTCTTGATGAATCTAGCCACCACTTGCTTCGTTACATTTGCGTAAGACGCCGCCTCCACCCACTTGGTGAAATAATCGATTGCTACTAGTATGAACCGATGCCCGTTAGAAGCCGTCGGCTCAATCTTTCCGATCATATCGATTCCCCACATCGAGAATGGCCATGGAGATGACATCACATTTAGAGGACTCGGAGGCACATGTATTTTGTCAGCATATATTTGGCACTTGTGGCACTTTCTTGCAAATTTGAAACAATCAGTTTCCATTGTCAGCCAAAAGTAACCTGCCCGCAGCAACTTTCTCGTCATAGCATGCCCACCAGCATGCGTACCAAAGGCACCTTCGTGAATTTCCTCCATGAGAAGCTTTGCCTCTTTTTCGTCTACACAACGCAACAACACCAAGTCGTGGTTTCTTCTGTATAAGACGCCATCCGGGTTCAAATAGAAATTACCCGCTAATCTCCTGAGAGTCTTCTGATCTTGACTGGATGCCCCAGCCGGATACTCTTTATTCTTCAGGAAATTAAGGATATCAAAATACCACGGTTTGCCATCAGACGCTTCATCAATAGCAAATACATAAGCTGGCCTGTCCAACCGAGAGATAGTGATCTGGGGAGCTTCGTTCCAGAAGTTGACCTTGTACATGGAAGACAAGGTGGCAAGGGCGTCAGCCATTTGATTTTCTGCCCGCGGCACGTGATGCAATTCAACTTTGTCGAAGAAAGGCAACAATCTCCTTGCATAATTCATATAATGTATCAAATTAGGCTGCCGTGTCTCCCATTCCCCTTTGATCTGATTCACTACCAGAGCTGAGTCTCCGTATACGTCTAAATGCTTGATTCGCAAATCAATGGCTTCTTCAAGCCCCATTATACAAGCTTCGTATTCGGCCTCATTGTTGGTAACGGCAAAGGTTAATCGGGCAGTAAACGGGATGTGCGACCCGTGCGGCGTAGTGATAATTGCCCCTATTCCGCTACCGTAAGCATTCACAGCTCCGTCAAATATCATCTGCCATTTGGACCCCGGCTCTGGTCCTTCGTCTGGTAACGGCTCTTCGCAATCCTTCATCTTGAGATACATGATATCCTCGTCAGGAAAGTCAAATCTCATCGATTGATACTCTTCAATAGGCTGCTCCGCCAGATACTCAGACAACACACTCCCCTTTATCGCCTTTTGCGAGACATATTGAATATCATATTCGGTCAAGATCATCTGCCACCTGGCAATTCTACCTGACAACGCCTGCTTTTCGAATATATATTTGATTGGATCCATCTTCGAGATGAGCATGGTTGTATGATTCAGCATGTACTGCCTCAAACGCTTGGCGGCCCAGGCTAGCGCGCAACAAGTTTTCTCCAGCATTGAGTATCGAGATTCGCAGTCTGTAAATTTCTTACTCAGATAATAGATCGCATGCTCTTTTCTCCCCGTCTCGTCGTGTTGACCGAGAACGCAACCCATGCTTCCCTCAAGAACCGTTAAATACATTATCAAGGGTCTCCCTGCCACTGGGGGTATCAAAATAGGAGGCTCCTGCAAATACTTCTTTATTTTGTCGAACGCCTTTTGACAATTGTCGTTCCACGTTACAGCTTGATCTTTCTTCAAGAGTTTGAATAATGGTTCGCACGTAGCAGTCAGGTGAGATATGAACCGAGCAATGTAGTTCAATCTCCCCAAAAACCCGCGCACCTCTTTCTCTGTTTTAGGCGTCGGCATTTCTTGAATCGCTTTTATTTTAGCAGGATCGACCTCTATTCCTCTTTCGCTTACTATGAACCCCAGGAGCTTACCCGATCTCACCCCGAAGGTGCATTTGTTAGGGTTCAGCCTCAGCCTGAACTTCCTAAGCCTTTTAAACAACTTCAACAGATTCACCAGATGCTCTTCCTCCGTCTGGGATTTAGCAATCATATCGTCAACATAAACTTCAATCTCTTTATGCATCATGTCATGAAAGAGAGTCGTCATCGCACGCTGATATGTTGCCCCAGCATTTTTCAAACCAAAGGGCATCACTTTATAGCAAAATGTTCCCCAAGGCGTTATGAAAGTAGTCTTCTCCATATCCTCTGGCGCCATTTTAATCTGATTATAGCCTGAAAAGCCATCCATGAAGGAGAATACAGAGTATTGAGCGGTATTATCAACTAACACGTCAATATGAGGAAGTGGAAAATCGTCTTTTGGGCTTGCTTTATTCAAATCTCTATAATCCACGCACATCCGAACCTTGCCATCTTTCTTTGGCACTGGTACGATGTTGGCAACCCAGGAGGGATACTTCGTCACAGCCAGGAAACCAGCGTCCCACTGTTTCTGAACCTCATCTTTGATCTTCATTGCCATATCTGGGCGAGTCCTGCGAAGTTTTTGTTTGACAGGCGGGCAGTCTTCTTTCAGTGGCAGACGATGCACAACCATATCAGTATCGAGCCCTGGCATATCTTGATACGACCAAGCGAATACATCATTATACTCTCGGAGCATTTCAACCAGTTTTCGCTTGATATCACTCTGCAGTGCGGCTCCGATACGAATATTTTTCTCAACCTCTTCCGACCCCAAATTGATAATCTCGATAACCTCGTCGTGAGGCAGAATGGCTCTTTCCTCTTGCTTCACCAACCAAGACAGTTCTTCAGGAACGTCGCTATCTTCGACAACCTCTTCTTCGGTCTGGAATACCGGGTGCTCGAAGTCGGGACGAGTCATAGGTGGCTCAAGGATGTCATCTGAAAATGTTATCCTGCAAAAGAAAGGGTTAAGTGCTTCAAAATGCGTATAAAGCGGATAACCACGTTGCCGTTTTATTGAAAAAATACAAAACAAGAAAAACAAGGATTACAGTATCTACACATGAAAAAAACGCCATTTATTTAATGATTAACGAAGCAATGTTTATAACAACACAGCCCTAAGCAAATCCTGATGCCCCGGGCAAGACATCAGATTATTCAACAATTAATAAAGCAAAGCATTACTGTTTAAAGGTCACAGGAACAAGCTCCTGAATGGACCAGTTGCATAGTCCTTGTCCTGGCGTGCTTGGCTGAATCCAGGCATCCATATCACAGTCGCTGTCCCCTTCCTCGGATTCTGAAGCAGCATTGACAGATTCATGGCATACTCCACTGGCAGAGATGGTGATTGACTTTCTGAAATGCGGGGCCCCCACAGAAGGAGTTGATGACGACGGTCGGTACCCCAGTCCGAACCGGTCCATCTTCACCGGAATGTCCAATACTTTGCCCCAGCCTTTGGCTTCTCCTGCTTTTACTAGCGCTTGAGCCTCTTTATACGAAGAAACAGCTATCTCTGGCACTTTGCTTGGCCCGGGACTCTTGTCCTTTATGCGCAAACCTTCGAATGCTTGGCATGGCGTCTCGTGGATCTCCCCGTCGACTTCCACATATTTGAACGAAGAAAGATGGCTGACCAGGATGTCTTCTTCTCCGCACACGGTGACTACACTGTCTCCGACCATATACTTTAACTTCTGATGCAGGGTAGACGTAACTGCCCCTGCACCGTGAATCCAAGGTCTTCCCAGCAAGCAGCTGTACGCAGGCTGTATATCCATGATATAAAATTCCGTTGCAAACACTTCCGGCCCCACTTGCAGAGGCAATGTGATCGATCCGAAGACTGTTCTCCGCGTGCCGTCAAACGCTCTGACCACCAAATCACTTGGTGTACACAAAATCCCTCGAACATCCAGCTTCATCATAGCCTTCTTAGGCAGCACATTCAAAGACGACCCGGTGTCAACCAATACGTGCGACATTGTCGACCCTCTGCACTCAACAGATACATGTAATGCCATATTATGATCCCTTCCTTTCGGAGTCAAGTCGAAATCCGTAAAGCCCAGACTGTGGCCTGCATTTACGTGTGCCAATACTCCTTCTAGCTGGTTCACGGAGACATCCTGTGGTACAAAAGAAGTGTCCAGGACTTTCAGCAAAGCGTTCCTGTGGGCCTCCGAACACAACAACAATGACAGAATAGATATTTTGGACGGTGTTTGCTGCAGATGCTCCACAATTTTATAATCGCTTTTCCGAATTAAGCGCATGAATTCTTCGACGTCCTTTGACGCTGCTTCTTTTTCATTTGCTTGAACCGGAACATTCTCAACCGCTTTCCCTTTTCCTTTCGCTAGCCTTTCGGCCTCTACTTCAGGAGATATAAAGATTCTGCCGCTTCTCGTCATGCCTCCTGAACCCACAACATTATCCACAATCCCCGCTGACTGCTTGTTAACATCGATTTTAATCCCGTCACAATACACCTCTAGCCCATATGACCATGGGACCGCTTTCGTGCTCTCATACGGGATTGGCCCGGCTTTAGTTATAGTAATCGGTGGTCGCTGAACTGGTGCTGAAATAGTGATCGTCTTCTTAGGAATTGTCACTGTGGCAACATCACTCCGATTATCCACTACTGCCCCTGCCGGCTCATCAGTTGCTGTTCTATCAAACTGCAATACACCTTCATCAATTAAGGCCTGAATGCCTTTCTTCAAATCCTCACACCCCCCAGACAGGGCCCAACAATCTAAGCAGTACTCATTACAACCCGGGTAAACACCTCCCTGCAACAGTCGGCTTTTTATTTCGCTCAGCGGCGTCTTTAAATCCTCAACATTCATAATCAGATTCAGACCTTCCTCAGTCAGCACGGCATTCGCCCCATGATTAGGCATGGGTTTCTGGACTATATTCGCACCGGTCGTTCCGAAGTTGATAGACTTGTTGTCCAAGAGATCCTGCACAACGTGCTTAAAAGCATGACAACCTTCTATATCATGGCCCGGGGCCCCAGAATGAAACTCACAGCGTCTATTCGCATCATAGCCGAACGGGGGAGTTCCCGTTATCGGTGCCAAGGTTCTTTTCTCCACCAGATTCAATCCCAACAAGGTCTGCAATAAATCAGCATAGTTAGAGGGAGGCTTCTCGAACACTCTTCTCGGCTTATTACCCTGAAATCTTCGTTGAGCTTGCTGTGCCCCCTGCTGAGGCTGCTGCTGCTGTGGCATTGGTTGCTGCTGAACCTGTTGTTGTTGCTGCATTGGCTGTTGCTGATAAGGGATAGTCACACTCGACACTTGCTGCTGCTGACGATATTGATTTCTTCCCCTGCCTCGGCCTCGGCCTCGGCCTCCAAATACCGCACTAGCTTCGCCCTGACGGCGCCCACCATAAGCTTTCCTATTACTGCCAGATGCAGCTGACTCGTCAACTTGGAACTTTCCTTGCTTAATGTTCCGCTCAATCTTTTCACCCATTAAAATCAGATCTGAAAAACTTGCCAGAGAAGTATGAAACAACATATCATGAAACAGCCCGGTGAATGTGCCGACAAACATATCGTTCATTTCTTTATCTTCCACAGGGGGACGGACCCTGGCAGCCATATCGCGCCACCTTTGCGCGTATTCTTTAAAACTCTCCCCCTTCTTCTGCGAAAGCCCGGCCAACTGGACCCGATTGGGCGCCAGATCACTGTTATATTTGTAATGGGCTACGAACGCCTCCGCTAATTGCTTCCAAGTCTTGATATCAGTGGGCTCCAACCCCATGTACCACTCTAAGGAAGGACCCGATAGACTATCCTGAAAGAAATGCATGAGCATTCTTTCATCAGTGGAGTATGCAGACATCTTTCTGTAATAAGCTCGTACATGCACTTTCGGACATGTATCTCCTTTGTACTTATCGAACGCAGGCGCTTTGAACTTAATCGGCACCCTCAGCCCAGGTACCAAGCCCATTGTTGCCATGTCCAGACCCACAGCACTCTGGTTTAGGACTCCCTTCATTTGCTCTTCCAGCATTCTAATCTTTTGAGAATCATCCATCGGCCCTTCAAAGCCCCCTCCAGAGAAGGCGTCCTCCTGCTGATCCTCTTGCCACATACCGTTTCCAGCCCCGTATCCATCATACGCATTATTACGTCCAGCTCTGACCTGATTCATTCCCGGAACTCGGCCTCTGTTGCCGTACCCTTGAACACCTCCAGCAGGACCACCAGCCATAAATCCAGCACCGTTTCCGTTTCCAAAGCCTCCGTAGCCCTGATTGACCATACCATAACCATCTTGCCCAAAGCCTTGAGCATTAAAGCCATACTTGCCAGTGTTGTCGAATCCCTGATCGTTGAATCCGAACCCAGCGCTGACAAAGCCATTGCCTCCGAGATTATCTCCCACGTTGACATCACCCAGCCCAGCGTTGTGGACAGCAGTTTCATTTCCAACTCCGACGTTACCATTCACAGCCGTGGTAGCGTGGTTGACGTTAGCAGCATTCACATTGACGACAGGCGGAGCCACTGGCGTTGGAGTGCCGTCTCCATGAGCAGTATCAACCCGGACCGACTGATGATCTTCGTTACCATGTCCAGCGTTGCGAGCCAACAGAGGCTGGACCATGGCCTGCAAATTCTCTTGCCCTTTTGCTATAGCCTCCATGGTCTGCATGAAGAGGGCGAGCTTCTCGCGTACATCCTGCATCTCATTCTGAATCTGGTCCATGACTTTCCGACAGTTGGATCGTGTAGAATAGCGGTGCGGATGTTGATCTGGAATCCTGTTAAGTACCTGATACAGAGCAAGGGATAAGATACCTGTTCATAGATTACCTGTTATGCAATATGAATATGAATGCAATGCAATGTGTCTGTGCATTAGGGAAGTTCATTCCCCCAGTTCTAGTGCGAAGGTGCCGGTGCAGTGACGGTGTTGACAATAAGAATACCGGAGCTGAATCATAGAAAGCCTCATATATAACAGAGAGAATCAATAAGCCCAGTGTACAATATCACTGAGAGTACAAAGATGGCATGACCTCAACCAACAATCCTGGTGATGGTCAGCACTATGCAAATAAAGCATACAAATAATGGGATGATCAAATCCTCCCAAAAGTCTGGTACTCCTCTATCAACTTCTTGGTCTCCGGATGGCTTGGTCGATCAAGCAGCCCTTCAACAAGCTGGTTTCTCTTCTTAAGGACACGGCGTACGTCTTCAGCAGTTTCTTCCCACGCTGCTTCTCCGAAGCAATCTTCTAACTTTCGCTTCTGGGACACTGCTTCATCTCTGGATTTGATTGCCTTGTTCAGTGCATGCTGGACACTATACCGGTTCATCACTTCCTCCTCACACTTCTTGATGCTAGACTTCAACTTCTCCTCGAGGTCGGAAATTTGCTGCTTTAGCTTATCTTCCCTCTGCTTGTTGTTAGTGAGTGTAGCATTCCAAGTCTTATTGCAAGAGGATATCTCTCGGTGTGCTGCGTCGAGCGCTTTCTTTTTGGCTTCCAGCATGTCATGGGAACTTCTGAACTCTTGCCCCAGACGTTCGCGCTTTTTCTTTTCCTCGGTCAACTCAGCTCCTAACCTGTTTACCAGCTCAATCTGTTGTTGGAAAGCATATACGGCCTTGTTCTTCTCACTGCGTGCCTGGGCTAGCTCTTGCTCTAACCCTTCATTAATCTTCACTAAGGCTTCTTTCTCCCTCACAACTTGTTCATAGACTTCCCTAGAAACAGTGGTCGGCTCCGCTACCGGAATAGGAACAAGAATTGGTGCATCTGGAAATGGCATCTTCAACTGACTAGCCCTCTCTTGAATCCAAGCTCTATAAGGTGCATAGGCCTGACAGTCATTCTTTCCCAACAACGGCTTCCCTTTGCGGTTAATACGCGTCCAAGCATGTCGCAACTTGGCTAATAACTCCCCCTTCACGTCACCGGTGAAGTACAGAGATTCCTGTACTTCTTCCTCTTGAGGTGGACTCTTCAGCGCATATCCGAACTGGCGAATGAATAGAGAAGGGTTGTAATTGATACACCCTTTTCTTCCTATCAATGGCACATTAGGGTAACCAGAACAACTGAAGATGAGCTCCGATCCCAGCAGGTCTCTATCAAACCACTCCATATCTTCCGACGATAGCCTCATCAGACGCTCTGGCCAACCAACTGGAACTGTAGTCTCTGCAGCAGATCCTCTCTTAGGAAGGTGACTCTCAAACCACATACTCAACAAGGGCACACACAGATGAACATTCTTCCCTCTTCCCTTCTCATTCTTGTAGTGCAGTGAATGGTAGAGATCTCCGAGTAAGGTAGGTACAGGATTACCAGCGGCGAACAAGTAGAAAGCATCGAAATCCACAAAATCCGGTATATTGGGGAATAGTATTATGCCATAAATGCACAAGGCCAACACAGCATTGAAAGCAACCCAGCACCCGCTCTTAGCGTACTCCTGGGCTTTACCCACTAAGAACTGAAATGAGAAGCCTGGAACTCCACGGGAAACAGTAGTCACAAGTTCAGAAGCGTCAACATGCAAGGCTTTTGCCAATTCCTCCGGCTTGGGTTTGGCATCATAATGAATGAATGGAACCTGATTCTGCACAGGCAGCTCAACATACTCAGCGTATTCCTCCAGAGTTGGTCCCATAATAAAGTCAGAGAACGTGAAACACCTCAAAGCAGGGTCGTAGAATTGCAACAAAGCATACAGCCCATCTAACTCTACCTCTGTAGGTTTGCACACCAATCTCAGTAATCTACCATAACTCATCCGGAAACTCCTACGAACACCCTCATCAGCAAGAGAGATCAACCCCAGTAAAGGAACAATATCAGGCGTAGGCAATTTGTAAGCAACCGTTCTCCGTAGGCTAGTCATGATCAAATACTCAGAAGTCTGGGCACTAGAACTAGGGAAATGCAGATGCACCTGCAGCACAGACACACGTTAGTGAAATGCAAATGATAATGGATATGCAGGGATGCAATGCAAGTAACATTCAACGGGGACCAAAGCTGTAGCTGAATAGCCTAAACCCAATCAAGAAAGGTCTCAGATAGACCATCCAGAAGTCATCAACCCTGGTCTCAGATAGACCTAAAATAAAACTCCAACACTGGTCTCTGACAGACCTCAAACCATAACTCCAACTGGTCTCTGCTAGACCTCAAATCCCATCTATAACTGGTCTCTGACAGACCTCAGAATACATCTCCAAATGGTCTCTGACAGACCTCAGAATAAATCTCCACATGGTCTCTGACAGACCTCAGACCTCCCCATAAATAACCAGGATCTCTGATCAAGAAATAACCGGTAGTCTGGAGGTCTAGTTACCTGCATAACCCTGAATCCCCTCACAGGTGGGTGGCCCTATAACTGGCACAAGGTACGGCATCCTATGCGGTC
Organism: Lathyrus sativus; assembly: GCA_963859935.3. Classification (NCBI taxonomy): domain Eukaryota; kingdom Viridiplantae; phylum Streptophyta; class Magnoliopsida; order Fabales; family Fabaceae; genus Lathyrus; species Lathyrus sativus. Next base: position 547,404,459 of record OZ012741.1, read on the forward strand.
GTCGGCGTCACAGACTTTCAGGGTTAATGATACGATTCCCAGAAGGAGTGGCATCATCAATCCCTGAAGAGGCCTCACTCAGCCAACTTCCAAATGATCGGTCCCCAGAGTCGACAATCCAACTAACCAGCAACCCACGCCAACCAAAGGAAGGGGCAGGAGGCCAACCAGAGGAACCTCGTCTGAGTGTAGATTTCATGGGACACCAAAGCAAGCAAAGCAAGCGGGCGCCCACTAATTTCTACTCTAATTCTAGGTGCACTCAAGCCCAGGTCCGGCTTATCTCTCAATATCAGAACACCCGTCACACCCCAAATACAGCAATAATAATCAATACATAAAGCTGAAAATACAAGGTTAGAAATATACAAACTCCATACAAAATCCTCGACGGGAAAACAAGCGCTAGGATTGACTCTCTCAAGGGACGTTGGATCCCAAATGCATAAGGACCGTCGCAGTCCTTAGCAGCCAGGGGACGTTGGATCCCCAGCAGAGTCGCCAGCTGTCGCTACTGCGAAAATCGGCGCCGGCTGAACAGAAGAGTCGCCACCGCGCGTTATTTATCCCACGGGAGGGAAAGGAAACGCTCAGAGTAAACCTCGCACAACACGGGAAAGGTATGGTCATCGCAACCAAAACCTGGATTCGGGAGTCGGTTACGCAAGGGGAAGGTATTAGCACCCCTCACGTCCGTCGTACTCGACGGGATCCACGCTTGTTTTCGGGTATGGATTGTTATTCTATCTAAACCATAGGTCAAGGGTTAAAAAAGAAAATAAAATGAAAATAAAAATGACTCGGCAAAGTATCGCACTTTATGCCTACGTATTCCCGTCTGGAACGAGAAATCAGAGTCAACGTAGTTCGCCTACCTACAGGAAAGGAGGGGAAGGTTGCTCGCTAGGATATCGCATCCTATGCCTACGTACTTCCACACGGCATGGAAGATCAGAGCAAACGTAGTTCGGGCCACGTACGACACAAGCTTGTCTTGGTTGATTTTATTCCTTCTGAAAAAGGTTTTCTTGATTAACAGTCCCGGCGAACAAAAATGACGCTTTGATGAGTTCACCTTCTTTTACGAAAGAAGTGTCTTTTATTGTGTTTGAAATCTTTACGTGTTTTTCTGTTTGTTTTGAGGAAGAAGAGACAGAACTCTAACCTACGGTTGCGAAGGGAAACAAACTAACCTAATGTTATCATGCATGGGTTAAGACCTAGTGTCTATCATGCTCCTCTCTTGCGCAGAGAGAAACAGAGATCCTACGGGATAGGCAGAAACAGAAACAATATCAGATATATACAGCAAAGCAGTAAAATGCATGGATGCAGCAGCACAAGCGAGGCAAGGGAGTCCCACTCAACCTCGAACCTAGAAAACAATAGGCGAAAGTGAACAGACTTCACTTTCAACCCAACAGGGTAAACAGCAAACAATACAGTTCAGAAAACCAATCAATACATCAGCAAATGAAATACAGCAAAAGAAACAGCATCAGCAGCTCTGAATCAACAACTGGCTTCAAGCAACCTCCAATAAGCTACAGGCTTCACCAAGCATCAATCTCCATCTTCATGGCCCTCAGACAAGGGCTTTGATCCTCAGTCTTCCATCTGCAATGGCTTTTCTTCAAGCTCAAACCTCCAGGATGAGGGATCAGTTACAAGAGTGAATTGGGTGTTAAGCAATCAGCTGACTACCAAAGGTGGTGAACAGACTGCTTCTGACACAAGAGACATTTTCTCTCAAGAGTTCTATCTCATAGACACCATCACCAAGCCTTCCAAAGGAAGGGGGTGAGTGTCTTAGAGAGACTCTGAATCACAGAGAAGAATGGATGCAGACAAGGCAATCCATGTTTGAGAAACAATCATTCTAATCTAGAGCTCTGCCTAGCTCCTAAATCCTAGTCTCCTCAGCAACTGACAGCAAGAAACTCCTCCTCAACTCTGACAGTTGATCTTCAATCTTTGAATCTCCAATAGCTTCATCTCCACAAATCTTCAGCTTCCCCAGGGCCCCAGACAAACCCAATACCCAATCAAACAATCAACAATCCCCAGAGGGCACACCACACCAGACAGCAGATATACAGACAGTAATAATATCAGTAGGGGAGTCCTAATTTTTTCTAAGGGATCTAATAGCTACCCATAGCCCCTATAGTCCCATAACTAATCTATTCAAACCCTAAGTCCTAAGGGAGAAAATTGAACTTCCTAAGTTGTTACCTAAAAACCCTAGTTTTATTCATGATATTCAAGCATCTATTAATCACCTAAAAGTAACTCCTAAAAATGGGAAATAAAATATTTCTACAAGCTTAACATCTCATCTAAACAATATGAAAAGAATGATCAAAAAATATTAAAGCATGTGAGAGAACAAAAAATCATAAAAATAATGCATGAAATGTAACTATTTATTATGCTATTTATTTAGAAAATATGTAAAAAATATGAAATAAAACTAAAAATGAAATTTTATTTTCCTATAATGTTCTAGACATGTTAATGAGAATATGGTAAAAAGAATGGATTAAAAAGCATTTTTTATGAATTTATTATGGATTTTAGAAGATTGGTAAAATAATGAAATGAAATAAGAAAATAAAAAGAAATGAAATGAAGGAGGGGGTGAGAAAAGCAGAAAAGCACGTTCAAAGAATTGGGCCTGATAACATGGGGGGTGTGGATAGCGCTCTGAGCCCAACCCCCCAATTAGTGAAACGCCGCGTTTGGTCTTAGCTCAGCTTTCCCTCACAAACGAAGTTTAAACATCAGCCGTTGGATCCAAAGTCAGTCAACTGGTCAAAAGGTGATCTGAGGGTGAAAATATCATCTTCCTCCTTGGTTCAGGGCTTGGAGGGAACTCCATGGATGAACACTCCACCTGCTTCAAACCCTAACTCCCTCGATTCTCCATGAAACGTCAACACATAAAAATCAAATCCGCTCCAAAACTTACCAGGAATCCAACCATGGTGTCACAACTAACTGAAATCTCCTCTAACCCTAAATCCGATAGCTACCTCCAAGAAAAGGTCAAGAACTGATTCTCACTATCTTCAAAATTAAAGGCACAGGCATGTTCTTCTCTTCACCTAGATCATTTCCCCCTAAAGAACTAAGATTATCATTCAATATCGAGGGAATTCTTGGTCCACACAGAAATGGTACCTCTAACAAAATCATCACCAAATCATCTCTAACTTTCCAGAAAGCTTCCCCTAATGATTTCTAACCGTTCTAACCTACTAATTCTAATCAATTCTACTTAGATTAAGGTGCACGAAGAAATTTACAAACCTGGTGAAATGAGATGCACAGATGGTAGAATTCTTCAAATCAATGCCTGAATTCCTCCAGAATCATTCAGTGATCCATCTTCTAGCTTCTGTATGCAAAAAGGAAGGTTGAAAAGCTCTGAATCTTGGAAATGGATCTGAAGCTGCAAGCTGCCAAACTCAAGGTACAGAACACGATTTGGCCTTGAATTCCCTCTGATTTTGATTGCCACACCTTCAATGATGATGATAGAACTGAACCAGATCAAGAAATTGAACAGAATGGAGAGGAAATGAGAAATTGGAGAATGACTTGCTATGGAGGAACTTGGATTTCAATCTCTCTTTCTGCAGCAATTCTCTCTAACCCCTGCATCTGAGCACACTCCAATCCATATATAGATGATGTTAGAATCATCTAGAACCAACTGGACTCTTCTTATGAGAAATTGAGTTTCTCATGTCATGACTTTTTCATTTCATGCTATGCATAGTTCATTCCAAGTTCTCCTTGTTACAGCCCATGATTATTAATTGAAAATCTCCCCAAATGGTATTTTGAACATGTTGAAAAGCCTTGCAAGCTTGTGTGTTAATCCCTTATGTGAGTTGGATATGTAACTTGAATTATAAGCAATCCATGGCAAGTCCCAAATTATGACCTCAAATCCAAAATCTAATAATGCCAATGATCACAAAATATGTTTTCTAGTCAAAATGATATGTCACTTGCCCCATTTTGATCATGTAGTATAAAATTCCCAAAAATGGACATTTCATGTATTAAATTTATGCCTTTTTTAGGTCATTTCTACAAGCATGAGTTACAAGCATTTCCAAACTTACATGGTCTTCTTTCTTGACTTAAAATCCCATTTGGAGCAAGTTTGATGTTGTAAGTTTTTCCATTTGAGGCCTCCTTGTATGAGTTTTGGACATAGGTTAAAATGACCTGTAATTCACAAATGCCCAAAATACCCTTTGCTTGCCAAGACCATAAGTTGAGTTCCACACATCATATGAAGGCATGCCATACCATTCTAGAAAGCTAAGACAATGAGGAACAACTCTTATGTTGACCAAGAATTCATTTGAAATCTCCTTGAGGGGCAAAACTAGCTTGGAAGTCAAGTCACTTTCACAGACAAAAATTCAGACACCCCAGATGACCTATAACTTGTAAGGACCATAACTTGAGTTCTATAAATCTCCTTGAGGTCTTCCACCACTCAAATTAAAGGTCTTGAGATCCTCTACAAGTTTCATGTTGGCCAAGAAGCCATTTGAAACTAGCATTTTGACTTATCTTGCTTGGAAATTTGACCTAAACTAGGGGATTTTACAGAGAAACCCTAATTTAGTAACTCCTCTTCTCCTTGATTTCTCTTGAATTCTCCTTGTCATATCTCCATATCCTTCTTCATATGTTCAATATTGATCCCCACATCTCTCCAATAGACTTGAATGCCCTCTTAAGTCAGTCAATTGACCTAGGGTTGACCTAGGGTTGACCCAGATGAAACCCTAGTTGACTGTCTTCAACTATAGCTCTTGTGCCTTCATCAATAACTTGTTTTCTTCTCCAAATGACTTTATAAGTCTCTCAAGATGTCTAGATGCTCTCCATGCTTTCATTTCACAGCTCAGAACCCTCTTGTTGATCCTCAGGTACCCTCAGCTAAGAGATGGACTCAAGGCTTGATCTGCTGAGCTCTTTGCTTTCAAATTCTTTCCTGATGACTTGAATATGACTGAATTGGGATAATAACCTCTTGACAGGCCTCTAGAGATGAAAATAATGATTGGTCCCCTGTTGAATGACTGGCTATGCTTATGCTATGCAGATGGTTAGTCTATGTACATGACTCTATATGCAAATGCTAGTGACAATGAACCATGAACCACTTGAATAATGTTGGGCAAATTTTTAGGGTGCAACAATCATGTCAATGATACACCAAAACAGACAAAAGCATCAACTTTAACAGTAAAATGCATGCAATGCAAGTGAGGGAGGAAATGTGTGTGGGGCTTCAACCTCCACAAGCTCGTCTCAACCTCAAGCCAGTCATGAAATAACAGTACTCATACTGAAGATAAACAACATGCTATCAAGCAATATCAGATAAAAGAAATGAAGTGCCATCAGGCAAACAAAACACACATGCTAGAGAAAGAATCATCTACTCTCTAATCCTAACCCTAACACAGAATCTGAATCAAATCTAAGCAAAGCCCTAAAGCAAAACCTAACCAAAAGAAATCAATCCCAGTCTTCAAGCTTCAGAACAAGCTTACCAAAGAAAGGGAGCTAAGTAGGCAGACTCATAGTGTCTTCCTCAGGAAAGCACCAGGAGGTGTATACTCAGGAATCATATCCTACGTGGCTCAACCACTGTGATCAGTTTACATTCCTCCTCAGGAGAAACTAAACTCACAAGCAGGCTCCAACATCACTGGATATTTAGGAAATCCTATCTGAACTAGTGGAACTAAATGAACAGACTCATAGGACCTTCCTCAGGAAAGTACTAGGAGGCTTCCACTTAGGAGTTGTATCCTATGTGGCTCAACAACTGTGATCAGTTTACATTCCTCCTCAGGAGAAATTAAACTCACAAGTTGGCTCCAACATCACTGGATACTTGAGGAATCCTAGATAAACTAAGGGAACTAAGTGAATAGACCCATAGGACCTTCCTCAGGAAAGTACTAGGAGGCTTCCACTTATGAGTTGCATCCCATGTGGCTCAACAACAGGTGATCAGTTTACATTCCTCCTCAGGAGAAATTAAACTCACAAGTTGGCTCCAACATCATTGGATACTTAAGAAAGAGGTGAGAAGAAAGAATGAAAGTCATTCATAGTGCCTTCCTCAGGAAAGTACCATGAACTTCCTTCAAACTTCAGGATCTCAAACCTCACAGACAGGGAACAAGCCAAGCTCTGGGTCTCTGAGTCTTGATCTACAATCTTCACTTCATCATGCTCTCCAACAAGCTCTTCAAGACAACACAAGCCCCACAGCCAATTCCCCAAAACAAACCCCAGAGGTGAACAGATAACCTCAGAACAGACAAAATCAATAGGCAACTTCAGAAAATACCTAAAAATACTAAACCAATGGGGAAAAATCTAACAATTATTCACAAGGGTCTACAATACCTATTCATAACATCCACATATGCCTCTACCCAAAAATCAAGACAAAACTATTTAAAGAAAATGAATTTCCTTACCTATGCACAACCTAAACCCTAATTAGACTATCCTAAGTTCAATCTATCTAAACTAATCAAACTTTAGTCTAAAAATCTAGTAATAAATCCAGGGGAAACTACATTACATCATCTAACATTGCCAAAAAGAATGGGCAAAAAACACCTAAAGGAAAGTCCTAAAACAATTCTCACAAAATAAGGTATCAACTAAAAGAAAGAAAATACACTATATTAAAGAAAATATCACCAAAAATTCTACATTAAAAATAAAATTCCATTTTTATTTTTATATTTTTCTACACAAGATTATCTAAACATAGAAAAAAGAATGAACAAAAAATCACTATTTATCAATTTTATATGCATTTTTAAAGAACAAGAAAAATATTAAAATACTTAAAAAGAAAATAAAACAATTAAAGGGGAGGGGGTGTGGAAAGTAATACGCGCTAGTTGATTTTATAATGGGCCAGAAATAGAGGGGGTGCGGATAGGAAAGAGGTCAAAGCCCAGGCGCCCTCACTAAGTGAAACGACTGCGTTTCCATTTCAAATTTTTCCCTCCGTTTTCTGGGCGAATCTGGACCGTGCGATCGAGGGACCAAGTCCAACATTCCAAAACACACCAACGGTGGAGATTACGTCTCCTACCTTCAGCCAGCTAGGGTTTCACGAAACCCTCTCCATGCACAAACCTTCCCCTCACTCGTTCTCTCTGCTCAGTGGATGAAACCCTAAAATTCCAACACGAAAATTGCTCTACTAATCAAGAGGAACAAGACTACACGCATACTTTTTCCTAATTCTCTCTAGATAATCCTAACAGAAGCCTACAAGGTCATGGTCCAAATGAAATTCACCTGATATCAACATTCATTAACCTTGAACCTAATGGCATACAGTTACTCTACACATCTCCCTAACTATTCTAAACCAATTCTTGACAACTACAACTAACAAACCAGTCAATTCTTGAAGATTAAAGTTTCTTGGCTCTGTTATGGAACTCCATGGATTTGGCTCTAACTCTCAGAATTTCATCACCTAGTCTAGCCTAACAATTCTATACCTAAAACATGATCCATCTATGCATAATTAAGGTGAAATAGGGAAGAGAAAGAACCTGTCAAGTGATGATGATAGGTGATGCTAGGGCACGATTCCAAGCTTGATTCTTCTCCTCAATGATCCTCCAATGAAGAATAACTTTCTGTTTGCACAGTTCTTGGATGAGGAAGCTTGCAACAATGACTTTGATCTTGAAATGCAATAATGGAGCACCTTGAAACCCTAGCTCGAATCTCTCTCCTCTCTGCTCAATTCACCAAGTTTTCACCAACCTTGAACACTATGAAGATCACTCTTCTTATAATGGTGGATGGAAGTTACTAGAAACATCTAGAATCCTCTAGAAAGCTCATGAACTTCTCCTTAAAAGAGACTTTGAAAATCTCATATCCCTTGCATTCAACCTTGTATTCTATGCCAAAATGCCTTAATATGAGATATTGAGTGATAAGGAATGAAATCAGCCCTTTACTTTTCCTTGTGCAAGCCTTTTCAAAGTTGCCTTCTTTTGCAAGTAACACTTTTCCAAAGGAACCTCATTTTTTAAGCTTCAAATCAAAATTCTATCTAAACCAATGTTCTCAAAATGATGTTTCCAATCAAAATGATATATTGGATGACCTATTTTGGATTTGTGGATCTTCCAAACCAATTTTCAAATTCAACTTTTCAAACTTATAAGCCATTTTTAGTTCATTTTTGACCAATCATGCAAATCCATGCTATGAGCTTTTCCAACAATTCATGACCTTATTTCTAGACTAAAAATCACATTTTGAACAACTTTCATGTTTTGAGTTTTTCCATTTGAGGCTTGGAAATAGGAGATATGGCATTTGCTTAAAAATGACCTATAACTGACAAATGACCAAAATACCCCTGTCTTGTTCAAACCATAAGTTGAGTTCCACAAATCCTATCAAGGACTTCTACTACTAAAATTAAAGCTAAGAAGATGCCCTCCAACATTCATGTTGACCAAGAGATCATAGGAATCATGCTACTAGGGCAAAAGTTGTCTGCAAGTTGGGTGACTTTCAAGGACCCAGATTCACACACCTCAGCTGACCTGTAATTTGCCAAAACCATAACTTGAGCTCTGTAACTCCTATCAAGGACTTCCACCTCTCAAATTAAAGCTAAGAACAAGCTCTACAACATTCATGTTGTGGGGAAGATGAGATATCAATCACATCTAGAGGTAAAACTGCCTGGAAGATAGGGATCAAATTAGGGTTTTTTCACTGACAATCCTCAGAAACCCTAACTTGAAACTTCTCAAACTCCTCAATCATGATGAGTTGGTCTAGGAATCATCTTTATAACACCTCTATGCACCATTCCATGATCTCATGGCCCTTGTATTAGGTCTCAACCTTCTCCAAATCTTCAGTTGACCTAGGGTTGACCCAGTCAAGACATCTCATAGGCTTTCCCAAAAAATCAAGTTCATTCTCAAAGTCTCAGAATCATCTGAGGGGCACCCACAACTCTCAAGCTATGAAGCACACCACCCTGGTTTCAATCCACTTCCTCTGAGGATCTCTTGAACTTTCTGAAGAAGGTATCCATTTTCAAACATTCAATGAATAAATAATTGTTGGTCAAATTTTGGGGTGCAACAACATCCACACCCTCTTCTTGGAATGAAGATTTTTATCCCATGTCATAAGCTCTGAGACAATGACCACTACTATCTAAGTATATGGAACGTGTTTGAAATTAGGCTTCAAAGGTTGAAATGATTGACAATTTGTTCAACCCACTGTCTGATAAGAAGGATGTTCATTCATTTTTGATTTCTAAGTTTTTTCTTAACATAAATTAAGGGAAAATTTCTCCCAAGATTTTTTTCATATCTTAACATATTCATCACTGTATATAAAGATACTGCAGAATAATATCTTAATTTTTTCGACAACTTATTATGTAATTAAAAGATCAAAGTTTTAATTTCGGTTTTAGTCACATAAATTACGGTTTTGGCTTTTCTTCATTGCAACCTTCAACACCTACATTTTTATTGGGTTTTAATGGGTAAATTTAGTCTTAGATTACTTAAAGATATAACATGTGTTGTCTTTATAAGTGAGGATAATTTTCACCTTACAAGCTAGTTTTGTATTATTTAGTTAAGCCCAACAAAAGTTTTTAAGACTTTATAGTCTTGGACCAAATTTTACGGTTATCTAAATGTTTTTTTTCATGTATGAATGAATTGTTGGCGTTGGTTGAAAATATACAAGTTCTTTGAAGTTTCACGTCGCTTAATTTTGTGTATAAAGAGAGAGTTCAAGGCTATATATACGATACAAGTTCTTTAAAGTTTTACATCACTTAGTTTTGTGAAAGAAGAGGAATTCCAATGTTATATATAGGATTCAAGTTCTTCATTCCAAGATTCAACAGTCAAGTACACTTTAAGCTAGTATTTGACTTTCTTTATTCTCTTATACTTTTGTATTAGAGTGTTGTGAGATATAGTTGTTCTCTTATACTCTTGTATTCGAGTGTTGTGAGATGTAAGTATAGTTAAATGTTTGTTTTGTAAAGTATGAGTGTATTGGAGTTTGGGTTAGTTGAGAGTATATTAGGTGTTTTAACAATTTTCACTAACCAAAACGGCATCTACGTCCACACCCTCATCTTGGAATGAAGATTTTTATCCCATGTCATAAGCTCTAGACAATCACCACTACTATCTAAGTATATGGAACGTGTTTGAACCTAGGCTTCAAAGGTTAAAATGATTGACAATTTGTTCAAGCCACTGTCTGATAAGAAGGATGTTCATTCATTTTTGATTTCTATGTTTTTTCTTAACATAAATTAAGGGAAAATTTCTACCAAGATTTTTATCATATCTTAACATATTCATCACTGTATATAAAGATACTGCAGAATAATATCTTAATTTTTTCGACAACTTATTCTGTAATAAAAAGATCAAAGTTTTAATTTCGGTTTTAGTCACATAAATTGCGGTTTTGGCTTTCCTTCTTTGTAACCTTCAACACCTACATTGTATTAGGTTTTAATGGGTAAATTTAGTCTTACATTACTTAAAGATATAACATGTATTGTCTTTATAAGTGAGGATAATTTTCAGCTTACAAGCTAGTTTTGTATTATTGAGTTAAGCCCAACAAAAGTTTTTAAGACTTTATAGTCTTGGACCAAATTTTACGGTTATCTAAATGTTATTTTTTTTTCATGTATGAATGAATTGTTGGGGTTGGTCGAAAATATACAAGTTCTTTGAAGTTTTACGTCGCTTAATTTTGTGTATAAAGAGAGAGTTCAAGGCTATATATAAGATACAAGTTCTTTGAAGTTTTACATCACTTAGTTTTGTGAAAGAAGAGGAATTCCAATGTTATATATAGGATTCAAGTTCTTCATTCCAAGATGAAACAGTCAAAAACACTTTAAGCTTGTATTTGACTTTCTTTATTCTCTTATACTTTTGTATTAGAGTGTTGTCCGATATAGTTGTTCTCTTATACTCTTGTATTCGAGTGTTGTGAGATGTAAGTATAGTTAAATGTTTGTTTTATAAAGTATGAGTGTATTGGAGTTTGGGTTAGTTGAGAGTATATTAGGTGTTTTAACAATTTTCACTAACCAAAACGGCATCTACGTCCACACCCTCATCTTGGAATGAAGATTTTTATCCCATGTCATAAGCTCTGAGACAATGACCACTACTATCTAAGTATATGGAACGTGTTTGAACTTAGGCTTCAAAGGTTGAAATGATTGACAATTTGTTCAAGCCACTGTCTGACAAGAAGGATGTTCATTCATTTTTGATTTCTAGGTTTTTTCTTAACATAAATTAAGGGAAAATTGTTCCCAAGATTTTTTTCATATCTTAACATATTCATCACTGTATCTAAAGATACTGCAGAATAATATATTAAATTTTTCGACAACTTATTCTGTAATAAAAAGATCAAAGTTTTAATTTCGGTTTTAGTCACCTAAATTGAGGTTTTGGCTTTCCTTCATTGCAACCTTCAACACCTACATTGTATTGGGTTTTAATGGGTAAATTTAGTCTTACATTACTTAAAGATATAACATGTATTGTCTTTATAAGTGAGGAAAATTTTCAACTTACAAGCTAGTTGTATTATTGAGTTAAGCCCAACAAAAGTTTTTAAGACTTTATAGTCTTGGACCAAATTTTATGGTTATCTAAATGTTATTTTTTTTCATGTATGAATGAATTGTTGGGGTTGGTTGAAAATATACAAGTTCTTTGAAGTTTTACGTCGCTTAATTTTGTGTATAAAGAGAGAGTTCAAGGCTATATATAAGATACAAGTTCTTTGAAGTTTTACATCACTTAGTTTTGTGAAAGAAGAGGAATTCCAATGTTATATATAGGATTCAAGTTCTTCATTCCAAGATGCAACAGTCAAAAACACTTTAAGCTTGTATTTGACTTTCTTTATTCTCTTATACTTTTGTATTAAAGTGTTGTCTGATATAGTTGTTCTCTTATACTCTTGTATTCGAGTGTTGTGAGATGTAAGTATAGTTAAATGTTTGTTTTGTAAAGTATGAGTGTATTGGAGTTTGGGTTAGTTGAGAGTATATTAGGTGTTTTAACAATTTTCACTAACCAAAACGGCATCTACGTCCACACCCTCATCTTGGAATGAAGATTTTTATCCCATGTCATAAGCTCTGAGACAATGACCACTACTATCTAAGTATATGGAACGTGTTTGAACTTAGGCTTCAAAGGTTGAAATGATTGACAATTTGTTCAAGCCACTGTCTGACAAGAAGGATGTTCATTCATTTTTGATTTCTAAGTTTTTTCTTAACATAAATTAAGGGAAAATTGTTCCCAAGATTTTTTTCATATCTTAACATATTCATCACTGTATATAAAGATACTGCAGAATAATATATTTAATTTTTCGACAACTTATTCTGTAATAAAAAGATCAAAGTTTTAATTTCGGTTTTAGTCACCTAAATTGCGGTTTTGGCTTTCCTTCATTGCAACCTTCAACACCTACATTGTATTGGGTTTTAATGGGTAAATTTAGTCTTACATTACTTAAAGATATAACATGTATTGTCTTTATAAGTGAGGAAAATTTTCAACTTACAAGCTAGTTTTGTATTATTAAGTTAAGCCCAACAAAAGTTTTTAAGACTTTATAGTCTTGGACCAAATTTTATGGTTATCTAAATGTTATTTTTTTTCATGTCTGAATGAATTGTTGGGGTTGGTTGAAAATATACAAGTTCTTTGAAGTTTTACGTCGCTTAATTTTGTGTATAAAGAGAGAGTTCAAGGCTATATATAAGATACAAGTTCTTTGAAGTTTTACATCACTTAGTTTTGTGAAAGAAGAGGAATTCCAATGTTATATATAGGATTCAAGTTCTTCATTCCAAGATGCAACAGTCAAAAACACTTTAAGCTTGTATTTGACTTTCTTTATTCTCTTATACTTTTGTATTAGAGTATTGTCTGATATAGTTATTCTCTAATACTCTTGTATTCGAGTGTTGTGAGATGTAAGTATAGTTAAATGTTTGTTTTGTAAAGTATGAGTGTATTGGAGTTTGGGTTAGTTGAGAGTATATTAGGTGTTTTAACAATTTTCACTAACCAAAACGGCATCTACGTCCACACCCTCATCTTGGAATGAAGATTTTTTCCCATGTCATAAGCTCTGAGACAATGACCACTACTATCTAAGTATATGGAACGTGTTTGAACTTAGGCTTCAAATGTTGAAATGATTGACAATTTGTTCAAGCCACTGTCTGACAAGAAGGATGTTCATTCATTTTTGATTTCTAAGTTTTTTCTTAACATAAATTAAGGGAAAATTGTTCCCAAGATTTTTTTTCATATCTTAACATATTCATCACTGTATATAAAGATACTGCAGAATAATATATTAAATTTTTCGACCACTTATTCTGTAATAAAAAGATCAAAGTTTTAATTTCGGTTTTAGTCACCTAAATTGCGGTTTTGGCTTTCCTTCATTGCAACCTTCAACACCTACATTGTATTGGGTTTTAATGGGTAAATTTAGTCTTACATTACTTAAAGATATAACATGTATTGTCTTTATAAGTGAGGAAAATTTTCAACTTACAAGCTAGTTTTGTATTATTGAGTTAAGCCCAACAAAAGTTTTAAAGACTTTATAGTCTTGGACCAAATTTTACGGTTATCTAAATGTTGTTTTTTTTCATGTATGAATGAATTGTTGGGGTTGGTCGAAAATATACAAGTTCTTTGAAGTTTTACGTCGCTTAATTTTGTGTATAAAGAGAGAGTTCAAGGCTATATATAAGATACAAGTTCTTTGAAGTTTTACATCACTTAGTTTTGTGAAAGAAGAGGAATTCCAATGTTATATATAGGATTCAAGTTCTTCATTCCAAGATGCAACAGTCAAAAACACTTTAAGCTTGTATTTGACTTTCTTTATTCTCTTATACTTTTGTATTAGAGTGTTGTCTGATATAGTTATTCTCTTATACTCTTGTATTCGAGTGTTGTGAGATGTAAGTATAGTTAAATGTTTGTTTTGTAAAGTATGAGTGTATTGGAGTTTGGGTTAGTTGAGAGTATATTAGGTGTTTTAACAATTTTCACTAACCAAAACGGCATCTACGTCCACACCCTCATCTTGGAATGAAGATTTTTATCCCATGTCATAAGCTCTGAGACAATGACCACTACTATCTAAGTATATGGAACGTGTTTGAACTTAGGCTTCAAAGGTTGAAATGATTGACAATTTGTTCAAGCCACTGTCTGACAAGAAGGATGTTCATTCACTTTTGATTTCTAAGTTTTTTCTTAACATAAATTAAGGGAAAATTGTTCCCAAGATTTTTTTCATATCTTAACATATTCATCACTGTATATAAAGATACTGCAGAATAATATATTAAATTTTTCGACAACTTATTCTGTAATAAAAAGATCAAAGTTTTAATTTCGGTTTTAGTCACCTAAATTGCGGTTTTGGCTTTCCTTCATTGCAACCTTCAACACCTACATTGTATTGGGTTTTAATGGGTAAATTTAGTCTTACATTACTTAAAGATATAACATGTATTGTCTTTATAAGTGAGGAAAATTTTCAACTTACAAGCTAGTTTTGTATTATTTAGTTAAGCCCAACAAAAGTTTTTAAGACTTTATAGTCTTGTACCAAATTTTATGGTTATCTAAATGTTATTTTTTTTCATGTATGAATGAATTGTTGGGGTTGGTTGAAAATATACAAGTTCTTTGAAGTTTTACGTCGCTTAATTTTGTGTATAAAGAAAGAGTTCAAGGCTATATATAAGATACAAGTTCTTTGAAGTTTTATATCACTTAGTTTTGTGAAAGAAGAGGAATTCCAATGTTATATATAGGATTCAAGTTCTTCATTCCAAGATGCAACAGTCAAATACAGTTTAAGCTTGTATTTGACTTTCTTTATTCTCTTATACTTTTGTATTAGAGTGTTGTGAGATATAGTTGTTCTCTTATACTCTTGTATTCGAGTGTTGTGAGATGTAAGTATAGTTAAATGTTTGTTTTGTAAAGTATGAGTGTATTGGAGTTTGGTTTAGTTGAGAGTGTATTAGGTGTTTTAACAATTTTCACTAACCAAAACGGCATCTACGTCCACACCCTCATTTTGGAATGAAGATTTTTATCCCATGTCATAAGCTCTGAGACAATGACCACTACTATCTAAGTATATGGAACGTATTTGAACTTAGGCTTCAAAGGTTGAAATGATTGACAATTTGTTCAAGCCACTGTCTGATAAGAAGGATGTTCATTCATTTCTGATTTCTAAGTTTTTTCTTAACATAAATTAAGGGAAAATTGCTACCAAGATTTTTATCATATCTTAACATATTCATCAATGTATATAAAGATACCGCAGAATAATGTCTTAATTTTTTCGACAACTTATTCTGTAATAAAAAGATCAAAGTTTTAATTTCGGTTTTAGTCACATAAATTGCGGTTTTGGCTTTCCTTCATTGCAACCTTCAACACCTACATTGTATTTGGTTTTAATGGGTAAATTTAGTCTTACATTACATAAAGATATAACATGTATTGTCTTTATAAGTGAGGAAAATTTTCACCTTACAAGCTAGTTTTGTATTATTGAGTTAAGCCCAACAAAAGTTTTTAAGACTTTATAGTCTTGGACCAAATTTTACGGTTATCTGAATGTTATTTTTTTCATGTATGAATGAATTGTTGGGGTTGGTCGAAAATATACAAGTTCTTTGAAGTTTTACGTCGCTTAATTTTGTGTATAAAGAGAGAGTTCAAGGCTATATATAAGATACAAGTTCTTTGAAGTTTTACATCACTTAGTTTTGTGAAAGAAGAGGAATTCCAATGTTATATATAGGATTCAAGTTCTTCATTCCAAGATGCAACAGTCAAAAACACTTTAAGCTTGTATTTGACTTTCTTTATTCTCTTATACTTTTGTATTAGAGTGTTGTCTGATATAGTTATTCTCTTATACTCTTGTATTCGAGTGTTGTGAGATGTAAGTATAGTTAAATGTTTGTTTTGTAAAGTATGAGTGTATTGGAGTTTGGGTTAGTTGAGAGTATATTAGGTGTTTTAACAATTTTCACTAACCAAAACGGCATCTACGTCCACACCCTCATCTTGGAATGAAGATTTTTATCCCATGTCATAAGCTCTGAGACAATGACCACTACTATCTAAGTATATGGAACGTGTTCGAACTTAGGCTTCAAAGGTTGAAATGATTGACAATTTGTTCAAGGCCACTGTCTGATAAGAAGGATGTTCATTCATTTTTGATTTCTATGTTTTTTCTTAACATAAATTAAGGGAAATTTCTACCAAGATTTTTATCATATCTTAACATATTCATCACTGTATATAAAGATACTGCAGAATAATGTCTCAATTTTTTCGACAACTTATTCTGTAATAAAAAGATCAAAGTTTTAATTTCGGTTTTAGTCACATAAATTGCGGTTTTGGCTTTCCTTCATTGCAACCTTCAACACCTACATTGTATTGGGTTTTAATGGGTAAATTTAGTCTTACATTACTTAAAGATATAACATGTATTGTCTTTATAAGTGAGGATAATTTTCACCTTACAAGCTAGTTTTGTATTATTGAGTTAAGCCCAACAAAAGTTTTTAAGACTTTATAGTCTTGGACCAAACTTTACGGTTATCTAAATGTTATTTTTTTTTCATGTATGAATGAATTGTTGGGGTTGGTTGAAAATATACAAGTTCTTTGAAGTTTCACGTCGCTTAATTTTGTGTATAAAGAGAGAGTTCAAGGCTATATATAAGATACAAGTTCTTTGAAGTTTTACATCACTTAGTTTTGTGAAAGAAGAGGAATTCCAATTTATATATAGGATTCAAGTTCTTCAATCCAATATGCAACAGTCAAAAACACTTTAAGCTTGTATTTGACTTTCTTTATTCTCTTATACTTTTGTATTAGAGTGTTGTGAGATATAGTTATTCTCTTATACTCTTGTATTCGAGTGTTGTGAGATGTAAGTATAGTTAAATGTTTGTTTTGTAAAGTATGAGTGTATTGGAGTTTGGGTTAGTTGAGAGTATATTAGGTGTTTTAACAATTTTCACTAACCAAAATGGCATCTACATCCACACCCTCATCATGGAATGAAGATTTTTGTCCCATGTCAAAAGCCTTGAGACAATGACCACTACTATCTAAGTATATGGAACGTGTTTGAACTTAGGCTTCAAAGGTTGAAATGATTGGCAATTTGTTCAAGCCACTGTCTGATAAGAAGGATGTTCATTCATTTTTGATTTCTATGTTTTTTCTTAACATAAATTAAGGGAAAATTGCTACCAAGATTTTTATCATATCTTAACATATTCATCATTGTATATAAAGATACTGCAAAATAATGTCTCAATTTTTTCGACAACTTATTCTGTAATAAAAAGATCAAAGTTTTAATTTCGGTTTTAGTCACATAAATTGCGGTTTTGGCTTTCCTTCATTGCAACCTTCAACACCTACATTGTATTGGGTTTTAATGGGTAAATTTAGTCTTACATTACTTAAAGATATAACATGTATTGTCTTTATAAGTGAGGATAATTTTCACCTTACAAGCTAGTTTTGTATTATTGAGTTAAGCCCAACAAAAGTTTTTAAGACTTTATAGTCTTGGACCAAACTTTACGGTTATCTAAATGTTATTTTTTTTTCATGTATGAATGAATTGTTGGGGTTGGTTGAAAATATACAAGTTCTTTGAAGTTTCACGTCGCTTAATTTTGTGTATAAAGAGAGAGTTCAAGGCTATATATAAGATACAAGTTCTTTGAAGTTTTACATCACTTAGTTTTGTGAAAGAAGAGGAATTCCAATTTATATATAGGATTCAAGTTCTTCAATCCAATATGCAACAGTCAAAAACACTTTAAGCTTGTATTTGACTTTCTTTATTCTCTTATACTTTTGTATTAGAGTGTTGTGAGATATAGTTATTCTCTTATACTCTTGTATTCGAGTGTTGTGAGATGTAAGTATAGTTAAATGTTTGTTTTGTAAAGTATGAGTGTATTGGAGTTTGGGTTAGTTGAGAGTATATTAGGTGTTTTAACAATTTTCACTAACCAAAATGGCATCTACATCCACACCCTCATCATGGAATGAAGATTTTTGTCCCATGTCAAAAGCCTTGAGACAATGACCACTACTATCTAAGTATATGGAACGTGTTTGAACTTAGGCTTCAAAGGTTGAAATGATTGGCAATTTGTTCAAGCCACTGTCTGATAAGAAGGATGTTCATTCATTTTTGATTTCTATGTTTTTTCTTAACATAAATTAAGGGAAAATTGCTACCAAGATTTTTATCATATCTTAACATATTCATCATTGTATATAAAGATACTGCAAAATAATGTCTTAATTTTTTCGACAACTTATTATGTAATAAAAAGATCAAAGTTTTAATTTCGGTTTTAGTCACATAAATTGCGGTTTTGGCTTTCCTTCATTACAACCTTCAACACCTACATTGTATTGGGTTCTAATGGGTAAATTTAGTCTTACATTACTTAAAGTTATAACATGTATTGTCTTTATAAGTGAGGATAATTTTCACCTTACAAGCTAGTTTTGTATTATTGAGTTAAG
Source organism: Lathyrus sativus (assembly GCA_963859935.3). NCBI lineage: Eukaryota > Viridiplantae > Streptophyta > Magnoliopsida > Fabales > Fabaceae > Lathyrus > Lathyrus sativus. The sequence goes on from OZ012741.1 coordinate 547,423,241, forward strand.
CCCAACAAAAGTTTTTAAGACTTTATAGTCTTGGACCAAATTTTACGGTTATCTAAATGTTATTTTTTTTCATGTATGAATGAATTGTTGGGGTTGGTTGAAAATATACAAGTTCTTTGAAGTTTCACGTCGCTTAATTTTGTGTATAAAGAGAGAGTTCAAGGCTATATATAAGATACAAGTTCTTTGAAGTTTTACATCACTTAGTTTTGTGAAAGAAGAGGAATTCCAATTTATATATAGGATTCAAGTTCTTCAATCCAAGATGCAACAGTCAAAAACACTTTAAGCTTGTATTTGACTTTCTTTATTCTCTTATACTTTTGTATTAGAGTGTTGTGAGATATAGTTATTCTCTTATACTCTTGTATTCGAGTGTTGTGAGATGTAAGTATAGTTAAATGTTTGTTTTGTAAAGTATGAGTGTATTGGAGTTTGGGTTAGTTGAGAGTATATTAGGTGTTTTAACAATTTTCACTAACCAAAATGGCATCTACATCCACACCCTCATCATGGAATGAAGATTTTTGTCCCATGTCAAAAGCCTTGAGACAATGACCACTACTATCTAAGTATATGGAACGTGTTTGAACTTAGGCTTCAAAGGTTGAAATGATTGGCAATTTGTTCAAGCCACTGTCTGATAAGAAGGATGTTCATTCATTTTTGATTTCTATGTTTTTTCTTAACATAAATTAAGGGAAAATTGCTACCAAGATTTTTATCATATCTTAACATATTCATCATTGTATATAAAGATACTGCAAAATAATGTCTTAATTTTTTCGACAACTTATTATGTAATAAAAAGATCAAAGTTTTAATTTCGGTTTTAGTCACATAAATTGCGGTTTTGGCTTTCCTTCATTACAACCTTCAACACCTACATTGTATTGGGTTCTAATGGGTAAATTTAGTCTTACATTACTTAAAGTTATAACATGTATTGTCTTTATAAGTGAGGATAATTTTCACCTTACAAGCTAGTTTTGTATTATTGAGTTAAGCCCAACAAAAGTTTTTAAGACTTTATAGTCTTGGACCAAATTTTACGGTTATCTAAATGTTATTTTTTTTCATGTATGAATGAATTGTTGGGGTTGGTTGAAAATATACAAGTTCTTTGAAGTTTCACGTCGCTTAATTTTGTGTATAAAGAGAGAGTTCAAGGCTATATATAAGATACAAGTTCTTTGAAGTTTTACATCACTTAGTTTTGTGAAAGAAGTGGAATTCCAATGTTATATATAGGATTCAAGTTCTTCATTCCAAGATGCAACAGTCAAAAACACTTTAAGCTTGTATTTGACTTCTTTAATCTCTTATACTTTTGTATTAGAGTGTTGTGAGATATAGTTGTTCTCTTATACTCTTGTATTCGAGTGTTGTGAGATGTAAGTGTCGCTTCCGCGAAAATAAGGTGCCGGAAAAACAGAAGAGTCGCCACCTTTCGTTATTTATCCCTCAGAACGGGAAAGGAAACGATCGGTAAAACCTGACGAAAAGGTATAAGACAAGGTCATCGCAACCGTTGTCTGGGTTCGGGAGTCGGTTACGCAAGGGGAAGGTATTAGCGCCCCTCACGTCCATCGTACTCGATGGGATCCACTCTTGTTGTGTTTATTGGACGGGTTGGTTTTATCTATCTACCTATCAAGGCTGGCTCAAAGAGAAAAGAAAATGACTCGGCAAAGCGTCGCACTTTATGCCTACGTATTCTCATCAGAGAATGAGAAATCAGAGTCAACGTAGTTCGACTAGCTACGGGGTACGGGGAAGGTGGCTCGCCAATACGTCAGTATTGTGCCTACGTACTCTCAACATATGTGAGAGATCAGAGCTTACGTAGTTCGGGATAATATAGATTACGGGAATTTAGATTCATCTGTTTTTTCGAGTGGGGTTAACAAACAATTCCAGCGGTTTGGCGTACGCAGCTCAACCCTTGGAGACTTAGGCGTTACCGTTTGCGGTAGAACCGGGAGTTAACGACACTCTTTTCTTCAGAAAAGCTTCCTTTGAATTATGGGCCCACGGGGCAAAAAGGTTTGAAGTTTGTTTTCTGTCTTTTACGAAAGAACTGTTTTTTATGGATGTTTGCAACCAATACCGCACTAGAGACTATGACCTGAGAGTGAATGCGTCACATGTCACCCAAAGGGTACCATACTAAACATCCAGACTGTTGAAAAGAAACTCTCCAACAATTCTTTCTCAGATAGCTTAAGGCTCGTAACGTACGACGTCAGTTAACCTTTATTACTGTATTTTAATTTTTTTTGAGATGAGAAGAGAGAACAGGCTCAACTAAGGGGAGACTATCAAGTCCTACTGTTGTCATGCCAAGGATTCATCCTATGGTAGAGGTTTGAAACAGGGAACTCCTAGAAGTTATCATGCATAGGTTTCAACCTAAAGTTCTAATCATCACTTCCTTATCAAAGGAAATGAGATTCCTAGGGGATCATGTCAATGGGATACAGAAACAGATAAAGCATCAGCTTAAACAGTAAACAGATATACGGTACAGGAAACAATTGTAAAATGCATGCAATGCAAGTGAGGGAGGAAATGTGTGTGGGGCATCAACCTCCACAAGCTCATCTCAACCTCAAGCCAGATATGAATAACTGCAATCATACAGAAAGAATAAAATGCTATCAAGCAAACACAAACCACATAGGCAAAGGAGCTGGGCTCTATCGAATACCCGCAAGCAAAGCCATACAGTAAAAATACAAGCAGAGGGAGCAACTCAACCTCTAGTGCAATCATGCTCCTAGTCCAAGTTAATCTAAACATGAACTTATTCTAATGCATCAAGCAAATCAAACAAGTCACACCAACACTGAAAAGGAAACAGATCAACAACTTCCACAATAATGCTCTCCTCAGACAGTAGTCCAGTCATCAGACTTCAACCACCCTTCAAGGCTATCATCTTCAATAGCAAGCATCCATTTACTTCTACAAGCTTCTAACACATCAAACATAAGTATCAACTTATTCCCTCTTCTCCAAGCCTCATCTCTTCAGTCAATTCCACCTTCAGGCTTCAACCCTAGCTGCAAGTATCAACTTGACTCCTTCAGGCTCTCAATGCATCAATACAAGTATCAACTTATCCTTTATTCCTTAAGCCTCAGCTCTTCACTCAATCTCAATTGGACCCTCTTCACAAGTTTCAACTTGGTCTTCAAGCTTCAGCTCTCTCTTCTTTGCCAGTATCAACTTGCTCCTATTCATCTTCAAGCTTCAGCTTCTCAGAATAGTCTTCAAACACAAAGAAGTATCAACTTCATTCTTCAATCTTCTTCAAGCAAGGAACTCCATCCTCTAACAAGGGAGAGAGATGCATCCACCAAGAGCAAAGTTGGGGATGATTGGTAGCAGAGTGAAGACCAAAGGTCACCACTGAGCATCCTGTCATCAGAGAAAGGACCCTCAAAGGTTCTACCAACTTGTAGAGAGCCACACATCCTACCAAAGGAGGGATGAGGCCTTTACAAGGGGACCTTTCATCATAGGGAAGAATGGAAGTGATCAACATCTTCCATGTTTATGAAGGAAGAGAATCTATCTAGAAGCCCTGCCTACAAAACCCTAATCTTAATACCTAATCAATACTACACCAAAAGAAGGGGAGATCTTCACATCCAATCTTCTTCAAGCATTCCAATGCATCTTCAACTTGCCTTCATAACCATCCAAGAACAAGCAAAGCAACACCCTAATCTAAGGGAACTAAAGAAGTCATTCTAGTTGAGTTAGTGCCCTAGAATCATCTAAAACTAGCATCTAAACTAAAATCAAGCAAAAATAGTAAACTTCATTGAAAATTCCTACAAAAATTCCTAAGGGACCCTAATTCAATCATGAAAATGCCCTACAAAAATCAGAGGTTGAATCATCGACCAAGTTACAAAAATATAATCCAAATCACAAGGTATCAACCATAAACCCTAAAAATGGATCATCTAAAGGTTTCAACCTAAACTACCACTTATATTCACCACAAAAATGTGAGAAAAATCTATGGGGAGCATACATATCTATGCTAACTACTCACAAAAATCAAGATCAAAATCATCATCACAAGATCAAACCAAATTCACCAAAATCAACCATTAAGCATGATTATTTTAATATCAATTAAAATATAAAAATTCCCATAAAATCAGAAATTGCATGAAATAAAAATATTTTTTATCTAAAAAATACTAGATCCTATCATGAATCCAATGCAAAAAGAATGGGATCAATTGATCTATTTCTCCATTTTTTATGATTTTATCAAGAACCATGAACAAAATGAAAAAAATAAAGAAAATCCAAAGAAAATAACCAAGCGCGTGGTGCAGAAAGCAATAGAAATCAGTTCATTTTGGAGATTGGGCCATGAAGGGGGTGCAGGTATCAACTAACAGCCTAAGCCCAAAATCAGCAAGTAAATGAAATGCATCGTTTCATTGAAGTTCAGACTCTTCACAAATTGAGAAGCACGCGTGGCCGTTGGATGAGGTCCCCAGTCCAAGTCAAACCTTGATCTGATGGCTATCAAGTCATCTTCCCCAATTCAAACTTCTGCAACTCAGGCCACCTGCGCGCCCAAAACCACCGCCGGTGACAATCTCCAGTCATCTTCTCACAACCCTAGTTTGCCATAGAGTCCACCATAGGCCACGATTCCTTGATCAAAGTTGTCCCAAATTTCACAAGGAACTCAATCATACCATTAATTCAGCCTAAAACCTCAAGATTTGCAAGAACCAACTCTCAACCGAAAATGGTAACATCCCTAATTGGTCACTAATTCTCAAATTAATGATCTGAAAACTTCCCTACATCAATCCTTAATGCATCTGACACCATAATTCCTCTTAATTCTAACTAAATCAAGCTGGAGATGGAAAGTTACCAACCTAAAAATTTCGTGTGCACAGAAGTAGAAAGACTTCAAATCAAGCCCTCAAATGCTCCAGACTCCTTCAGTGAATCACTTCCAAGTTTCTGTATGCAATAAAATTGATTGAAATGGCTTCAATCCTTGGAACCAACTCTGAGTTGCAGGTGGAAAAAACTGAGATCAAGAACACCAATCAGCCACAAATTTCCCTTGATTATGATCTGGAATCATTCCCTAGCATCCATGGAAGAGTTTGCAATCAAGAAAATGGATGGAAAGTGCATGGAAATGAGTAACCGAATTCAGTTGCAAGCAAGGAAATTCCAATCTCAATCTCTGCTCTCTCCTTCAATCATCCCCAACCTTGGCCTTGGATCACCTCATTATTATATATAGAACATGTGTGGATGATCTAGAAACCTCTAGATCTTTCTAATGAGAAATTCAATCTCTCATGACATGAGAAGTTCACTTACATGCCATGGTATGCTCCCTTCTGCTAACAGCTTGAAATCACTCCCATTCTCTTCCAATTTCTCCCCTAGTGACATTTTGGATGTGTTTGGCTTGCAAGGGACCTTGATTATGCCTTGAATTTAGGTTTGGCAAATGTTACTTATGATGTAAGTAACTACCTTTCAAAGCAAGTCCACAAATCAAACTTCAATTCAAAAATGTGGCTAAACCAATGTTCTTAAAATGTGTTTTAGAGTCAAAATGACATATTACATGCCTTGGTTTTGACATGTAGATCAAAAATATCAATTTCCAACTTTGGTTCATTTAACTTATACCCTTATTTTAGGCCATTTTTGCAACTTTGAGCTACAAGCATTTCCCACCTCTCATGAACTATTGAATAGCCTTAAAACATCATTTTGAACAACTTTGATGTTGGACATTTTCCCATTTGAAGTTTGGAAATAGGAGTTATGGCCTTATGCTTGAAATGACCTATAATCTCCAAATGACCAAAATACCCTTGACTTGTCAAAGCCATAACTTGAGTCCTACAAATCCTATCAAGGACTTATAGTACTCTATAGAAAGCTAAGAAGATAAGGAACAACATTCATGTTGACCAAAAGTTCATAGGAATCATCCTTCTAGGGCAAAAGTTTCATGCAAGTTGGACAACTTTCAAGCTCCCAAATTCACATACCTCAGATGACCTGTAACTTGTCAAAGTCATAACTTGAGTTCTACAAATCCTATCAAGGACTTCTAGCACTAAAATTAAATCTAAGATCATTCTCTACAACATTCATGTTGGGGGCAAGATGAGATGAAAATTACATCTTGAGCTAAACTGCCTTGAAGATAGGGGTCAAACTAGGGGATTTTACACTGTCAAGCCTTAAAAATCCTAGCTTAAAACTTCTCAAACTCTTCAATCATGATGAGTTAACCTTGGAATCATCCTTATAACATCTAAATGCATCAATCCATGATCACATGGCCTTTGAATTAGGTCTCAACCTTGTTCAAATCATCAGTTGACCTAGGGTTGACCCAGTCAAACCCTAACTGCACCATTCCTGGCTGAGCCTTCTTAATCTTGCACAGTGACCTGTCTAGGCTTCATGATGGCTTTCAAGACATCTCATAAGCTCTCTCAAGGCTTCAAGTCTAACTTCATGGCTTCAGAATCATCTGAGGACTTCCCACCACTCTCAAGATAGGAGACACACATACTTGGTTTCAACCACTCTCTTTGAGGATCTTTTAACTTCTCTGGCAAAGATATCAACCCTTGAACACTTTAATAACCTTCTTAGCTAGCTTCATAGTCTTGTGTAGCCCTTGATTGGTAATCATACCTCTTGATCTCCTACATACATGTCAATGAAATGCAAATGATAATGCTAATGTGAATGAAATGAAACACAAGCTAGGTAAAGAACTGTTGGGCAGATTTTGGGGTGCAACAGTAAGTATAGTTAAATGTTTGTTTTGTAAAGTATGAGTGTATTGGAGTTTGGGTTAGTTGATAGTATATTAGGTGTTTAACAATTTTCACTAACCAAAACGGCATCTACATCCACACCCTCATCTTGGAATGAAGATTTTTATCCCATGTCATAAGCTCTGAGACAATGACCACTACTATCTAAGTATATGGAACGTGTTTGAACTTAGGCTTCAAAGGTTGAAATGATTTACAATTTGTTCAAGCCACTGTCTGATAAGAAGGATGTTCATTCATTTTTGATTTCTAAGTTTTTTCTTAACATAAATTAAGGGAAAATTGCTCCAAAGATTATTTTCATATCTTAACATATTCATCACTGTATATAAAGATACTGCAGAATAATATCTTAATTTTTTCGACAACTTATTCTATAATAAAAAGATCAAAGTTTTAATTTCGGTTTTAGTCACCTAAATTGCGATTTTGGCTTTCCTTCATTGCAACCTTCAACACCTACATTGTATTGGGTTTTAATGGGTAAATTTAGTCTTACATTACTTAAAGATATAACATGTATTGTCTTTATAAGTGAGGAAAATTTTCACCTTACAAGCTAGTATTGTATTATTGAGTTAAGCCCAACAAAAGTTTTTAAGACTTTATAGTCTTGTACCAAATTTTACGGTTATCTAAATTTTTTTTTTCATGTATGAATGAATTGTTGGGGTTGGTTGAAAATATACAAGTTCTTTGAAGTTTCACGTCGCTTAATTTTGTGTATAAAGAGAGAGTTCAAGGCTATATATAAGATACAAGTTCTTTGAAGTTTTACATCACTTAGTTTTGTGAAAGAAGAGGAATTCCAATGTTATATATAGGATTCAAGTTCTTCATTCCAAGATGCAACAGTCAAAAACACTTTAAGCTTGTATTTGACTTTCTTTATTCTCTTATACTTTTGTATTAGAGTGTTGTGAGATACAGTTGTTCTCTTATACTCTTGTATTCGAGTGTTGTGAGATGTAAGTATAGTTAAATGTTTGTTTTGTAAAGTATGAGTGTATTGGAGTTTGGGTTAGTTGAGAGTATATTAGGTGTTTTAACAATTTTCACTAACCAAAACGGCATCTACATCCACACCCTCATCTTGGAATGAAGATTTTTATCCCATGTCATAAGCTCTGAGACACTGACCACTACTATATAAGTATATGGAACGTGTTTGAACCTAGGCTTCAAAGGTTGAAATGATTGACAATTTGTTCAAGCCACTGTCTGATAAGAAGGTTGTTCATTCATTTTTGATTTCTATGTTTTTTCTTAACATAAATTAAGGGAAAATTGCTACCAAGATTTTTATCATATCTTAACATATTCATCACTGTATATAAAGATACTGCAGAATAATATCTTAATTTTTTCGACAACTTATTCTATAATAAAAAGATCAAAGTTTTAATTTCGGTTTTAGTCACATAAATTGCGGTTTTGGCTTTCCTTCATTGCAACCTTCAACACCTACATTGTATTAGGTTTTAATGGGTAAATTTAGTCTTACATTACTTAAAGATATAACATGTATTGTCTTTATAAGTGAGGATAATTTTCACCTTACAAGCTAGTTTTGTATTATTGAGTTAAGCCCAACAAAAGTTTTTAAGACTTTATAGTCTTGGACCAAATTTTACGGTTATCTAAATGTTACTTTTTTTTTTATGAATGAATGAATTGTTGGGGTTGGTTGAAAATATACAAGTTCTTTGAAGTTTCACGTCGCTTAATTTTGTGTATAAAGAGAGAGTTCAAGGCTATATATAAGATACAAGTTCTTTGATGTTTTACATCACTTAGTTTTGTGAAAGAAGAGGAATTCCAATGTTATATATAGGATTCAAGTTCTTCATTCCAAGATGCAACAGTCAAAAACACTTTAAGCTTGTATTTTTGACTTTCTTTATTCTCTTATACTTTTGTATTAGAGTGTTGTGAGATATAGTTGTTCTCTTATACTCTTGTATTCGAGTGTTGTGAGATGTAAATATAGTGAAATGTTTGTTTTGTAAAGTATGAGTGTATTGGAGTTTGGGTTAGTTGAGAGTATATTAGGTGTTTTAACAATTTTCACTAACCAAAACGGCATCTACATCCACACCCTCATCTTGGAATGAAGATTTTTATCCCATGTCATAAGCTCTGAGACAATGACCACTACTATCTAAGTATATGGAACGTGTTTGAAATTAGGCTTCAAAGGTTGAAATGATTGACAATTTGTTCAAGCCACTATCTGATAAGAAGGATGTTCATTCATTTTTGATTGCTAAGTTTTTTCTTAACATAAATTAAGGGAAAATTTCTCCCAAGATTTTTTTCATATCTTAACATATTCATCACTGTATATAAAGATACTGCAGAATAATATCTTAATTTTTTCGACAACTTATTCTGTAATAAAAAGATCAAAGTTTTAATTTCGGTTTTAGTCACATAAATTGAGGTTTTGGCTTTTCTTTATTGCAACCTTCAACACCTACATTTTTATTGGGTTTTAATGGGTAAATTTTGTCTTAGATTACTTAAAGATATAACATGTATTGTCTTTATAAGTGAGGATAATTTTCACCTTACAAGCTAGTTTTGTATTATTGAGTTAAGCCCAACAAAAGTTTTTAAGACTTTATAGTCTTGGACCAAATTTTACGGTTATCTAAATGTTACTTTTTTTTTTATGAATGAATGAATTGTTGGGGTTGGTTGAAAATATACAAGTTCTTTGAAGTTTCACGTCGCTTAATTTTGTGTATAAAGAGAGAGTTCAAGGCTATATATAAGATACAAGTTCTTTGATGTTTTACATCACTTAGTTTTGTGAAAGAAGAGGAATTCCAATGTTATATATAGGATTCAAGTTCTTCATTCCAAGATGCAACAGTCAAAAACACTTTAAGCTTGTATTTTTGACTTTCTTTATTCTCTTATACTTTTGTATTAGAGTGTTGTGAGATATAGTTGTTCTCTTATACTCTTGTATTCGAGTGTTGTGAGATGTAAATATAGTGAAATGTTTGTTTTGTAAAGTATGAGTGTATTGGAGTTTGGGTTAGTTGAGAGTATATTAGGTGTTTTAACAATTTTCACTAACCAAAACGGCATCTACATCCACACCCTCATCTTGGAATGAAGATTTTTATCCCATATCATAAGCTCTGAGACAATGACCACTACTATCTAAGTATATGGAACGTGTTTGAAATTAGGCTTCAAAGGTTGAAATGATTGACAATTTGTTCAAGCCACTATCTGATAAGAAGGATGTTCATTCATTTTTGATTGCTAAGTTTTTTCTTAACATAAATTAAGGGAAAATTTCTCCCAAGATTTTTTTCATATCTTAACATATTCATCACTGTATATAAAGATACTGCAGAATAATATCTTAATTTTTTCGACAACTTATTCTGTAATAAAAAGATCAAAGTTTTAATTTCGGTTTTAGTCACATAAATTGAGGTTTTGGCTTTTCTTTATTGCAACCTTCAACACCTACATTTTTATTGGGTTTTAATGGGTAAATTTTGACTTAGATTACTTAAAGATATAACATGTATTGTCTTTATAAGTGAGGATAATTTTCACCTTACAAGCTAGTTTTGTATTATTTAGTTAAGCCCAATAAAAGTTTTTAAGACTTTATAGTCTTGGACCAAATTTTACGGTTATCTAAATGTTTTTTTTCATGTATGAATGAATTGTTGGGGTTGGTTGAAAATATACAAGTTCTTTGAAGTTTCACGTCGCTTAATTTCGTGTATAAAGAGAGAGTTCAAGGCTATATATACGATACAAGTTCTTTAAAGTTTTACATCACTTAGTTTTATGAAAGAAGAGGAATTCCAATGTTATATATAGGATTCAAGTTCTTCATTCCAAGATGCAACAGTCAAATACACTTTAAGCTAGTATTTGACTTTCTTTATTCTCTTATACTTTTGTATTAGAGTGTTGTGAGATATAGTTGTTCTCTTATACTCTTGTATTCGAGTGTTGTGAGATGTAAGTATAGTTAAATGTTTGTTTTGTAATGTATGTGTGTATTGGAGTTTGGGTTAGTTGAGAGTATATTAGGTGTTTTAACAATTTTCACTAACCAAAACGGCATCTACATACACACCATCATCTTGGAATGAAGATTTTTATCCCATGTCATAAGCTCTAAGACAATCACCACTACTATCTAAGTATATGGAACGTGTTTGAACCTAGGCTTCAAAGGTTGAAATGATTGACAATTTGTTCAAGCCACTGTCTGATAAGAAGGATGTTCATTCATTTTTGATTTCTAAGTTTTTTCTTAACATAAATTAAGGGAAAATTGCTACCAAGATTTTTATCATATCTTAACATATTCATCACTGTATATAAAGATACTGCAGAATAATATCTTAATTTTTTTGACAACTTATTCTGTAATAAAAAGATCAAAGTTTTAATTTCGGTTTTAGTCACATAAATTGCGGTTTTGGCTTTCCTTCATTGCAACCTTCAACACCTACATTGTATTAGGTTTTAATGCGTAAATTTAGTCTTACATTACTTAAAGATATAACATGTATTGTCTTTATAAGTGAGGATAATTTTCACCTTACAAGCTAGTTTTGTATTATTGAGTTAAGCCCAACAAAAGTTTTTAAGACTTTATAGTCTTGGACCAAATTTTACGGTTATCTAAATGTTACTTTTTTTTTTATGAATGAATGAATTGTTGGGGTTGGTTGAAAATATACAAGTTCTTTGAAGTTTCATGTCGCTTAATTTTGTGTATAAAGAGAGAGTTCAAGGCTATATATAAGATACAAGTTCTTTGATGTTTTACATCACTTAGTTTTGTGAAAGAAGAGGAATTCCAATGTTATATATAGGATTCAAGTTCTTCATTCCAAGATGCAACAGTCAAAAACACTTTAAGCTTGTATTTTTGACTTTCTTTATTCTCTTATACTTTTGTATTAGAGTGTTGTGAGATATAGTTGTTCTCTTATACTCTTGTATTCGAGTGTTGTGAGATGTAAATATAGTGAAATGTTTGTTTTGTAAAGTATGAGTGTATTGGAGTTTGGGTTAGTTGAGAGTATATTAGGTGTTTTAACAATTTTCACTAACCAAAACGGCATCTACATCCACACCCTCATCTTGGAATGAAGATTTTTATCCCATGTCATAAGCTCTGAGACAATGACCACTACTATCTAAGTATATGGAACGTGTTTGAAATTAGGCTTCAAAGGTTGAAATGATTGACAATTTGTTCAAGCCACTATCTGATAAGAAGGATGTTCATTCATTTTTGATTGCTAAGTTTTTTCTTAACATAAATTAAGGGAAAATTTCTCCCAAGATTTTTTTCATATCTTAACATATTCATCACTGTATATAAAGATACTGCAGAATAATATCTTAATTTTTTCGACAACTTATTCTGTAATAAAAAGATCAAAGTTTTAATTTCGGTTTTAGTCACATAAATTGAGGTTTTGGCTTTTCTTTATTGCAACCTTCAACACCTACATTTTTATTGGGTTTTAATGGGTAAATTTTGTCTTAGATTACTTAAAGATATAACATGTATTGTCTTTATAAGTGAGGATAATTTTCACCTTACAAGCTAGTTTTGTATTATTTAGTTAAGCCCAACAAAAGTTTTTAAGACTTTATAGTCTTGGACCAAATTTTACGGTTATCTAAATGTTTTTTTTCATGTATGAATGAATTGTTGGGGTTGGTTGAAAATATACAAGTTCTTTGAAGTTTCACGTCGCTTAATTTTGTGTATAAAGAGAGAGTTCAAGGCTATATATACGATACAAGTTCTTTAAAGTTTTACATCACTTAGTTTTGTGAAAGAAGAGGAATTCCAATGTTATATATAGGATTCAAGTTCTTCATTCCAAGATGCAACAGTCAAATACACTTTAAGCTAGTATTTGACTTTCTTAATTCTCTTATACTTTTGTATTAGAGTGTTGTGAGATATAGTTGTTCTCTTATACTCTTGTATTCGAGTGTTGTGAGATGTAAGTATAGTTAAATGTTTGTTTTGTAATGTATGTGTGTATTGGAGTTTGGGTTAGTTGAGAGTATATTAGGTGTTTTAACAATTTTCACTAACCAAAACGGCATCTACATACACACCATCATCTTGGAATGAAGATTTTTATCCCATGTCATAAGCTCTGAGACAATCACCACTACTATCTAAGTATATGGAACGTGTTTGAACCTAGGCTTCAAAGGTTGAAATGATTGACAATTTGTTCAAGCCACTGTCTGATAAGAAGGATGTTCATTCATTTTTGATTTCTAAGTTTTTTCTTAACATAAATTAAGGGAAAATTGCTACCAAGATTTTTATCATATCTTAACATATTCATCACTGTATATAAAGATACTGCAGAATAATATCTTAATTTTTTTGACAACTTATTCTGTAATAAAAAGATCAAAGTTTTAATTTCGGTTTTAGTCACATAAATTGCGGTTTTGGCTTTCCTTCATTGCAACCTTCAACACCTACATTGTATTAGGTTTTAATGGGTAAATTTATTCTTACGTTACTTAAAGATATAACATGTATTGTCTTTATAAGTGAGGATAATTTTCACCTTACAAGCTAGTTTTGTATTATTGAGTTAAGCCCAACAAAAGTTTTTAAGACTTTATAGTCTTGGACCAAATTTTACGGTTATCTAAATGTTACTTTTTTTTTTTTATGAATGAATGAATTGTTGGGGTTGGTTGAAAATATACAAGTTCTTTGAAGTTTCACGTCGCTTAATTTTGTGTATAAAGAGAGAGTTCAAGGCTATATATAAGATACAAGTTCTTTGATGTTTTACATCACTTAGTTTTGTGAAAGAAGAGGAATTCCAATGTTATATATAGGATTCAAGTTCTTCATTCCAAGATGCAACAGTCAAAAACACTTTAAGCTTGTATTTTTGACTTTCTTTATTCTCTTATACTTTTGTATTAGAGTGTTGTGAGATATAGTTGTTCTCTTATACTCTTGTATTCCAGTGTTGTGAGATGTAAATATAGTGAAATGTTTGTTTTGTAAAGTATGAGTGTATTGGAGTTTGGGTTAGTTGAGAGTATATTAGGTGTTTTAACAATTTTCACTAACCAAAACGGCATCTACATCCACACCCTCATCTTGGAATGAATATTTTTATCCCATGTCATAAGCTCTGAGACAATGACCACTACTATCTAAGTATATGGAACGTGTTTGAAATTAGGCTTCAAAGGTTGAAATGATTGACAATTTGTTCAAGCCACTATCTGATAAGAAGGATGTTCATTCATTTTTGATTGCTAAGTTTTTTCTTAACATAAATTAAGGGAAAATTTCTCCCAAGATTTTTTTCATATCTTAACATATTCATCACTGTATATAAAGATACTGCAGAATAATATCTTAATTTTTTCGACAACTTATTCTGTAATAAAAAGATCAAAGTTTTAATTTCGGTTTTAGTCACATAAATTGAGGTTTTGGCTTTTCTTTATTGCAACCTTCAACACCTACATTTTTATTGGGTTTTAATGGGTAAATTTTGTCTTAGATTACTTAAAGATATAACATGTATTGTCTTTATAAGTGAGGATAATTTTCACCTTACAAGCTAGTTTTGTATTATTTAGTTAAGCCCAACAAAAGTTTTTAAGACTTTATAGTCTTGGACTAAATTTTACGGTTATCTAAATGTTTTTTTTCATGTATGAATGAATTGTTGGGGTTGGTTGAAAATATACAAGTTCTTTGAAGTTTCAAGTCGCTTAATTTTGTGTATAAAGAGAGAGTTCAAGGCTATATATACGATACAAGTTCTTTAAAGTTTTACATCACTTAGTTTTGTGAAAGAAGAGGAATTCCAATGTTATATATAGGATTCAAGTTCTTCATTCCAAGATGCAACAGTCAAATACACTTTAAGCTAGTATTTGACTTTCTTTATTCTCTTATACTTTTGTATTAGAGTGTTGTGAGATATAGTTGTTCTCTTATACTCTTGTATTCGAGTGTTGTGAGATGTAAGTATAGTTAAATGTTTGTTTTGTAATGTATGTGTGTATTGGAGTTTGGGTTAGTTGAGAGTATATTAGGTGTTTTAACAATTTTCACTAACCAAAACGGCATCTACATACACACCATCATCTTGGAATGAAGATTTTTATCCCATGTCATAAGCTCTGAGACAATCACCACTACTATCTAAGTATATGGAACGTGTTTGAACCTAGGCTTCAAAGGTTGAAATGATTGACAATTTGTTCAAGCCACTGTCTGATAAGAAGGATGTTCATTCATTTTTGATTTCTAAGTTTTTTCTTAACATAAATTAAGGGAAAATTGCTACCAAGATTTTTATCATATCTTAACATATTCATCACTGTATATAAAGATACTGCAGAATAATATCTTAATTTTTTTGACAACTTATTCTGTAATAAAAAGATCAAAGTTTTAATTTCGGTTTTAGTCACATAAATTGCGGTTTTGGCTTTCCTTCATTGCAACCTTCAACACCTACATTGTATTAGGTTTTAATGGGTAAATTTATTCTTACGTTACTTAAAGATATAACATGTATTGTCTTTATAAGTGAGGATAATTTTCACCTTACAAGCTAGTTTTGTATTATTGAGTTAAGCCCAACAAAAGTTTTTAAGACTTTATAGTCTTGGACCAAATTTTACGGTTATCTAAATGTTACTTTTTTTTTTTATGAATGAATGAATTGTTGGGGTTGGTTGAAAATATACAAGTTCTTTGAAGTTTCACGTCGCTTAATTTTGTGTATAAAGAGAGAGTTCAAGGCTATATATAAGATACAAGTTCTTTGATGTTTTACATCACTTAGTTTTGTGAAAGAAGTGGAATTCCAATGTTATATATAGGATTCAAGTTCTTCATTCCAAGATGCAACAGTCAAAAACACTTTAAGCTTGTATTTTTGACTTTCTTTATTCTCTTATACTTTTGTATTAGAGTGTTGTGAGATATAGTTGTTCTCTTATACTCTTGTATTCGAGTGTTGTGAGATGTAAATATAGTGAAATGTTTGTTTTGTAAAGTATGAGTGTATTGGAGTTTGGGTTAGTTGAGAGTATATTAGGTGTTTTAACAATTTTCACTAACCAAAACGGCGTCTACATCCACACCCTCATCTTGGAATGAATATTTTTATCCCATGTCATAAGCTCTGAGACAATGACCACTACTATCTAAGTATATGGAACGTGTTTGAAATTAGGCTTCAAAGGTTGAAATGATTGACAATTTGTTCAAGCCACTATCTGATAAGAAGGATGTTCATTCATTTTTGATTGCTAAGTTTTTTCTTAACATAAATTAAGGGAAAATTTCTCCCAAGATTTTTTTCATATCTTAACATATTCATCACTGTATATAAAGATACTGCAGAATAATATCTTAATTTTTTCGACAACTTATTCTGTAATAAAAAGATCAAAGTTTTAATTTCGGTTTTAGTCACATAAATTGAGGTTTTGGCTTTTCTTTATTGCAACCTTCAACACCTACATTTTTATTGGGTTTTAATGGGTAAATTTTGTCTTAGATTACTTAAAGATATAACATGTATTGTCTTTATAAGTGAGGATAATTTTCACCTTACAAGCTAGTTTTGTATTATTTAGTTAAGCCCAACAAAAGTTTTTAAGACTTTATAGTCTTGGACTAAATTTTACGGTTATCTAAATGTTTTTTTTCATGTATGAATGAATTGTTGGGGTTGGTTGAAAATATACAAGTTCTTTGAAGTTTCACGTCGCTTAATTTTGTGTATAAAGAGAGAGTTCAAGGCTATATATACGATACAAGTTCTTTAAAGTTTTACATCACTTAGTTTTGTGAAAGAAGAGGAATTCCAATGTTATATATAGGATTCAAGTTCTTCATTCCAAGATGCAACAGTCAAATACACTTTAAGCTAGTATTTGACTTTCTTTATTCTCTTATACTTTTGTATTAGAGTGTTGTGAGATATAGTTGTTCTCTTATACTCTTGTATTCGAGTGTTGTGAGATGTAAGTATAGTTAAATGTTTGTTTTGTAATGTATGTGTGTATTGGAGTTTGGGTTAGTTGAGAGTATATTAGGTGTTTTAACAATTTTCACTAACCAAAACGGCATCTACATACACACCATCATCTTGGAATGAAGATTTTTATCCCATGTCATAAGCTCTGAGACAATCACCACTACTATCTAAGTATATGGAACGTGTTTGAACCTAGGCTTCAAAGGTTGAAATGATTGACAATTTGTTCAAGCCACTGTCTGATAAGAAGGATGTTCATTCATTTTTGATTTCTAAGTTTTTTCTTAACATAAATTAAGGGAAAATTGCTACCAAGATTTTTATCATATCTTAACATATTCATCACTGTATATAAAGATACTGCAGAATAATATCTTAATTTTTTTGACAACTTATTCTGTAATAAAAAGATCAAAGTTTTAATTTCGGTTTTAGTCACATAAATTGTGGTTTTGGCTTTCCTTCATTGCAACCTTCAACACCTACATTGTATTAGGTTTTAATGGGTAAATTTAGTCTTACATTACTTAAAGATATAACATGTATTGTCTTTATAAGTGAGGATAATTTTCACCTTACAAGCTAGTTTTGTATTATTGAGTTAAGCCCAACAAAAGTTTTTAAGACTTTATAGTCTTGGACCAAATTTTACGGTTATCTAAATGTTACTTTTTTTTTCATGAATGAATGAATTGTTGGGGTTGGTTGAAAATATACAAGTTCTTTGAAGTTTCACGTCGCTTAATTTTGTGTATAAAGAGAGAGTTCAAGGCTATATATAAGATACAAGTTCTTTGATGTTTTACATCACTTAGTTTTGTGAAAGAAGAGGAATTCCAATGTTATATACAGGATTCAAGTTCTTCATTCCAAGATGCAACAGTCAAAAACACTTTAAGCTTATATTTTTGACTTTCTTTATTCTCTTATACTTTTGTATTAGAGTGTTGTGAGATATAGTTGTTCTCTTATACTCTTGTATTCGAGTGTTGCGAGATGTAAATATAGTGAAATGTTTGTTTTGTAAAGTATGAGTGTATTGGAGTTTGGGTTAGTTGAGAGTATATTAAGTGTTTTAACAATTTTCACTAACCAAAACGGCATCTACATCCACACCCTCATCTTGGAATGAAGATTTTTATCCCATGTCATAAGCTCTGAGACAATGACCACTACTATCTAAGTATATGGAACGTGTTTGAAATTAGGCTTCAAAGGTTGAAATGATTGACAATTTGTTCAAGCCACTGTCTGATAAGAAGGATGTTCATTCATTTTTGATTTCTAAGTTTTTTCCTAACATAAATTAAGGGAAAGTTTCTCCCAAGATTTTTTTCATATCTTAACATATTCATCACTGTATATAAAGATACTGCAGAATAATATCTTAATTTTTTCGACAACTTATTCTGTAATAAAACGGTCAAAGTTTTAATTTCGGTTTTAGTCACATAAATTGCGGTTTTGGCTTTTCTTCATTGCAACCTTCAACACCTACATTTTTATTGGGTTTTAATGGGTAAATTTAGTCTTAGATTACTTAAAGATATAACATGTATTGTCTTTATAAGTGAGAATAATTTTCACCTTACAAGCTAGTTTTTTATTATTTAGTTAAGCCCAACAAAAGTTTTTAAGACTTTATAGTCTTGGACCAAATTTTACGGTTATCTAAATGTTTTTTTTCTCATGTATGAATGAATTGTTGGGGTTGGTTGAAAATATACAAGTTCTTTGAAGTTTCACGTCGCTTAATTTTGTGTATAAAGAGAGAATTCAAGGCTATATATAAGATACAAGTTCTTTGAAGTTTTACATCACTTAGTTTTGTGAAAGAAGAGGAATTCCAATGTTATGTATAGGATTCAAGTTCTTCATTCCAAGATGCAACAGTCAAAAACACTTTAAGCTTGTATTTTTGACTTTCTTTATTCTCTTATACTTTTGTATTAGAGTGTTGTGAGATATAGTTGTTCTCTTATACTCTTGTATTCGAGTGTTGTGAGATGTAAGTATAGTTAAATGTTTGTTTTGTAAAGTATGAGTGTATTGGAGTTTGGGTTAGTTGAGAGTATATTAGGTGTTTTAACAATTTTCACTAACCAAAACGGCATCTACATCCACACCCTCATCTTGGAATGAAGATTTTTATCCCATGTCATAAGCTCTGAGACAATGACCACTACTATCTAAGTATATGGAACGTGTTTGAACTTAGGCTTCAAAGGTTGAAATGATTGACAATTTGTTCAAGCCACTGTCTGATAAGAAGGATGTTCATTCATTTTTGATTTCTAAGTTTTTTCTTAACATAAATTAAGGGAAAATTGCTACCAAGATTTTTATCATATCTTAACATATTCATCACTGTATATAAAGATACTGCAGAATAATATCTTAATTTTTTCGACAACTTATTCTGTAATAAAAAGATCAAAGTTTTAATTTCGGTTTTAGTCACATAAATTGCGGTTTTGGCTTTCCTTCATTGCAACCTTCAACACCTACATTGTATTAGGTTTTAATGGGTAAATTTAGTCTTACATTACTTAAAGATATAACATGTATTGTCTTTATAAGTGAGGATAATTTTCACCTTACAAGCTAGTTTTGTATTATTGAGTTAAGCCCAACAAAAGTTTTTAAGACTTTATAGTCTTGGACCAAATTTTACGGTTATCTAAATGTTACTTTTTTTTTCATGAATGAATGAATTGTTATGGTTGGTTGAAAATATACAAGTTCTTTGAAGTTTCACGTCGCTTAATTTTGTGTATAAAGAGAGAGTTCAAGGCTATATATAAGATACAAGTTCTTTGATGTTTTACATCACTTAGTTTTGTGAAAGAAGAGGAATTCCAATGTTATATACAGGATTCAAGTTCTTCATTCCAAGATGCAACAGTCAAAAACACTTTAAGCTTATATTTTTGACTTTCTTTATTCTCTTATACTTTTGTATTAGAGTGTTGTGAGATATAGTTGTTCTCTTATACTCTTGTATTCGAGTGTTGTGAGATGTAAATATAGTGAAATGTTTGTTTTGTAAAGTATGAGTGTATTGGAGTTTGGGTTAGTTGAGAGTATATTAGGTGTTTTAACAATTTTCACTAACCAAAACGGCATCTACACCCACACCCTCATCTTGGAATGAAGATTTTTATCCCATGTCATAAGCTCTGAGACAATGACCACTACTATCTAAGTATATGGAACGTGTTTGAAATTAGGCTTCAAAGGTTGAAATGATTGACAATTTGTTCAAGCCACTGTCTGATAAGAAGGATGTTCATTCATTTTTGATTTCTAAGTTTTTTCCTAACATAAATTAAGGGAAAATTTCTCCCAAGATTTTTTTCATATCTTAACATATTCATCACTGTATATAAAGATACTGCAGAATAATATCTTAATTTTTTCGACAACTTATTCTGTAATAAAAAGGTCAAAGTTTTAATTTCGGTTTTAGTCACATAAATTGCGGTTTTGGCTTTTCTTCATTGCAACCTTCAACACCTACATTTTTATTGGGTTTTAATGGGTAAATTTAGTCTTAGATTACTTAAAGATATAACATGTATTTTCTTTATAAGTGAGAATAATTTTCACCTTACAAGCTAGTTTTTTATTATTTAGTTAAGCCCAACAAAAGTTTTTAAGACTTTATAGTCTTGGACCAAATTTTACGGTTATCTAAATGTTTTTTTTCTCATGTATGAATGAATTGTTGGGGTTGGTTGAAAATATACAAGTTCTTGGAAGTTTCACGTCGCTTAATTTTGTGTATAAAGAGAGAATTCAAGGCTATATATAAGATACAAGTTCTTTGAAGTTTTACATCACTTAGTTTTGTGAAAGAAGAGGAATTCCAATGTTATATACAGGATTCAAGTTCTTCATTCCAAGATGCAACAGTCAAAAACACTTTAAGCTTGTATTTTTGACTTTCTTTATTCTCTTATACTTTTGTATTAGAGTGTTGTGAGATATAGTTGTTCTCTTATACTCTTGTATTCGAGTGTTGTGAGATGTAAGTATAGTTAAATGTTTGTTTTGTAAAGTATGAGTGTATTGGAGTTTGGGTTAGTTGAGAGTATATTAGGTGTTTTAACAATTTTCACTAACCAAAACGGCATCTACATCCACACCCTCATCTTGGAATGAAGATTTTTATCCCATGTCATAAGCTCTGAGACAATGACCACTACTATCTAAGTATATGGAACGTGTTTGAAATTAGGCTTCAAAGGTTGAAATGATTGACAATTTGTTCAAGCCACTGTCTGATAAGAAGGATGTTCATTCATTTTTGATTTCTAAGTTTTTTCTTAACATAAATTAAGGGAAAATTTCTCCCAAGATTTTTTTCATATCTTAACATATTCATCACTGTATATAAAGATACTGCAGAATAATATCTTAATTTTTTCGACAACTTATTCTGTAATAAAAAGGTCAAAGTTTTAATTTCGGTTTTAGTCACATAAATTGCGGTTTTGGCTTTTCTTCATTGCAACCTTCAACACCTACATTTTTATTGGGTTTTAATGGGTAAATTTAGTCTTAGATTACTTAAAGATATAACATGTATTGTCTTTATAAGTGAGAATAATTTTCACCTTACAAGCTAGTTTTTTATTATTTAGTTAAGCCCAACAAAAGTTTTTAAGACTTTATAGTCTTGGACCAAATTTTACGGTTATCTAAATGTTTTTTTTCTCATGTATGAATGAATTGTTGGGGTTGGTTGAAAATATACAAGTTCTTTGAAGTTTCACGTCGCTTAATTTTGTGTATAAAGAGAGAATTCAAGGCTATATATAAGATACAAGTTCTTTGAAGTTTTACATCACTTAGTTTTGTGAAAGAAGAGGAATTCCAATGTTATGTATAGGATTCAAGTTCTTCATTCCAAGATGCAACAGTCAAAAACACTTTAAGCTTGTATTTTTGACTTTCTTTATTCTCTTATACTTTTGTATTAGAGTGTTGTGAGATATAGTTGTTCTCTTATACTCTTGTATTCGAGTGTTGTGAGATGTAAGTATAGTTAAATGTTTGTTTTGTAAAGTATGAGTGTATTGGAGTTTGGGTTAGTTGAGAGTATATTAGGTGTTTTAACAATTTTCACTAACCAAAACGGCATCTACATCCACACCCTCATCTTGGAATGAAGATTTTTATCCCATGTCATAAGCTCTAAGACAATCACCACTACTATCTAAGTATATGGAACGTGTTTGAACCTAGGCTTCAAAGGTTGAAATGATTGACAATTTGTTCAAGCCACTGTCTGATAAGAAGGATGTTCATTCATTTTTGATTTCTAAGTTTTTTCTTAACATAAATTAAGGGAAAATTGCTACCAAGATTTTTATCATATCTTAACATATTCATCACTGTATATAAAGATACTGCAGAATAATATCTTAATTTTTTTGACAACTTATTCTGTAATAAAAAGATCAAAGTTTTAATTTCGGTTTTAGTCACATAAATTGCGGTTTTGGCTTTCCTTCATTGCAACCTTCAACACCTACATTGTATTAGGTTTTAATGGGTAAATTTAGTCTTACATTACTTAAAGATATAACATGTATTGTCTTTATAAGTGAGGATAATTTTCACCTTACAAGCTAGTTTTGTATTATTGAGTTAAGCCCAACAAAAGTTTTTAAGACTTTATAGTCTTGGACCAAATTTTACGGTTATCTAAATGTTACTTTTTTTTTTATGAATGAATGAATTGTTGGGGTTGGTTGAAAATATACAAGTTCTTTGAAGTTTCACGTCGCTTAATTTTGTGTATAAAGAGAGAGTTCAAGGCTATATATAAGATACAAGTTCTTTGATGTTTTACATCACTTAGTTTTGTGAAAGAAGAGGAATTCCAATGTTATATATAGGATTCAAGTTCTTCATTCCAAGATGCAACAGTCAAAAACACTTTAAGCTTGTATTTTTGACTTTCTTTATTCTCTTATACTTTTGTATTAGAGTGTTGTGAGATATAGTTGTTCTCTTATACTCTTGTATTCGAGTGTTGTGAGATGTAAATATATTGAAATGTTTGTTTTGTAAAGTATGAGTGTATTGGAGTTTGGGTTAGTTGAGAGTATATTAGGTGTTTTAACAATTTTCACTAACCAAAACGGCATCTACATCCACACCCTCATCTTGGAATGAAGATTTTTATCCCATGTCATAAGCTCTGAGACAATGACCACTACTATCTAAGTATATGGAACGTGTTTGAAATTAGGCTTCAAAGGTTGAAATGATTGACAATTTGTTCAAGCCACTATCTGATAAGAAGGATGTTCATTCATTTTTGATTGCTAAGTTTTTTCTTAACATAAATTAAGGGAAAATTTCTCCCAAGATTTTTTTCATATCTTAACATATTCATCACTGTATATAAAGATACTGCAGAATAATATCTTAATTTTTTCGACAACTTATTCTGTAATAAAAAGATCAAAGTTTTAATTTCGGTTTTAGTCACATAAATTGAGGTTTTGGCTTTTCTTTATTGCAACCTTCAACACCTACATTTTTATTGGGTTTTAATGGGTAAATTTTGTCTTAGATTACTTAAAGATATAACATGTATTGTCTTTATAAGTGAGGATAATTTTCACCTTACAAGCTAGTTTTGTATTATTTAGTTAAGCCCAACAAAAGTTTTTAAGACTTTATAGTCTTGGACCAAATTTTACGGTTATCTAAATGTTTTTTTTCATGTATGAATGAATTGTTGGGGTTGGTTGAAAATATACAAGTTCTTTGAAGTTTCACGTCGCTTAATTTTGTGTATAAAGAGAGAGTTCAAGGCTATATATACGATACAAGTTCTTTAAAGTTTTACATCACTTAGTTTTGTGAAAGAAGAGGAATTCCAATGTTATATATAGGATTCAAGTTCTTCATTCCAAGATGCAACAGTCAAATACACTTTAAGCTAGTATTTGACTTTCTTAATTCTCTTATACTTTTGTATTAGAGTGTTGTGAGATATAGTTGTTCTCTTATACTCTTGTATTCGAGTGTTGTGAGATGTAAGTATAGTTAAATGTTTGTTTTGTAATGTATGTGTGTATTGGAGTTTGGGTTAGTTGAGAGTATATTAGGTGTTTTAACAATTTTCACTAACCAAAACGGCATCTACATACACACCATCATCTTGGAATGAAGATTTTTATCCCATGTCATAAGCTCTGAGACAATCACCACTACTATCTAAGTATATGGAACGTGTTTGAACCTAGGCTTCAAAGGTTGAAATGATTGACAATTTGTTCAAGCCACTGTCTGATAAGAAGGATGTTCATTCATTTTTGATTTCTAAGTTTTTTCTTAACATAAATTAAGGGAAAATTGCTACCAAGATTTTTATCATATCTTAACATATTCATCACTGTATATAAAGATACTGCAGAATAATATCTTAATTTTTTTGACAACTTATTCTGTAATAAAAAGATCAAAGTTTTAATTTCGGTTTTAGTCACATAAATTGCGGTTTTGGCTTTCCTTCATTGCAACCTTCAACACCTACATTGTATTAGGTTTTAATGGGTAAATTTATTCTTACGTTACTTAAAGATATAACATGTATTGTCTTTATAAGTGAGGATACTTTTCACCTTACAAGCTAGTTTTGTATTATTGAGTTAAGCCCAACAAAAGTTTTTAAGACTTTATAGTCTTGGACCAAATTTTACGGTTATCTAAATGTTACTTTTTTTTTTTATGAATGAATGAATTGTTGGGGTTGGTTGAAAATATACAAGTTCTTTGAAGTTTCACGTCGCTTAATTTTGTGTATAAAGAGAGAGTTCAAGGCTATATATAAGATACAAGTTCTTTGATGTTTTACATCACTTAGTTTTGTGAAAGAAGAGGAATTCCAATGTTATATATAGGATTCAAGTTCTTCATTCCAAGATGCAACAGTCAAAAACACTTTAAGCTTGTATTTTTGAATTTCTTTATTCTCTTATACTTTTGTATTAGAGTGTTGTGAGATATAGTTGTTCTCTTATACTCTTGTATTCGAGTGTTGTGAGATGTAAATATAGTGAAATGTTTGTTTTGTAAAGTATGAGTGTATTGGAGTTTGGGTTAGTTGAGAGTATATTAGGTGTTTTAACAATTTTCACTAACCAAAACGGCATCTACATCCACACCCTCATCTTGGAATGAATATTTTTATCCCATGTCATAAGCTCTGAGACAATGACCACTACTATCTAAGTATATGGAACGTGTTTGAAATTAGGCTTCAAAGGTTGAAATGATTGACAATTTGTTCAAGCCACTATCTGATAAGAAGGATGTTCATTCATTTTTGATTGCTAAGTTTTTTCTTAACATAAATTAAGGGAAAATTTCTCCCAAGATTTTTTTCATATCTTAACATATTCATCACTGTATATAAAGATACTGCAGAATAATATCTTAATTTTTTCGACAACTTATTCTGTAATAAAAAGATCAAAGTTTTAATTTCGGTTTTAGTCACATAAATTGAGGTTTTGGCTTTTCTTTATTGCAACCTTCAACACCTACATTTTTATTGGGTTTTAATGGGTAAATTTTGTCTTAGATTACTTAAAGATATAACATGTATTGTCTTTATAAGTGAGGATAATTTTCACCTTACAAGCTAGTTTTGTATTATTTAGTTAAGCCCAACAAAAGTTTTTAAGACTTTATAGTCTTGGACTAAATTTTACGGTTATCTAAATGTTTTTTTTCATGTATGAATGAATTGTTGGGGTTGGTTGAAAATATACAAGTTCTTTGAAGTTTCACGTCGCTTAATTTTGTGTATAAAGAGAGAGTTCAAGGCTATATATAAGATACAAGTTCTTTGATGTTTTACATCACTTAGTTTTGTGAAAGAAGAGGAATTCCAATGTTATATATAGGATTCAAGTTCTTCATTCCAAGATGCAACAGTCAAAAACACTTTAAGCTTGTATTTTTGACTTTCTTTATTCTCTTATACTTTTGTATTAGAGTGTTGTGAGATATAGTTGTTCTCTTATACTCTTGTATTCGAGTGTTGTGAGATGTAAATATAGTGAAATGTTTGTTTTGTAAAGTATGAGTGTATTGGAGTTTGGGTTAGTTGAGAGTATATTAGGTGTTTTAACAATTTTCACTAACCAAAACGGCATCTACATCCACACCCTCATCTTGGAATGAATATTTTTATCCCATGTCATAAGCTCTGAGACAATGACCACTACTATCTAAGTATATGGAACGTGTTTGAAATTAGGCTTCAAAGGTTGAAATGATTGACAATTTGTTCAAGCCACTATCTGATAAGAAGGATGTTCATTCATTTTTGATTGCTAAGTTTTTTCTTAACATAAATTAAGGGAAAATTTCTCCCAAGATTTTTTTCATATCTTAACATATTCATCACTGTATATAAAGATACTGCAGAATAATATCTTAATTTTTTCGACAACTTATTCTGTAATAAAAAGATCAAAGTTTTAATTTCGGTTTTAGTCACATAAATTGAGGTTTTGGCTTTTCTTTATTGCAACCTTCAACACCTACATTTTTATTGGGTTTTAATGGGTAAATTTTGTCTTAGATTACTTAAAGATATAACATGTATTGTCTTTATAAGTGAGGATAATTTTCACCTTACAAGCTAGTTTTGTATTATTTAGTTAAGCCCAACAAAAGTTTTTAAGACTTTATAGTCTTGGACTAAATTTTACGGTTATCTAAATGTTTTTTTTCATGTATGAATGAATTGTTGGGGTTGGTTGAAAATATACAAGTTCTTTGAAGTTTCACGTCGCTTAATTTTGTGTATAAAGAGAGAGTTCAAGGCTATATATACGATACAAGTTCTTTAAAGTTTTACATCACTTAGTTTTGTGAAAGAAGAGGAATTCCAATGTTATATATAGGATTCAAGTTCTTCATTCCAAGATGCAACAGTCAAATACACTTTAAGCTAGTATTTGACTTTCTTTATTCTCTTATACTTTTGTATTAGAGTGTTGTGAGATATAGTTGTTCTCTTATACTCTTGTATTCGAGTGTTGTGAGATGTAAGTATAGTTAAATGTTTGTTTTGTAATGTATGTGTGTATTGGAGTTTGGGTTAGTTGAGAGTATATTAGGTGTTTTAACAATTTTCACTAACCAAAACGGCATCTACATACACACCATCATCTTGGAATGAAGATTTTTATCCCATGTCATAAGCTCTGAGACAATCACCACTACTATCTAAGTATATGGAACGTGTTTGAACCTAGGCTTCAAAGGTTGAAATGATTGACAATTTGTTCAAGCCACTGTCTGATAAGAAGGATGTTCATTCATTTTTGATTTCTAAGTTTTTTCTTAACATAAATTAAGGGAAAATTGCTACCAAGATTTTTATCATATCTTAACATATTCATCACTGTATATAAAGATACTGCAGAATAATATCTTAATTTTTTTGACAACTTATTCTGTAATAAAAAGATCAAAGTTTTAATTTCGGTTTTAGTCACATAAATTGCGGTTTTGGCTTTCCTTCATTGCAACCTTCAACACCTACATTGTATTAGGTTTTAATGGGTAAATTTAGTCTTACATTACTTAAAGATATAACATGTATTGTCTTTATAAGTGAGGATAATTTTCACCTTACAAGCTAGTTTTGTATTATTGAGTTAAGCCCAACAAAAGTTTTTAAGACTTTATAGTCTTGGACCAAATTTTACGGTTATCTAAATGTTACTTTTTTTTTCATGAATGAATGAATTGTTGGGGTTGGTTGAAAATATACAAGTTCTTTGAAGTTTCACGTCGCTTAATTTTGTGTATAAAGAGAGAGTTCAAGGCTATATATAAGATACAAGTTCTTTGATGTTTTACATCACTTAGTTTTGTGAAAGAAGAGGAATTCCAATGTTATATACAGGATTCAAGTTCTTCATTCCAAGATGCAACAGTCAAAAACACTTTAAGCTTATATTTTTGACTTTCTTTATTCTCTTATACTTTTGTATTAGAGTGTTGTGAGATATAGTTGTTCTCTTATACTCTTGTATTCGAGTGTTGCGAGATGTAAATATAGTGAAATGTTTGTTTTGTAAAGTATGAGTGTATTGGAGTTTGGGTTAGTTGAGAGTATATTAGGTGTTTTAACAATTTTCACTAACCAAAACGGCATCTACATCCACACCCTCATCTTGGAATGAAGATTTTTATCCCATGTCATAAGCTCTGAGACAATGACCACTACTATCTAAGTATATGGAACGTGTTTGAAATTAGGCTTCAAAGGTTGAAATGATTGACAATTTGTTCAAGCCACTGTCTGATAAGAAGGATGTTCATTCATTTTTGATTTCTAAGTTTTTTCCTAACATAAATTAAGGGAAAATTTCTCCCAAGATTTTTTTCATATCTTAACATATTCATCACTGTATATAAAGATACTGCAGAATAATATCTTAATTTTTTCGACAACTTATTCTGTAATAAAAAGGTCAAAGTTTTAATTTCGGTTTTAGTCACATAAATTGCGGTTTTGGCTTTTCTTCATTGCAACCTTCAACACCTACATTTTTATTGGGTTTTAATGGGTAAATTTAGTCTTAGATTACTTAAAGATATAACATGTATTGTCTTTATAAGTGAGAATAATTTTCACCTTACAAGCTAGTTTTTTATTATTTAGTTAAGCCCAACAAAAGTTTTTAAGACTTTATAGTCTTGGACCAAATTTTACGGTTATCTAAATGTTTTTTTTCTCATGTATGAATGAATTGTTGGGGTTGGTTGAAAATATACAAGTTCTTTGAAGTTTCACGTCGCTTAATTTTGTGTATAAAGAGAGAATTCAAGGCTATATATAAGATACAAGTTCTTTGAAGTTTTACATCACTTAGTTTTGTGAAAGAAGAGGAATTCCAATGTTATATACAGGATTCAAGTTCTTCATTCCAAGATGCAACAGTCAAAAACACTTTAAGCTTGTATTTTTGAATTTCTTTATTCTCTTATACTTTTGTATTAGAGTGTTGTGAGATATAGTTGTTCTCTTATACTCTTGTATTCGAGTGTTGTGAGATGTAAGTATAGTTAAATGTTTGTTTTGTAAAGTATGAGTGTATTGGAGTTTGGGTTAGTTGAGAGTATATTAGGTGTTTTAACAATTTTCACTAACCAAAACGGCATCTACATCCACACCCTCATCTTGGAATGAAGATTTTTATCCCATGTCATAAGCTCTGAGACAATGACCACTACTATCTAAGTATATGGAACGTGTTTGAAATTAGGCTTCAAAGGTTGAAATGATTGACAATTTGTTCAAGCCACTGTCTGATAAGAAGGATGTTCATTCATTTTTGATTTCTAAGTTTTTTCCTAACATAAATTAAGGGAAAATTTTTCCCAAGATTTTTTTCATATCTTAACATATTCATCACTGTATATAAAGATAATGCAGAATAATATCTTAATTTTTTCGACAACTTATTCTGTAATAAAAAGGTCAAAGTTTTAATTTCGGTTTTAGTCACATAAATTGCGGTTTTGGCTTTTCTTCATTGCAACCTTCAACACCTACATTTTTATTGGGTTTTAATGGGTAAATTTAGTCTTAGATTACTTAAAGATATAACATGTATTGTCTTTATAAGTGAGAATAATTTTCACCTTACAAGCTAGTTTTTTATTATTTAGTTAAGCCCAACAAAAGTTTTTAAGACTTTATAGTCTTGGACCAAATTTTACGGTTATCTAAATGTTTTTTTTCTCATGTATGAATGAATTGTTGGGGTTGGTTGAAAATATACAAGTTCTTTGAAGTTTCACGTCGCTTAATTTTGTGTATAAAGAGAGAATTCAAGGCTATATATAAGATACAAGTTCTTTGAAGTTTTACATCACTTAGTTTTGTGAAAGAAGAGGAATTCCAATGTTATGTATAGGATTCAAGTTCTTCATTCCAAGATGCAACAGTCAAAAACACTTTAAGCTTGTATTTTTGACTTTCTTTATTCTCTTATACTTTTGTATTAGAGTGTTGTGAGATATAGTTGTTCTCTTATACTCTTGTATTCGAGTGTTGTGAGATGTAAGTATAGTTAAATGTTTGTTTTGTAAAGTATGAGTCTATTGGAGTTTGGGTTAGTTGAGAGTATATTAGGTGTTTTAACAATTTTCACTAACCAAAACGGCATCTACATCCACACCCTCATCTTGGAATGAAGATTTTTATCCCATGTCATAAGCTCTGAGACAATGACCACTACTATCTAAGTATATGGAACGTGTTTGAACTTAGGCTTCAAAGGTTGAAATGATTGACAATTTGTTCAAGCCACTGTCTGATAAGAAGGATGTTCATTCATTTTTGATTTCTAAGTTTTTTCTTAACATAAATTAAGGGAAAATTGCTACCAAGATTTTTATCATATCTTAACATATTCATCACTGTATATAAAGATACTGCAGAATAATATCTTAATTTTTTCGACAACTTATTCTGTAATAAAAAGATCAAAGTTTTAATTTCGGTTTTAGTCACATAAATTGCGGTTTTGGCTTTCCTTCATTGCAACCTTCAACACCTACATTGTATTAGGTTTTAATGGGTAAATTTAGTCTTACATTACTTAAAGATATAACATGTATTGTCTTTATAAGTGAGGATAATTTTCACCTTACAAGCTAGTTTTGTATTATTGAGTTAAGCCCAACAAAAGTTTTTAAGACTTTATAGTCTTGGACCAAATTTTACGGTTATCTAAATGTTACTTTTTTTTTCATGAATGAATGAATTGTTATGGTTGGTTGAAAATATACAAGTTCTTTGAAGTTTCACATCGCTTAATTTTGTGTATAAAGAGAGAGTTCAAGGCTATATATAAGATACAAGTTCTTTGATGTTTTACATCACTTAGTTTTGTGAAAGAAGAGGAATTCCAATGTTATATACAGGATTCAAGTTCTTCATTCCAAGATGCAACAGTCAAAAACACTTTAAGCTTATATTTTTGACTTTCTTTATTCTCTTATACTTTTGTATTAGAGTGTTGTGAGATATAGTTGTTCTCTTATACTCTTGTATTCGAGTGTTGTGAGATGTAAATATAGTGAAATGTTTGTTTTGTAAAGTATGAGTGTATTGGAGTTTGGGTTAGTTGAGAGTATATTAGGTGTTTTAACAATTTTCACTAACCAAAACGGCATCTACATCCACACCCTCATCTTGGAATGAAGATTTTTATCCCATGTCATAAGCTATGAGACAATGACCACTACTATCTAAGTATATGGAACGTGTTTGAAATTAGGCTTCAAAGGTTGAAATGATTGACAATTTGTTCAAGCCACTGTCTGATAAGAAGGATGTT
The DNA here is from genome assembly GCA_963859935.3 of Lathyrus sativus. Lineage (NCBI taxonomy): Eukaryota > Viridiplantae > Streptophyta > Magnoliopsida > Fabales > Fabaceae > Lathyrus > Lathyrus sativus. Next base: position 547,454,582 of record OZ012741.1, read on the forward strand.
CATTCATTTTTGATTTCTAAGTTTTTTCTTAACATAAATTAAGGGAAAATTTCTCCCAAGATTTTTTTCATATCTTAACATATTCATCACTGTATATAAAGATACTGCAGAATAATATCTTAATTTTTTCGACAACTTATTCTGTAATAAAAAGGTCAAAGTTTTAATTTCGGTTTTAGTCACATAAATTGCGGTTTTGGCTTTTCCTCATTGCAACCTTCAACACCTACATTTTTATTGGGTTTTAATGGGTAAATTTAGTCTTAGATTACTTAAAGATATAACATGTATTGTCTTTATAAGTGAGGATAATTTTCACCTTACAAGCTAGTTTTTTATTATTTAGTTAAGCCCAACAAAAGTTTTTAAGACTTTATAGTCTTGGACCAAATTTTACGGTTATCTAAATGTTTTTTTTCTCATGTATGAATGAATTGTTGGGGTTGGTTGAAAATATACAAGTTCTTTGAAGTTTCACGTCGCTTAATTTTGTGTATAAAGAGAGAATTCAAGGCTATATATAAGATACAAGTTCTTTGAAGTTTTACATCACTTAGTTTTGTGAAAGAAGAGGAATTCCAATGTTATGTATAGGATTCAAGTTCTTCATTCCAAGATGCAACAGTCAAAAACACTTTAAGCTTGTATTTTTGACTTTCTTTATTCTCTTATACTTTTGTATTAGAGTGTTGTGAGATATAGTTGTTCTCTTATACTCTTGTATTCGAGTGTTGTGAGATGTAAGTATAGTTAAATGTTTGTTTTGTAAAGTATGAGTGTATTGGAGTTTGGGTTAGTTGAGAGTATATTAGGTGTTTTAACAATTTTCACTAACCAAAACGGCATCTACATCCACACCCTCATCTTGGAATGAAGATTTTTATCCCATGTCATAAGCTCTGAGACAATGACCACTACTATCTAAGTATATGGAACGTGTTTGAACTTAGGCTTCAAAGGTTGAAATGATTGACAATTTGTTCAAGCCACTGTCTGATAAGAAGGATGTTCATTCATTTTTGATTTCTAAGTTTTTTCTTAACATAAATTAAGGGAAAATTGCTACCAAGATTTTTATCATATCTTAACATATTCATCACTGTATATCAAGATACTGCAGAATAATATCTTAATTTTTTCGACAACTTATTCTGTAATAAAAAGATCAAAGTTTTAATTTCGGTTTTAGTCACAGAAATTGCGGTTTTGGCTTTCCTTCATTGCAACCTTCAACACCTACATTGTATTAGGTTTTAATGGGTAAATTTAGTCTTACATTACTTAAAGATATAACATGTATTTTCTTTATAAGTGAGGATAATTTTCACCTTACAAGCTAGTTTTGTATTATTGAGTTAAGCCCAACAAAAGTTTTTAAGATTTTATAGTCTTAGACCAAATTTTACGGTTATCTAAATGTGACTTTTTTTTTCATGAATGAATGAATTGTTGGGGTTGGTTGAAAATATACAAGTTCTTTGAAGTTTCACGTCGCTTAATTTTGTGTATAAAGAGAGAGTTCAAGGCTATATATAAGATACAAGTTCTTTGATGTTTTACATCACTTAGTTTTGTGAAAGAAGAGGAATTCCAATGTTATATATAGGATTCAAGTTCTTCATTCCAAGATGCAACAGTCAAAAACACTTTAAGCTTGTATTTTTGACTTTCTTTATTCTCTTATACTTTTGTATTAGAGTGTTGTGAGATATAGTTGTTCTCTTATACTCTTGTATTCGAGTGTTGTGAGATGTAAGTATAGTTAAATGTTTGTTTTGTAAAGTATGAGTCTATTGGAGTTTGGGTTAGTTGAGAGTATATTAGGTGTTTTAACAATTTTCACTAACCAAAACGGCATCTACATCCACACCCTCATCTTGGAATGAAGATTTTTATCCCATGTCATAAGCTCTGAGACAATGACCACTACTATCTAAGTATATGGAACGTGTTTGAACTTAGGCTTCAAAGGTTGAAATGATTGACAATTTGTTCAAGCCACTGTCTGATAAGAAGGATGTTCATTCATTTTTGATTTCTAAGTTTTTTCTTAACATAAATTAAGGGAAAATTGCTACCAAGATTTTTATCATATCTTAACATATTCATCACTGTATATAAAGATACTGCAGAATAATATCTTAATTTTTTCGACAACTTATTCTGTAATAAAAAGATCAAAGTTTTAATTTCGGTTTTAGTCACATAAATTGTGGTTTTGGCTTTCCTTCATTGCAACCTTCAACACCTACATTGTATTGGGTTTTCATGGGTAAATTTAGTCTTAGATTACTTAAAGATATAACATGTATTGTCTTTATAAGTGAGGATAATTTTCACCTTACAAGCTAGTTTTGTATTATTGAGTTAAGCCCAACAAAAGTTTTTAAGACTTTATAGTCTTGGACAAAATTTTACGGTAATCTAAATGTTATTTTTTTTTCATGTATGAATGAATTGTTGGGGTTGGTTGAAAATATACAAGTTCTTTGAAGTTTCACGTTGCTTAATTTTGTGTATAAAGAGAGAATTCAAGGCTATATATAAGATACAAGTTCTTTGAAGTTTTACATCACTTAGTTTTGTGAAAGAAGAGGAATTCCAATGTTATGTATAGGATTCAAGTTCTTCATTCCAAGATGCAACAGTCAAAAACACTTTAAGCTTGTATTTTTGACTTTCTTTATTCTCTTATACTTTTGTATTAGAGTGTTGTGAGATATAGTTGTTCTCTTATACTCTTGTATTCTAGTGTTGTGAGATGTAAGTATAGTTAAATGTTTGTTTTGTAAAGTATGAGTGTATTGGAGTTTGGGTTAGTTGAGAGTATATTAGGTGTTTTAACAATTTTCACTAACCAAAACGGCATCTACATCCACACCCTCATCTTGGAATGAAGATTTTTATCCCATGTCATAAGCTCTGAGACAATGACCACTACTATCTAAGTATATGGAACGTGTTTGAACTTAGGCTTAAAAGGTTGAAATGATTGACAATTTGTTCAAGCCACTGTCTGATAAGAAGGATGTTCATTCATTTTTGATTTCTAAGTTTTTTCTTAACATAAATTAAGGGAAAATTGCTACCAAGATTTTTATCATATCTTAACATATTCATCACTGTATATAAAGATACTGCAGAATAATATCTTAATTTTTTCGACAACTTATTCTGTAATAAAAAGATCAAAGTTTTAATTTCGGTTTTAGTCACATAAATTGTGGTTTTGGCTTTCCTTCATTGCAACCTTCAACACCTACATTGTATTGGGTTTTCATGGGTAAATTTAGTCTTAGATTACTTAAAGATATAACATGTATTGTCTTTATAAGTGAGGATAATTTTCACCTTACAAGCTAGTTTTGTATTATTGAGTTAAGCCCAACAAAAGTTTTTAAGACTTTATAGTCTTGGACAAAATTTTACGGTAATCTAAATGTTATTTTTTTTTCATGTATGAATGAATTGTTGGGGTTGGTTGAAAATATACAAGTTCTTTGAAGTTTCACGTTGCTTAATTTTGTGTATAAAGAGAGAATTCAAGGCTATATATAAGATACAAGTTCTTTGAAGTTTTACATCACTTAGTTTTGTGAAAGAAGAGGAATTCCAATGTTATGTATAGGATTCAAGTTCTTCATTCCAAGATGCAACAGTCAAAAACACTTTAAGCTTGTATTTTTGACTTTCTTTATTCTCTTATACTTTTGTATTAGAGTGTTGTGAGATATAGTTGTTCTCTTATACTCTTGTATTCTAGTGTTGTGAGATGTAAGTATAGTTAAATGTTTGTTTTGTAAAGTATGAGTGTATTGGAGTTTGGGTTAGTTGAGAGTATATTAGGTGTTTTAACAATTTTCACTAACCAAAACGGCATCTACATCCACACCCTCATCTTGGAATGAAGATTTTTATCCCATGTCATAAGCTCTGAGACAATGACCACTACTATCTAAGTATATGGAACGTGTTTGAACTTAGGCTTAAAAGGTTGAAATGATTGACAATTTGTTCAAGCCACTGTCTGATAAGAAGGATGTTCATTCATTTTTGATTTCTAAGTTTTTTCTTAACATAAATTAAGGGAAAATTTCTCCCAAGATTTTTTTCATATCTTAACATATTCATCACTGTATATAAAGATACTGCAAAATAATGTCTTAATTTTTTCGACAACTTATTCTGTAATAAAAAGATCAAAATTTTACTTTCGGTTTTAGTCACATAAATTGCGGTTTTGGCTTTCCTTCATTGCAACCTTAAACACCTACATTGTATTGCGTTTTAATGGGTAAATTTAGTCTTACATTACTTAAAGATATAACATGTATTGTCTTTATAAGTGAGGATAATTTTCACCTTACAAGCTAGTTTTGTATTATTGAGTTAAGCCCAACAAAAGTTTTTAAGACTTTATATTCTTGGACCAAATTTTAAGGTTATCTAAATGTTATTTTTTTTCATGTATGAATGAATTGTTGGGGTTGGTTGAAAATATACAAGTTCTTTGAAGTTTCACGTCGCTTAATTTTGTGTATAAAGAGAGAATTCAAGGCTATATATAAGATACAAGTTCTTTGAAGTTTTACATCACTTAGTTTTGTGAAAGAAGAGGAATTCCAATGTTATGTATAGGATTCAAGTTCTTCATTCCCAGATGCAACAGTCAAAAACACTTTAAGCTTGTATTTGACTTTCTTTATTCTCTTATACTTTTGTATTAGAGTGTTGTGAGATATAGTTGCTCTCTTATACTCTTGTATTCGAGTGTTGTGAGATGTAAGTATAGTTAAATGTTTGTTTCGTAAAGTATGAGTGTATTGGAGTTTGGGTTAGTTGAGAGTATATTAGGTGTTTTAACAATTTTCACTAACCAAAACGGCATCTACATCCACACCCTCATCTTGGAATGAAGATTTTTATCCCATGTCATAAGCTCTGAGACAATGACCACTACTATCTAAGTATATGGAACGTGTTTGAACTTAGGCTTCAAAGGTTGAAATGATTGACAATTTGTTCAAGCCACTGTCTGATAAGAAGGATGTTCATTCATTTTTGATTTCTAAGCTTTTTCTTAACATAAATTAAGGGAAAATCGCTACCAAGATTTTTGTCATATCTTAACATATTCATCACTGTATATAAAGATACTGTAAAATAATGTCTTAATTTTTTCGACAACTTATTCTGTAATAAAAAGATTAAAGTTTTAATTTCGGTTTTAGTCACATAAATTGCGGTTTTGGCTTTCGTTCATTGCAACCTTAAACACCTACATTGTATTGGGTTTTAATGGGTAAATTTAGTCTTACATTACTTAAAGATATAACATGTATTGTCTTTATAAGTGAGGATAAGTTTCACCTTACAAGCTAGTTTTGTAATATTGAGTTAAGCCCAACAAAAGTTTTTAAGACTTTTTATTCTTGGACCAAATTTTAAGGTTATCTAAATGTTTTTTTTTCATGTATGAATGAATTGTTGGGGTTGGTTGAAAATATACAAGTTCTTTGAAGTTTCACGTCGCTTAATTTTGTGTATAAAGAGAGAGTTCAAGGCTATATATAAGATATAAGTTCTTTGATGTTTTACATCACTTAGTTTTGTGAAAGAAGAGGAATTCCAATGTTATATATAGGATTCAAGTTCTTCATTCCCAGATGCAACAGTCAAAAACACTTTAAGCTTGTATTTGACTTTCTTTATTCTCTTATACTTTTGTATTAGAGTGTTGGGAGATATAGTTGTTCTCTTATACTATTGTATTCGAGTGTTGTGAGATGTAAGTATAGTTAAATGTTTGTTTTGTAAAGTATGAGTGTATTGGAGTTTGGGTTAGTTGAGAGTATATTAGGTGTTTTAACAATTTTCACTAACCAAAACGACATCTACATCCACACCCTCATCTTGGAATGAAGATTTTTATCCCATGTCATAAGCTCTGAGACAATGACCACTACTATCTAATTATATGGAACATGTTTGAAATTAGGCTTCAAAGGTTGAAATGATTGACAATTTGTTCAAGCCACTGTCTGATAAGAAGGATGTTCATTCATTTTTGATTTATAAGTTTTTTCTTAACATAAATTAAGGGAAAATTGCTCCCAAGATTTTTTTCACATCTTAACATATTCATCACTGTATATAAAGACACTGCAGAATAATATCTTAATTTTTTCGACAACTTATTCTGTAATAAAAAGATCAAAGGTTTAAATTCGGTTTTAGTCACATAAATTGCGGTTTTGGGTTTCGTTCATTGCAACCTTAAACACCTACATTGTATTGGGTTTTAATGGGTAAATTTAGTCTTACATTACTTAAAGATATAACATGTATTGTCTTTATAAGTGAGGATAAGTTTCACCTTACAAGCTAGTTTTGTAATATTGAGTTAAGCCCAACAAAAGTTTTTAAGACTTTTTATTCTTGGACCAAATTTTAAGGTTATCTAAATGTTTTTTTTTCATGTATGAATGAATTGTTGGAGTTGGTTGAAAATATACAAGTTCTTTGAAGTTTCACGTCACTTAATTTTGTGTATAAAGAGAGAGTTCAAGGCTATATATAAGATACAAGTTCTTTGATGTTTTACATCACTTAGTTTTGTGAAAGAAGAGGAATTCCAATGTTATATATAGGATTCAAGTTCTTCATTCCAAGATGCAACAGTCAAAAACACTTTAAGCTTGTATTTTTGACTTTCTTTATTCTCTTGTATTAGAGTGTTGTGAGATATAGTTGTTCTCTTATACTCTTGTATTCGAGTGTTGTGAGATGTAAATATAGTGAAATGTATGTTTTGTAAAGTATGAGTGTATTGGAGTTTGGGTTAGTTGAGAGTATATTAGGTGTTTTAACAATTTTCACTAACCAAAACGGCATCTACATCCACACCCTCATCTTGGAATGAAGATTTTTATCCCATGTCATAAGCTCTGAGACAATGACCACTACTATCTAAGTATATGGAACGTGTTTGAAATTAGGCTTCAAAGGTTGAAATGATTGACAATTTGTTCAAGCCACTGTCTGATAAGAAGGATGTTCATTCATTTTTGATTTCTAAGTTTTTTCTTAACATAAATTAAGGGAAAATTTCTCCCAAGATTTTTTTCATATCTTAACATATTCATCACTGTATATAAAGATACTGCAGAATATGATCTTAATTTTTTCGACAACTTATTCTGTAATAAAAAGATCAAAGTTTTAATTTCGGTTTTAGTCACATAAATTGCGGTTTTGGCTTTCCTTCATTGCAACCTTCAACACCTACATTGTATTGGGTTTTAATGGGTAAATTTAGTCTTACATTACTTAAAGATATAACATGTATTGTGTTTATAAGTGAAGAAAACTTTAACCTTACAAGCTAGTTTTGTATTATTGAGTTAAGCCCAACAAACGTTTTTAAGACTTTATAGTCTTGGACCAAATTTTACGGTTATCTAAATGTTATTTTTTTTCATGTATGAATGAATTGTTGGGGTTGGTTGAAAATATACAAGTTCTTTGAAGTTTCACGTCGCGTAAGTTTGTGTATAAAGAGAGAGTTCAAGGCTATATATAAGATACAAGTTCTTTGAAGTTTTACATCACTTAGTTTTGTGAAAGAAGAGGAATTCCAATGTTATATAAAGGATTCAAGTTCTTCATTCAAAGATGCAACAGTCAAATACACTTTTAGCTTGTATTTGACTTTCTTTATTCTCTTATACTTTTGTATTAGAGTGTTGTGAGATATAGTTGTTCTGTTATACTCTTGTATTCAAGTGTTGTGAGACGTAAGTATAGTTAAATGTTTGTTTTGTAAAGTATGAGTGTATTGGAGTTTGGGTTAGTTGAGAGTATATTAGGTGTTTAACAATTTTCACTAACCAAAACGGCATCTACATCCACACCCTCATCTTGGAATAAAGATTTTTAACCCATGTCATAAGCTCTGAGACAATGACCACTACTATCTAAGTATATGGAACGTGTTTGACCTTAGGCTTCAAAGGTTGAAATGATTTACAATTTGTTCAAGCCACTGTCTGATAAGAAGGATGTTCATTCATTTTTGATTTCTAAGTTTTTTCTTAACATAAATTAAGGGAAAATTGCTACCAAGATTTTTATCATATATTAACATACTCATCACTGTATATAAAGATACTGCAAAATAATGTCTTAATTTTTTCGACAACTTATTCTGTAATAAAAAGATCAAAGTTTTAATTTCGGTTTTAGTCACATAAATTGCGGTTTTGGCTTTCCTTCATTGCAACCTTCAACACCTACATTGTATTGCGTTTTAATGGGTAAATTTAGTCTTACATTACTTAAAGATATAACATGTATTGTCTTTATAAGTGAGGATAATTTTCACCTTACAAGCTAGTTTTGTATTATTGAGTTAAGCCCAACAAAAGTTTTTAAGACTTTATATTCTTGGACCAAATTTTAAGGTTATCTAAATGTTTTTTTTTCATGTATGAATGAATTGTTGGGGTTGGTTGAAAATATACAAGTTCTTTGAAGTTTCACGTCGCTTAATTTTGTGTATAAAGAGAGAATTCAAGGCTATATATAAGATACAAGTTCTTTGAAGTTTTACATCACTTAGTTTTGTGAAAGAAGAGGAATTCCAATGTTATGTTTAGGATTCAAGTTCTTCATTCCAAGATGCAACAGTCAAAAACACTTTAAGCTTGTATTTTTGACTTTCTTTATTCTCTTATACTTTTGTATTAGAGTGTTGTGAGATATAGTTGTTCTCTTATACTCTTGTATTCGAGTGTTGTGAGATGTAAGTATAGTTAAATGTTTGTTTTGTAAAGTATGAGTGTATTGGAGTTTGGGTTAGTTGAGAGTATATTAGGTGTTTTAACAATTTTCACCAACCAAAACGGCATCTACATCCACACCCTCATCTTGGAATGAAGATTTTTATCCCATGTCATAAGCTCTGAGACAATGACCACTACTATCTAAGTATATGGAACGTGTTTGAACTTAGGCTTCAAAGGTTGAAATGATTGACAATTTGTTCAAGCCACTGTCTGATAAGAAGGATGTTCATTCATTTTTGATTTCTAAGTTTTTTCTTAACATAAATTAAGGGAAAATTGCTACCAAGATTTTTATCATATCTTAACATATTCATCACTGTATATAAAGATACTGCAAAATAATGTCTTAATTTTTTCGACAACTTATTCTATAATAAAAAGATCAAAGTTTTAATTTCGGTTTTAGTCACATAAATTGCGGTTTTGGCTTTCGTTCATTGCAACCTTCAACACCTACATTGTATTGGGTTTTAATGGGTAAATTTAGTCTTAGATTACTTAAAGATATAACATGTATTGTCTTTATAAGTGAGGATAATTTTCACCTTACAAGCTAGTTTTGTATTATTGAGTTAAGCCCAACAAAAGTTTTTAAGACTTTATAGTCTTGGACCAAATTTTACGGTTATCTAAATGTTATTTTTTTTCATGTATGAATGAATTGTTGGGGTTGGTTGAAAATATACAAGTTCTATGAAGTTTCACGTCGCTTAATTTTGTGTATAAAGAGTGAATTCAAGGCTATATATAAGATACAAGTTCTTTGAAGTTTTACATCACTTAGTTTTGTGAAAGAAGAGAAAGTCCAATGTTATGTATAGGATTCAAGTTCTTCATTCCAAGATGCAACAGTCAAAAACACTTTAAGCTTGTATTTTTGACTTTCTTTATTCTCTTATACTTTTGTATTAGAGTGTTGTGAGATATAGTTGTTCTCTTATACTCTTGTATTCGAGTGTTGTGAGATGTAAATATAGTGAAATGTATGTTTTGTAAAGTATGAGTGTATTGGAGTTTGGGTTAGTTGAGAGTATATTAGGTGTTTTAACAATTTTCACTAACCAAAACGGCATCTACATCCACACCCTCATCTTGGAATGAAGATTTTTATCCCATGTCATAAGCTCTGAGACAATGACCACTACTATCTAAGTATATGGAACGTGTTTGAAATTAGGATTCAAAGGTTGAAATGATTGACAATTTGTTCAAGCCACTGTCTGATAAGAAGGATGTTCACTCATTTTTGATTTCTAAGTTTTTTCTTAACATAAATTAAGGGAAAATTTCTCCCAAGATTTTTTTCATATCTTAACATATTCATCACTGTATATAAAGATACTGCAGAATAATATCTTAATTTTTTCGACAACTTATTCTGTAATAAAAAGATCAAAGTTTTAATTTCGGTTTTAGTCACATAAATTGCGGTTTTGGCTTTCCTTCATTGCAACCTTCAACACCTACATTGTATTGGGTTTTAATGGGTAAATTTAGTCTTACATTACTTAAAGATATAACATGTATTGTCTTTATAAGTGAGGATAATTTTCACCTTACAAGCTAGTTTTGTATTATTGAGTTAAGCCCAACAAAAGTTTTTAAGACTTTATAGTCTTGGACCAAATTTTACGGTTATCTAAATGTTATTTTTTTTCATGTATGAATGAATTGTTGGGGTTGGTTGAAAATATACAAGTTCTATGAAGTTTCACGTCGCTTAATTTTGTGTATAAAGAGTGAATTCAAGGCTATATATAAGATACAAGTTCTTTGAAGTTTTACATCACTTAGTTTTGTGAAAGAAGAGGAAGTCCAATGTTATGTATAGGATTCAAGTTCTTCATTCCAATATGCAACAGTCAAAAACACTTTAAGCTTGTATTTTTGACTTTCTTTATTCTCTTATACTTTTGTATTAGAGTGTTGTGAGATATAGTTGTTCTCTTATACTCTTGTATTCGAGTGTTGTGAGATGTAAGTATAGTTAAATGTTTGTTTCGTAAAGTATGAGTGTATTGGAGTTTGGGTTAGTTGAGAGTATATTTGGTGATTTAACAATTTTCACTAACCAAAACGGCATCTACATCCACACCCTCATCTTGGAATGAAGATTTTTATCCCATGTCATAAGCTCTGAGACAATGACCACTACTATCTAAGTATATAGAACGTGTTTGAACTTAGGCTTCAAAGGTTGAAATGATTGACAATTTGTTCAAGCCACTGTCTGATAAGAAGGATGTTCATTCATTTTTGATTTCTAAGCTTTTTCTTAACATAAATTAAGGGAAAATTGCTACCAAGATTTTTGTCATATCTTAACATATTCATCACTGTATATAAAGATACTGCAAAATAATGTCTTAATTTTTTCGACAACTTATTTTGTAATAAAAAGATCAAAGTTTTAATTTCGGTTTTAGTCACATAAATTGCGGTTTTGGCTTTCGTTCATTGCAACCTTAAACACCTACATTGTATTGGGTTTTAATGGGTAAATTTAGTCTTGCATTACTTAAAGATATAACATGTATTGTCTTTATAAGTGAGGATAAGTTTCACCTTACAAGCTAGTTTTGTATTATTGAGTTAAGCCCAACAAAAGTTTTTAAGACTTTTTATTCTTGGACTAAATTTTAAGGTTATCTAAATGTTTTTTTTCATGTATGAATAAATTGTTGGGGTTGATTGAAAATATACAAGTTCTTTGAAGTTTCATGTCTCTTAATTTTGTGTATAAAGAGAGAGTTCAAGGCTATATATAAGATACAAGTTCTTTTAAGTTTTACATCACTTAGTTTTGTAAAAGAAGAGGAATTCCAATGTTATATATAGGATTCAAGTTCTTCATTCCAAGATGCAACAGTCAAAAACACTTTAAGCTTGTATTTGACTTTCTTTATTCTCTTATACTTTTGTATTAGAGTGTTGTGAGATATAGTTGTTCTCTTATACTCTTGTATCCGAGTGTTGTGAGATGTAAGTATAGATAAATGTTTGTTTTGTAAAGTATGAGTGTATTGGAGTTTGGGTTAGTTGAGAGTATATTAGGTGTTTAACAATTTTCACTAACCAAAACGGCATCTACATCCACACCCTCATCTTGGAATGAAGATTTTTAACCCATGTCATAAGCTCTGAGACAATGACCACTACTATCTAAGTATATGGAACGTGTTTGAACTTAGGCTTCAAAGGTTGAAATGATTGACAATTTGTTCAAGCCACTGTCTGATAAGAAGGATGTTCATTCATTTTTGATTTCTAAGTTTTTTCTTAACATAAATCAAGGGAAAATTGCTCCCAATATTTTTTTTCATATCTTAACATATTCATCACTGTATATAAAGATACTGCAGAATAATATCTTAATTTTTTGGACAACTTATTCTGTATGAAAAAGATCAAAGTTTGAATTTCGGTTTTAGTCACCTAAATTGCGGTTTTGCCTTTCCTTCATTGCAACCTTCAACACCTACATTGTATTGGGTTTTAATGGGTAAATTTAGTCTTAGATTACTTAAAGATATAACATGTATTGTCTTTTATAAGTGAGGAAAATTTTCACCTTACAAGCTAGTTTTGTATTATTGAGTTAAGCCCAACAAAAGTTTTTAAGACTTTATAGTCTTGGACCAAATTTTACGGTTATCTAAATGTTATTTTTTTTCATGTATGAATGAATTGTTGGGGTTGGTTGAAAATATACAAGTTCTTTGAAGTTTCACGTCGCTTAATTTTGTGTATAAAGAGAGAATTCAAGGCTATATATAAGATACAAGTTCTTTGAAGTTTTACATCACTTAGTTTTGTGAAAGAAGAGGAATTCCAATGTTATGTATAGGATTCAAGTTCTTCATTCCAAGATGCAACAGTCAAAAACACTTTAAGCTTGTATTTTTGACTTTCTTTATTCTCTTATACTTTTGTATTAGAGTGTTGTGAGATATAGTTGTTCTCTTATACTCTTGTATTCGAGTGTTGTGAGATGTAAGTATAGTTAAATGTTTGTTTCGTAAAGTATGAGTGTATTGCAGTTTGGGTTAGTTGAGAGTATATTAGGTGTTTTAACAATTTTCACTAACCAAAACGGCATCTACATCCACACCCTCATCTTGGAATGAAGATTTTTATCCCATGTCATAAGCTCTGAGACAATGACCACTACTATCTAAGTATATGGAACGTGTTTGAACTTAGGCTTCAAAGGTTGAGATGATTGACAATTTGTTCAAGCCACTGTCTGATAAGAAGGATGTTCATTCATTTTTGATTTCTAAGCTTTTTCTTAACAAAAATTAAGGGAAAATTGCTACCAAGATTTTTGTCATATCTTAACATATTCATCACTGTATATAAAGATACTGCAAAATAATGTCTTAATTTTTTCGACAACTTATTCTGTAATAAAAAGATCAAAGTTTTAATTTCGGTTTTAGTCACATAAATTGCGGTTTTGGCTTTCGTTCATTGCAACCTAAAACACCTACATTGTATTGGGTTTTAATGGGTAAATTTAGTCTTACATTACTTAAAGATATAACATGTATTGTCTTTATAAGTGAGGATAAGTTTCACCTTACAAGCTAGTTTTGTATTATTGAGTTAAGCCCAACAAAAGTTTTTAAGACTTTTTATTCTTGGACCAAATTTTAAGGTTATCTAAATGTTTTTTTTTCATGTATGAATGAATTGTTGGGGTTGGTTGAAAATATACAAGTTCTTTGAAGTTTCACGTCGCTTAATTTTGTGTATATAGAGAGAGTTCAAGGCTATATATAAGATATAAGTTCTTTGATGTTTTACATCATTTAGTTTTGTGAAAGAAGAGGAATTCCAATGTTATATATAGGATTCAAGTTCTTCATTCCCAGATGCAACAGTCAAAAACACTTTAAGCTTGTATTTGACTTTCTTTATTCTCTTATACTTTTGTATTAGAGTGTTGGGAGATATAGTTGTTCTCTTATACTATTGTATTCGAGTGTTGTGAGATGTAAGAATAGTTAAATGTTTGTTTTGTAAAGTATGAGTGTATTGGAGTTTGGGTTAGTTGAGAGTATATTATGTGTTTTAACAATTTTCACTAACCAAAACGGCATCTACATCCACACCCTCATCTTGGAATGAAGATTTTTATCCCATGTCATAAGCTCTGAGACAATGACCACTACTATCTAATTATATGGAACGTGTTTGAAATTAGGCTTCAACGGTTGAAATGATTGACAATTTGTTCAAGCCACTGTCTGATAAGAAGGATGTTCATTCATTTTTGATTTCTAAGTTTTTTCTTAACATAAATTAAGGGAAAATTTCTCCCAAGATTTTTTTCATATCTTAACATATTCATCACTGTATATAAAGATACTGCAGAATAATATCTTAATTTTTTTCGACAAATTATTCTGTAATAAAAAGATCAAAGTTTTAATTTCGGTTTTAGTCACATAAATTGCGGTTTTGGCTTTCCTTCATTGCAACCTTCAACACCTACATTGTATTGGGTTTTAATGGGTAAATTTAGTCTTAGATTACTTAAAGATATAACATGTATTGTCTTTATAAGTAAGGATAATTTTCACCTTACAAGCTAGTTTTGTATTATTGAGTTAAGCCCAACAAAATTTTTTAAGACTTTATAGTCTTGGACCAAATTTTACGGTTCTCTAAATGTTATTTTTTTTCATGTATGAATGAATTGTTGGGGTTGGTTGAAAATATACAAGTTCTTTGAAGTTTCACGTCGCTTAATTTTGTGTATAAAGAGAGAATTCAAGGATATATATAAGATACAAGTTCTTTGAAGTTTTACATCACTTAGTTTTGTGAAAGAATAGGAATTCCAATGTTATATATAGGATTCAAGTTCTTCATTCCCAGATGCAACAGTCAAAAACACTTTAAGCTTGTATTTGACTTTCTTTATTCTCTTATACTTTTGTATTAGAGTGTTGTGAGATATAGTTGTTCTCTTATACTCTTGTATTCGAGTGTTGTGAGATGTAAGTATAGTTAAATGTTTGTTTCGTAAAGTATGAGTGTATTGGAGTTTGGGTTAGTTGAGAGTATATTAGGTGTTTTAACAATTTTCACTAACCAAAACGGCATCTACATCCACACCCTCATCTTGGAATGAAGATTTTTATCCCATGTCATAAGCTCTGAGACAATGACGACTACTATCTAAGTATATGGAACGTGTTTGAACTTAGGCTTCTAAGGTTGAAATGATTGACAATTTGTTCAAGCCACTGTCTGATAAGAAGGATGTTCATTCATTTTTGATTTCTAAGCTTTTTCTTAACATAAATTAAGGGAAAATCGCTACCAAGATTTTTGTCATATCTTAACATATTCATCACTGTATATAAAGATACTGTAAAATAATGTCTTAATTTTTTCGACAACTTATTCTGTAATAAAAAGATCAAAGTTTTAATTTCGGTTTTAGTCACATAAATTGCGGTTTTGGCTTTCGTTCATTGCAACCTTAAACACCTACATTGTATTGGGTTTTAATGGGTAAATTTAGTCTTACATTACTTAAAGATATAACATGTATTGTCTTTATAAGTGAGGATAAGTTTCACCTTACAAGCTAGTTTTGTATTATTGAGTTAAGCCCAACAAAAGTTTTTAAGACTTTTTATTCTTGGACCAAATTTTAAGGTTATCTAAATGTTTTTTTTCATGTATGAATGAATTGTTGGGGTTGGTTGAAAATATACAAGTTCTTTGAAGTTTCACGTCGCTTAATTTTGTGTATAAAGAGAGAGTTCAAGGCTATATATAAGATATAAGTTCTTTGATGTTTTACATCACTTAGTTTTGTGAAAGAAGAGGAATTCCAATGTTATATATAGGATTCAAGTTCTTCATTCCCAGATGCAACAGTCAAAAACACTTTAAGCTTGTATTTGACTTTCTTTATTCTCTTATACTTTTGTATTAGAGTGTTGGGAGATATAGTTGTTCTCTTATACTATTGTATTCGAGTGTTGTGAGATGTAAGTATAGTTAAATGTTTGTTTTGTAAAGTATGAGTGTATTGGAGTTTGGGTTAGTTGAGAGTATATTATGTGTTTTAACAATTTTCACTAACCAAAACGGCATCTACATCCACACCCTCATCTTGGAATGAAGATTTTTATCCCATGTCATAAGCTCTGAGACAATGACCACTACTATCTAATTATATGGAACGTGTTTGAAATTAGGCTTCAAAGGTTGAAATGATTGACAATTTGTTCAAGCCACTGTCTGATAAGAAGGATGTTCATTCATTTTTGATTTATAAGTTTTTTCTTAACATAAATTAAGGGAAAATTGCTCCCAAGATTTTTTTCACATCTTAACATATTCATCACTGTGTATAAAGACACTGCAGAATAATATCTTAATTTTTTCGACAACTTATTCTGTAATAAAAAGATCAAAGGTTTAAATTCGGTTTTAGTCACATAAATTGCGGTTTTGGGTTTCGTTCATTGCAACCTTAAACACCTACATTGTATTGGGTTTTTATGGGTAAATTTAGTCTTACATTACCTAAAGATATAATATGTATTGTCTTTATAAGTGAGGATAATTTTCACCTTACAAGCTAGTTTTGTATTATTGAGTTAAGCCCAACAAAAGTTTTTAAGACTTTATATTATTGGACCAAATTTTAAGGTTATCTAAATGTTTTTTTTTCATGTATGAATGAATTGTTGGAGTTGGTTGAAAATATACAAGTTCTTTGAAGTTTCACGTCACTTAATTTTGTGTATAAAGAGAGAGTTCAAGGCTATATATAAGATACAAGTTCTTTGATGTTTTACATCACTTAGTTTTGTGAAAGAAGAGGAATTCCAATGTTATATATAGGATTCAAGTTCTTCATTCCAAGATGCAACAGTCAAAAACACTTTAAGCTTGTATTTTTGACTTTCTTTATTCTCTCATACTCTTGTATTAGAGTGTTGTGAGATATAGTTGTTCTCTTATACTCTTGTATTCGAGTGTTGTGAGATGTAAATATAGTGAAATGTATGTTTTGTAAAGTATGAGTGTATTGGAGTTTGGGTTAGTTGAGAGTATATTAGGTGTTTTAACAATTTTCACTAACCAAAACGGCATCTACATCCACACCCTCATCTTGGAATGAAGATTTTTATCCCATGTCATAAGCTCTGAGACAATGACCACTACTATCTAAGTATATGGAACGTGTTTGAAATTAGGCTTCAAAGGTTGAAATGATTGACAATTTGTTCAAGCCACTGTCTGATAAGAAGGATGTTCATTCATTTTTGATTTCTAAGTTTTTTCTTAACATAAATTAAGGGAAAATTTCTCCCAAGATTTTTTTCATATCTTAACATATTCATCACTGTATATAAAGATACTGCAGAATAATATCTTAATTTTTTCGACAACTTATTCTGTAATAAAAAGATCAAAGTTTTAATTTCGGTTTTAGTCACATAAATTGCGGTTTTGGCTTTCCTTCATTGCAACCTTCAACACCTACATTGTATTGGGTTTTAATGGGTAAATTTAGTCTTACATTACTTAAAGATATAACATGTATTGTCTTTATAAGTGAGGATAATTTTCACCTTACAAGCTAGTTTTGTATTATTGAGTTAAGCCCAACAAAAGTTTTTAAGACTTTATAGTCTTGGACCAAATTTTACGGTTATCTAAATGTTATTTTTTTTCATGTATGAATGAATTGTTGGGGTTGGTTGAAAATATACAAGTTCTATGAAGTTTCACGTCGCTTAATTTTGTGTATAAAGAGTGAATTCAAGGCTATATATAAGATACAAGTTCTTTGAAGTTTTACATCACTTAGTTTTGTGAAAGAAGAGGAAGTCCAATGTTATGTATAGGATTCAAGTTCTTCATTCCAAGATGCAACAGTCAAAAACACTTTAAGCTTGTATTTTTGACTTTCTTTATTCTCTTATACTTTTGTATTAGAGTGTTGTGAGATATAGTTGTTCTCTTATACTCTTGTATTCGAGTGTTGTGAGATGTAAGTATAGTTAAATGTTTGTTTCGTAAAGTATGAGTGTATTGGAGTTTGGGTTAGTTGAGAGTATATTTGGTGATTTAACAATTTTCACTAACCAAAACGGCATCTACATCCACACCCTCATCTTGGAATGAAGATTTTTATCCCATGTCATAAGCTCTGAGAAAATGACCACTACTATCTAAGTATATAGAACGTGTTTGAACTTAGGCTTCAAAGGTTGAAATGATTGACAATTTGTTCAAGCCACTGTCTGATAAGAAGGATGTTCATTCATTTTTGATTTCTAAGCTTTTTCTTAACATAAATTAAGGGAAAATTGCTACCAAGATTTTTGTCATATCTTAACATATTCATCACTGTATATAAAGATACTGCAAAATAATGTCTTAATTTTTTCGACAACTTATTCTGTAATAAAAAGATCAAAGTTTTAATTTCGGTTTTAGTCACATAAATTGCGGTTTTGGCTTTCGTTCATTGCAACCTTAAACACCTACATTGTATTGGGTTTTAATGGGTAAATTTAGTCTTGCATTACTTAAAGATATAACATGTATTGTCTTTATAAGTGAGGATAAGTTTCACCTTACAAGCTAGTTTCGTATTATTGAGTTAAGCCCAACAAAAGTTTTTAAGACTTTTTATTCTTGGACCAAATTTTACGGTTATCTAAATGTTATTTTTTTTTCATGTATGAATGAATTGTTGGGGTTGGTTGAAAATATACAAGTTCTTTGAAGTTTCACGTCACGTAAGTTTGTGTATAAAGAGAGAGTTCAAGGCTATATATAAGATACAAGTTCTTTGAAGTTTTACATCACTTAGTTTTGTGAAAGAAGAGGAATTCCAATGTTATATAAAGGATTCAAGTTCTTCATTCAAAGATGCAACAGTCAAATACACTTTTAGCTTGTATTTGACTTTCTTAATTCTCTTATACTTTTGTATTAGAGTGTTGTGAGATATAGTTGTTCTCTTATACTCTTGTATTCGAGTGTTGTGAGATGTAAGTATAGTTAAATGTTTGTTTTGTAAAGTATGAGTGTATTGGAGTTTTGGTTAGTTGAGAGTATATTAGGTGTTTAACAATTTTCACTAACCAAAACGGCATCTACGTCCACACCCTCATCTTGGAATAAAGATTTTTAACCCATGTCATAAGCTCTGTTACAATGACCACTATTATCTAAGTATATGGAACGTGTTTGAACTTAGGCTTCAAAGGTTGAAATGATTGACAATTTGTTCAAGCCACTGTCTGATAAGAAGGATGTTCATTCATTTTTGATTACTAAGTTTTTTCTTAACATAAATCAAGGGAAAATTGCTCCCAAGATTTTTTTTCATATCTTAACATATTCATCACTGTATATAACGATACTGCAGAATAATATCTTAATTTTTTCGACAACTTATTCTATAATAAAACGATCAAAGTTTTAATTTCGGTTTTAGTCACCTAAATTGCGGTTTTGCCTTTCCTTCATTGCAACCTTGAACACCTACATTGTATTGGGTTTTAATGGGTAAATTTAGTCTTAGATTACTTAAAGATATAACATGTATTGTCTTTATAAGTGAGGAAAATTTTCACCTTACAAGCTAGTTTTGTATTATTGAGTTAAGCCCAACAAAAGTTTTTAAGACTTTATAGTTTTGGACCAAATTTTACGGTTATCTAAATGTTATTTTTTTTCATGTATGAATGAATTGTTGGGGTTGGTTGAAAATATACAAGTTCTTTGAAGTTTCACGTCGCTTAATTTTGTGTATAAAGAGAGAATTCAAGGCTATATATAAGATACAAGTTCTTTGAAGTTTTACATCACTTAGTTTTGTGAAAGAAGAGGAATTCCAATGTTATATATAGGATTCAAGTTCTTCATTCCCAGATGCAACAGTCAAAAACACTTTAAGCTTGTATTTGACTTTCTTTATTCTCTTATACTTTTGTATTAGAGTGTTGTGAGATATAGTTGTTCTCTTATACTCTTGTATTCGAGTGTTGTGAGATGTAAGTATAGTTAAATGTTTGTTTCGTAAAGTATGAGTGTATTGGAGTTTGGGTTAGTTGAGAGTATATTTGGTGATTTAACAATTTTCACTAACCAAAACGGCATCTACATCCACACCCTCATCTTGGAATGAAGATTTTTATCCCATGTCATAAGCTCTGAGACAATGACCACTACTATCTAATTATATGGAACGTGTTTGAAATTAGGCTTCAAAGGTTGAAATGATTGACAATTTGTTCAAGCCACTGTCTGATAAGAAGGATGTTCATTCACTTTTGATTTATAAGTTTTTTCTTAACATAAATTAAGGGAAAATTGCTCCCAAGATTTTTTTTCACATCTTAACATATTCATCACTGTATATAAAGACACTGCAGAATAATATCTTAATTTTTTCGACAACTTATTCTGTAATAAAAAGATCAAAGGTTTAAATTCGGTTTTAGTCACATAAATTGCGGTTTTGAGTTTCGTTCATTGCAACCTTAAACACCTACATTGTATTGGGTTTTTATGGGTAAATTTAGTCTTACATTACCTAAAGATATAATATGTATTGTCTTTATAAGTGAGGATAATTTTCACCTTACAAGCTAGTTTTGTATTATTGAGTTAAGCCCAACAAAAGTTTTTAAGACTTTATATTATTGGACCAAATTTTAAGGTTATCTAAATGTTTTTTTTTCATGTATGAATGAATTGTTGGAGTTGGTTGAAAATATACAAGTTCTTTGAAGTTTCACGTCACTTAATTTTGTGTATAAAGAGAGAGTTCAAGGCTATATATAAGATACAAGTTCTTTGATGTTTTACATCACTTAGTTTTGTGAAAGAAGAGGAATTCCAATGTTATATATAGGATTCAAGTTCTTCATTCCAAGATGCAACAGTCAAAAACACTTTAAGCTTGTATTTTTGACTTTCTTTATTCTCTTATACTCTTGTATTAGAGTGTTGTGAGATATAGTTGTTCTCTTATACTCTTGTATTCGAGTGTTGTGAGATGTAAATATAGTGAAATGTATGTTTTATAAAGTATGAGTGTATTGGAGTTTGGGTTAGTTGAGAGTATATTAGGTGTTTTAACAATTTTCACTAACCAAAACGGCATCTACATCCACACCCTCATCTTGGAATGAAGATTTTTATCCCATGTCATAAGCTCTGAGACAATGACCACTACTATCTAAGTATATGGAACGTGTTTGAAATTAGGCTTCAAAGGTTGAAATGATTGACAATTTGTTCAAGCCACTGTCTGATAAGAAGGATGTTCATTCATTTTTGATTTCTAAGTTTTTTCTTAACATAAATTAAGGGAAAATTTCTCCCAAGATTTTTTTCATATCTTAACATATTCATCACTGTATATAAAGATACTGCAGAATAATATCTTAATTTTTTCGACAACTTATTCTGTAATAAAAAGATCAATGTTTTAATTTCGGTTTTAGTCACATAAATTGCGGTTTTGGCTTTCCTTCATTGCAACCTTCAACACCTACATTGTATTGGGTTTTAATGGGTAAATTTAGTCTTACATTACTTAAAGATATAACATGTATTGTGTTTATAAGTGAAGAAAACTTTCACCTTACAAGCTAGTTTTGTATTATTGAGTTAAGCCCAACAAACGTTTTTAAGACTTTATAGTCTTGGACCAAATTTTACGGTTATCTAAATGTTATTTTTTTTTCATGTATGAATGAATTGTTGGGGTTGGTTGAAAATATACAAGTTCTTTGAAGTTTCACGTCGCGTAAGTTTGTGTATAAAGAGAGAGTTCAAGGCTATATATAAGATACAAGTTCTTTGAAGTTTTACATCACGTAGTTTTGTGAAAGAAGAGGAATTCCAATGTTATATAAAGGATTCAAGTTCTTCATTCAAAGATGCAACAGTCAAATACACTTTTAGCTTGTATTTGACTTTCTTTATTCTCTTATACTTTTGTATTAGAGTGTTGTGAGATATACTTGTTCTCTTATACTCTTGTATTCAAGTGTTGTGAGACGTAAGTATAGTTAAATGTTTGTTTTGTAAAGTATGAGTGTATTGGAGTTTGGGTTAGTTGAGAGTATATTAGGTGTTTAACAATTTTCACTAACCAAAACGGCATCTACATCCACACCCTCATCTTGGAATAAAGATTTTTAACCCATGTCATAAGCTCTGAGACAATGACCACTACTATCTAAGTATATGGAACATGTTTGAACTTAGGCTTCAAAGGTTGAAATGATTGACAATTTGTTCAAGCCACTGTCTGATAAGAAGGATGTTCATTCATTTTTGATTTCTAAGTTTTTTCTTAACATAAATTAAGGGAAAATTGCTACCAAGATTTTTATCATATATTAACATATTCATCACTTTATATAAAGATACTGCAAAATAATGTCTTAATTTTTTCGACAACTTATTCTGTAATAAAAAGATCAAAGTTTTAATTTCGGTTTTAGTCACATAAATTGCGGTTTTGGCTTTCCTTCATTGCAACCTTCAACACCTACATTGTATTGCGTTTTAATGGGTAAATTTAGTCTTACATTACTTAAAGATATAACATGTATTGTCTTTATAAGTGAGGATAATTTTCACCTTACAAGCTAGTTTTGTATTATTGAGTTAAGCCCAACAAAAGTGTTTAAGACGTTAGAGTCTTGGACCAAATTTTAAGGTTATCTAAATTTTTTTTTCATGTATGAATGAATTGTTGGGGTTGGTTGAAAATATATAAGTTCTTTGAAGTTTCACGTCGCTTAATTTTGTGTATAAAGAGAGAATTCAAGGCTATATATAAGATACAAGTTCTTTGAAGTTTTACATCACTTAGTTTTGTGAAAGAAGAGGAATTCCAATGTTATGTATAGAATTCAAGTTCTTTATTCCAAGATGCAACAGTCAAAAACACTTTAAGCTTGTATTTTTGACTTTCTTTATTCTCTTATACTTTTGTATTAGAGTGTTGTGAGATATAGTTGTTCTCTTATACTCTTGTATTCGAGTGTTGTGAGATGTAAGTATAGTTAAATGTTTGTTTTGTAAAGTAAGAGTGTATTGGAGTTTGGGTTAGTTGAGAGTATATTAGGTGTTTTAACAATTTTCACCAACCAAAACGGCATCTACATCCACACCCTCATCTTGGAATGAAGATTTTTATCCCATGTCATAAGCTCTGAGACAATGACCACTACTATCTAAGTATATGGAACGTGTTTGAACTTAGGCTTCAAAGGTTGAAATGATTGACAATTTGTTCAAGCCACTGTCTGATAAGAAGGATGTTCATTCATTTTTGATTTCTAAGTTTTTTCTTAACATAAATTAAGGGAAAATTGCTACCAAGATTTTTATCATATCTTAACATATTCATCACTGTATATAAAGATACTGCAAAATAATGTCTTAATTTTTTCGACAACTTATTCTGTAATAAAAAGATCAAAGTTTTAATTTTGGTTTTAGTCACATAAATTGCGGTTTTGGCTTTCGTTCATTGCAACCTTAAACATCTACATTGTATTGCGTTTTAATGGGTAAATTTAGTCTTACATTACTTAAAGATATAACATGTATTGTCTTTATAAGTGAGGATAATTTTCACCTTACAAGCTAGTTTTGTATTATTGAGTTAAGCCCAACAAAGGTTTTTAAGACTTTATATTCTTGGACCAAACTTGAAGGTTATCTAAATGTTTTTTTTTCATGTATGAATGAATTGTTGGGGTTGGTTGAAAATATACAAGTTCTTTGAAGTTTCACGTCACTTAATTTTGTGTATAAAGAGAGAGTTCAAGGCTATATATAAGATACAAGTTCTTTGAAGTTTTACATCACTTAGTTTTGTGAAAGAAGCGGAATTCCAATGTTATATATAGGATTCAAGTTCTTCATTCCAAGATGCAACAGTCAAAAACACTTTAAGCTTGTATTTGACTTTCTTTATTCTCTTATACTTTTGTATTAGAGTGTTGGGAGATATACTTGTTCTCTTATACTCTTGTATTCGAGTGTTGTGAGATGTAAGTATAGTTAAATGTTTGTTTTGTAAAGTATGAGTGTATTAGAGTTTGGGTTAGTTGAGAGTATATTAGGTGTTTTAACAATTTTCACTAACCAAAACGGCATCTACATCCACACCCTCATCTTGGAATGAAGATTTTTATCCCATGTCATAAGCTCTGAGACAATGACCACTACTATCTAATTATATGGAACGTGTTTGAAATTAGGCTTCAAAGGTTGAAATGATTGACAATTTGTTCAAGCCACTGTCTGATAAGAAGGATGTTCATTCATTTTTGATTTATAAGTTTTTTCTTAAAGGGAAAATTTCTCCCAATATTTTTTTCATATCTTAACATATTCATCACTGTATATAAAGATACTGCAGAATAATATCTTAATTTTTTCGACAACTTATTCTGTAATAAAAAGATCAAAGGTTTAAATTCGGTTTTAGTCACATAAATTGCGGTTTTGGGTTTCGTTCATTGCAACCTTAAACACCTACATTGTATTGGGTTTTTATGGGTAAATTTAGTCTTACATTACCTAAAGATATAATATGTATTGTCTTTATAAGTGAGGATAATTTTCACCTTACAAGCTAGTTTTGTATTATTGAGTTAAGCCCAACAAAAGTTTTTAAGACTTTATATTATTGGACCAAATTTTAAGGTTATCTAAATGTTTTTTTTTCATGTATGAATGAATTGTTGGGGTTGGTTGAAAATATACAAGTTCTTTGAAGTTTCACGTCGCTTAATTTTGTGTATAAAGAGAGAGTTCAAGGCTATATATAAGATACAAGTTCTTTGAAGTTTTACATCACTTAGTTTTGTAAAAGAAGCGGAATTCCAATGTTATATATAGGATTCAAGTTCTTCATTCCAAGATGCAACAGTCAAAAACACTTTAAGCTTGTATTTGACTTTCTTTATTCTCTTATACTTTTGTATTAGAGTGTTGGGAGATATACTTGTTCTCTTATACTCTTGTATTCGAGTGTTGTGAGATGTAAGTATAGTTAAATGTTTGTTTTGTAAAGTATGAGTGTATTAGAGTTTGGGTTAGTTGAGAGTATATTAGGTGTTTTAACCATTTTCACTAACCAAAACGGCATCTACATCCACACCCTCATCTTGGAATGAATATTTTTATCCCATGTCATAAGCTCTGAGACAATGACCACTACTATCTAATTATATGGAACGTGTTTGAAATTAGGCTTCAAAGGTTGAAATGATTGACAATTTGTTCAAGCCACTGTCTGATAAGAAGGATGTTCATTCATTTTTGATTTATAAGTTTTTTCTTAACATAAATTAAGGGAAAATTTCTCCCAATATTTTTTTCATATCTTAACATATTCATCACTGTATATAAAGATACTGCAGAATAATATCTTAATTTTTTCGACAATTTATTCTGTAATAAAAAGATCAAAGGTTTAAATTCGGTTTTAGTCACATAAATTGTGGTTTTGTGTTTCGTTCATTGCAACCTTAAACACCTACATTGTATTGGGTTTTTATGGGTAAATTTAGTCTTACATTACCTAAAGATATAATATGTATTGTCTTTATAAGTGAGGATAATTTTCACCTTACAAGCTAGTTTTGTATTATTGAGTTAAGCCCAACAAAAGTTTTTAAGACTTTATATTATTGGACCAAATTTTAAGGTTATCTAAATGTTTTTTTTTCATGTATGAATGAATTGTTGGGGTTGGTTGAAAATATACAAGTTCTTTGAAGTTTCACGTCGCTTAATTTTGTGTATAAAGAGAGAGTTCAAGGCTATATATAAGATACAAGTTCTTTGAAGTTTTACATCACTTAGTTTTGTAAAAGAAGCGGAATTCCAATGTTATATATAGGATTCAAGTTCTTCATTCCAAGATGCAACAGTCAAAAACACTTTAAGCTTGTATTTGACTTTCTTTATTCTCTTATACTTTTGTATTAGAGTGTTGGGAGATATACTTGTTCTCTTATACTCTTGTATTCGAGTGTTGTGAGATGTAAGTATAGTTAAATGTTTGTTTTGTAAAGTATGAGTGTATTAGAGTTTGGGTTAGTTGAGAGTATATTAGGTGTTTTAACCATTTTCACTAACCAAAACGGCATCTACATCCACACCCTCATCTTGGAATGAATATTTTTATCCCATGTCATAAGCTCTGAGACAATGACCACTACTATCTAATTATATGGAACGTGTTTGAAATTAGGCTTCAAAGGTTGAAATGATTGACAATTTGTTCAAGCCACTGTCTGATAAGAAGGATGTTCATTCATTTTTGATTTATAAGTTTTTTCTTAACATAAATTAAGGGAAAATTTCTCCCAATATTTTTTTCATATCTTAACATATTCATCACTGTATATAAAGATACTGCAGAATAATATCTTAATTTTTTCGACAATTTATTCTGTAATAAAAAGATCAAAGGTTTAAATTCGGTTTTAGTCACATAAATTGTGGTTTTGTGTTTCGTTCATTGCAACCTTAAACACCTACATTGTATTGGGTTTTTATGGGTAAATTTAGTCTTACATTACCTAAAGATATAATATGTATTGTCTTTATAAGTGAGGATAATTTTCACCTTACAAGCTAGTTTTGTATTATTGAGTTAAGCCCAACAAAAGTTTTTAAGACTTTATATTATTGGACCAAATTTTAAGGTTATCTAAATGTTTTTTTTTCATGTATGAATGAATTGTTGGGGTTGGTTGAAAATATACAAGTTCTTTGAAGTTTCACGTCGCTTAATTTTGTGTATAAAGAGAGAGTTCAAGGCTATATATAAGATACAAGTTCTTTGAAGTTTTACATCACTTAGTTTTGTAAAAGAAGCGGAATTCCAATGTTATATATAGGATTCAAGTTCTTCATTCCAAGATGCAACAGTCAAAAACACTTTAAGCTTGTATTTGACTTTCTTTATTCTCTTATACTTTTGTATTAGAGTGTTGGGAGATATAGTTGTTCTCTTATACTCTTGTATTCGAGTGTTGTGAGATGTAAATATAGTGAAATGTATGTTTTGTAAAGTATGAGTGTATTGGAGTTTGGGTTAGTTGAGAGTATATTAGGTGTTTTAACAATTTTCACTAACCAAAACGGCATCTACATCCACACCCTCATCTTGGAATGAAGATTTTTATCCCATGTCATAAGCTCTGAGACAATGACCACTACTATCTAAGTATATGGAACGTGTTTGAAATTAGGCTTCAAAGGTTGAAATGATTGACAATTTGTTCAAGCCACTGTCTGATAAGAAGGATGTTCATTCATTTTTGATTTATAAGTTTTTTCTTAACATAAATTAAGGGAAAATTTCTCCCAATATTTTTTTCATATCTTAACATATTCATCACTGTATATAAAGATACTGCAGAATAATATCTTAATTTTTTCGACAACTTATTCTGTAATAAAAAGATCAAAGGTTTAAATTCGGTTTTAGTCACATAAATTGCGGTTTTGGGTTTCGTTCATTGCAACCTTAAACACCTACATTGTATTGGGTTTTTATGGGTAAATTTAGTCTTACATTACCTAAAGATATAATATGTATTGTCTTTATAAGTGAGGATAATTTTCACCTTACAAGCTAGTTTTGTATTATTGAGTTAAGCCCAACAAAAGTTTTTAAGACTTTATATTATTGGACCAAATTTTAAGGTTATCTAAATGTTTTTTTTTCATGTATGAATGAATTGTTGGGGTTGGTTGAAAATATACAAGTTCTTTGAAGTTTCACGTCACTTAATTTTGTGTATAAAGAGAGAGTTCAAGGTTATATATAAGATACAAGTTCTTTGATGTTTTACATCACTTAGTTTTGTGAAAGAAGAGGAATTCCAATGTTATATATAGGATTCAAGTTCTTCATTCCAAGATGCAACAGTCAAAAACACTTTAAGCTTGTATTTTTGACTTTCTTTATTCTCTTATACTTTTGTATTAGAGTGTTGTGAGATATAGTTGTTCTCTTATACTCTTGTATTCGAGTGTTGTGAGATGTAAATATAGTGAAATGTATGTTTTGTAAAGTATGAGTGTATTGGAGTTTGGGTTAGTTGAGAGTATATTAGGTGTTTTAACAATTTTCACTAACCAAAACGGCATCTACATCCACACCCTCATCTTGGAATGAAGATTTTTATCCCATGTCATAAGCTCTGAGACAATGACCACTACTATCTAAGTATATGGAACGTGTTTGAAATTAGGCTTCAAAGGTTGAAATGATTGACAATTTGTTCAAGCCACTGTCTGATAAGAAGGATGTTCATTCATTTTTGATTTCTAAGTTTTTTCTTAACATAAATTAAGGGAAAATTTCTCCCAAGATTTTTTTCATATCTTAACATATTCATCACTGTATATAAAGATACTGCAGAATAATATCTTAATTTTTTCGACAACTTATTCTGTAATAAAAAGATCAAAGTTTTAATTTCGGTTTTAGTCACATAAATTGCGGTTTTGGCTTTCCTTCATTGCAACCTTCAACACCTACATTGTATTGGGTTTTAATGGGTAAATTTAGTCTTAGATTACTTAAAGATATAACATGTATTGTCTTTATAAGTGAGGATAATTTTCACCTTACAAGCTAGTTTTGTATTATTGAGTTAAGCCCAACAAAAGTTTTAAAGACTTTATAGTCTTGGACCAAATTTTACGGTTATCTAAATGTTATTTTTTTTCATGTATGAATGAATTGTTGGGGTTGGTTGAAAATATACAAGTTCTATGAAGTTTCACGTCGCTTAATTTTGTGTATAAAGAGTGAATTCAAGGCTATATATAAGATACAAGTTCTTTGAAGTTTTACATCACTTAGTTTTGTGAAAGAAGAGGAAGTCCAATGTTATGTATAGGATTCAAGTTCTTCATTCCAAGATGCAACAGTCAAAAACACTTTAAGCTTGTATTTTTGACTTTCTTTATTCTCTTATACTTTTGTATTAGAGTGTTGTGAGATATAGTTGTTCTCTTATACTCTTGTATTCGAGTGTTGTGAGATGTAAATATAGTGAAATGTATGTTTTGTAAAGTATGAGTGTATTGGAGTTTGGGTTAGTTGAGAGTATATTAGGTGTTTTAACAATTTTCACTAACCAAAACGGCATCTACATCCACACCCTCATCTTGGAATGAAGATTTTTATCCCATGTCATAAGCTCTGAGACAATGACCACTACTATCTAAGTATATGGAACGTGTTTGAAATTAGGCTTCAAAAGTTGAAATGATTGACAATTTGTTCAAGCCACTGTCTGATAAGAAGGATGTTCATTCATTTTTCATTTCTAAGTTTTTTCTTAACATAAATTAAGGGAAAATTTCTCCCAAGATTTTTTTCATATCTTAACATATTCATCACTGTATATAAAGATACTGCAGAATAATATCTTAATTTTTTCGACAACTTATTCTGTAATAAAAAGATCAAAGTTTTAATTTCGGTTTTAGTCACATAAATTGCGGTTTTGGCTTTCCTTCATTGCAACCTTCAACACCTACATTGTATTGGGTTTTAATGGGTAAATTTAGTCTTAGATTACTTAAAGATATAACATGTATTGTCTTTATAAGTGAGGATAATTTTCACCTTACAAGCTAGTTTTGTATTATTGAGTTAAGCCCAACAAAAGTTTTAAAGACTTTATAGTCTTGGACCAAATTTTACGGTTATCTAAATGTTATTTTTTTTCATGTATGAATGAATTGTTGGGGTTGGTTGAAAATATACAAGTTCTATGAAGTTTCACGTCGCTTAATTTTGTGTATAAAGAGTGAATTCAAGGCTATATATAAGATACAAGTTCTTTGAAGTTTTACATCACTTAGTTTTGTGAAAGAAGAGGAAGTCCAATGTTATGTATAGGATTCAAGTTCTTCATTCCAAGATGCAACAGTCAAAAACACTTTAAGCTTGTATTTTTGACTTTCTTTATTCTCTTATACTTTTGTATTAGAGTGTTGTGAGATATAGTTGTTCTCTTATACTCTTGTATTCGAGTGTTGTGAGATGTAAATATAGTGAAATGTATGTTTTGTAAAGTATGAGTGTATTGGAGTTTGGGTTAGTTGAGAGTATATTAGGTGTTTTAACAATTTTCACTAACCAAAACGGCATCTACATCCACACCCTCATCTTGGAATGAAGATTTTTATCCCATGTCATAAGCTCTGAGACAATGACCACTACTATCTAAGTATATGGAACGTGTTTGAAATTAGGCTTCAAAAGTTGAAATGATTGACAATTTGTTCAAGCCACTGTCTGATAAGAAGGATGTTCATTCATTTTTCATTTCTAAGTTTTTTCTTAACATAAATTAAGGGAAAATTTCTCCCAAGATTTTTTTCATATCTTAACATATTCATCACTGTATATAAAGATACTGCAGAATAATATCTTAATTTTTTCGACAACTTATTCTGTAATAAAAAGATCAAAGTTTTAATTTCGGTTTTAGTCACATAAATTGCGGTTTTGGCTTTCCTTCATTGCAACCTTCAACACCTACATTGTATTGGGTTTTAATGGGTAAATTTAGTCTTAGATTACTTAAAGATATAACATGTATTGTCTTTATAAGTGAGGATAATTTTCACCTTACAAGCTAGTTTTGTATTATTGAGTTAAGCCCAACAAAAGTTTTAAAGACTTTATAGTTTTGGACCAAATTTTACGGTTATCTAAATGTTATTTTTTTTCATGTATGAATGAATTGTTGGGGTTGGTTGAAAATATACAAGTTCTATGAAGTTTCACGTCGCTTAATTTTGTGTATAAAGAGTGAATTCAAGGCTATATATAAGATACAAGTTCTTTGAAGTTTTACATCACTTAGTTTTGTGAAAGAAGAGGAAGTCCAATGTTATGTATAGGATTCAAGTTCTTCATTCCAAGATGCAACAGTCAAAAACACTTTAAGCTTGTATTTTTGACTTTCTTTATTCTCTTATACTTTTGTATTAGAGTGTATTGAGATATAGTTGTTCTCTTATACTCTTGTATTCGAGTGTTGTGAGATGTAAGTATAGTTAAATGTTTGTTTCGTAAAGTATGAGTGTATTGGAGTTTGGGTTAGTTGAGAGTATATTTGGTGATTTAACAATTTTCACTAACCAAAACGGCATCTACATCCACACCCTCATCTTGGAATGAAGATTTTTATCCCATGTCATAAGCTCTGAGACAATGACCACTACTATCTAAGTATATAGAACGTGTTTGAACTTAGGCTTCAAAGGTTGAAATGATTGACAATTTGTTCAAGCCACTGTCTGATAAGAAGGATGTTCATTCATTTTTGATTTCTAAGCTTTTTCTTAACATAAATTAAGGGAAAATTGCTACCAAGATTTTTGTCACATCTTAACATATTCATCACTGAATATAAAGATACTGCAAAATAATGTCTTAATTTTTTCGACAACTTATTCTGTAATAAAAAGATCAAAGTTTTAATTTCGGTTTTAGTCACATAAATTGCGGTTTTGGCTTTCGTTCATTGCAACCTTAAACACCTACATTGTATTGGGTTTTAATGGGTAAATTTAGTCTTACATTACTTAAAGATATAACATGTATTGTCTTTATAAGTGAGGATAAGTTACACCTTACAAGCTAGTTTTGTATTATTGAGTTAAGCCCAACAAAAGTTTTTAAGACTTTTTATTCTTGGACCAAATTTTAAGGTTATCTAAATGTTTTTTTTTCATGTATGAATAAATTGTTGGGGTTGATTGAAAATATACAAGTTCTTTGAAGTTTCATGTCTCTTAATTTTGTGTATAAAGAGAGAGTTCAAGGCTATATATAAGATACAAGTTCTTTTAAGTTTTACATCACTTAGTTTTGTAAAAGAAGAGGAATTCCAATGTTATATATAGGATTCAAGTTCTTCATTCCAAGATGCAACAGTCAAAAACACTTTAAGCTTGTATTTGACTTTCTTTATTCTCTTATACTTTTGTATTAGAGTGTTGTGAGATATAGTTGTTCTCTTATACTCTTGTATCCGAGTGTTGTGAGATGTAAGTATAGATAAATGTTTGTTTTGTAAAGTATGAGTGTATTGGAGTTTGGGTTAGTTAAGAGTATATTAGGTGTTTAACAATTTTCACTAACCAAAACGGCATCTACATCCACACCCTCATCTTGGAATGAAGATTTTTAACCCATGTCATAAGCTCTGAGACAATGACCACTACTATCTAAGTATATGGAACGTGTTTGAACTTAGGCTTCAAAGGTTGAAATGATTGGCAATTTGTTCAAGCCACTGTCTGATAAGAAGGATGTTCATTCATTTTTGATTTCTAAGTTTTTTCTTAACATAAATCAAGGGAAAATTGCTCCCAATATTTTTTTTCATATCTTAACATATTCATCATTGTATATAAAGATACTGCAGAATAATATCTTAATTTTTTGGACAACTTATTCTGTATGAAAAAGATCAAAGTTTGAATTTCGGTTTTAGTCACCTAAATTGCGGTTTTGCCTTTCCTTCATTGCAACCTTCAACACCTACATTGTATTGGGTTTTAATGGGTAAATTTAGTGTTACATTACTTAAAGATATAACATGTATTGTGTTTATAAGTGAAGAAAACTTACACCTTACAAGCTAGTTTTGTATTATTGAGTTAAGCCCAACAAAAGTTTTTAAGACTTTATAGTCTTGGACCAAACTTTACGGTTATCTAAATGTTATTTTTTTTTCATGTATGAATGAATTGTTGGGGTTGGTTGAAAATATACAAGTTCTTTGAAGTTTCACGTCGCGTAAGTTTGTGTATAAAGAGAGAGTTCAAGGCTATATATAAGATACAAGTTCTTTGAAGTTTTACATCACTTAGTTTTGTGAAAGAAGAGGATTTCCAATGTTATATAAAGGATTCAAGTTCTTCATTCAAAGATGCAACAGTCAAATACACTTTTAGCTTGTATTTGACTTTCTTTATTCTCTTATACTTTTGTATTAGAGTGTTGTGAGATATAGTTGTTCTCTTATACTCTTGTATTCAAGTGTTGTGAGACGTAAGTATAGTTAAATGTTTGTTTTGTAAAGTATGAGTGTATTGGAGTTTGGGTTAGTTGAGAGTATATTAGGTGTTTAACAATTTTCACTAACCAAAACGGCATCTACATCCACACCCTCATCTTGGAATAAAGATTTTTAACCCATGTCATAAGCTCTGAGACAATGACCACTACTATCTAAGTATATGGAACGTGTTTGAACTTAGGCTTCAAAGGTTGAAATGATTGACAATTTGTTCAAGCCACTGTCTGATAAGAAGGATGTTCATTCATTTTTGATTACTAAGTTTTTTCTTAACATAAATCAAGGGAAAATTGCTCCCAAGATTTTTTTTCATATCTTAACATATTCATCACTGTATATAACGATACTACAGAATAATATCTTAATTTTTTCGACAACTTATTCTATAATAAAAAGATCAATGTTTTAATTTCGGTTTTAGTCACCTAAATTGCGGTTTTGCCTTTCCTTCATTGCAACCTTGAACACCTAAATTGTATTGGGTTTTAATGGGTAAATTTAGTCTTAGATTACTTAAAGATATAACATGTATTGTCTTTATAAGTGAGGAAAATTTTCACCTTACAAGCTAGTTTTGTATTATTGAGTTAAGCCCAACAAAAGTTTTTAAGACTTTATAGTCTTGGACCAAATTTTACGGTTATCTAAATGTTATTTTTTTTCATGTATGAATGAATTGTTGGGGTTGGTTGAAAATATACAAGTTCTTTGAAGTTTCACGTCGCTTAATTTTGTGTATAAAGAGAGAATTCAAGGCTATATATAAGATACAAGTTCTTTGAAGTTTTACATCACTTAGTTTTGTGAAAGAAGAGGAATTCCAATGTTATGTATAGGATTCAAGTTCTTCATTCCAAGATGAAACAGTCAAAAACACTTTAAGCTTGTATTTTTGACTTTCTTTATTCTCTTATACTTTTGTATTAGAGTGTTGTGAGATATAGTTGTTCTCTTATACTCTTGTATTCAAGTGTTGTGAGATGTAAGTATAGTTAAATGTTTGTTTCGTAAAGTATGAGTGTATTGCAGTTTGGGTTAGTTGAGAGTATATTAGGTGTTTTAACAATTTTCACTAACCAAAACGGCATCTACATCCACACCCTCATCTTGGAATGAAGATTTTTATCCCATGTCATAAGCTCTGAGACAATGACCACTACTATCTAAGTATATGGAACGTGTTTGAACTTAGGCTTCAAAGGTTGAGATGATTGACAATTTGTTCAAGCCACTGTCTGATAAGAAGGATGTTCATTCATTTTTGATTTCTAAGCTTTTTCTTAACATAAATTAAGGGAAAATTGCTACCATGATTTTTCTCATATCTTAACATATTCATCACTGTATATAAAGATACTGCAAAATAATGTCTTAATTTTTTCGACAACTTATTCTGTAATAAAAAGATCAAAGTTTTAATTTCGGTTTTAGTCACATAAATTGCGGTTTTGGCTTTCGTTCATTGCAACCTAAAACACCTACATTGTATTGGGTTTTAATGGGTAAATTTAGTCTTACATTACTTAAAGATATAACATGTATTGTCTTTATAAGTGAGGATAAGTTTCACCTTACAAGCTAGTTTTGTATTATTGAGTTAAGCCCAACAAAAGTTTTTAAGACTTTTTATTCTTTGACCAAATTTTAAGGTTATCTAAATGTTTTTTTTTTCAATGTATGAATGAATTGTTGGGGTTGGTTGAAAATATACAAGTTCTTTGAAGTTTCACGTCGCTTAATTTTGTGTATAAAGAGAGGGTTCAAGGCTATATATAAGATATAAGTTCTTTGATGTTTTACATCACTTAGTTTTGTGAAAGAAGAGGAATTCCAATGTTATATATAGGATTCAAGTTCTTCATTCCCAGATGCAACAGTCAAAAACACTTTAAGCTTGTATTTGACTTTCTTTATTCTCTTATACTTTTGTATTAGAGTGTTGGGAGATATAGTTGTTCTCTTATACTATTGTATTCGAGTGTTGTGAGATGTAAGTATAGTTAAATGTTTGTTTTGTAAAGTATGAGTGTATTGGAGTTTGGGTTTGTTGAGAGTATATTATGTGTTTTAACAATTTTCACTAACCAAAACGGCATCTACATCCACACCCTCATCTTGGAATGAAGATTTTTATCCCATGTCATAAGCTCTGAGACAATGACCACTACTATCTAATTATATGGAACGTGTTTGAAATTAGGCTTCAAAGGTTGAAATGATTGACAATTTGTTCAAGCCACTGTCTGATAAGAAGGATGTTCATTCATTTTTGATTTATAAGTTTTTTCTTAACATAAATTAATGGAAAATTGCTCCCAATATTTTTTTCATATCTTAACATATTCATCACTGTATATAAAGATACTGCAGAATAATATCTTAATTTTTTCGACAACTTATTCTGTAATAAGAAGATCAAAGGTTTAAATTCGGTTTTAGTCGCATAAATTGCGGTTTTGGCTTTCGTTCATTGCAACCTTAAACACCTACGTTGTATTGGGTTTTAATGGGTAAATTTAGTCTTACATTACTTAAAGATATAATATGTATTGTCTTTATAAGTGAGGATAATTTTCACCTTACAAGCTAGTTTTGTATTATTGAGTTAAGCCCAACAAAAGTTTTTAAGACTTTATATTATTGGACCAAATGTTAAGGTTATCTAAATGTTTTTTTTTTCATGTATGAATGAATTGTTGGGGTTGGTTGAAAATATACAAGTTCTTTGAAGTTTCATGTCTCTTAATTTTCTGTATAAAGAGAGAGTTCAAGGCTATATATAAGATACAAGTTCTTTTAAGTTTTACATCACTTAGTTTTGTAAAAGAAGAGGAATTCCAATGTTATATATAGGATTCAAGTTCTTCATTCCAAGATGCAACAGTCAAAAACACTTTAAGCTTGTATTTGACTTTCTTTATTCTCTTATACTTTTGTATTAGAGTGTTGTGAGATATAGTTGTTCTCTTATACTCTTGTATTCGAGTGTTGTGAGATGTAAGTATAGATAAATGTTTGTTTTGTAAAGTATGAGTGTATTGGAGTTTGGGTTAGTTGAGAGTATATTAGGTGTTTAACAATTTTCACTAACCAAAACGGCATCTACATCCACACCCTCATCTTGGAATGAAGATTTTTAACCCATGTCATAAGCTCTGAGACAATGACCACTACTATCTAAGTATATGGAACGTACTTGAACTTAGGCTTCTAAGGTTGAAATGATTGACAATTTGTTCAAGCCACTGTCTGATAAGAAGGATGTTCATTCATTTTTGATTTCTAAGTTTTTTCTTAACATAAATCAAGGGAAAATTGCTCCCAAGATTTTTTTTAATATCTTAACATATTCATCACTGTATATAAAGATACTGCAGAATAATATCTTAATTTTTTTGACAACTTATTCTGTATTAAAAAGATCAAAGTTTGAATTTCGGTTTTAGTCACCTAAATTGCGGTTTTGCCTTTCCTTCATTGCAACCTTCAACACCTACATTGTATTGGGTTTTAATGGGTAAATTTAGTCTTACATTACTTAAAGATATAACATGTATTGTGTTTATAAGTGAAGAAAACTTTCACCTTACAAGCTAGTTTTGTATTATTGAGTTAAGCCCAACAAAAGTTTTTAAGACTT
Organism: Lathyrus sativus; assembly: GCA_963859935.3. Lineage (NCBI taxonomy): Eukaryota > Viridiplantae > Streptophyta > Magnoliopsida > Fabales > Fabaceae > Lathyrus > Lathyrus sativus. The sequence continues at coordinate 547,491,235 of OZ012741.1, forward strand.
TATAGTCTTGGACCAAATTTTACGGTTATCTAAATGTTATTTTTTTTTTCATGTATGAATGAATTGTTGGGGTTGGTTGAAAATATACAAGTTCTTTGAAGTTTCACGTCGCGTAAGTTTGTGTATAAAGAGAGAGTTCAAGGCTATATATAAGATACAAGTTCTTTGAAGTTTTACATCACTTAGTTTTGTGAAAGAAGAGGAATTCCAATGTTATATAAAGGATTCAAGTTCTTCATTCAAAGATGCAACAGTCAAATACACTTTTAGCTTGTATTTGACTTTCTTTATTCTCTTATACTTTTGTATTAGAGTGTTGTGAGATATAAGTGTTCTCTTATACTCTTGTATTCGAGTGTTGTGAGATGTAAGTATAGTTAAATGTTTGTTTTGTAAAGTACGAGTGTATTGGATTTTGGGTTAGTTGAGAGTATATTAGGTGATTAACAATTTTCACTAACCAAAACGGCATCTACATCCACACCCTCATCTTGGAATAAAGATTTTTAACCCATGTCATAAGCTCTGAGACAATGACCACTACTATCTAAGTATATGGAACGTGTTTGAACTTAGGCTTCAAAGGTTGAAATGATTGACAATTTGTTCAAGCCACTGTCTGATAAGAAGGATGTTCATTCATTTTTGATTACTAAGTTTTTTCTTAACATAAATCAAGGGAAAATTGCTCCCAAGATTTTTTTTCATATCTTAACATATTCATCACTGTATATAACGATACTGCAGAATAATATCTTAATTTTTTCGACAACTTATTCTATAATAAAAAGATCAAAGTTTCAATTTCGGTTTAAGTCACCTAAATTGCGGTTTTGCCTTTCCTTCATTGCAACCTTGAACACCTACATTGTATTGGGTTTTAATGGGTAAATTTAGTCTTAGATTACTTAAAGATATAACATGTATTGTCTTTATAAGTGAGGAAAATTTTCACCTTACAAGCTAGTTTTGTATTATTGAGTTAAGCCCAACAAAAGTTTTTAAGACTTTATAGTCTTGGACCAAATTTTACGGTATCTAAATGTTATTTTTTTTCATGTATGAATGAATTGTTGGGGTTGGTTGAAAATATACAAGTTCTTTGAAGTTTCACGTCGCTTAATTTTGTGTATAAAGAGAGAATTCAAGGCTATAGATAAGATACAAGTTCTTTGAAGTTTTACATCACTTAGTTTTGTGAAAGAAGAGGAATTCCAATGTTATGTATAGGATTCAAGTTCTTCATTCCAAGATGTAACAGTCAAAAACACTTTAAGCTTGTATTTTTGACTTTCTTTATTCTCTTATACTTTTGTATTAGAGTGTTGTGAGATATAGTTGTTCTCTTATACTCTTGTATTCGAGTGTTTTGAGATGTAAGTATAGTTAAATGTTTGTTTCGTAAAGTATGAGTGTATTGGAGTTTGGGTTAGTTGAGAGTATATTAGGTGTTTTAACAATTTTCACTAACCAAAACGGCATCTACATCCACACCCTCATCTTGGAATGAAGATTTTTATCCCATGTCATAAGCTCTGAGACAATGACCACTACTATCTAAGTATATGGAACGTGTTTGAACTTAGGCTTCAAAGGTTGAAATGATTGACAATTTGTTCAAGCCACTGTCTGATAAGAAGGATGTTCATTCATTTTTGATTTCTAAGCTTTTTCTTAACATAAATTAAGGGAAAATTGCTACCAAGATTTTTGTCATATCTTAACATATTCATCACTGTATATAAAGATACTGCATAATAATGTCTTAATTTTTTCGACAACTTATTCTGTAATAAAAAGATCAAAGTTTTAATTTCGGTTTTAGTCACATAAATTGCGGTTTTGGCTTTCGTTCATTGCAACCTTAAACACCTACATTGTATTGGGTTTTAATGGGTAAATTTAGTCTTATATTACTTAAAGATATAACATGTATTGTCTTTATAAGTGAGGATAAGTTTCACCTTACAAGCTAGTTTTGTATTATTGAGTTAAGCCCAACAAAAGTTTTTAAGACTTTTTATTCTTGGACCAAATTTTAAGGTTATCTAAATGTTTTTTTTTATGTATGAATGAATTGTTGGGGTTGGTTGAAAATATACAAGTTCTTTGAAGTTTCACGTCGCTTAATTTTGTGTATAAAGAGAGAGTTCAAGGCTATATATAAGATATAAGTTCTTTGATGTTTTACATCACTTAGTTTTGTGAAAGAAGAGGAATTCCAATATTATATATAGGATTCAAGTTCTTCATTCCCAGATGCAACAGTCAAAAACACTTTAAGCTTGTATTTGACTTTCTTTATTCTCTTATACTTTTGTATTATAGTGTTGGGAGATATAGTTGTTCTCTTATACTATTGTATTCGAGTGTTGTGAGATGTAAGTATAGTTAAATGTTTGTTTTGTAAAGTATGAGTGTATTGGAGTTTGGGTTAGTTGAGAGTATATTAGGTGTTTTAACAATTTTTACTAACCAAAACGGCATCTACATCCAGACCCTCATCTTGGAATGAAGATTTTTATCCCATGTCATAAGCTCTGAGACAATGACCACTACTATCTAATTATATGGAACATGTTTGAAATTAGGCTTCAAAGGTTGAAATGATTGACAATTTGTTCAAGCCACTGTCTGATAAGAAGGATGTTCATTCATTTTTGATTTATAAGTTTTTTCTTAACATAAATTAAGGGAAAATTGCTCCCAAGAATTTTTTCATATCTTAACATATTCATCACTGTATATAAAGATACTGCAGAATAATATCTTAATTTTTTCGACAACTTATTCTGTAATAAAAAGATCAAAGGTTTAAATTCGGTTTTAGTCACATAAATTGCGGTTTTGGCTTTCGTTCATTGCAACCTTAAACACCTACATTGTTTTGGGTTTTAATGGGTAAATTTAGTCTTACATTACTTAAAGATATAATATGTATTGTCTTTATAAGTGAGGATAATTTTCACCTTACAAGCTAGTTTTGTATTATTGAGTTAAGCCCAACAAAAGTTTTTAAGACTTTATATTATTGGACCAAATGTTAAGGTTATCTAAATGTTTTTTTTTCATGTATGAATGAATTGTTGGGGTTGGTTGAAAATATACAAGTTCTTTGAAGTTTCATGTCTCTTAATTTTGTGTATAAAGAGAGAGTTCAAGGCTATATATAAGATACAAGTTCTTTTAAGTTTTACATCACTTAGTTTTGTAAAAGAAGAGGAATTCCAATGTTATATATAGGATTCAAGTTCTTCATTCCAAGATGCAACAGTCAAAAACACTTTAAGCTTGTATTTGACTTTCTTTATTCTCTTATACTTTTGTATTAGAGTGTTGTGAGATATAGTTGTTCTCTTATACTCTTGTATTCGAGTGTTGTGAGATGTAAGTATAGTTAAATGTTTCTTTTGTAAAGTATGAGTGTATTGGAGTTTGGGTTAGTTGAGAGTATATTAGGTGTTTAACAATTTTCACTAACCAAAACGGCATCTACATCCACACCCTCATCTTGGAATAAAGATTTTTAACCCATGTCATAAGCTCTGAGATAATGACCACTACTATCTAAGTATATGGAACGTGTTTGAACTTAGGCTTCAAAGGTTGAAATAATTGACAATTTGTTCAAGCCACTGTCTGATAAGAAGGATATTCATTCATTTTTGATTACTAAGTTTTTTCTTAACATAAATCAAGGGAAAATTGCTCCCAAGATTTTTTTTCATATCTTAACATATTCATCACTGTATATAACGATACTGCAGAATAATATCTTAATTTTTTCGACAACTTATTCTATAATAAAAAGATCAAAGTTTTAATTTCGGTTTTAGTCACCTAAATTGCGGTTTTGCCTTTCCTTCATTGCAACCTTGAACACCTACATTGTATTGGGTTTTAATGGGTAAATTTAGTCTTACATTACTTAAAGATATAACATGTATTGTCTTTATAAGTGAGGAAAATTTTCACCTTACAAGCTAGTTTTGTATTATTGAGTTAAGCCCAACAAAAGTTTTTAAGACTTTATAGTCTTGGACCAAATTTTACGGTTATCTAAATGTTATTTTTTTTCATGTATGAATGAATTGTTGGGGTTGGTTGAAAATATACAAATTCTTTAAAGTTTCACGTCGCTTAATTTTGTGTATAAAGAGAGAGTTCAAGGCTAGATATAATATACAAGTTCTTTGAAGTTTTACATCACTTAGTTTTGTGAAAGAAGAGGAATTCCAATGTTACATATAGGATTCAAGTTCTTCATTCCAAGATGCAACAGTCAAATACACTTTTAGCTTGTATTTGACTTTCTTTATTCTCTTATACTTTTGTATTTCAGTGTTGTGAGATATAGTTGTTCTCTTATACTCTTGTATTCGAGTGTTGTGAGATGTGAGTATAGTTAAATGTTTGTTTTGTAATGTATGAGTGTATTGGAGTTTGGGTTAGTTAAGAGTATATTAGGGGTTTTAACAATTTTCACTAACCAAAACGGCATCTACATCCACACCCTCATCTTGTTATGAAGATTTTTATCCCATGTCATAAGCTCTGAGACAATGACCACTACTATCTAAGTATATGGAACGTGTGTTAAATTAGGCTTCAAAGGTTGAAATGATTGACAATTTGTTCAAGCCACTGTCTGATAAGAAGGATGTTCATTCATTTTTTATTTCTAAGTTTTTTCTTAACACAAATTAAGGGAAAATTGCTCCCAAGATTATTTTCATATCTTAACATATTCATCACTGTATATAAAGATACTGCAGAAAAATATCTTAATTTTTTCGACAACTTATTCTGTAATAAAAAGATCAAAGTTTTAATTTCGGTTTTAGTCACATAAATTGCGGGTTTGGCTTTCCTTCATTGCAACCTTCAACACCTACATTGTATTGGGTTTTAATGGGTAAATTTAGGCTTACATTACGTAAAGATATAACATGTATTGTCTTTATAAGTGAGGATAATTTTCACCTTACAAGCTAGTTTTGTATTATTGAGTTAAGCCCAACAAAAGTTTTTAAGACTTTATATTCTTGGACCAAATTTTAAGGTTATCTAAATGTTTTTTTTTTCATGTATGAACGAATTGTTGGGGTTGGTTGAAAATATACAAGTTCTTTGAAGTTTCACGTCGCTTAATTTTGTGTATAAAGAGAGAGTTCAAGGCTATATATAAGATACAAGTTCTTTGAAGTTTTACATCACTTAGTTTTGTGAAAGAAGAGGAATTCCAATGTTATATATAGGATTCAAGTTCTTCATTCCAAGATGCAACAGTCAAAAACACTTTAAGCTTGTATTTGACTTTCTTTATTCTCTTATACTTTTGTATTAGAGTTTTGTGAGATATAGTTGTTGTAACATCCTAATTTTTCCATACACTAAATAATATATCTAGTTAGATTTGAGATTTTAACAATGCTAGTTATTAAAAATTAAATGTTGAAACTAACACTTATAATAATTAATTTATTAATTAATTACTTTTTATATTTATTACTTTTATTCTTCAATTTGAATATCATCGTTTCATTTTATAAACTAAACTTTGAAATTTAAATTGGTACTTAAAACCCTTAACTTTAAGTTAATTAATTATTCATATTATTATTATCATTATTGTTGTTCTTGTTTTGTTATTATTAATTGATTTTATTTTATTTGAATATTATCATTTTACTCTATAAACCAATTAATAAATAAAATAATCTTAAGACAATAAAAATATCAAATAACTATCCTTTTTACTATTTTTATTATTATTAATATTATTAACATTTTACTTTTTATAAAAGAAATATATATCTCATTTTCTATTAATATCCTACATAATATTATGTCATGAAATCAAGCTCCCATACCTTTGTCATAAATTATTTTCACAAAGTCATACTAGAACACCTAAAGCACTATTGATGAAAGATTAGTAAATATTTGATAGAGACATATTTACTAGCAAGAGTTGAAAAGTTGGAAGGTATGGGCAAAAGATGATAAATTATGTTATTTTAATATTTTACAACTAGTATAAATAGGGGTCTCTTCCACCCCATTTTCATTCATTCAATCACAAATCATCTTTCTTACTTCTTTACTTCTTTCCTTCTCTAATTTCTTCATATAGCAATATTAGTTTTAGTTATCGAAGTTCCCACGATATCGGTTCGTAACCTTTAGAGTATTTTGTGGTAAAAGTTCTTCTAAAGTTTCAAGGGAGTTTTATACGTCAAAGTTCTGCCCAAATCATTTTCATAAGTAATCGGTTCTTGGCAAAGATCGAAGACAACACTTGTGGACTTTCAACAACACTCAACAAAAGGTGGGGGCAAGATTTCGTATACGATTGGGACGGTTAGCGTAAAATAACTTAATATATATGTGTGTAGTGGTGACCTAAGCCCTACTAGCGATAAATAATTAAGGAGAGCCTATTCTCAAATAATGATTTTCACAAATCACTAGGCGAGGTTACGCCGGCCTTAATTAATTATCATAGGAATAATCTTTGACAATTTGGTATTGTATTGTGCTTGCATTATTCGGTTAATTTTATAATTGTTTATTTTATTTATACTTGAATGATTGTGATTGATAGATTAAGGAAATAATCGGTTAATGAGAGAAAAACATTGCTAGATATTAAGTAATTGATCCCCATTAACATAAGGAAAGTTGGATACAATGAGTAGTTATATTTGGTTGGGTTCTGGCTAAGGAAAGACTTGGTCGACTATGCCGTTTACAGTCCACCTCTCTTACCTGGGAAGTTAACCATACAATTACCCATTATACAAACTGAACTTATTATGTAAGGACAAAGATCAAATATGGCAAGACATTGGATGGATTTGGTACTCAACCTAAGTATCTAGATAATAAGTATAACTTGAAAAGTTGATACGATAATTCCCCATTATTAACTTAATACTTATGGCTAAGAGTTGCCACAAGATGAGTGAGTGATCATATAGACTTGCATTAAGGAATGTGTAAGTCCACCGCCGTGCGGTATGGGACGCACGAGGTTGATCAGTCGCCTGCAATCCCGACGGGGATTATTATCTATGCATGCTAGGCAAGACAAGGTTCTTGGCCTGAATTCTCAGGGACGATCGACTTATAACACCTAGGCTCCATGTGAAGTTAGGTGGCGTAGCTCTTGGTAATTGGGAGTACGTTGGTGGCATGTGGTCTAGTGATATCTGATCTTGGTAAATGGGATAGATATCATTGACAGCGTTTAGTGGCCTGAGTCAGCATATAGTTCAGGGATGCATTAGAATAAATAAAGTATATGTAATTGTGGGTATAAGATACGCTTGTTTGTATAAATATGGTTTCCATATATATTATTATTTTACACATTCATTCCCACTTTTAAACTTGTACATGAATCTTAGCCCTGTGTCATTTTTGTTTTGCATTTTGGATTATTTTATGACGATCAGACGATGAGCTCGAATCTTGCGTACTTCCCGACAACTCAGAAGGAAAGGATATGAAGTGACGTGGAGATGTGTTACTATAACATCTAGATTGGGAGCTGTTAGTGTTTTGTCAAACGCTAATCACATCCCTACTACTACAGTCAGTATAAGTGTCAGTCTTGTTGGACTTAGGAGGTCCCTTTTGGTATGCTTTCTTTTTGGTTTCCTTTCTGTACTTTTATTTTATGTTTTATCTATGTGGCAAGGCCGCTAGTCTTAACGGTGTCAAACTCTGTAAAATATATTTGAAGCATATGTATGTGAAACAGTATGTTTTTAAATAATTAAGTATTGTCCTTTAAAAATTTCAAATTTTTCTGTATTTTTATAAGGTTTCATTAGAATTCCACTAATGGGACATAGGCTGTCTCATTTAATGGTATCAGAGCTGGTCGATTCAGCTCGGACCGTAAGTGTCTAGAATTATACTGACTGTATCAAGTTGGATTCCAAACTGGATGATAACTTTTCTTCTGTGCATTGAGTCTTCATCTTGAGAGCCTTCTAGTATAATGGTCTAGGAAACTTATTTAGCACACTTTATTTTTCCTCCCCAACGGTCACAAACCCAACGGTAACGTAACGGACACTTCACAAAATTCACTTTATAAATACTTCACACCCATCCATTATTTTCATATCAATTCCTAAATATTTATCTATACCTTTCAAATGGCTAAATCCTTTCTTTTATTCATCACTCTTCTTGTCATTATTTTGTTTGTTATTGGTATCATCAAGCATGAAGAATTAGGTAAAGATTTCGTAGCAATAATGATAATTATAGTTTTACCACTATTAGTCTTAGCTTGGTTTACAAGTAGAGGTTTTTGAATGAGACATGGTCACGATTTTTGTAATCGTTGTTATTAAATAAATTGATACATTTTTGTTTATACATTAAATGTTGATTATGTTTTCCTGAATTCTAGTTATATTTAAGATATTAATTCAACATTTTAGACACAATTATCCCTTGCCTGTGGGAGACTTGATAAAAATCCTTATCGATGAATCATTCATTGGGATATAAATATACATAATTGTTATGTTCTTTATGTCTTGTGAATGATTGAACCTAATAACTATTCCTTTTCAGGAAGTTATGGTTCAGAACGTCAGAGGTGCGAGGCGTGGTAGGAGTGCTGCTAGAGGCACTACTAGAGGTATACGTAGGAATGCGAGTGATGAAGTTACTCCTGAAGGAGCACCTACCATTCCCATTGGACGAGAAGATCATTCCCAAACTGGAACGAACTCTCAAGCTGACACTCGAGATGTTCGTGAACTTGCTGCAGCTGTGTTAGTTCAAACACAACAAAATGCTCAAATCCTGCAAATCACTCGAGATCATCAACTCTTTCAGCAACAACAAAGGGAAATGGTGCATGAGGATACAGGATTGAACTCGTTTCTGAAAGGAAAACCACCACAGTTTGGTGGTGACTTTAATCCGGAGGGTGCTGAGAAATGGTTGCAAGAAATGGAGAAGATATTTTCTTTCACTCACTGTAGAGAGAATAGAAGGGTTGGTTATGCAACATTCATGCTGACAGGCGATGCTGAAGCTTGGTGGAGAGGAAAGTATAGATTATTGGAAGAGGAAGGAAGAGAAATCAATTGGACCTTGTTCAAAGAAGAATTTTTGGGGAAGTATTTTCCAAAGTTATGTAGGAAAGAGAAGGAGAGAGAATTTCAGAATCTACGTCAAGGTGTGATGACGGTGGGAGAATATACTAGGAAGTTTGAATCCTTGCTAAAGTATTCTGAGTTTTACCGCTTGCATCCAAGGGAAGAATGGATGTGTGAAAAGTATCAAGATGGATTGAAATATGATATCCAGAGGGCAGTTTTACCTCTGCATATTATGCGCTTTGGTGAGCTAGTAGAAAGGTGTCTGGAGTTGGAAGGGATTGACAATAGGAAGAATCAATATGGATCAGGAGGATCAACCCAAAACAACAATCACAAGGGCCACTTTAACCGAGGCCACGGAGGAAGAATCCAACGAGGGGGTAGGCCATATCAAAGGCCTACACCTTATCATAACCAGGATTCTAGAAGGTTAATGTTCAAGTGTTACAGCTGTGGAGGGGCACATCTTAACAAAGATTGTCCAAATAGAAATATTGGAACTTGTTTTCGCTGTGGTCAGAAAGGCCACTTTCTCAAAGATTGTCCCCAAGGACAAAGTCAACCAACAGGCCAGAGGAGCGGCCTAATAAACAATAACAACATAGGGAGAGCAAGAAATGGAGGCCCAAGTGTTGGTCAGAGACCTCAGAATCAAAATAAGCCAACCACAGGAAGAGTATTTACAATTAGAGGAGCTGAGATCTCAAAGTCAGCTGGGTTAATTCAAGGTATGTGTTTAATTGGAGATAAGTTGGTATCAGTTTTATTCGATTCAGGAGCTACACATTCTTTTATATCTACCTCTTGTGCTGAATTTTTGGGATTCGAAATTGTTGATCACGATTATAAGTTGACTATCACAACTCCCTCGGGAGAAAGAATGGTAACTTATTCAGTCTGTGTAGACTGTCCAATAATCTTAGAAAATAGAAGATTCTTAGTAGATCTTGTGGTACTCCCGCTACAAGACCTAGATGTCATCTTAGGAATGGATTGGTTATCAGCCAACGATGTCAACTTGAGATGCAAGGAGAAAATTTTTACATTTGGAGAAGATAGTGGAGAAATCAGCAAAGCTGAAACCCTCACTCAAAGTTTTATGATGCTATTCTCCATGTCAGTAGGAGAAACCCCTAGTGTGGAAAATTTTCCCGTAGTCTGTGAATTCCCGGAAGTCTTTCCAGAAGAAGTTCCAGGTTTACCACCGGTTAGGGAAGTGGAATTTTCTATAGACTTGGTTCCAGGAACTGGACCAATTTCTATATCTCCTTATCGAATGTCACCCTCAGAGCTTGCGGAGTTAAAGAAACAATTAGACGAGATGTTAGAGAAAGAATTTATTAGACCAAGTGTATCGCCATGGGGAGCTCCAATCTTGTTTGTGAAGAAGAAGGATGGTTCTTCTAGACTTTGTGTGGATTACAGACAACTCAATAAAGCCACTGTGAAAAACAAGTATCCTTTGCCTAGAATCGACGACTTGATGGATCAGTTAAAAGGAGCATCAGTATTCTCAAAGATTGACTTGAAGTCTGGATATCATCAGATCAGGGTGAAGGAAGATGATATTCCAAAAACAGCTTTTAGATCCCGTTATGGACACTATGAGTACTTAGTTATGCCATTTGGTTTGACTAATGCTCCAGCAGTATTCATGGATTACATGAATAGGATCTTTAGGTCATACTTAGATCAATTTGTTGTAGTTTTCATTGATGACATTCTGATTTATTCCAAGAATGAGGTAGAGCACAGAGAACATTTGAGAATTGTGCTACAGATATTAAAGGACCTTCAATTGTACGCGAAATTCTCGAAATGTGAATTTTGGTTGAAGGAGGTACAATTTCTTGGTCATGTAATTAGTAAAGAAGGTATTGCAGTAGACCCAAGTAAAGTCGAAGCAATAACAAAGTGGGAGAGTCCAAAGAATGTTGGCGAGATTCGAAGTTTTCTTGGACTAGCTGGATATTATCGGAGGTTCATTGAAGGATTTTCAAAGATCGCTTTGCCCATGACTCAGTTAACGAGGAAAGGTAAAAACTTTGAATGGACTAAAGAGTGTGAAGAAAGTTTTCAGAAGCTAAAGGAAAGATTGACTTCATCACCAATACTCATCTTACCAGACCCATTAGGAAATTTTGATGTGTATTGTGATGCGTCATATCAAGGTCTTGGGTGTGTGTTGATGCAAGAAAGGAAAGTGATAGCTTATGCATCAAGACAATTGAAGGTGCATGAGAGGAACTACCCAACTCACGACCTAGAGTTAGCGGCAATTGTGTTTGCCTTAAAGATTTGGAGGCATTATCTTTATGGATCAAAGTTCACTGTGTTAAGTGATCACAAAAGCCTGAAGCATTTATTTGATCAGAAAGATTTAAACATGAGACAAAGGCGCTGGATGGAATTCTTGAAGGACTATGATTTTGAGTTGCAATATCATCCCGGAAAGGCCAATGTTGTAGCAGACGCTTTGAGTCGAAAGAAACTTCATGTATCTGCAATGATGTTGAAGGAAGAAGAGTTGATTGACAAATTCGTGGATTTAAACTTAGGAGTACATCACAATGAAGGAAGTATATTCATAGGCGCTATTGTCGTGTCTAATGAATTTCTGAAATGGATCAAAGATGAACAACAACTTGATGACCGTCTAGTGAGCATAAAGGAAAATATAAGAAATGGTCAAAATGGAGAGTTTAACATAAGGAGTGATGGAATCCTAAGGTTTAAAGAAAGGTTGTGTGTACCTCAAAATCAGGATATTCAAAAGTTGATTTTGGAAGAGGGCCACAAAAGTAAGTTGAGTTTTCATCCAGGAGCCACAAAGATGTATCAAGACTTGAAGAAAATGTTTTGGTGGGTTGGAATGAAGAGACATATAGCAGAATATGTTCAAAGTTGCTTGGTATGTCAGAAGGCAAAGATTGAACATCAGAAGCCAGCCGGATTGCTACAACCTTTAGATATTCCAGAGTGGAAGTGGGACGGAATAGCCATGGATTTTGTAACCGCTTTGCCTAAGACTCAGAAACAACATGATGCAATTTGGGTGATCATTGATAGGTTGACAAAGAGTGCACATTTCATTCCCATCAACCAGACGTTTAAATTAGAGAGACTAGCTCAGGTATATGTAAAGGAGATTGTTAGATTGCATGGAATACCTTCAAGTATAGTCAGTGATAGAGATCCCAGATTCACATCAAATTTTTGGCATCAGTTGCATTTAGAGTTAGGAACAAAACTGAGGTTAAGTTCAGCTTATCATCCCCAAACGGATGGCCAGTCTGAGAGGACGATTCAATCGTTAGAGGATTTGTTGAGAGCTTGTGCTCTTGAACACAAAGGAAGTTGGGACGAGTTCTTACCATTGATTGAGTTTACTTACAACAATAGTTTTCACTCAAGTATCGGCATGGCTCCATATGAAGCATTATACGGAAGAAAGTGTCGTACACCTTTATGTTGGTATGAGGTTGGAGAAAATAAAATATTGGGTTCAGAATTCGTGCAACAAACGACAGATCAGGTTAAACTTATTAGAGAAAAAATGAAGGCAGCACAGGACCGTCAAAAGAGTTATAATGATAAGAGGAGAAGACCTTTGGAGTTCGAGGCAGGAGATCACGTGTTCATTAGGGTAACTCCTAGGGCGGGAATTGCACGAGCAATCAAAACTAGGAAGTTAACACCAAGGTTTATCGGGCCTTTTCAAATTCTACGGCGGATTGGACCTGTAGCGTATCACATTGCTTTGCCGCCAAACTTGTCTAATCTTCATGATGTATTTCATGTATCACAACTGAGGAAGTATTATCCGGACCCTTCACATGTCATTGAGCCTGAAACTGTGGAACTTAGAGATAATTTGGAATATGAGGCTATACCTGTCAAGATCTTAGATCATCGTATTAAAGAACTTCGTGGAAAGCAAATACCATTGGTTAGAGTCGTGTGGGATGATGTAACTGGTGATTCTACTTGGGAAAGAGAAGAAGACATGCGTCAGAAGTATCCACATATGTTTTAGGTACGCTAAATTTCGAGGACGAAATTTCTTTTAAGGGGGGTGGTAATGTAACATCCTAATTTTTCCATACACTAAATAATATATCTAGTTAGATTTGAGATTTTAACAATGCTAGTTATTAAAAATTAAATGTTGAAACTAACACTTATAATAATTAATTTATTAATTAATTACTTTTTATATTTATTACTTTTATTCTTCAATTTGAATATCATCGTTTCATTTTATAAACTAAACTTTGAAATTTAAATTGGTACTTAAAACCCTTAACTTTAAGTTAATTAATTATTCATATTATTATTATCATTATTGTTGTTCTTGTTTTGTTATTATTAATTGATTTTATTTTATTTGAATATTATCATTTTACTCTATAAACCAATTAATAAATAAAATAATCTTAAGACAATAAAAATATCAAATAACTATCCTTTTTACTATTTTTATTATTATTAATATTATTAACATTTTACTTTTTATAAAAGAAATATATATCTCATTTTCTATTAATATCCTACATAATATTATGTCATGAAATCAAGCTCCCATACCTTTGTCATAAATTATTTTCACAAAGTCATACTAGAACACCTAAAGCACTATTGATGAAAGATTAGTAAATATTTGATAGAGACATATTTACTAGCAAGAGTTGAAAAGTTGGAAGGTATGGGCAAAAGATGATAAATTATGTTATTTTAATATTTTACAACTAGTATAAATAGGGGTCTCTTCCACCCCATTTTCATTCATTCAATCACAAATCATCTTTCTTACTTCTTTACTTCTTTCCTTCTCTAATTTCTTCATATAGCAATATTAGTTTTAGTTATCGAAGTTCCCACGATATCGGTTCGTAACCTTTAGAGTATTTTGTGGTAAAAGTTCTTCTAAAGTTTCAAGGGAGTTTTATACGTCAAAGTTCTGCCCAAATCATTTTCATAAGTAATCGGTTCTTGGCAAAGATCGAAGACAACACTTGTGGACTTTCAACAACACTCAACAAAAGGTGGGGGCAAGATTTCGTATACGATTGGGACGGTTAGCGTAAAATAACTTAATATATATGTGTGTAGTGGTGACCTAAGCCCTACTAGCGATAAATAATTAAGGAGAGCCTATTCTCAAATAATGATTTTCACAAATCACTAGGCGAGGTTACGCCGGCCTTAATTAATTATCATAGGAATAATCTTTGACAATTTGGTATTGTATTGTGCTTGCATTATTCGGTTAATTTTATAATTGTTTATTTTATTTATACTTGAATGATTGTGATTGATAGATTAAGGAAATAATCGGTTAATGAGAGAAAAACATTGCTAGATATTAAGTAATTGATCCCCATTAACATAAGGAAAGTTGGATACAATGAGTAGTTATATTTGGTTGGGTTCTGGCTAAGGAAAGACTTGGTCGACTATGCCGTTTACAGTCCACCTCTCTTACCTGGGAAGTTAACCATACAATTACCCATTATACAAACTGAACTTATTATGTAAGGACAAAGATCAAATATGGCAAGACATTGGATGGATTTGGTACTCAACCTAAGTATCTAGATAATAAGTATAACTTGAAAAGTTGATACGATAATTCCCCATTATTAACTTAATACTTATGGCTAAGAGTTGCCACAAGATGAGTGAGTGATCATATAGACTTGCATTAAGGAATGTGTAAGTCCACCGCCGTGCGGTATGGGACGCACGAGGTTGATCAGTCGCCTGCAATCCCGACGGGGATTATTATCTATGCATGCTAGGCAAGACAAGGTTCTTGGCCTGAATTCTCAGGGACGATCGACTTATAACACCTAGGCTCCATGTGAAGTTAGGTGGCGTAGCTCTTGGTAATTGGGAGTACGTTGGTGGCATGTGGTCTAGTGATATCTGATCTTGGTAAATGGGATAGATATCATTGACAGCGTTTAGTGGCCTGAGTCAGCATATAGTTCAGGGATGCATTAGAATAAATAAAGTATATGTAATTGTGGGTATAAGATACGCTTGTTTGTATAAATATGGTTTCCATATATATTATTATTTTACACATTCATTCCCACTTTTAAACTTGTACATGAATCTTAGCCCTGTGTCATTTTTGTTTTGCATTTTGGATTATTTTATGACGATCAGACGATGAGCTCGAATCTTGCGTACTTCCCGACAACTCAGAAGGAAAGGATATGAAGTGACGTGGAGATGTGTTACTATAACATCTAGATTGGGAGCTGTTAGTGTTTTGTCAAACGCTAATCACATCCCTACTACTACAGTCAGTATAAGTGTCAGTCTTGTTGGACTTAGGAGGTCCCTTTTGGTATGCTTTCTTTTTGGTTTCCTTTCTGTACTTTTATTTTATGTTTTATCTATGTGGCAAGGCCGCTAGTCTTAACGGTGTCAAACTCTGTAAAATATATTTGAAGCATATGTATGTGAAACAGTATGTTTTTAAATAATTAAGTATTGTCCTTTAAAAATTTCAAATTTTTCTGTATTTTTATAAGGTTTCATTAGAATTCCACTAATGGGACATAGGCTGTCTCAGTTGTTCTCTTATACTCTTGTATTCGAGTGTTGTGAGATGTAAGTATAGTTAAATGTTAGTTTTGTAAAGTATGAGTGTATTGGAGTTATGGTTAGTTGAGAGTATATTAGGTGTTTAACAATTTTCACTAACCAAAATGACATCTACATCCACACCCTCATCTTGGAATGAAGATTTTTATCCCATGTCATAAGCTCTGAGACAATGACCACTACTATCTAAGTATATGGAACGTGTTTGAAATTAGGCTTCAAAGGTTGAAATGATTGACAATTTGTTCAAGCCACTGTCTGATAAGAAGGATGTTCATTCATTTTTGATTTCTAAGTTTTTTCTTAACATAAATTAAGGGAAAATTTCTCCCAAGATTTTTTTCATATCTTAACATATTCATCACTGTATATAAAGATACTGCGGAATAATATCTTAATTTTTTCGACAACTTATTCTGTAATAAAAAGATCAGAGTTTTAATTTCGGTTTTAGTCACATAAATTGCGGTTTTGGCTTTTCTTCATTGCAACCTTCAACACCTAAATTTTTATTGGGTTTTAATGGGTAAATTTAGTCTTACATTACTTAAAGATATAACATGTATTGTCTTTATAAGTGAGGATAATTTTCACCTTACAAGCTAGTTTTGTATTATTGAGTTAAGCCCAACAAAAGTTTTTAAGACTTTATAGTCTTGGACCAAATTTTACGGTTATCTAAATGTTATTTTTTTTTCATGTTTGAATGAATTGTTGGGGTTGCTTGAAAATATACAAGTACTTTGAAGTTTCACGTCGCTTAATTTTGTGTATAAAGAGAGAGTTCAAGGCTATATATAAGATACAAGTTCTTTGAAGTTTTACATCACTTAGTTTTGTGAAAGAAGAGGAATTCCAATGTTATATATAGGATTCAAGTTCTTCATTCCAAGATGCAACAGTCAAATACACTTTAAGCTTGTATTTGACTTTCTTTATTCTCTTATACTTTTGTATTAGAGTGTTGTGAGATATAGTTGTTCTCTTATACTCTTGTATTCGAGTGTTGTGAGATGTAAGTATAATTAAATGTTTGTTTTGTAAAGTATGTGTGTATTGGAGTTTGGGTTAGTTGAGAGTATATTAGGTGTTTTAACAATTTTCACTAACCAAAACGGCATCTACATACACACCATCATCTTGGAATGAAGATTTTTATCCCATGTCATAAGCTCTAAGACAATGACCACTATTATCTAAGTATATGGAACGTGTTTGAACCTAGGCTTCAAAGGTTGAAATGATTGACAATTTGTTTAAGCCACTGTCTGATAAGAAGGATGTTCATTCATTTTTGATTTCTAAGTTTTTTCTTAACATAAATTAAGGGAAAATTGCTACCAAGATTTTTATCATATCTTAACATATTCATCACTGTATATAAAGATACTGCAAAATAATGTCTTAATTTTTTCGACAACTTATTCTGTAATAAATAGATCAAAGTTTTAATTTCGGTTTTAGTCACATAAATTGCGGTTTTGGCTTTCGTTCATTGCAACCTTAAACACCTACATTGTATTGGGTTTTAATGGGTAAATTTAGTCTTACATTACTTAAAGATATAACATGTATTGTCTTTATAAGTGAGGATAATTTTCACCTTACAAGCTAGTTTTGTATTATTGAGTTAAGCCCAACAAAAGTTTTTAAGACTTTATATTCTTGGACCAAATTTTAAGGTTATCTAAATGTTTTTTTTTCATGTATGAACGAATTGTTGGGGTTGGTTGAAAATATACAAGTTCTTTGAAGTTTCACGTCGCTTAATTTTGTGTATAAAGAGAGAGTTCAAGGCTATATATAAGATACAAGTTCTTTGAAGTTTTACATCACTTAGTTTTGTGAAAGAAAAGGAATTCCAATGTTATATATAGGATTCAAGTTCTTCATTCCAAGATGCAACAATCAAAAACACTTTAAGCTTGTATTTGACTTTCTTTATTCTCTTATACTTTTGTATTAGAGTTTTGTGAGATATAGTTGTTCTCTTATACTCTTGTATTCGAGTATTGTGAGATGTAAGTATAGTTAAATGTTAGTTTTGTAAAGTATGAGTGTATTGGAGTTATGGTTAGTTGAGAGTATATTAGGTGTTTAACAATTTTCACTAACCAAAATGACATCTAAATCCACACCCTCATCTTGGAATGAAGATTTTTATCCCATGTCATAAGCTCTGAGACAATGACCACTACTATCTAAGTATATGGAACGTGTTTGAAATTAGGCTTCAAAGGTTGAAATGATTGACAATTTGTTCAAGCCACTGTCTGATAAGAAGGATGTTCATTCATTTTTGATTTCTAAGTTTTTTCTTAACATAAATTAAGGGAAAATTTCTCCCAAGATTTTTTTCATATCTTAACATATTCATCACTGTATATAAAGATACTGCAGAATAATATCTTAATTTTTTCGACAACTTATTCTGTAATAAAAAGATCAGAGTTTTAATTTCGGTTTTAGTCACATAAATTGCGGTTTTGGCTTTTCTTCATTGCAACCTTCAACACCTAAATTTTTATTGGGTTTTAATGGGTAAATTTAGTCTTACATTACTTAAAGATATAACATGTATTGTCTTTATAAGTGAGGATAATTTTCACCTTACAAGCTAGTTTTGTATTATTGAGTTAAGCCCAACAAAAGTTTTTAAGACTTTATAGTCTTGGACCAAATTTTACGGTTATCTAAATGTTATTTTTTTTTCATGTTTGAATGAATTGTTGGGGTTGGTTGAAAATATACAAGTTCTTTGAAGTTTCACGTCGCTTAATTTTGTGTATAAAGAGAGAGTTCAAGGCTATATATAAGATACAAGTTCTTTGAAGTTTTACATCACTTAGTTTTGTGAAAGAAGAGGAATTCCAATGTTATATATAGGATTCAAGTTCTTCATTCCAAGATGCAACAGTCAAATACACTTTAAGCTTGTATTTGACTTTCTTTATTCTCTTATACTTTTGTATTAGAGTGTTGTGAGATATAGTTGTTCTCTTATACTCTTGTATTCGAGTGTTGTGAGATGTAAGTATAATTAAATGTTTGTTTTGTAAAGTATGTGTGTATTGGAGTTTGGGTTAGTTGAGAGTATATTAGGTGTTTTAACAATTTTCACTAACCAAAACGGCATCTACATACACACCATCATCTTGGAATGAAGATTTTTATCCCATGTCATAAGCTCTAAGACAATGACCACTATTATCTAAGTATATGGAACGTGTTTGAACCTAGGCTTCAAAGGTTGAAATGATTGACAATTTGTTTAAGCCACTGTCTGATAAGAAGGATGTTCATTCATTTTTGATTTCTAAGTTTTTTCTTAACATAAATTAAGGGAAAATTGCTACCAAGATTTTTATCATATCTTAACATATTCATCACTGTATATAAAGATACTGCAAAATAATGTCTTAATTTTTTCGACAACTTATTCTGTAATAAATAGATCAAAGTTTTAATTTCGGTTTTAGTCACATAAATTGCGGTTTTGGCTTTCGTTCATTGCAACCTTAAACACCTACATTGTATTGGGTTTTAATGGGTAAATTTAGTCTTACATTACTTAAAGATATAACATGTATTGTCTTTATAAGTGAGGATAATTTTCACCTTACAAGCTAGTTTTGTATTATTGAGTTAAGCCCAACAAAAGTTTTTAAGACTTTATATTCTTGGACCAAATTTTAAGGTTATCTAAATGTTTTTTTTTCATGTATGAACGAATTGTTGGGGTTGGTTGAAAATATACAAGTTCTTTGAAGTTTCACGTCGCTTAATTTTGTGTATAAAGAGAGAGTTCAAGGCTATATATAAGATACAATTTCTTTGAAGTTTTACATCACTTAGTTTTGTGAAAGAAAAGGAATTCCAATGTTATATATAGGATTCAAGTTCTTCATTCCAAGATGCAACAATCAAAAACACTTTAAGCTTGTATTTGACTTTCTTTATTCTCTTATACTTTTGTATTAGAGTTTTGTGAGATATAGTTGTTCTCTTATACTCTTGTATTCGAGTATTGTGAGATGTAAGTATAGTTAAATGTTAGTTTTGTAAAGTATGAGTGTATTGGAGTTATGGTTAGTTGAGAGTATATTAGGTGTTTAACAATTTTCACTAACCAAAATGACATCTAAATCCACACCCTCATCTTGGAATGAAGATTTTTATCCCATGTCATAAGCTCTGAGACAATGACCACTACTATCTAAGTATATGGAACGTGTTTGAAATTAGGCTTCAAAGGTTGAAATGATTGACAATTTGTTCAAGCCACTGTCTGATAAGAAGGATGTTCATTCATTTTTGATTTCTAAGTTTTTTCTTAACATAAATTAAGGGAAAATTTCTCCCAAGATTTTTTTCATATCTTAACATATTCATCACTGTATATAAAGATACTGCAGAATAATATCTTAATTTTTTCGACAACTTATTCTGTAATAAAAAGATCAGAGTTTTAATTTCGGTTTTAGTCACATAAATTGCGGTTTTGGCTTTTCTTCATTGCAACCTTCAACACCTAAATTTTTATTGGGTTTTAATGGGTAAATTTAGTCTTACATTACTTAAAGATATAACATGTATTGTCTTTATAAGTGAGGATAATTTTCACCTTACAAGCTAGTTTTGTATTATTGAGTTAAGCCCAACAAAAGTTTTTAAGACTTTATAGTCTTGGACCAAATTTTACGGTTATCTAAATGTTATTTTTTTTTCATGTTTGAATGAATTGTTGGGGTTGGTTGAAAATATACAAGTTCTTTGAAGTTTCACGTCGCTTAATTTTGTGTATAAAGAGAGAGTTCAAGGCTATATATAAGATACAAGTTCTTTGAAGTTTTACATCACTTAGTTTTGTGAAAGAAGAGGAATTCCAATGTTATATATAGGATTCAAGTTCTTCATTCCAAGATGCAACAGTCAAATACACTTTAAACTTGTATTTGACTTTCTTTATTCTCTTATACTTTTGTATTAGAGTGTTGTGAGATATAGTTGTTCTCTTATACTCTTGTATTCGAGTGTTGTGAGATGTAAGTATAATTAAATGTTTGTTTTGTAAAGTATGTGTGTATTGGAGTTTGGGTTAGTTGAGAGTATATTAGGTGTTTTAACAATTTTCACTAACCAAAACGGCATCTACATACACACCATCATCTTGGAATGAAGATTTTTATCCCATGTCAAAAGCTCTGAGACAATGACCACTACTATCTAAGTATATGGAACGTGTTTGAACCTAGGCTTCAAAGGTTGAAATGATTGACAATTTGTTCAAGCCACTGTCTGATAAGAAGGATGTTTATTCATTTTTGATTTCTAAGTTTTTTCTTAACATAAATTAAGGGAAAATTGCTACCAAGATTTTTATCATATCTTAACATATTCATCACTGTATATAAAGATACTGCAAAATAATGTCTTAATTTTTTCGACAACTTATTCTGTAATAAATAGATCAAAGTTTTAATTTCGGTTTTAGTCACATAAATTGCGGTTTTGGCATTCGTTCATTGGAACCTTAAACACCTACATTGTATTGGGTTTTAATGGGTAAATTTAGTCTTACATTACTTAAAGATATAACATGTATTGTCTTTATAAGTGAGGATAATTTTCACCTTACAAGCTAGTTTTGTATTATTGAGTTAAGCCCAACAAAAGTTTTTAAGACTTTATATTCTTGGACCAAATTTTAAGGTTATCTAAATGTTTTTTTTTTCATGTATGAACGAATTGTTGGGGTTGGTTGAAAATATACAAGTTCTTTGAAGTTTCACGTCGCTTAATTTTGTGTATAAAGAGAGAGTTCAAGGCTATATATAAGATACAAGTTCTTTGAAGTTTTACATCACTTAGTTTTGTGAAAGAAAAGGAATTCCAATGTTATATATAGGATTCAAGTTCTTCATTCCAAGATGCAACAATCAAAAACACTTTAAGCTTGTATTTGACTTTCTTTATTCTCTTATACTTTTGTATTAGAGTTTTGTGAGATATAGTTGTTCTCTTATACTCTTGTATTCGAGTGTTGTGAGATGTAAGTATAGTTAAATGTTAGTTTTGTAAAGTATGAGTGTATTGGAGTTATGGTTAGTTGAGAGTATATTAGGTGTTTAACAATTTTCACTAACCAAAATGACATCTAAATCCACACCCTCATCTTGGAATGAACATTTTTATCCCATGTCATAAGCTCTGAGACAATGACCACTACTATCTAAGTATATGGAACGTGTTTGAAATTAGGCTTCAAAGGTTGAAATGATTAACAATTTGTTCAAGCCACTGTCTGATAAGAAGGATGTTCATTCATTTTTGATTTCTAAGTTTTTTCTTAACATAAATTAAGGGAAAATTTCTCCCAAGATTTTTTTCATATCTTAACATATTCATCACTGTATATAAAGATACTGCAAAATAATATCTTAATTTTTTCGACAACTTATTCTATATTAAAAAAATCAGAGTTTTAATTTCGATTTTAGTCACATAAATTGCGGTTTTGCCTTTTCTTCATTGCAACCTTCAACACCTAAATTTTTATTGGGTTTTAATGGGTAAATTTAGTCTTACATTTCTTAAAGATATAACATGTATTGTCTTTATAAGTGAGGATAATTTTCACCTTACAAGCTAGTTTTGTATTATTGAGTTAAGCCCAACAAAAGTTTTTAAGACTTTATAGTCTTGGACCAAATTTTACGGTTATCTAAATGTTATTTTTTTTTCATGTTTGAATGAATTGTTGGGGTTGGTTGAAAATATACAAGTTCTTTGAAGTTTCATGTCGCTTAATTTTGTGTATAAAGAGAGAGTTCAAGGCTATATATAATATACAAGTTCTTTGAAGTTTTACATCACTTAGTTTTGTGAAAGAAGAGGAATTCCAATGTTATATATAGGATTCAAGTTCTTCATTCCAAGATGCAACAGTCAAATACACTTTAAGCTTGTATTTGACTTTCTTTATTCTCTTATACTTTTGTATTAGAGTGTTGTGAGATATAGTTGTTCTGTTATACTCTTGTATTCGAGTGTTGTGAGATGTAAGTATAATTAAATGTTTGTTTTGTAAAGTATGTGTGTATTGGAGTTTGGGTTAGTTGAGAGTATATTAGGTGTTTTAACAATTTTCACTAACCAAAACGGCATCTATATACACACCATCATCTTGGAATGAAGATTTTTATCCCATGTCATAAGCTCTGAGACAATGACCACTACTATCTAAGTATATGGAACGTGTTTGAACCTAGGCTTCAAAGGTTGAAATGATTGACAATTTTTTCAAGCCACTGTCTGATAAGAAGGATGTTCATTCAATTTGGTTTCTAAGTTTTTTCTTAACATAAATTAAGGGAAAATTGCTACCAAGATTTTTATCATATCTTAACATATTCATCACTGTATATAAAGATACTGCAAAATAATGTCTTAATTTTTTCGACAACTTATTCTGTAATAAAAAGATCAAAGTTTTAATTTCGATTTTAGTCACATAAATTGCGGTTTTGGCTTTCGTTCATTGCAACCTTAAACACCTACATTGTATTGGGTTTTAATGGGTAAATTTAGTCTTACATTACTTAAAGATATAACATGTATTGTCTTTATAAGTGAGGATAATTTTCACCTTACAAGCTAGTTTTGTATTATTGAGTTAAGCCCAACAAAAGTTTTTAAGACTTTATATTCTTGGACCAAATTTTAAGGTTATCTAAATGTTTTTTTTTCATGTATGAACGAATTGTTGGGGTTGGTTGAAAATATACAAGTTCTTTGAAGTTTCACGTCGCTTAATTTTGTGTATAAAGAGAGAGTTCAAGGCTATATATAAGATACAAGTTCTTTGAAGTTTTACATCACTTAGTTTTGTGAAAGAAGCGGAATTCCAATGTTATATATAGGATTCAAGTTCTTCATTCCAAGATGCAACAATCAAAAACACTTTAAGCTTGTATTTGACTTTCTTTATTCTCTTATACTTTTGTATTAGAGTTTTGTGAGATATAGTTGTTCTCCTATACTCTTGTATTCGAGTGTTGTGAGATGTAAGTATAGTTAAATGTTTGTTCTGTAAAGTATGAGTGTATTGGAGTTATGGTTAGTTGAGAGTATATTAGGTGTTTAACAATTTTCACTAACCAAAATGACATCTACATCCACACCCTCATCTTGGAATGAAGATTTTTATCCCATGTCATAAGCTCTGAGACAATGACCACTACTATCTAAGTATATGGAACGTGTTTGAAATTAGGCTTCAAAGGTTGAAATGATTGACAATTTGTTCAAGCCACTGTCTGATAAGAAGGATGTTCATTCATTTTTGATTTCTAAGTTTTTTCTTAACATAAATTAAGGGAAAATTTCTCCCAAGATTTTTTTCATATCTTAACATATTCATCACTGTATATAAAGATACTGCAGAATAATATCTTAATTTTTTCGACAACTTATTCTGTAATAAAAAGATCAAAGTTTTAATTTCGGTTTTCGTCACATAGATTGCGGTGTTGGCTTTCCTTCATTGCAACCTTCAACACCTACATTGTATTGGGTTTTAATGGGTAAATTTAGTCTTAGATTACTTAAAGATATAACATGTATTGTCTTTATAAGTGAGGATAATTTTCACCTTACAAGCTAGTTTTGTATTATTGAGTTAAGCCCAACAAAAGTTTTTAAGACTTTATATTCTTGGACCAAATTTTAAGGTTATCTAAATGTTTTTTTTTCATGTATGAATGAATTGTTGGGGTTGGTTGAAAATATACAAGTTCTTTGAAGTTTCACGTCGCTTAATTTTGTGTATAAAGAGAGAATTCAAGGCTATATATAAGATACAAGTTCTTTGAAGTTTTACATCACTTAGTTTTGTGAAAGAAGAGGAATTCCAATGTTATGTATAGGATTCAAGTTCTTCATTCCAAGATGCAACAGTCAAAAACACTTTAAGCTTGTATTTTTAACTTTCTTTATTCTCTTATACTTTTGTATTAGAGTGTTGTGAGATATAGTTGTTCTCTTATACTCTTGTATTTGAGTGTTGTGAGATGTAAATATAGTGAAATGTATGTTTTGTAAAGTATGAGTGTATTGGAGTTTGGGTTAGTTGAGAGTATATTAGGTGTTTTAACAATTTTCACTAACCAAAACGTCATCTACATCCACACCCTCATCTTGGAATTAAGATTTTTATCCCATGTCATAAGCTCTGAGACAATGACCACTACTATCTAAGTATATGGAACGTGTTTGAAATTAGGCTTCAAAGGTTGAAATGATTGACAATTTGTTCAAGCCACTGTCTGATAAGAAGGATGTTCATTCATTTTTGATTTATAAGTTTTTTCTTAACATAAATTAAGGGAAAGTTTCTCCCAAGATTTTTTTCATATCTTAACATATTCATCACTGTATATAAAGATACTGCAGAATAATATCTTAATTTTTTCGACAACTTATTCTGTAATAAAAAGATCAAAGTTTTAATTTCGGTTTTAGTCACATAAATTGCGGTTTTGGCTTTCCTTCATTGCAACCTTCAACACCTACATTGTATTGGGTTTTAATGGGTAAATTTAGTCTTAGATTACTTAAAGATATAACATGTATTGTCTTTATAAGTGAGGATAATTTTCACCTTACAAGCTAGTTTTGTATTATTGAGTTAAGCCCAACAAAAGTTTTTAAGACTTTATATTCTTGGACCAAATTTTAAGGTTATCTAAATGTTTTTTTTCATGTATGAACGAATTGTTGGGGTTGGTTGAAAATATACAAGTTCTTTGAAGTTTCACGTCGCTTAATTTTGTGTATAAAGAGAGAGTTCAAGGCTATATATAAGATACAAGTTCTTTGAAGTTTTACATCACTTAGTTTTGTGAAAGAAGCGGAATTCCAATGTTATATATAGGATTCAAGTTCTTCATTCCAAGATGCAACAATCAAAAACACTTTAAGCTTGTATTTGACTTTCTTTATTCTCTTATACTTTTGTATTAGAGTTTTGTGAGATATAGTTGTTCTCTTATACTCTTGTATTCGAGTGTTGTGAGATGTAAGTATAGTTAAATGTTTGTTTTGTAAAGTATGAGTGTATTGGAGTTATGGTTAGTTGAGAGTATATTAGGTGTTTAACAATTTTCACTAACCAAAATGACATCTACATCCACACCCTCATCTTGGAATGAAGATTTTTATCCCATGTCATAAGCTCTGAGACAATGACCACTACTATCTAAGTATATGGAACGTGTTTGAAATTAGGCTTCAAAGGTTGAAATGATTGACAATTTGTTCAAGCCACTGTCTGATAAGAAGGATGTTCATTCATTTTTGATTTCTAAGTTTTTTCTTAACATAAATTAAGGGAAAATTTCTCCCAAGATTTTTTTCATATCTTAACATATTCATCACTGTATATAAAGATACTGCAGAATAATATCTTAATTTTTTCGACAACTTATTCTGTAATAAAAAGATCAAAGTTTTAATTTCGGTTTTAGTCACATAAATTGCGGTGTTGGCTTTCCTTCATTGCAACCTTCAACACCTACATTGTATTGGGTTTTAATGGGTAAATTTAGTCTTAGATTACTTAAAGATATAACATGTAATGTCTTTATAAGTGAGGATAATTTTCACCTTACAAGCTAGTTTTGTATTATTGAGTTAAGCCCAACAAAAGTTTTTAAGACTTTATATTCTTGGACCAAATTTTAAGGTTATCTAAATGTTTTTTTTCATGTATGAATGAATTGTTGGGGTTGGTTGAAAATATACAAGTTCTTTGAAGTTTCACGTCGCTTAATTTTGTGTATAAAGAGAGAGTTCAAGGCTATATATAAGATACAAGTTCTTTGAAGTTTTACATCACTTAGTTTTGTGAAAGAAGCGGAATTCCAATGTTATATATAGGATTCAAGTTCTTCATTCCGAGATGCAACAGTCAAAAACACTTTAAGCTTGTATTTGACTTTCTTTATTCTCTTATACTTTTGTATTAGAGTGTTGGGAGATATACTTGTTCTCTTATACTATTGTATTCGAGTATTGTGAGATGTAAGTATAGTTAAATGTTTGTTTTGTAAAGTATGAGTGTATTGGAGTTTGGGTTAGTTGAGAGTATATTAGGTGTTTTAACAATTTTCACTAACCAAAACGGCATCTACATCCACACCCTCATCTTGGAATGAAGATTTTTATCCCATGTCATAAGCTCTGAGACAATGACCACTACTATCTAATTATATGGAACGTGTTTGAAATTAGGCTTCAAAGGTTGAAATGATTGACAATTTGTTCAAGCCACTGTCTGATAAGAAGGATGTTCATTCATTTTTGATTTATAAGTTTTTTCTTAACATAAATTAAGGGAAAATTGCTCCCAAGATTTTTTTCATATCTTAACATATTCATCACTGTATATAAAGATACTGCAAAATAATATCTTAATTTTTTCGACAACTTATTCTATAATAAAAAGATCAAAGGTTTAAATTTGGTTTTAGTCACATAAATTGCGGTTTTGGGTTTCGCTCATTGCAACCTTAAACACCTACATTGTATTGGGTTTTAATGGGTAAATTTAGTCTTAGATTACTTAAAGATATAACATGTATTGTCTTTATAAGTGAGGATAATTTTCACCTTACAAGCTAGTTTTGTATTATTGAGTTAAGCCCAACAAATTTTTTTAAGACTTTATAGTCTTGGACCAAATTTTACGGTTATCTAAATGTTATTTTTTTTCATGTATGAATGAATTGTTGGGGTTGGTTGAAAATATACAAGTTCTTTGAAGTTTCACGTCGCTTAATTTTGTGTATAAAGAGAGAATTCAAGGCTATATATAAGATACAAGTTCTTTGAAGTTTTACATCACTTAGTTTTGTGAAAGAAGAGGAATTCCAATGTTATGTATAGGATTCAAGTTCTTCATTCCAAGATGCAACAGTCAAAAACACTTTAAGCTTGTATTTTTAACTTTCTTTATTCTCTTATACTTTTGTATTAGAGTGTTGTGAGATATAGTTGTTCTCTTATACTCTTGTATTTGAGTGTTGTGAGATGTAAATATAGTGAAATGTATGTTTTGTAAAGTATGAGTGTATTGGAGTTTGGGTTAGTTGAGAGTATATTAGGTGTTTTAACAATTTTCACTAACCAAAACGGCATCTACATCCACACCCTCATCTTGGAATGAAGATTTTTATCCCATGTCATAAGCTCTGAGACAATGACCACTACTATCTAAGTATATGGAACGTGTTTGAAATTAGGCTTCAAAGGTTAAAATGATTGACAATTTGTTCAAGCCACTGTCTGATAAGAAGGATGTTCATTCATTTTTGATTTCTAAGTTTTTTCTTAACATAAATTAAGGGAAAATTTCTCCCAAGATTTTTTTCATATCTTAACATATTCATCACTGTATATAAAGATACTGCAGAATAATATCTTAATTTTTTCGACAACTTATTCTGTAATAAAAAGATCAAAGTTTTAATTTCGGTTTTAGTCACATAAATTGCGGTGTTGGCTTTCCTTCATTGCAACCTTCAACACCTACATTGTATTGGGTTTTAATGGGTAAATTTAGTCTTAGATTACTTAAAGATATAACATGTATTGTCTTTATAAGTGAGGATAATTTTCACCTTACAAGCTAGTTTTGTATTATTGAGTTAAGCCCAACAAAAGTTTTTAAGACTTTATATTCTTGGACCAAATTTTAAGGTTATCTAAATGTTTTTTTTCATGTATGAATGAATTGTTGGGGTTGGTTGAAAATATACAAGTTCTTTGAAGTTTCACGTCGCTTAATTTTGTGTATAAAGAGAGAGTTCAAGGCTATATATAAGATACAAGTTCTTTGAAGTTTTACATCACTTAGTTTTGTGAAAGAAGCGGAATTCTAATGTTATATATAGGATTCAAGTTCTTCATTCCAAGATGCAACAGTCAAAAACACTTTAAGCTTGTATTTGACTTTCTTTATTCTCTTATACTTTTGTATTAGAGTGTTGGGAGATATACTTGTTCTCTTATACTATTGTATTCGAGTGTTGTGAGATGTAAGTATAGTTAAATGTTTGTTTTGTAAAGTATGAGTGTATTGGAGTTTGGGTTAGTTGAGAGTATATTAGGTGTTTTAACAATTTTCACTAACCAAAACGGCATCTACATCCACACCCTCATCTTGGAATGAAGATTTTTATCCCATGTCATAAGCTCTGAGACAATGACCACTACTATCTAATTATATGGAACGTGTTTGAAATTAGGCTTCAAAGGTTGAAATGATTGACAATTTGTTCAAGCCACTGTCTGATAAGAAGGATGTTCATTCATTTTTGATTTATAAGTTTTTTCTTAACATAAATTAAGGGAAAATTGCTCCCAAGATTTTTTTCATATCTTAACATATTCATCACTGTATATAAAGATACTGCAAAATAATATCTTAATTTTTTCGACAACTTATTCTATAATAAAAAGATCAAAGGTTTAAATTTGGTTTTAGTCACATAAATTGCGGTTTTGGGTTTCGTTCATTGCAACCTTAAACACCTACATTGTATTGGGTTTTAATGGGTAAATTTAGTCTTAGATTACTTAAAGATATAACATATATTGTCTTTATAAGTGAGGATAATTTTCACCTTACAAGCTAGTTTTGTATTATTGAGTTAAGCCCAACAAAATTTTTTAAGACTTTATAGTCTTGGACCAAATTTTACGGTTATCTAAATGTTATTTTTTTTCATGTATGAATGAATTGTTGGGGTTGGTTGAAAATATACAAGTTCTTTGAAGTTTCACGTCGCTTAATTTTGTGTATAAAGAGAGAATTCAAGGCTATATATAAGATACAAGTTCTTTGAAGTTTTACATCACTTAGTTTTGTGAAAGAAGAGGAATTCCAATGTTATGTATAGGATTCAAGTTCTTCATTCCAAGATGCAACAGTCAAAAACACTTTAAGCTTGTATTTTTAACTTTCTTTATTCTCTTATACTTTTGTATTAGAGTGTTGTGAGATATAGTTGTTCTCTTATACTCTTGTATTTGAGTGTTGTGAGATGTAAATATAGTGAAATGTATGTTTTGTAAAGTATGAGTGTATTGGAGTTTGGGTTAGTTGAGAGTATATTAGGTGTTTTAACAATTTTCACTAACCAAAACGGCATCTACATCCACACCCTCATCTTGGAATGAAGATTTTTATCCCATGTCATAAGCTCTGAGACAATGACCACTACTATCTAAGTATATGGAACGTGTTTGAAATTAGGCTTCAAAGGTTGAAATGATTGACAATTTGTTCAAGCCACTGTCTGATAAGAAGGATGTTCATTCATTTTTGATTTCTAAGTTTTTTCTTAACATAAATTAAGGGAAAATTTCTCCCAAGATTTTTTTCATATCTTAACATATTCATCACTGTATATAAAGATACTGCAGAATAATATCTTAATTTTTTCGACAACTTATTCTGTAATAAAAAGATCAAAGTTTTAATTTCGGTTTTAGTCACATAAATTGCAGTGTTGGCTTTCCTTCATTGCAACCTTCAACACCTACATTGTATTGGGTTTTAATGGGTAAATTTAGTCTTAGATTACTTAAAGATATAACATGTATTGTCTTTATAAGTGAGGATAATTTTCACCTTACAAGCTAGTTTTGTATTATTGAGTTAAGCCCAACAAAAGTTTTTAAGACTTTATATTCTTGGACCAAATTTTAAGGTTATCTAAATGTTTTTTTTCATGTATGAATGAATTGTTGGGGTTGGTTGAAAATATACAAGTTCTTTGAAGTTTCACGTCGCTTAATTTTGTGTATAAAGAGAGAGTTCAAGGCTATATATAAGATACAAGTTCTTTGAAGTTTTACATCACTTAGTTTTGTGAAAGAAGCGGAATTCCAATGTTATATATAGGATTCAAGTTCTTCATTCCAAGATGCAACAGTCAAAAACACTTTAAGCTTGTATTTGACTTTCTTTATTCTCTTATACTTTTGTATTAGAGTGTTGGGAGATATACTTGTTCTCTTATACTATTGTATTCGAGTGTTGTGAGATGTAAGTATAGTTAAATGTTTGTTTTGTAAAGTATGAGTGTATTGGAGTTTGGGTTAGTTGAGAGTATATTAGGTGTTTTAACAATTTTCACTAACCAAAACGGCATCTACATCCACACCCTCATCTTGGAATGAAGATTTTTATCCCATGTCATAAGCTCTGAGACAATGACCACTACTATCTAATTATATGGAACGTGTTTGAAATTAGGCTTCAAAGGTTGAAATGATTGACAATTTGTTCAAGCCACTGTCTGATAAGAAGGATGTTCATTCATTTTTGATTTATAAGTTTTTTCTTAACATAAATTAAGGGAAAATTGCTCCCAAGATTTTTTTCATATCTTAACATATTCATCACTGTATATAAAGATACTGCAAAATAATATCTTAATTTTTTCGACAACTTATTCTATAATAAAAAGATCAAAGGTTTAAATTTGGTTTTAGTCACATAAATTGCGGTTTTGGGTTTCGTTCATTGCAACCTTAAACACCTACATTGTATTGGGTTTTAATGGGTAAATTTAGTCTTAGATTACTTAAAGATATAACATGTATTGTCTTTATAAGTGAGGATAATTTTCACCTTACAAGCTAGTTTTGTATTATTGAGTTAAGCCCAACAAAATTTTTTAAGACTTTATAGTCTTGGACCAAATTTTACGGTTATCTAAATGTTATTTTTTTTCATGTATGAATGAATTGTTGGGGTTGGTTGAAAATATACAAGTTCTTTGAAGTTTCACGTCGCTTAATTTTGTGTATAAAGAGAGAATTCAAGGCTATATATAAGATACAAGTTCTTTGAAGTTTTACATCACTTAGTTTTGTGAAAGAAGAGGAATTCCAATGTTATGTATAGGATTCAAGTTCTTCATTCCAAGATGCAACAGTCAAAAACACTTTAAGCTTGTATTTTTAACTTTCTTTATTCTCTTATACTTTTGTATTAGAGTGTTGTGAGATATAGTTGTTCTCTTATACTCTTGTATTTGAGTGTTGTGAGATGTAAATATAGTGAAATGTATGTTTTGTAAAGTATGAGTGTATTGGAGTTTGGGTTAGTTGAGAGTATATTAGGTGTTTTAACAATTTTCACTAACCAAAACGGCATCTACATCCACACCCTCATCTTGGAATGAAGATTTTTATCCCATGTCATAAGCTCTGAGACAATGACCACTACTATCTAAGTATATGGAACGTGTTTGAAATTAGGCTTCAAAGGTTGAAATGATTGACAATTTGTTCAAGCCACTGTCTGATAAGAAGGATGTTCATTCATTTTTGATTTCTAAGTTTTTTCTTAACATAAATTAAGGGAAAATTTCTCCCAAGATTTTTTTCATATCTTAACATATTCATCACTGTATATAAAGATACTGCAGAATAATATCTTAATTTTTTCGACAACTTATTCTGTAATAAAAAGATCAAAGTTTTAATTTCGGTTTTAGTCACATAAATTGCGGTGTTGGCTTTCCTTCATTGCAACCTTCAACACCTACATTGTATTGGGTTTTAATGGGTAAATTTAGTCTTAGATTACTTAAAGATATAACATGTAATGTCTTTATAAGTGAGGATAATTTTTACCTTACAAGCTAGTTTTGTATTATTGAGTTAAGCCCAACAAAAGTTTTTAAGACTTTATATTCTTGGACCAAATTTTAAGGTTATCTAAATGTTTTTTTTTTTTCATGTATGAATGAATTGTTGGGGTTGGTTGAAAATATACAAGTTCTTTGAAGTTTCACGTCGCTTAATTTTGTGTATAAAGAGAGAGTTCAAGGCTATATATAAGATACAAGTTCTTTGAAGTTTTACATCACTTAGTTTTGTGAAAGAAGCGGAATTCCAATGTTATATATAGGATTCAAGTTCTTCATTCCAAGATGCAACAATCAAAAACACTTTAAGCTTGTATTTGATTTTCTTTATTCTCTTATACTTTTGTATTAGAGTTTTGTGAGATATAGTTGTTCTCTTATACTCTTGTATTCGAGTGTTGTGAGATGTAAGTATAGTTAAATGTTTGTTTTGTAAAGTATGAGTGTATTGGAGTTATGGTTAGTTGAGAGTATATTAGGTGTTTAACAATTTTCACTAACCAAAATGACATCTACATCCACACCCTCATCTTGGAATGAAGATTTTTATCCCATGTCATAAGCTCTGAGACAATGACCACTACTATCTAAGTATATGGAACGTGTTTGAAATTAGGCTTCAAAGGTTGAAATGATTGACAATTTGTTCAAGCCACTGTCTGATAAGAAGGATGTTCATTCATTTTTGATTTCTAAGTTTTTTCTTAACATAAATTAAGGGAAAATTTCTCCCAAGATTTTTTTCATATCTTAACATATTCATCACTGTATATAAAGATTCTGCAGAATAATATCTTAATTTTTTCGACAACTTATTCTGTAATAAAAAGATCAAAGTTTTAATTTCGGTTTTAGTCACATAAATTGCGGTGTTGGCTTTCCTTCATTGCAACCTTCAACACCTACATTGTATTGGGTTTTAATGGGTAAATTTAGTCTTAGATTACTTAAAGATATAACATGTAATGTCTTTATAAGTGAGGATAATTTTCACCTTACAAGCTAGTTTTGTATTATTAAGTTAAGCCCAACAAAAGTTTTTAAGACTTTATATTCTTGGACCAAATTTTAAGGTTATCTAAATGTTTTTTTTTTCATGTATGAATGAATTGTTGGGGTTGGTTGAAAATATACAAGTTCTTTGAAGTTTCACGTCGCTTAATGTTGTGTATAAAGAGAGAGTTCAAGGCTATATATAAGATACAAGTTCTTTGAAGTTTTACATCACTTAGTTTTGTGAAAGAAGCGGAATTCCAATGTTATATATAGGATTCAAGTTCTTCATTCCAAGATGCAACAATCAAAAACACTTTAAGCTTGTATTTGACTTTCTTTATTCTCTTATACTTTTGTATTAGAGTTTTGTGAGATATAGTTGTTCTCTTATACTCTTGTATTCGAGTGTTGTGAGATGTAAGTATAGTTAAATGTTTGTTTTGTAAAGTATGAGTGTATTGGAGTTATGGTTAGTTGAGAGTATATTAGGTGTTTAACAATTTTCACTAACCAAAATGACATCTACATCCACACCCTCATCTTGGAATGAAGATTTTTATCCCATGTCATAAGCTCTGAGACAATGACCACTACTATCTAAGTATATGGAACGTGTTTGAAATTAGGCTTCAAAGGTTGAAATGATTGACAATTTGTTCAAGCCACTGTCTGATAAGAAGGATGTTCATTCATTTTTGATTTCTAAGTTTTTTCTTAACATAAATTAAGGGAAAATTTCTCCCAAGATTTTTTTCATATCTTAACATATTCATCACTGTATATAAAGATACTGCAGAATAATATCTTAATTTTTTCGACAACTTATTCTGTAATAAAAAGATCAAAGTTTTAATTTCGATTTTAGTCACATAAATTGCGGTGTTGGCTTTCCTTCATTGCAACCTTCAACACCTACATTGTATTGGGTTTTAATGGGTAAATTTAGTCTTAGATTACTTAAAGATATAACATGTATTGTCTTTATAAGTGAGGATAATTTTCACCTTACAAGCTAGTTTTGTATTATTGAGTTAAGCCCAACAAAAGTTTTTAAGACTTTATATTCTTGGACCAAATTTTAAGGTTATCTAAATGTTTTTTTTCATGTATGAATGAATTGTTGGGGTTGGTTGAAAATATACAAGTTCTTTGAAGTTTCACGTCGCTTAATTTTGTGTATAAAGAGAGAGTTCAAGGCTATATATAAGATACAAGTTCTTTGAAGTTTTACATCACTTAGTTTTGTGAAAGAAGCGGAATTCCAATGTTATATATAGGATTCAAGTTCTTCATTCCAAGATGCAACAGTCAAAAACACTTTAAGCTTGTATTTGACTTTCTTTATTCTCTTATACTTTTGTATTAGAGTGTTGGGAGATATACTTGTTCTCTTATACTATAGTATTCGAGTGTTGTGAGATGTAAGTATAGTTAAATGTTTGTTTTGTAAAGTATGAGTGTATTGGAGTTTGGGTTAGTTGAGAGTATATTAGGTGTTTTAACAATTTTCACTAACCAAAACAGCATCTACATCCACACCCTCATCTTGGAATGAAGATTTTTATCCCATGTCATAAGCTCTGAGACAATGACCACTACTATCTAATTATATGGAACGTGTTTGAAATTAGGCTTCAAAGGTTGAAATGATTGACAATTTGTTCAAGCCACTGTCTGATAAGAAGGATGTTCATTCATTTTTGATTTATAAGTTTTTTCTTAACATAAATTAAGGGAAAATTGCTCCCAAGATTTTTTTCATATCTTAACATATTCATCACTGTATATAAAGATACTGCAAAATAATATCTTAATTTTTTTCGACAACTTATTCTATAATAAAAAGATCAAAGGTTTAAATTTGGTTTTAGTCACATAAATTGCGGTTTTGGGTTTCGTTCATTGCAACCTTAAACACCTACATTGTATTGGGTTTTAATGGGTAAATTTAGTCTTAGATTACTTAAAGATATAACATGTATTGTCTTTATAAGTGAGGATAATTTTCACCTTACAAGCTAGTTTTGTATTATTGAGTTAAGCCCAACAAAATTTTTTAAGACTTTATAGTCTTGGACCAAATTTTACGGTTATCTAAATGTTATTTTTTTTCATGTATGAATGAATTGTTGGGGTTGGTTGAAAATATACAAGTTCTTTGAAGTTTCACGTCGCTTAATTTTGTGTATAAAGAGAGAATTCAAGGCTATATATAAGATACAAGTTCTTTGAAGTTTTACATCACTTAGTTTTGTGAAAGAAGAGGAATTCCAATGTTATGTATAGGATTCAAGTTCTTCATTCCAAGATGCAACAGTCAAAAACACTTTAAGCTTGTATTTTTAACTTTCTTTATTCTCTTATACTTTTGTATTAGAGTGTTGTGAGATATAGTTGTTCTCTTATACTCTTGTATTTGAGTGTTGTGAGATGTAAATATAGTGAAATGTATGTTTTGTAAAGTATGAGTGTATTGGAGTTTGGGTTAGTTGAGAGTATATTAGGTGTTTTAACAATTTTCACTAACCAAAACGGCATCTACATCCACACCCTCATCTTGGAATGAAGATTTTTATCCCATGTCATAAGCTCTGAGACAATGACCACTACTATCTAAGTATATGGAACGTGTTTGAAATTAGGCTTCAAAGGTTGAAATGATTGACAATTTGTTCAAGCCACTGTCTGATAAGAAGGATGTTCATTCATTTTTGATTTCTAAGTTTTTTCTTAACATAAATTAAGGGAAAATTTCTCCCAAGATTTTTTTCATATCTTAACATATTCATCACTGTATATAAAGATACTGCAGAATAATATCTTAATTTTTTCGACAACTTATTCTGTAATAAAAAAATCAAAGTTTTAATTTCGGTTTTAGTCACATAAATTGCGGTTTTGGCTTTCCTTCATTGCAACCTTCAACACCTACATTGTATTGGGTTTTAATGGGTAAATTTAGTCTTAGATTACTTAAAGATATAACATGTATTGTCTTTATAAGTGAGGATAATTTTCACCTTACAAGCTAGTTTTGTATTATTGAGTTAAGCCCAACAAAAGTTTTTAAGACTTTATATTCTTGGACGAAATTTTAAGGTTATCTAAATGTTTTTTTTTCATGTATGAACGAATTGTTGGGGTTGGTTGAAAATATACAAGTTCTTTGAAGTTTCACGTCGCTTAATTTTGTGTATAAAGAGAGAGTTCAAGGCTATATATAAGATACAAGTTCTTTGAAGTTTTACATCACTTAGTTTTGTGAAAGAAGCGGAATTCCAATGTTATATATAGGATTCAAGTTCTTCATTCCAAGATGCAACAATCAAAAACACTTTAAGCTTGTATTTGACTTTCTTTATTCTCTTATACTTTTGTATTAGAGTTTTGTGAGATATAGTTGTTCTCTTATACTCTTGTATTCGAGTGTTGTAAGATGTAAGTATAGTTAAATGTTTGTTTTGTAAAGTATGAGTGTATTGGAGTTATGGTTAGTTGAGAGTATATTAGGTGTTTAACAATTTTCACTAACCAAAATGACATCTACATCCACACCCTCATCTTGGAATGAAGATTTTTATCCCATGTCATAAGCTCTGAGACAATGACCACTACTATCTAAGTATATGGAACGTGTTTGAAATTAGGCTTCAAAGGTTGAAATGATTGACAATTTGTTCAAGCCACTGTCTGATAAGAAGGATGTTCATTCATTTTTGATTTCTAAGTTTTTTCTTAACATAAATTAAGGGAAAATTTCTCCCAAGATTTTTTTCATATCTTAACATATTCATCACTGTATATAAAGATACTGCAAAATAATATCTTAATTTTTTCGACAACTTATTCTGTAATAAAAAGATCAAAGTTTTAATTTCGGTTTTAGTCACATAAATTGCGGTGTTGGCTTTCCTTCATTGCAACCTTCAACACCTACATTGTATTGGGTTTTAATGGGTAAATTTAGTCTTAGATTACTTAAAGATATAACATGTATTGTCTTTATAAGTGAGGATAATTTTCACCTTACAAGCTAGTTTTGTATTATTGAGTTAAGCCAAACAAAAGTTTTTAAGACTTTATATTCTTGGACCAAATTTTAAGGTTATCTAAATGTTTTTTTTCATGTATGAATGAATTGTTGGGGTTGGTTGAAAATATACAAGTTCTTTGAAGTTTCACGTCGCTTAATTTTGTGTATAAAGAGAGAGTTCAAGGCTATATATAAGATACAAGTTCTTTGAAGTTATACATCACTTAGTTTTGTGAAAGAAGCGGAATTCCAATGTTATATATAGGATTCAAGTTCTTCATTCCAAGATGCAACAGTCAAAAACACTTTAAGCTTGTATTTGACTTTCTTTATTCTCTTATACTTTTGTATTAGAGTGTTGGGAGATATACTTGTTCTCTTATACTATTGTATTCGAGTGTTGTGAGATGTAAGTATAGTTAAATGTTTGTTTTGTAAAGTATGAGTGTATTGGAGTTTGGGTTAGTTGAGAGTATATTAGGTGTTTTAACAATTTTCACTAACCAAAACGGCATCTACATCCACACCCTCATCTTGGAATGAAGATTTTTATCCCATGTCATAAGCTCTGAGACAATGACCACTACTATCTAATTATATGGAACGTGTTTGAAATTAGGCTTCAAAGGTTGAAATGATTGACAATTTGTTCAAGCCACTGTCTGATAAGAAGGATGTTCATTCATTTTTGATTTATAAGTTTTTTCTTAACATAAATTAAGGGAAAATTGCTCCCAAGATTTTTTTCATATCTTAACATATTCATCACTGTATATAAAGATACTGCAAAATAATATCTTAATTTTTTCGACAACTTATTCTGTAATAAAAAGATTAAAGGTTTAAATTTGGTTTTAGTCACATAAATTGCGGTTTTGGGTTTCGTTCATTGCAACTAGGGCTGGCAATGAACCAAACCAACTCGAAGATAGTTCGGAATTGGACTCGACAATTAAATCGTTGAACTAGGTTCATGAACCAAATGAGTTGAGTATGAGCGAAAAATTAAGTTCGTTAACTAAATGAGCTGAACTTGAACTATACATAGTTCGACTCGTTAGGTTCATGAGTCAACTCGATTACATATGAAAAGAATTATACTGTCTTTAAGATTAGGTTTAAATATTTACTTCAAATCTTAGACAAATTTAATCTTAAATTTAGTAGTTTTTGAATTAGACTCTCAAATGTATCTCTTGAAAGTTGTGTAGGTTTTGAATTAGTAGATTTCGAAGATAAAGTTAAATTTCAATATGATAACTTTTATTTTATTTTAATATTTTATTTAAAAAATATATATATTTATTTAAAATGTCAAATATACTAAATATATATATATATATATATATATATATATATATATATATATATATATATATTAAAAAAATAGTTTTTAAGTTCGTGAACCATGCGAGCTGAACCTAATGAGATGAACCTAACGAGTCGAACCGAACTGTTCGTGAACTTATAACGAGTCGAGTTTGAGCTTAAAAAAAAGTTCGTGTCAAACTCGAACTCGAACTCGAATTCGAACAATTCTTAACGAGTCGAGCCGAGCTGAGGTGAGTTCGACTCGACTCGACTCATTTCCAGCCCTAATTGCAACCTTAAACACCTACATTGTATTGGGTTTTAATGGGTAAATTTAGTCTTAGATTACTTAAAGATATAACATGTATTGTCTTTATAAGTGAGGATAATTTTCACCTTACAAGCTAGTTTTGTAATATTGAGTTAAGCCCAACAAAATTTTTTAAGACTTTATAGTCTTGGACCAAATTTTACGGTTATCTAAATGTTATTTTTTTTCATGTATGAATGAATTGTTGGGGTTGGTTGAAAATATACAAGTTCTTTGAAGTTTCACGTCGCTTAATTTTGTGTATAAAGAGAGAATTCAAGGCTATATATAAGATACAAGTTCTTTGAAGTTTTACATCACTTAGTTTTGTGAAAGAAGAGGAATTCCAATGTTATGTATAGGATTCAAGTTCTTCATTCCAAGATGCAACAGTCAAAAACACTTTAAGCTTGTATTTTTAACTTTCTTTATTCTCTTATACTTTTGTATTAGAGTGTTGTGAGATATAGTTGTTCTCTTATACTCTTGTATTCGAGTGTTGTGAGATGTAAATATAGTGAAATGTATGTTTTGTAAAGTATGAGTGTATTGGAGTTTGGGTTAGTTGAGAGTATATTAGGTGTTTTAACAATTTTCACTAACCAAAACGGCATCTACATCCACACCCTCATCTTGGAATGAAGATTTTTATCCCATGTCATAAGCTCTGAGACAATGACCACTACTATCTAAGTATATGGAACGTGTTTGAAATTAGGATTCAAAGGTTGAAATGATTGACAATTTGTTCAAGCCACTGTCTGATAAGAAGGATGTTCATTCATTTTTGATTTCTAAGTTTTTTCTTAACATAAATTAAGGGAAAATTTCTCCCAAGATTTTTTTCATATCTTAACATATTCATCACTGTATATAAAGATACTGCAGAATAATATCTTAATTTTTTCGACAACTTATTCTGTAATAAAAATATCAAAGTTTTAATTTCGGTTTTAGTCACATAAATTGCGGTTTTGGCTTTCGTTCATTGCAACCTTAAACACCTACGTTGTATTGGGTTTTAATGGGTAAATTTAGTCGTACATTACTTAAAGATATAACATGTATTGTCTTTATAAGTGAGGATAAGTTTCACCTTACAAGCTAGTTTTGTATTATTGAGTTAATCCCAACAAAAGTTTTTAAGACTTTTTATTCTTGGACCAAATTTTAAGGTTATCTAAATGTTTTTTTTTCATGTATGAATGAATTGTTGGGGTTGGTTGAAAATATACAAGTTCTTTGAAGTTTCAGGTCGCTTAATTTTGTGTATAAAGAGAGAGTTCAAGGCTATATATAAGATATAAGTTCTTTGATGTTTTACATCACTTAGTTTTGTGAAAGAAGAGGAATTCCAATGTTATATATAGGATTCAAGTTCTTCATTCCCAGATGCAACAGTCAAAAACACTTTAAGCTTGTATTTGACTTTCTTTATTCTCTTATACTTTTGTATTAGAGTGTTGGGAGATATAGTTGTTCTCTTATACTATTGTATTCGAGTGTTGTGAGATGTAAGTATAGTTAAATGTTTGTTTTGTAAAGTATGAGTGTATTGGAGTTTGGGTTAGTTGAGAGTATATTAGGTGTTTTAACAATTTTCACTAACCAAAACGGCATCTACATCCACACCCTCATCTTGGAATGAAGATTTTTATCCCATGTCATAAGCTCTGAGACAATGACCACTACTATCTAATTATATGGAACGTGTTTGAAATTAGGCTTCAAAGGTTGAAATGATTGACAATTTGTTCAAGCCACTGTCTGATAAGAAGGATGTTCATTCATTTTTGATTTATAAGTTTTTTCTTAACATAAATTAAGGGAAAATTGCTCCCAAGATTTTTTTCATATCTTAACATATTCATCACTGTATATAAAGATACTGCAGAATAATATCTTAATTTTTTCGACAGCTTACTCTGTAATAAAAAGATCAAAGGTTTAAATTCGGTTTTAGTCACATAAATTGCAGTTTTGGGTTTCGTTCAATGCAACCTTAAACACCTACATTGTATTGGGTTTTTATGGGTAAATTTAGTCTTACATTACCTAAAGATATAATATGTATTGTCTTTATAAGTGAGGATAATTTTCACTTTACAAGCTAGTTTTGTATTATTGAGTTAAGCCCAACAAAAGTTTTTAAGACTTTATATTATTGGACCAAATTTTAAGGTTATCTAAATGTTTTTTTTTCATGTATGAATGAATTGTTGGGGTTGGTTGAAAATATACAAGTTCTTTGAAGTTTCACGTCACTTAATTTTGTGTATAAAGAGAGAGTTCAAGGCTATATATAACATACAAGTTCTTTGATGTTTTACATCACTTAGTTTTGTGAAAGAAGAGGAATTCCAATATTATATATAGGATTCAAGTTCTTCATTCCAAGATGCAACAGTCAAAAACACTTTAAGCTTGTATTTTTGACTTTCTTTATTCTGTTATACTTTTGTATTAGAGTGTTGTGAGATATAGTTGTTCTCTTATACTCTTGTATTCGAGTGTTGTGAGATGTAAATATAGTGAAATGTATGTTTTGTAAAGTATGAGTGTATTGGAGTTTGGGTTAGTTGAGAGTATATTAGGTGTTTTAACAATTTTCACTAACCAAAACGGCATCTACATCCACACCCTCATCTTGGAATGAAGATTTTTATCCCATGTCATAAGCTCTGAGACAATGACCACTACTATCTAATCATATGGAACGTGTTTGAAATTAGGCTTCAAAGGTTGAAATGATTGACAATTTGTTCAAGCCACTGTCTGATAAGAAGGATGTTCATTCATTTTTGATTTCTAAGTTTTTTCTTAACATAAATTAAGGGAAAATTTCTCCCGAGATTTTTTTCATATCTTAACATATTCATCACTGTATATAAAGATACTGCAGGCTTTCCTTCATTGCAACCTTCAACACCTACATTGTATTGGGTTTTAATGGGTAAATTTAGTCTTACATTACTTAAAGATATAACATGTATTGTGTTTATAAGTGAAGAAAACTTTCACCTTACAAGCTAGTTTTGTATTATTGAGTTAAGCCCAACAAAAGTTTTTAAGACTTTATAGTCTTGGACCAAATTTTACGGTTATCTAAATGTTATTTTTTTTCATGTATGAATGAATTGTTGGGGTTGGTTGAAAATATACAAGTTCTTTGAAGTTTCACGTCGCTTAAGTTTGTGTATAAAGAGAGAGTTCAAGGCTATATATAAGATACAAGTTCTTTGAAGTTTTACATCACTTAATTTTGTGAAAGAAGAGGAATTCCAATGTTATATAAAGGATTCAAGTTCTTCATTCAAAGATGCAACAGTCAAATACACTTTTATCTTGTATTTGACTTTCTTTATTCTCTTATACTTTTGTATTAGAGTGTTGTGAGATATAATTGTTCTCTTATACTCTTGTATTAGAGTGTTGTGAGACGTAATTATAGTTAAATGTTTGTTTTTTAAAGTATGAGTGTATTGGAGTTTGGGTTAGTTGAGAGTATATTAGGTGTTTAACAATTTTCACTAACCAAAACGGCATCTACATCCACACCCTCATCTTGGAATAAAGATTTTTAACCCCTGTCATAAGCTCTGAGACAATGACCACTACTATCTAAGTATATGGAACGTGTTTGAACTTAGGCTTCAAAGGTTGAAATGATTGACAATTTGTTCAAGCCACTGTCTGATAAGAAGGATGTTCATTCATTTTTGATTTCTATGTTTTTTCTTAACACTAAATAAGGGAAAATTGCTATCAAGATTTTTATCATATCTTAACATATTCATCACTGTTTATAAAGATACTGCAAAATAATGTCTTAATTTTTTCGACAACTTTATCTGTAATAAAAAGATCAAAGTTTTAATTTCAGTTTTAGTCACATAAATTGCGGTTTTGGCTTTCCTTCATTGCAACCTTCAACACCTACATTGTATTGCGTTTTAATGGGTAAATTTAGTCTTACATTACTTAAAGATATAACATGTATTGTCTTTATAAGTGAGGAAAATTTTCACCTTACAAGCTAGTTTTGTATTATTGAGTTAAGCCCAACAAAAGTTTTTAAGACTTTATAGTCTTGGACCAAATTTTACGGTTATCTAAATGTTATTTTTTTTCATGTATGAATGAATTGTTGGGGGTTGGTTGAAAATATACAAGTTCTTTGAAGTTTCACGTCGCTTAATTTTGTGTATAAAGAGAGAATTCAAGGCTATATATAAGATACAAGTTCTTTGAAGTTTTACATCACTTAGTTTTGTGAAAGAAGAGGAATTCCAATGTTATGTATAGGATTCAAGTTCTTCATTCCAAGATGCAACAGTCAAAAACACTTTAAGCTTGTATTTTTGACTTTCTTTATTCTCTTATACTTTTGTATTAGAGTGTTGTGAGATATAGTTGTTCTCTTATACTCTTGTATTCGAGTGTTGTGAGATGTAAGTATAGTTAAATGTTTGTTTTGTAAAGTATGAGTGTATTGGAGTTTGGGTTAGTTGAGAGTATATTAGGTGTTTGAACAATTTTCACTAACCAAAACGGCATCTACATCCACACCCTCATCTTGGAATGAAGATTTTTATCCCATGTCATAAGCTCTGAGACAATGACCACTACTATCTAAGTATATGGAACGTGTTTGAACTTAGGCTTCAAAGGTTGAAATGATTGACAATTTTTTCAAGCCACTGTCTGATAAGAAGGATGTCCATTCATTTTTGATTTCTAAGTTTTTTCTTAACATAAATTAAGGGAAAATTGCTACCAAGATTTTTATCATATCTTAACATATTCATCACTGTATATAAAGATACTGCAAAATAATGTCTTAATTTTTTCGACAACTCATTCTGTAATAAAAAGATCAAAGTTTTAATTTCGGTTTTAGTCACATAAATTGCGGTTTTGGCTTTCGTTCATTGCAACCTTAAACATCTACATTGTATTTTGTTTTAATGGGTAAATTTAGTCTTACATTACTTAAAGATATAACATGTATTGTCTTTATAAGTGAGGATAATTTTCACCTTACAAGCTAGTTTTGTATTATTGAGTTAAGCCCAACAAAAGTTTTTAAGATTTTATATTCTTGGACCAAATTTTAAGGTTATCTAAATGTTTTCTTTTCATGTTTGAATGAATTGTTGGGGTTGATTGAAAATATACAAGTTCTTTGAAGTTTCAGGTCGCTTAATTTTGTGTATAAAGAGAGAGTTCAAGGCTATATATAAGATACAAGTTCTTTGAAGTTTTACATCACTTAGTTTTGTGAAAGAAGCGGAATTCCAATGTTATATATAGGATTCAAGTTCTTCATTCCAAGATGCAACAGTCAAAAACACTTTAAGCTTGTATTTGACTTTCTTTATTCTCTTATACTTTTGTATTAGAGTGTTGGGAGATATAGTTGTTCTCTTATACTATTGTATTCGAGTGTTGTGAGATGTAAGTATAGTTAAATGTTTGTTTTGTAAAGTATGAGTGTATTAGAGTTTGGGTTAGTTGAGAGTATATTAGGTGTTTTAACAATTTTCACTAACCAAAACGGCATCTACATCCACACCCTCATCTTGGAATGAAGATTTTTATCCCATGTCATAAGCTCTGAGACAATGACCACTACTATCTAAGTATATGGAACGTGTTTGAAATTAGGCTTCAAAGGTTGAAATGATTGACAATTT
This sequence comes from Lathyrus sativus, assembly GCA_963859935.3. Lineage (NCBI taxonomy): Eukaryota > Viridiplantae > Streptophyta > Magnoliopsida > Fabales > Fabaceae > Lathyrus > Lathyrus sativus. The sequence goes on from OZ012741.1 coordinate 547,536,057, forward strand.
GTTCAAGCCACTGTCTGATAAGAAGGATGTTCATTCATTTTTGATTTCTAAGTTTTTTCTTAACATAAATTAAGGGAAAATTTCTCCCAAGATTTTTTTCATATCTTAACATATTCATCACTGTATATAAAGATACTGCAGAATAATATCTTAATTTTTTCGACAACTTATTCTGTAATAAAAAGATCAAAGTTTTAATTTCGGTTTTAGTCACATAAATTGCGGTTTTGGGTTTCGTTCATTGCAACCTTAAACACCTACATTGTATTGGGTTTTTATGGGTAAATTTAGTCTTACATTACCTAAAGATATAATATGTATTGTCTTTATAAGTGAGGATAATTTTCACCTTACAAGCTAGTTTTGTATTATTGAGTTAAGCCTAAAAAAAAGTTTTTAAGACTTTATATTATTGGACCAAATTTTAAGGTTATCTAAATGTTTTTTTTTCATGTATGAATGAATTGTTGGGGTTGGTTGAAAATATACAAGTTCTTTGAAGTTTCACGTCACTTAATTTTGTGTATAAAGAGAGAGTTCAACGCTATATATAAGATACAAGTTCTTTGATGTTTACATCACTTAGTTTTGTAAAAGAAGAGGAATTCCAATGTTATATATAGGATTCAAGTTCTTCATTCCAAGATGCAACAGTCAAAAACACTTTAAGCTTGTATTTTTGACTTTCTTTATTCTCTTATACTTTTGTATTAGAGTGTTGTGAGATATAGTTGTTCTCTTATACTCTTGTATTCGAGTGTTGTGAGACGTAAGTATAGTTAAATGTTTGTTTTTTAAAGTATGAGTGTATTGGAGTTTGGGTTAGTTGAGAGTATATTAGGTGTTTTAACAATTTTCACTAACCAAAACGGCATCTACATCCACACCCTCATCTTGGAATGAAGATTTTTATCCCATGTCATAAGCTCTGAGACAATGACCACTACTATCTAAGTATATGGAACGTGTTTGAAATTAGGCTTCAAAGGTTGAAATGATTGACAATTTGTTCAAGCCACTGTCTGATAAGAAGGATGTTCATTCATTTTTGATTTCTAAGTTTTTTCTTAACATAAATTAAGGGAAAATTTCTCCCAAGATTTTTTTCATATCTTAACATATTCATCACTGTATATAAAGATACTGCAGAATAATATCTTAATTTTTTCGACAACTTATTCTGTAATAAAAAGATCAAAGTTTTAATTTCGGTTTTAGACACATAAATTGTGGTTTTCGCTTTCCTTCATTGCAACCTTCAACACCTACATTGTATTGGGTTTTAATGGGTAAATTTAGTCTTAGATTACTTAAAGATATAACATGTATTGTCTTTATAAGTGAGGATAATTTTCACCTTACAAGCTAGTTTTGTATTATTGAGTTAAGCCCAACAAAAGTTTTTAAGACTTTATAGTCTTGGACCAAATTTTACGGTTATCTAAATGTTATTTTTTTTCATGTATGAATGAATTGTTGGGGTTGGTTGAAAATATACAAGTTCTATGAAGTTTCACGTCGCTTAATTTTGTGTATAAAGAGTGAATTCAAGACTATATATAAGATACAAGTTCTTTGAAGTTTTACATCACTTAGTTTTGTGAAAGAAGAGGAATTCCAATGTTATGTATAGGATTCAAGTTCTTCATTCCAAGATGCAACAGTCAAAAACACTTTAAGCTTGTATTTTTGACTTTCTTTATTCTCTTATACTTTTGTATTAGAGTGTTGTGAGATATAGTTGTTCTCTTATACTCTTGTATTCGAGTGTTATGAGATGTAAGTATAGTTAAATGTTTGTTTCGTAAAGTATGAGTGTATTGGAGTTTGGGTTAGTTGAGAGTATATTAGTTTTTTAACAATTTTCACTAACCAAAACGGCATCTACATCCACACCCTCATCTTGGAATGAAGATTTTTATCCCATGTCATAAGCTCTGAGACAATGACCACTACTATCTAAGTATATAGAACGTGTTTGAACATAGGCTTCAAAGGTTGAAATGATTGACAATTTGTTCAAGCCACTGTCTGATAAGAAGGATGTTCATTCATTTTTTATTTCTAAGCTTTTTCTTAACATAAATTAAGGGAAAATTGCTACCAAGATTTTTGTCATATCTTAACATATTCATCACTGTATATAAAGATACTGCAAAATAATGTCTTAATTTTTTCGACAACTTATTCTGTAATAAAAAGATCAAAGTTTTAATTTCTGTTTTAGTCACATAAATTGCGGTTTTGGCTTTCGTTCATTGCAACCTTAAACACCTACATTGTATTGGGTTTTAATGGGTAAATTTAGTCTTACATTACTTAAAGATATAACATGTATTGTCTTTATAAGTGAGGATAAGTTTCACCTTACAAGCTAGTTTTGTATTATTGAGTTAAACCCAACAAAAGTTTTTAAGACTTTTTATTCTTGGACCAAATTTTAAGGTTATCTAAATGTTTTTTTTTCATGTATGAATGAATTGTCGGGGTTGGTTGAAAATATACAAGTTCTTTGAAGTTTCACGTCGCTTAATTTTGTGTATAAAGAGAGAGTTCAAGGCTATATATAAGATATAAGTTCTTTGATGTTTTACATCACTTAGTTTTTTGAAAGAAGAGGAATTCCAATGTTATATATAGGATTCAAGTTCTTCATTCCAAGATGCAACAGTCAAAAACACTTTAAGCTTGTATTTTTGACTTTCTTTATTCTCTTATACTTTTGTATTAGAGTGTTGTGAGATATAGTTGTTATCTTATACTCTTGTATTCGAGTGTTGTGAGATGTAAATATAGTGAAATGTATGTTTTGTAAAGTATGAGTGTATTGGAGTTTGGGTTAGTTGAGAGTATATTAGGTGTTTTAACAATTTTCACTAACCAAAACGGCATCTACATCAACACCCTCATCTTGGAATGAAGATTTTTATCCCATGTCATAAGCTCTGAGACAATGACCACTACTATCTAATTATATGGAACGTGTTTGAAATTAGGCTTCAAAGGTTGAAATGATTGACAATTTGTTCAAGCCACTGTCTGATAAGAAGGATGTTCATTCATTTTTGATTTATAAGTTTTTTCTTAACATAAATTAAGGGAAAATTGCTCCCAAGATTTTTTTCATATCTTAACATATTCATCACTGTATATAAAGATACTGCAGAATAATATCTTAATTTTTTCGACAACTTATTCTGTAATAAAAAGATCAAAGGTTTAAATTCGGTTTTAGTCACATAAATTGCGGTTTTGGCTTTCGTTCATTGCAACCTTAAACACCTACATTGTATTGGGTTTTAATGGGTAAATTTAGTCTTACATTACTTAAAGATATAATATGTATTGTCTTTATAAGTGAGGATAATTTTCACCTTACAAGCTAGTTTTGTATTATTGAGTTAAGCCCAACAAAAGTTTTTAAGACTTTATATTATTGGACCAAATGTTAAGGTTATCTAAATGTTTTTTTTTTCATGTATGAATGAATTGTTGGGGTTGGTTGAAAATATACAAGTTCTTTGAAGTTTCATGTCTCTTAATTTTGTGTATAAAGAGAGAGTTCAAGGCTATATATAAGATACAAGTTCTTTTAAGTTTTACATCACTTAGTTTTGTAAAAGAAGAGGAATTCCAATGTTATATATAGGATTCAAGTTCTTCATTCCAAGATGCAACAGTCAAAAACACTTTAAGCTTGTATTTGACTTTCTTTATTCTCTTATACTTTTGTATTAGAGTGTTGTGAGATATAGTTGTTCTCTTATACTCTTGTATTCGAGTGTTGTGAGATGTAAGTATAGATAAATGTTTGTTTTTTAAAGTATGAGTGTATTGGAGTTTGGGTTAGTTGAGAGTATATTAGGTGTTTTAACAATTTTCACTAACCAAAACGGCATCTACATCCACACCCTCATCTTGGAATGAAGATTTTTATCCCATGTCATAAGCTCTGAGACAATGACCACTACTATCTAAGTATATGGAACGTGTTTGAAATTAGGCTTCAAAGGTTGAAATGATTGACAATTTGTTCAAGCCACTGTCTGATAAGAAGGATGTTCATTCATTTTTGATTTCTAAGTTTTTTCTTAACATAAATTAAGGGAAAATTTCTCCCAAGATTTTTTTCATATCTTAACATATTCATCACTGTATATAAAGATACTGCAGAATAATATCTTAATTTTTTCGACAACTTATTCTGTAATAAAAAGATCAAAGTTTTAATTTCGGTTTTAGACACATAAATTGCGGTTTTCGCTTTCCTTCATTGCAACCTTCAACACCTACATTGTATTGGGTTTTAATGGGTAAATTTAGTCTTAGATTACTTAAAGATATAACATGTATTGTCTTTATAAGTGAGGATAATTTTCACCTTACAAGCTAGTTTTGTATTATTGAGTTAAGCCCAACAAAAGTTTTTAAGACTTTATAGTCTTGGACCAAATTTTACGGTTATCTAAATGTTATTTTTTTTCATGTATGAATGAATTGTTGGGGTTGGTTGAAAATATACAAGTTCTATGAAGTTTCACGTCGCTTAATTTTGTGTATAAAGAGTGAATTCAAGACTATATATAAGATACAAGTTCTTTGAAGTTTTACATCACTTAGTTTTGTGAAAGAAAAGGAAGTCCAATGTTATGTATAGGATTCAAGTTCTTCATTCCAAGATGCAACAGTCAAAAACACTTTAAGCTTGTATTTTTGACTTTCTTTATTCTCTTATACTTTTGTATTAGAGTGTTGTGAGATATAGTTGTTCTCTTATACTCTTGTATTCGAGTGTTATGAGATGTAAGTATAGTTAAATGTTTGTTTCGTAAAGTATGAGTGTATTGGAGTTTGGGTTAGTTGAGAGTATATTAGTTTTTTAACAATTTTCACTAACCAAAACGGCATCTACATCCACACACTCATCTTGGAATGAAGATTTTTATCCCATGTCATAAGCTCTGAGACAATGACCACTACTATCTAAGTATATAGAACGTGTTTGAACTTAGGCTTCAAAGGTTGAAATGATTGACAATTTGTTCAAGCCACTGTCTGATAAGAAGGATGTTCATTCATTTTTTATTTCTAAGCTTTTTCTTAACATAAATTAAGGGAAAATTGCTACCAAGATTTTTGTCATATCTTAACATATTCATCACTGTATATAAAGATACTGCAAAATAATGTCTTAATTTTTTCGACAACTTATTCTGTAATAAAAAGATCAAAGTTTTAATTTCGGTTTTAGTCACATAAATTGCGGTTTTGGCTTTCGTTCATTGCAACCTTAAACACCTACATTGTATTGGGTTTTAATGGGTAAATTTAGTCTTACATTACTTAAAGATATAACATGTATTGTCTTTATAAGTGAGGATAAGTTTCACCTTACAAGCTAGTTTTGTATTATTGAGTTAAGCCCAACAAAAGTTTTTAAGACTTTTTATTCTTGGACCAAATTTTAAGGTTATCTAAATGTTTTTTTTTCATGTATGAATGAATTGTCGGGGTTGGTTGAAAATATACAAGTTCTTTGAAGTTTCACGTCGCTTAATTTTGTGTATAAAGAGAGAGTTCAAGGCTATATATAAGATATAAGTTCTTTGATGTTTTACATCACTTAGTTTTTTGAAAGAAGAGGAATTCCAATGTTATATATAGGATTCAAGTTCTTCATTCCAAGATGCAACAGTCAAAAACACTTTAAGCTTGTATTTTTGACTTTCTTTATTCTCTTATACTTTTGTATTAGAGTGTTGTGAGATATAGTTGTTCTCTTATACTCTTGTATTCGAGTGTTGTGAGATGTAAATATAGTGAAATGTATGTTTTGTAAAGTATGAGTGTATTGGAGTTTGGGTTAGTTGAGAGTATATTAGGTGTTTTAACAATTTTCACTAACCAAAACGGCATCTACATCAACACCCTCATCTTGGAATGAAGATTTTTATCCCATGTCATAAGCTCTGAGACAATGACCACTACTATCTAATTATATGGAACGTGTTTGAAATTAGGCTTCAAAGGTTGAAATGATTGACAATTTGTTCAAGCCACTGTCTGATAAGAAGGATGTTCATTCATTTTTGATTTATAAGTTTTTTCTTAACATAAATTAAGGGAAAATTGCTCCCAAGATTTTTTTCATATCTTAACATATTCATCACTGTATATAAAGATACTGCAGAATAATATCTTAATTTTTTCGACAACTTATTCTGTAATAAAAAGATCAAAGGTTTAAATTCGGTTTTAGTCACATAAATTGCGGTTTTGGCTTTCGTTCATTGCAACCTTAAACACCTACATTGTATTGGGTTTTAATGGGTAAATTTAGTCTTACATTACTTAAAGATATAATATGTATTGTCTTTATAAGTGAGGATAATTTTCACCTTACAAGCTAGTTTTGTATTATTGAGTTAAGCCCAACAAAAGTTTTTAAGACTTTATATTATTGGACCAAATGTTAAGGTTATCTAAATGTTTTTTTTTTCATGTATGAATGAATTGTTGGGGTTGGTTGAAAATATACAAGTTCTTTGAAGTTTCATGTCTCTTAATTTTGTGTATAAAGAGAGAGTTCAAGGCTATATATAAGATACAAGTTCTTTTAAGTTTTACATCACTTAGTTTTGTAAAAGAAGAGGAATTCCAATGTTATATATAGGATTCAAGTTCTTCATTCCAAGATGCAACAGTCAAAAACACTTTAAGCTTGTATTTGACTTTCTTTATTCTCTTATACTTTTGTATTAGAGTGTTGTGAGATATAGTTGTTCTCTTATACTCTTGTATTCGAGTGTTGTGAGATGTAAGTATAGATAAATGTTTGTTTTGTAAAGTATGAGTGTATTGGAGTTTGGGTTAGTTGAGAGTATATTAGGTGTTTAACAATTTTCACTAACCAAAACGGCATCTACATCCACACCCTCATCTTGGAATGAAGATTTTTAACCCATGTCATAAGCTCTGAGACAATGACCACTACTATCTAAGTATATGGAACATGTTTGAACTTAGGCTTCAAAGGTTGAAATGATTGACAATTTGTTCAAGCCACTGTCTGATAAGAAGGATGTTCATTCATTTTTGATTTCTAAGTTTTTTCTTAACATAAATCAAGGGAAAATTGCTCCCAAGATTTTTTTTCATATCTTAACATATTCATCACTGTATATAAAGATACTGCAGAATAATATCTTAATTTTTTTGACAACTTATTCTGTATTAAAAAGATCAAAGTTTGAATTTCGGTTTTAGTCACCTAAATTGCGGTTTTGCCTTTCCTTCATTGCAACCTTCAACACCTACATTGTATTGGGTTTTAATGGGTAAATTTAGTCTTACATTACTTAAAGATATAACATGTATTGTGTTTATAAGTGAAGAAAACTTTCACCTTACAAGCTAGTTTTGTATTATTGAGTTAAGCCCAACAAAAGTTTTTAAGACTTTATAGTCTTGGACCAAATTTTACGGTTATCTAAATGTTATCTTTTTTTTTTCATGTATGAATGAATTGTTGGGGTTGGTTGAAAATATACAAGTTCTTTGAAGTTTCACGTCGCGTAAGTTTGTGTATAAAGAGAGAGTTCAAGGCTATATATAAGATACAAGTTCTTTGAAGTTTTACATCACTTAGTTTTGTGAAAGAAGAGGAATTCCAGTGTTATATAAAGGATTCAAGTTCTTCATTCAAAGATGCAACAGTCAAATACACTTTTAGCTTGTATTTGACTTTCTTTATTCTCTTATACTTTTGTATTAGAGTGTTGTGAGATATAGTTGTTCTCTTATACTCTTGTATTCGAGTGTTGTGAGATGTAAGTATAGTTAAATGTTTGTTTTGTAAAGTATGAGTGTATTGGAGTTTGGGTTAGTTGAGAGTATATTAGGTGTTTAACAATTTTCACTAACCAAAACGGCATCTACATCCACACCCTCATCTTGGAATAAAGACTTTCAACCCATGTCATAAGCTCTGAGACAACGACCACTACTATCTAAGTATATGGAACGTGTTTGAACTTAGGCTTCAAAGGTTGAAATGATTGACAATTTGTTCAAGCCACTGTCTGATAAGAAGGATGTTCATTCATTTTTGATTACTAAGTTTTTTCTTAACATAAATCAAGGGAAAATTGCTCCCAAGATTTTTTATTCATATCTTAACATATTCATCACTGTATATAACGATACTGCAGAATAATATCTTAATTTTTTCGACAACTTATTCTATAATAAAAAGATCAAAGTTTTAATTTCGGTTTTAGTCACCTAAATTGCGGTTTTGCCTTTCCTTCATTGCAACCTTGAACACCTACATTGTATTGGGTTTTAATGGGTAAATTTAGTCTTAGATTACTTAAAGATATAACATGTATTGTCTTTATAAGTGAGGAAAATTTTCACCTTACAAGCTAGTTTTGTATTATTGAGTTAAGCCGAACAAAAGTTTTTAAGACTTTATAGTCTTGGACCAAATTTTACGGTATCTCAATGTTATTTTTTTTCATGTATGAATGAATTGTTGGGTTTGGTTGAAAATATACAAGTTCTTTGAAGTTTCACGTCGCTTAATTTTGTGTATAAAGAGAGAATTCAAGGCTATATATAAGATACAAGTTCTTTGAAGTTTTACATCACTTAGTTTTGTTAAAGAAGAGGAATTCCAATGTTATGTATAGGATTCAAGTTCTTCATTCCAAGATGCAACAATCAAAAACACTTTAAGCTTGTATTTTTGACTTTCTTTATTCTCTTATACTTTTGTATTAGAGTGTTGTGAGATATAGTTGTTCTCTTATACTCTTGTATTCGAGTGTTGTGAGATGTAAGTATAGTTAAATGTTTGTTTCGTAAAGTATGAGTGTATTGGAGTTTGGGTTAGTTGAGAGTATATTAGGTGTTTTAACAATTTTCACTAACCAAAACGGCATCTACATCGACACCCTCATCTTGGAATGAAGATTTTTATCCCATGTCATAAGCTCTGAGACAATGACCACTACTATCTAAGTATATGTAACGTGTTTGAACTTAGGCCTCAAAGGTTGAAATGATTGACAATTTGTTCAAGCCACTGTCTGATAAGAAGTATGTTCATTCATTTTTGATTTCTAAGCTTTTTCTTAACATAAATTAAGGGAAAATTGCTACCAAGATTTTTGTCATATCTTAACATATTCATCACTGTATATAAAGATACTGCAAAATAATGTCTTAATTTTTTCGACAACTTATTCTGTAATAAAAAGATCAAAGTTTTAATTTCGGTTTTGGTCACATAAATTGAGGTTTTGGCTTTCGTTCATTGCAACCTTAAACACCTACATTGTATTGGGTTTTAATGGGTAAATTTAGTCTTACAATTCTTAAAGATATAACATGTATTGTCTTTATAAGTGAGGATAAGTTTCACCTTACAAGCTAGTTTTGTATTATTGAGTTAAGCCCAACAAAAGTTTTTAAGACTTTATATTATTGGACCAAATGTTAAGGTTATCTAAATGTTTTTTTTTCATGTATGAATGAATTGTTGGGGTTGGTTGAAAATATACAAGTTCTTTGAAGTTTCATGTCTCTTAATTTTGTGTATAAAGAGAGAGTTCAAGGCTATATATAAGATACAAGTTCTTTTAAGTTTTACATCACTTAGTTTTGTAAAAGAAGAGGAATTCCAATGTTATATATAGGATTCAAGTTCTTCATTCCAAGATGCAACAGTCAAAAACACTTTAAGCTTGTATTTGACTTTCTTTATTCTGTTATACTTTTGTATTAGAGTGTTGTGAGATATAGTTGTTCTCTTATACTCTTGTATTCGAGTGTTGTGAGATGTAAGTATAGATAAATGTTTGTTTTGTAAAGTATGAGTGTATTGGAGTTTGGGTTAGTTGAGAGTATATTAGGTGTTTAACAATTTTCACTAACCAAAACGGCATCTACATCCACACCCTCATCTTGGAATGAAGATTTTTAACCCATGTCATAAGCTGTGAGACAATGACCACTACTATCTAAGTATATGGAACGTGCTTGAACTTAGGCTTCAAAGGTTGAAATGATTGACAATTTGTTCAAGCCACTGTCTGATAAGAAGGATGTTCATTCATTTTTGATTTCTAAGTTTTTTCTTAACATAAATCAAGGGAAAATTGCTCCCAAGATTTTTTTTCATATCTTAACATATTCATCACTGTATATAAAGATACTGCAGAATAATATCTTAATTTTTTTGACAACTTATTCTGTATTAAAAAGATCAAAGTTTGAATTTCGGTTTTAGTCACCTAAATTGCGGTTTTGCCTTTCCTTCATTGCAACCTTCAACACCTACATTGTATTGGGTTTTAATGGGTAAATTTAGTCTTACATTACTTAAAGATATAACATGTATTGTGTTTATAAGGGAAGAAAACTTTCACCTTACAAGCTAGTTTTGTATTATTGAGTTAAGCCCAACAAAAGTTTTTAATACTTTATAGTCTTGGACCAAATTTTACGGTTATCTAAATGTTATTTTTTTTTTCATGTATGAATGAATTGTTGGGGTTGGTTGAAAATATACAAGTTCTTTGAAGTTTCACATCGCGTAAGTTTGTGTATAAAGAGAGAGTTCAAGGCTATATATAAGATACACGTTCTTTGAAGTTTTACATCACTTAGTTTTGTGAAAGAAGAGGAATTCCAATGTTATATAAAGGATTCAAGTTCTTCATTCAAAGATGCAACAGTCAAATACACTTTTAGCTTGTATTTGACTTTCTTTATTCTCTTATACTTTTGTATTAGAGTGTTGTGAGATATAGTTGTTCTCTTATACTCTTGTATTCGAGTGTTGTGAGATGTAAGTATAGTTAAATGTTTGTTTTGTAAAGTATGAGTGTATTGGAGTTTGGCTTAGGTTAGAGTATATTAGGTGTTTAACAATTTTCACTAACCAAAACGGCATCTACATCCACACCCTCATCTTGGAATAAAGATTTTTAACCCATGTCATAAGCTCTGAGACAATGAACACTACTATCTAAGTATATGGAACGTGTTTGAACTTAGGCTTCAAAGGTTGAAATGATTGACAATTTGTTCAAGCCACTGTCTGATAAGAAGGATGTTCATTCATTTTTGATTACTAAGTTTTTTCTTAACATAAATCAAGGGAAAATTGCTCCCAAGATTTTTTTTCATATCTTAACATATTCATCACTGTATATAACGATACTGCAGAATAATATCTTAATTTTTTCGACAACTTATTCTATAATAAAAAGATCAAAGTTTTAATTTCGGTTTTAGTCACCTAAATTGCGGTTTTGCCTTTCCTTCATTGCAACCTTGAACACCTACATTGTATTGGGTTTTAATGGGTAAATTTAGTCTTAGATTACTTAAAGATATAACATGTATTGTCTTTATAAGTGAGGAAAATTTTCACCTTACAAGCTAGTTTTGTATTATTGAGTTAAGCCCAACAAAAGTTTTTAAGACTTTATAGTCTTGGACCAAATTTTACGGTTATCTAAATGTTATTTTTTTTCATGTATGAATGAATTGTTGGGGTTGGTTGAAAATATACAAGTTCTTTGAAGTTTCACGTCGCTTAATTTTGTGTATAAAGAGAGAATTCAAGGCTATATATAAGATACAAGTTCTTTGAAGTTTTACATCACTTAGTTTTGTGAAAGAAGAGGAATTCCAATGTTATGTATAGGATTCAAGTTCTTCATTCCCAGATGCAACAGTCAAAAACACTTTAAGCTTGTATTTGACTTTCTTTATTCTCTTATACTTTTGTATTAGAGTGTTGGGAGATATAGTTGTTCTCTTATACTATTGTATTCGAGTGTTGTGAGATGTAAGTATAGTTAAATGTTTGTTTTGTAAAGTATGAGTGTATTGGAGTTTGGGTTAGTTGAGAGTATATTAGGTGTTTTAACAATTTTCACTAACCAAAACGGCATCTACATCCACACCCTCATCTTGGAATAAAGATTTTTATCCCATGTCATAAGCTCTGAGACAATGACCACTACTATCTAATTATATGGAACGTGTTTGAAATTAGGCTTCAAAGGTTGAAATGATTGACAATTTGTTCAAGCCACTGTCTGATAAGAAGGATGTTCATTCATTTTTGATTACTAAGTTTTTTCTTAACATAAATCAAGGGAAAATTGCTCCCAAGATTTTTTTTCATATCTTAACATATTCATCACTGTATATAACGATACTGCAGAATAATATCTTAATTTTTTCGACAACTTATTCTATAATAAAAAGATCAAAGTTTTAATTTCGGTTTTCGTCACCTAAATTGCGGTTTTGCCTTTCCTTCATCGCAACCTTGAACACCTACATTGTATTGGGTTTTAATGGGTAAATTTAGTCTTAGATTACTTAAAGATATAACATGTATTGTCTTTATAAGTGAGGAAAATTTTCACCTTACAAGCTAGTTTTGTATTATTGAGTTAAGCCCAACAAAAGTTTTTAAGACTTTATAGTCTTGGACCAAATTTTACGGTTATCTAAATGTTATTTTTTTTCATGTATGAATGAATTGTTGGGGTTGTTTGAAAATATACAAGTTCTTTGAAGTTTCACGTCGCTTAATTTTGTGTATAAAGAGAGAATTCAAGGCTATATATAAGATACAAGTTCTTTGAAGTTTTACATCACTTAGTTTTGTGAAAGAAGAGGAATTCCAATGTTATGTATAGGATTCAAGTTCTTCATTCCCAGATGCAACAGTCAAAAACACTTTAAGCTTGTATTTGACTTTCTTTATTCTCTTATACTTTTGTATTAGAGTGTTGGGAGATATAGTTGTTCTCTTATACTATTGTATTCGAGTGTTGTGAGATGTAAGTATAGTTAAATGTTTGTTTTGTAAAGTATGAGTGTATTGGAGTTTGGGTTAGTTGAGAGTATATTAGGTGTTTTAACAATTTTCACTAACCAAAACGGCATCTACATCCACACCCTCATCTTGGAATAAAGATTTTTATCCCATGTCATAAGCTCTGAGACAATGACCACTACTATCTAATTATATGGAACGTGTTTGAAATTAGGCTTCAAAGGTTGAAATGATTGACAATTTGTTCAAGCCACTGTCTGATAAGAAGGATGTTCATTCATTTTTGATTTATAAGTTTTTTCTTAACATAAATTAAGGGAAAATTGCTCCCAAGATTTTTTTCATATCTTAACATATTCATCACTGTATATAAAGATACTGCAGAATAATATCTTAATTTTTTCGACAACTTATTCTGTAATAAAAAGATCAAAGGTTTAAATTCGGTTTTAGTCACATAAATTGCGGTTTTGGCTTTCGTTCATTGCAACCTTAAACACCTACATTGTATTGGGTTTTAATGGGTAAATTTAGTCTTACATTAATTAAAGATATAATATGTATTGTCTTTATAAGTCAGGATAATTTTCACCTTACAAGTTAGTTTTGTATTATTGAGTTAAGCCCAACAAAAGTTTTTAAGACTTTATATTATTGGATCAAATGTTAAGGTTATCTAAATGTTTTTTTTTCATGTATGAATGAATTGTTGGGGTTGGTTGAAAATATACAAGTTCTTTGAAGTTTCATGTCTCTTAATTTTGTGTATAAAGGGAGAGTTCAAGGCTATATATAAGATACAAGTTCTTTTAAGTTTTACATCACTTAGTTTTGTAAAAGAAGAGGAATTCCAATGTTATATATAGGATTCAAGTTCTTCATTCCAAGATGCAACAGTCAAAAACACTTTAAGCTTGTATTTGACTTTCTTTATTCTGTTATACTTTTGTATTAGAGTGTTGTGAGATATAGTTGTTCTCTTATACTCTTGTATTCGAGTGTTGTGAGATGTAAGTATAGATAAATGTTTGTTTTGTAAAGTATGAGTGTATTAGAGTTTGGGTTAGTTGAGAGTATATTAGGTGTTTAACAATTTTCACTAACCAAAACGGCATCTACATCCACACCCTCATCTTGGAATGAAGATTTTTAACCCATGTCATAAGCTGTGAGACAATGACCACTACTATCTAAGTATATGGAACGTGCTTGAACTTAGGCTTCAAAGGTTGAAATGATTGACAATTTGTTCAAGCCACTGTCTGATAAGAAGGATGTTCATTCATTTTTGATTTCTAAGTTTTTTCTTAACATAAATCCAGGGAAAATTGCTCCCAAGATTTTTTTTCATATCTTAACATATTCATCACTGTATATAAAGATACTGCAGAATAATATCTTAATTTTTTTGACAACTTATTCTGTATTAAAAAGATCAAAGTTTTAATTTCGGTTTTAGTCACCTAAATTGCGGTTTTGCCTTTCCTTCATTGCAACCTTCAACACCTACATTGTATTGGGTTTTAATGGGTAAATTTAGTCTTACATTACTTAAAGATATAACATGTATTGTGTTTATAAGTGAAGAAAACTTTCACCTTACAAGCTAGTTTTGTATTATTGAGTTAAGCCCAACAAAAGTTTTTAAGACTTTATAGTCTTGGACCAAATTTTACGGTTATCTAAATGTTATCTTTTTTTTTTCATGTATGAATGAATTGTTGGGGTTGGTTGAAAATATACAAGTACTTTGAAGTTTCACGTCGCGTAAGTTTGTGTATAAAGAGAGAGTTCAAGGCTATATATAAGATACAAGTTCTTTGAAGTTTTACATCACTTAGTTTTGTGAAAGAAGAGGAATTCCAGTGTTATATAAAGGATTCAAGTTCTTCATTCAAAGATGCAACAGTCAAATACACTTTTAGCTTGTATTTGACTTTCTTTATTCTCTTATACTTTTGTATTAGAGTGTTGTGAGATATAGTTGTTCTCTTATACTCTTGTATTCGAGTGTTGTGAGATGTAAGTATAGTTAAATGTTTGTTTTGTAAAGTATGAGTGTATTGGAGTTTGGGTTAGTTGAGAGTATATTAGGTGTTTAACAATTTTCACTAACCAAAACGGCATCTACATCCACACCCTCATCTTGGAATAAAGATTTTTAACCCATGTCATAAGCTCTGAGACAATGAACACTACTATCTAAGTATATGGAACGTGTTTGAACTTAGGCTTCAAAGGTTGAAATGATTGACAATTTGTTCAAGCCACTGTCTGATAAGAAGGATGTTCATTCATTTTTGATTACTAAGTTTTTTCTTAACATAAATCAAGGGAAAATTGCTCCCAAGATTTTTTTTCATATCTTAACATATTCATCACTGTATATAACGATACTGCAGAATAATATCTTAATTTTTTCGACAACTTATTCTATAATAAAAAGATCAAAGTTTTAATTTCGGTTTTAGTCACCTAAATTGCGGTTTTGCCTTTCCTTCATTGCAACCTTGAACACCTACATTGTATTGGGTTTTAATGGGTAAATTTAGTCTTAGATTACTTAAAGATATAACATGTATTGTCTTTATAAGTGAGGAAAATTTTCACCTTACAAGCTAGTTTTGTATTATTGAGTTAAGCCCAACAAAAGTTTTTAAGACTTTATAGTCTTGGACCAAATTTTACGGTTATCTAAATGTTATTTTTTTTCATGTATGAATGAATTGTTGGGGTTGGTTGAAAATATACAAGTTCTTTGAAGTTTCACGTCGCTTAATTTTGTGTATAAAGAGAGAATTCAAGGCTATATATAAGATACAAGTTCTTTGAAGTTTTACATCACTTAGTTTTGTGAAAGAAGAGGAATTCCAATGTTATGTATAGGATTCAAGTTCTTCATTCCCAGATGCAACAGTCAAAAACACTTTAAGCTTGTATTTGACTTTCTTTATTCTCTTATACTTTTGTATTAGAGTGTTGGGAGATATAGTTGTTCTCTTATACTATTGTATTCGAGTGTTGTGAGATGTAAGTATAGTTAAATGTTTGTTTTGTAAAGTATGAGTGTATTGGAGTTTGGGTTAGTTGAGAGTATATTAGGTGTTTTAACAATTTTCACTAACCAAAACGGCATCTACATCCACACCCTCATCATGGAATAAAGATTTTTATCCCATGTCATAAGCTCTGAGACAATGACCACTACTATCTAATTATATGGAACGTGTTTGAAATTAGGCTTCAAAGGTTGAAATGATTGACAATTTGTTCAAGCCACTGTCTGATAAGAAGGATGTTCATTCATTTTTGATTACTAAGTTTTTTCTTAACATAAATCAAGGGAAAATTGCTCCCAAGATTTTTTTTCATATCTTAACATATTCATCACTGTATATAACGATACTGCAGAATAATATCTTAATTTTTTCGACAACTTATTCTATAATAAAAAGATCAAAGTTTTAATTTCGGTTTTCGTCACCTAAATTGCGGTTTTGCCTTTCCTTCATCGCAACCTTGAACACCTACATTGTATTGGGTTTTAATGGGTAAATTTAGTCTTAGATTACTTAAAGATATAACATGTATTGTCTTTATAAGTGAGGAAAATTTTCACCTTACAAGCTAGTTTTGTATTATTGAGTTAAGCCCAACAAAAGTTTTTAAGACTTTATAGTCTTGGACCAAATTTTACGGTTATCTAAATGTTATTTTTTTTCATGTATGAATGAATTGTTGGGGTTGGTTGAAAATATACAATTTCTTTGAAGTTTCACGTCGCTTAATTTTGTGTATAAAGAGAGAATTCAAGGCTATATATAAGATACAAGTTCTTTGAAGTTTTACATCACTTAGTTTTGTGAAAGAAGAGGAATTCCAATGTTATGTATAGGATTCAAGTTCTTCATTCCCAGATGCAACAGTCAAAAACACTTTAAGCTTGTATTTGACTTTCTTTATTCTCTTATACTTTTGTATTAGAGTGTTGGGAGATATAGTTGTTCTCTTATACTATTGTATTCGAGTGTTGTGAGATGTAAGTATAGTTAAATGTTTGTTTTGTAAAGTATGAGTGTATTGGAGTTTGGGTTAGTTGAGAGTATATTAGGTGTTTTAACAATTTTCACTAACCAAAACGGCATCTACATCCACACCCTCATCTTGGAATAAAGATTTTTATCCCATGTCATAAGCTCTGAGACAATGACCACTACTATCTAATTATATGGAACGTGTTTGAAATTAGGCTTCAAAGGTTGAAATGATTGACAATTTGTTCAAGCCACTGTCTGATAAGAAGGATGTTCATTCATTTTTGATTTATAAGTTTTTTCTTAACATAAATTAAGGGAAAATTGCTCCCAAGATTTTTTTCATATCTTAACATATTCATCACTGTATATAAAGATACTGCAGAATAATATCTTAATTTTTTCGACAACTTATTCTGTAATAAAAAGATCAAAGGTTTAAATTCGGTTTTAGTCACATAAATTGCGGTTTTGGCTTTCGTTCATTGCAACCTTAAACACCTACATTGTATTGGGTTTTAATGGGTAAATTTAGTCTTACATTAATTAAAGATATAATATGTATTGTCTTTATAAGTGAGGATAATTTTCACCTTACAAGTTAGTTTTGTATTATTGAGTTAAGCCCAACAAAAGTTTTTAAGACTTTATATTATTGGACCAAATGTTAAGGTTATCTAAATGTTTTTTTTTCATGTATGAATGAATTGTTGGGGTTGGTTGAAAATATACAAGTTCTTTGAAGTTTCATGTCTCTTAATTTTGTGTATAAAGAGAGAGTTCAAGGCTATATATAAGATACAAGTTCTTTTAAGTTTTACGTCACTTAGTTTTGTAAAAGAAGAGGAATTCCAATGTTATATATAGGATTCAAGTTCTTCATTCCAAGATGCAACAGTCAAAAACACTTTAAGCTTGTATTTGACTTTCTTTATTCTCTTATACTTTTGTATTAGAGTGTTGTGAGATATAGTTGTTCTCTTATACTCTTGTATTCGAGTGTTGTGAGATGTAAGTATAGATAAATGTTTGTTTTCTAAAGTATGAGTGTATTGGAGTTTGGGTTAGTTGAGAGTATATTAGGTGTTTAACAATTTTCACTAACCAAAACGGCATCTACATCCACACCCTCATCTTGGAATGAAGATTTTTAACCCATGTCATAAGCTCTGAGACAATGACCACTACTATCTAAGTATATGGAACGTGCTTGAACTTAGGCTTCAAAGGTTGAAATGATTGACAATTTGTTCAAGCCACTGTCTGATAAGAAGGATGTTCATTCATTTTTGATTTCTAAGTTTTTTCTTAACATAAATCCAGGGAAAATTGCTCCCAAGATTTTTTTTCATATCTTAACATATTCATCACTGTATATAAAGATACTGCAGAATAATATCTTAATTTTTTTGACAACTTATTCTGTATTAAAAAGATCAAAGTTTGAATTTCGGTTTTAGTCACCTAAATTGCGGTTTTGCCTTTCCTTCATTGCAACCTTCAACACCTACATTGTATTGGGTTTTAATGGGTAAATTTAGTCTTACATTACTTAAAGATATAACATGTATTGTGTTTATAAGTGAAGAAAACTTTCACCTTACAAGCTAGTTTTGTATTATTGAGTTAAGCCCAACAAAAGTTTTTAAGACTTTATAGTCTTGGACCAAATTTTACGGTTATCTAAATGTTATCTTTTTTTTTTCATGTATGAATGAATTGTTGGGGTTGGTTGAAAATATACAAGTACTTTGAAGTTTCACGTCGCGTAAGTTTGTGTATAAAGAGAGAGTTCAAGGCTATATATAAGATACAAGTTCTTTGAAGTTTTACATCACTTAGTTTTGTGAAAGAAGAGGAATTCCAGTGTTATATAAAGGATTCAAGTTCTTCATTCAAAGATGCAACAGTCAAATACACTTTTAGCTTGTATTTGACTTTCTTTATTCTCTTATACTTTTGTATTAGAGTGTTGTGAGATATAGTTGTTCTCTTATACTCTTGTATTCGAGTGTTGTGAGATGTAAGTATAGTTAAATGTTTGTTTTGTAAAGTATGAGTGTATTGGAGTTTGGGTTAGTTGAGAGTATATTAGGTGTTTTAACAATTTTCACTAACCAAAACGGCATCTACATCCACACCCTCATCTTGGAATAAAGATTTTTATCCCATGTCATAAGCTCTGAGACAATGACCACTACTATCTAATTATATGGAACGTGTTTGAAATTAGGCTTCAAAGGTTGAAATGATTGACAATTTGTTCAAGCCACTGTCTGATAAGAAGGATGTTCATTCATTTTTGATTACTAAGTTTTTTCTTAACATAAATCAAGGGAAAATTGCTCCCAAGATTTTTTTTCATATCTTAACATATTCATCACTGTATATAACGATACTGCAGAATAATATCTTAATTTTTTCGACAACTTATTCTATAATAAAAAGATCAAAGTTTTAATTTCGGTTTTCGTCACCTAAATTGCGGTTTTGCCTTTCCTTCATCGCAACCTTGAACACCTACATTGTATTGGGTTTTAATGGGTAAATTTAGTCTTAGATTACTTAAAGATATAACATGTATTGTCTTTATAAGTGAGGAAAATTTTCACCTTACAAGCTAGTTTTGTATTATTGAGTTAAGCCCAACAAAAGTTTTTAAGACTTTATAGTCTTGGACCAAATTTTACGGTTATCTAAATGTTATTTTTTTTCATGTATGAATGAATTGTTGGGGTTGGTTGAAAATATACAATTTCTTTGAAGTTTCACGTCGCTTAATTTTGTGTATAAAGAGAGAATTCAAGGCTATATATAAGATACAAGTTCTTTGAAGTTTTACATCACTTAGTTTTGTGAAAGAAGAGGAATTCCAATGTTATGTATAGGATTCAAGTTCTTCATTCCCAGATGCAACAGTCAAAAACACTTTAAGCTTGTATTTGACTTTCTTTATTCTCTTATACTTTTGTATTAGAGTGTTGGGAGATATAGTTGTTCTCTTATACTATTGTATTCGAGTGTTGTGAGATGTAAGTATAGTTAAATGTTTGTTTTGTAAAGTATGAGTGTATTGGAGTTTGGGTTAGTTGAGAGTATATTAGGTGTTTTAACAATTTTCACTAACCAAAACGGCATCTACATCCACACCCTCATCTTGGAATAAAGATTTTTATCCCATGTCATAAGCTCTGAGACAATGACCACTACTATCTAATTATATGGAACGTGTTTGAAATTAGGCTTCAAAGGTTGAAATGATTGACAATTTGTTCAAGCCACTGTCTGATAAGAAGGATGTTCATTCATTTTTGATTTATAAGTTTTTTCTTAACATAAATTAAGGGAAAATTGCTCCCAAGATTTTTTTCATATCTTAACATATTCATCACTGTATATAAAGATACTGCAGAATAATATCTTAATTTTTTCGACAACTTATTCTGTAATAAAAAGATCAAAGGTTTAAATTCGGTTTTAGTCACATAAATTGCGGTTTTGGCTTTCGTTCATTGCAACCTTAAACACCTACATTGTATTGGGTTTTAATGGGTAAATTTAGTCTTACATTAATTAAAGATATAATATGTATTGTCTTTATAAGTGAGGATAATTTTCACCTTACAAGTTAGTTTTGTATTATTGAGTTAAGCCCAACAAAAGTTTTTAAGACTTTATATTATTGGACCAAATGTTAAGGTTATCTAAATGTTTTTTTTTCATGTATGAATGAATTGTTGGGGTTGGTTGAAAATATACAAGTTCTTTGAAGTTTCATGTCTCTTAATTTTGTGTATAAAGAGAGAGTTCAAGGCTATATATAAGATACAAGTTCTTTTAAGTTTTACGTCACTTAGTTTTGTAAAAGAAGAGGAATTCCAATGTTATATATAGGATTCAAGTTCTTCATTCCAAGATGCAACAGTCAAAAACACTTTAAGCTTGTATTTGACTTTCTTTATTCTCTTATACTTTTGTATTAGAGTGTTGTGAGATATAGTTGTTCTCTTATACTCTTGTATTCGAGTGTTGTGAGATGTAAGTATAGATAAATGTTTGTTTTCTAAAGTATGAGTGTATTGGAGTTTGGGTTAGTTGAGAGTATATTAGGTGTTTAACAATTTTCACTAACCAAAACGGCATCTACATCCACACCCTCATCTTGGAATGAAGATTTTTAACCCATGTCATAAGCTCTGAGACAATGACCACTACTATCTAAGTATATGGAACGTGCTTGAACTTAGGCTTCAAAGGTTGAAATGATTGACAATTTGTTCAAGCCACTGTCTGATAAGAAGGATGTTCATTCATTTTTGATTTCTAAGTTTTTTCTTAACATAAATCCAGGGAAAATTGCTCCCAAGATTTTTTTTCATATCTTAACATATTCATCACTGTATATAAAGATACTGCAGAATAATATCTTAATTTTTTTGACAACTTATTCTGTATTAAAAAGATCAAAGTTTGAATTTCGGTTTTAGTCACCTAAATTGCGGTTTTGCCTTTCCTTCATTGCAACCTTCAACACCTACATTGTATTGGGTTTTAATGGGTAAATTTAGTCTTACATTACTTAAAGATATAACATGTATTGTGTTTATAAGTGAAGAAAACTTTCACCTTACAAGCTAGTTTTGTATTATTGAGTTAAGCCCAACAAAAGTTTTTAAGACTTTATAGTCTTGGACCAAATTTTACGGTTATCTAAATGTTATCTTTTTTTTTTCATGTATGAATGAATTGTTGGGGTTGGTTGAAAATATACAAGTACTTTGAAGTTTCACGTCGCGTAAGTTTGTGTATAAAGAGAGAGTTCAAGGCTATATATAAGATACAAGTTCTTTGAAGTTTTACATCACTTAGTTTTGTGAAAGAAGAGGAATTCCAGTGTTATATAAAGGATTCAAGTTCTTCATTCAAAGATGCAACAGTCAAATACACTTTTAGCTTGTATTTGACTTTCTTTATTCTCTTATACTTTTGTATTAGAGTGTTGTGAGATATAGTTGTTCTCTTATACTCTTGTATTCGAGTGTTGTGAGATGTAAGTATAGTTAAATGTTTGTTTTGTAAAGTATGAGTGTATTGGAGTTTGGGTTAGTTGAGAGTATATTAGGTGTTTAACAATTTTCACTAACCAAAACGGCATCTACATCCACACCCTCATCTTGGAATAAAGATTTTTAACCCATGTCATAAGCTCTGAGACAATGAACACTACTATCTAAGTATATGGAACGTGTTTGAACTTAGGCTTCAAAGGTTGAAATGATTGACAATTTGTTCAAGCCACTGTCTGATAAGAAGGATGTTCATTCATTTTTGATTTATAAGTTTTTTCTTAACATAAATCAAGGGAAAATTGCTCCCAAGATTTTTTTTCATATCTTAACATATTCATCACTGTATATAACGATACTGCAGAATAATATCTTAATTTTTTCGACAACTTATTCTATAATAAAAAGATCAAAGTTTTAATTTCGGTTTTAGTCACCTAAATGGCGGTTTTGCCTTTCCTTCATTGCAACCTTGAACACCTACATTGTATTGGGTTTTAATGGGTAAATTTAGTCTTAGATTACTTAAAGATATAACATGTATTGTCTTTATAAGTGAGGAAAATTTTCACCTTACAAGCTAGTTTTGTATTATTGAGTTAAGCCCAACAAAAGTTTTTAAGACTTTATAGTCTTGGACCAAATTTTACGGTTATCTAAATGTTATTTTTTTTCATGTATGAATGAATTGTTGGGGTTGGTTGAAAATATACAAGCTCTTTGAAGTTTCACGTCGCTTAATTTTGTGTATAAAGAGAGAATTCAAGGCTATATATAAGATACAAGTTCTTTGAAGTTTTACATCACTTAGTTTTGTGAAAGAAGAGGAATTCCAATGTTATGTATAGGATTCAAGTTCTTCATTCCCAGATGCAACAGTCAAAAACACTTTAAGCTTGTATTTGACTTTCTTTATTCTCTTATACTTTTGTATTAGAGTGTTGGGAGATATAGTTGTTCTCTTATACTATTGTATTCGAGTGTTGTGAGATGTAAGTATAGTTAAATGTTTGTTTTGTAAAGTATGAGTGTATTGGAGTTTGGGTTAGTTGAGAGTATATTAGGTGTTTTAACAATTTTCACTAACCAAAACGGCATCTACATCCACACCCTCATCTTGGAATGAAGATTTTTATCCCATGTCATAAGCTCTGAGACAATGACCACTACTATCTAATTATATGGAACGTGTTTGAAATTAGGCTTCAAAGGTTGAAATGATTGACAATTTGTTCAAGCCACTGTCTGATAAGAAGGATGTTCATTCATTTTTGATTTATAAGTTTTTTCTTAACATAAATTAAGGGAAAATTGCTCCCAAGATTTTTTTCATATCTTAACATATTCATCACTGTATATAAAGATACTGCAGAATAATATCTTAATTTTTTCGACAACTTATTCTGTAATAAAAAGATCAAAGGTTTAAATTCGGTTTTAGTCACATAAATTGCGGTTTTGGCTTTCGTTCATTGCAACCTTAAACACCTACATTGTATTGGGTTTTAATGGGTAAATTTAGTCTTACATTAATTAAAGATATAATATGTATTGTCTTTATAAGTGAGGATAATTTTCACCTTACAAGCTAGTTTTGTATTATTGAGTTAAGCCCAACAAAAGTTTTTAAGACTTTATATTATTGGACCAAATGTTAAGGTTATCTAAATGTTTTTTTTTCATGTATGAATGAATTGTTGGGGTTGGTTGAAAATATACAAGTTCTTTGAAGTTTCATGTCTCTTAATTTTGTGTATAAAGAGAGAGTTCAAGGCTATATATAAGATACAAGTTCTTTTAAGTTTTACATCACTTAGTTTTGTAAAAGAAGAGGAATTCCAATGTTATATATAGGATTCAAGTTCTTCATTCCAAGATGCAACAGTCAAAAACACTTTAAGCTTGTATTTGACTTTCTTTATTCTCTTATACTTTTGTATTAGAGTGTTGTGAGATATAGTTGTTCTCTTATACTCTTGTATTCGAGTGTTGTGAGATGTAAGTATAGACAAATGTTTGTTTTGTAAAGTATGAGTGTATTGGAGTTTGGGTTAGTTGAGAGTATATTAGGTGTTTAACAATTTTCACTAACAAAAACGGCATCTACATCCACACCCTCATCTTGGAATATAGATTTTTAACCCATGTCATAAGCTCTGAGACAACGACCACTACTATCTAAGTATATGGAACGTGTTTGAACTTAGGCTTCAAAGGTTGAAATGATTGACAATTTGTTCAAGCCACTGTCTGATAAGAAGGATGTTCATTCATTTTTGATTACTAAGTTTTTTCTTAACATAAATCAAGGGAAAATTGCTCCCAAGATTTTTTTTCATATCTTAACATATTCATCACTGTATATAACTATACTGCAGAATAATATCTTAATTTTTTCGACAACTTATTCTATAATAAAAAGATCAAAGTTTTAATTTCGGTTTTAGTCACCTAAATTGCGGTTTTGCCTTTCCTTCATTGCAACCTTCAACACCTACATTGTATTGGGTTTTAATGGGTAAATTTAGTCTTAGATTACTTAAAGATATAACATGTATTGTCTTTATAAGTGAGGAAAATTTTCACCTTACAAGCTAGTTTTGTATTATTGAGTTAAGCCCAACAAAAGTTTTTAAGACTTTATAGTCTTGGACCAAATTTTACGGTTATCTAAATGTTATTTTTTTTCATGTATGAATGAATTGTTGGGGGTTGGTTGAAAATATACAAGTTCTTTGAAGTTTCACGTCGCTTAATTTTGTGTATAAAGAGAGAATTCAAGGCTATATATAAGATACAAGTTCTTTGAAGTTTTACATCACTTAGTTTTGTGAAAGAAGAGGAATTCCAATGTTATGTATAGGATTCAAGTTCTTCATTCCAAGATGCAACAGTCAAAAACACTTTAAGCTTGTATTTTTGACTTTCTTTATTCTCTTATACTTTTGTATTAGAGTGTTGATAGATATAGTTGTTCTCTTATACTCTTGTATTCGAGTGTTGTGAGATGTAAGTATAGTTAAATGTTTGTTTCTTAAAGTATGAGTGTATTGGAGTTTGGGTTAGTTGAGAGTATATTAGGTGTTTAACAATTTTCACTAACCAAAACGGCATCTACATCCACACCCTCATCTTGGAATGAAGATTTTTATCCCATGTCATAAGCTCTGAGACAATGACCACTACTATCTAAGTATATGGAACGTGTTTGAACTTAGGCTTCAAAGGTCGAGATGATTGACAATTTGTTCTAGCCACTGTCTGATAAGAAGGATGTTCATTCATTTTTGATTTATAAGCTTTTTCTTAACATAAATTAAGGGAAAATTGCTACCAAGATTTTTGTTATATCTTAACATATTCATCAGTGTATATAAAGATACTGCAAAATAATGTCTTAATTTTTTCGACAACTTATTCTGTAATAAAAAGATCAAAGTTTTAATTTCGGTTTTAGTCACATAAATTGCGGTTTTGGCTTTCGTTCATTGCAACCTTAAACACCTACATTGTATTGGGTTTTAATGGGTAAATTTAGTCTTACATTACTTAAAGATATAACATGTATTGTCTTTATAAGTGAGGATAAGTTTCACCTTACAAGCTAGTTTTGTATTATTGAGTTAAGCCCAACAAAAGTTTTTAAGACTTTTTATTCTTGGACCAAATTTTAAGGTTATCTAAATGTTTTTTTTTCATGTATGAATGAATTGTTGGGGTTGGTTGAAAATATACAAGTTCTTTGAAGTTTCACGTCGCTTAATTTTGTGTATAAAGAGAGAGTTCAAGGCTATATATAAGATATAAGTTCTTTGATGTTTTACATCACTTAGTTTTGTGAAAGAAGAGGAATTCCAATGTTATATATAGGATTCAAGTTCTTCATTCCCAGATGCAACAGTCAAAAACACTTTAAGCTTGTATTTGACTTTCTTTATTCTCTTATACTTTTGTATTAGAGTGTTGGGAGATATAGTTGTTCTCTTATACTATTGTATTCGAGTGTTGTGAGATGTAAGTATAGTTAAATGTTTGTTTTGTAAAGTATGAGTGTATTGGAGTTTGGGTTAGTTGAGAGTATATTAGGTGTTTTAACAATTTTCACTAACAAAAACGACATCTACATCCACACCCTCATCTTGGAATGAAGATTTTTATCCCATGTCATAAGCTCTGAGACAATGACCACTACTATCTAATTATATGGAACATGTTTGAAATTAGGCTTCAAAGGTTGAAATGATTGACAATTTGTTCAAGCCACTGTCTGATAAGAAGGATGTTCATTCATTTTTGATTTATAAGTTTTTTCTTAACATAAATTAAGGGAAAATTGCTCCCAAGATTTTTTTCATATCTTAACATATTCATCACTGTATATAAAGATACTGCAGAATAATATCTTAATTTTTTCGACAACTTATTCTATAATAAAAAGATCAAATGTTTAAATTCGGTTTTAGTCACATAAATTGCGATTTTGGCTTTCGTTCATTGCAACCTTAAACACCTACATTGTATTGGGTTTTGATGGGTAAATTTAGTCTTACATTACTTAAAGATATAATATGTATTGTCTTTATAAGTGAGGATAATTTTCACCTTACAAGCTAGTTTTGTATTATTGAGTTAAGCCCAACAAAAGTTTTTAAGACTTTATATTATTGGACCAAATGTTAAGGTTATCTAAATGTTTTTTTTTCATGTATGAATGAATTGTTGGGCTTGGTTGAAAATATACAAGTTCTTTGAAGTTTCATGTCTCTTAATTTTGTGTATAAAGAGAGAGTTCAAGGCTATATATAAGATACAAGTTCTTTTAAGTTTTACATCACTTAGTTTTGTAAAAGAAGAGGAATTCCAATGTTATATATATGATTCAAGTTCTTCATTCCAAGATGCAACAGTCAAAAACACTTTAAGCTTGTATTTGACTTTCTTTATTCTCTTATACTTTTGTATTAGAGTGTTGTGAGATATAGTTGTTCTCTTATACTCTTGTATTCGAGTGTTGTGAGATGTAAGTATAGTTAAATGTTTGTTTTGTAAAGTATGAGTGTATTGGAGTTTGGGTTAGTTGAGAGTATATTAGGTGTTTAACAATTTTCACTAACCAAAACGGCATCTACATCCACACCCTCATCTTGGAATAAAGATTTTTAACCCATGTCATAAGCTCGGAGACAACGACCACTACTATCTAAGTATATGGAACGTGTTTGAACTTAGGCTTCAAAGGTTGAAATGATTGACAATTTGTTCAAGCCACTGTCTGATAAGAAGGATGTTCATTCATTTTTGATTACTAAGTTTTTTCTTAACATAAATCAAGGGAAAATTGCTCCCAAGATTTTTTTTCATATCTTAACATATTCATCACTGTATATAACGATACTGCAGAATAATATCTTAATTTTTTCGACAACTTATTCTATAATAAAAAGATCAAAGTTTTAATTTCGGTTTTAGTCACCTAAATTGCGGTTTTGCCTTTCCTTCATTGCAACCTTGAACACATACATTGTATTGGGTTTTAATGGGTAAATTTAGTCTTACATTACTTAAAGATATAACATGTATTGTCTTTATAAGTGAGGAAAATTTTCACCTTACAAGCTAGTTTTGTATTATTGAGTTAAGCCCAACAAAAGTTTTTAAGACTTTATAGTCTTGGACCAAATTTTACGGTTATCTAAATGTTATTTTTTTTTTCATGTATGAATGAATTGTTGGGGTTGGTTGAAAATATACAAGTTCTTTGAAGTTTCACGTCGCTTAATTTTGTGTATAAAGAGAGAGTTCAAGGCTATATATAATATACAAGTTCTTTGAAGTTTTACATCACTTAGTTTTGTGAAAGAAGAGGAATTCCAATGTTACATATAGGATTCAAGTTCTTCATTCCAAGATGCAACAGTCAAATACACTTTTAGCTTGTATTTGACTTTCTTTATTCTCTTATACTTTTGTATTTCAGTGTTGTGAGATATAGTTGTTCTCTTATACTCTTGTATTCGAGTGTTGTGAGATGTAAGTATAGTTAAATGTTTGTTTTGTAAAGTATGAGTGTATTGGAGTCTGGGTTAGTTGAGAGTATATTAGGTGTTTTAACAATTTTCACTAACAAAACGGCATCTACATCCTCACCCTCATCTTGGAATGAAGTTTTTATCCCATGTCATAAGCTCTGAGACAATGACCACTACTATCTAAGTATATGGAACGTGTTTGAACTTAGGCTTCAAAGGTTGAAATGATTGACAATTTGTTCAAGCCACTGTCTGACAAGAATGATGTTCATTCATTTTTGATTTCTAAGTTTTTTCTTAACATAAATTAAGAGAAAATTGTTCCCAAGATTTTTTTCATATCTTAACATATTCATCACTGTATATAAAGATACTGCAGAATAATATATTAAATTTTTCGACAACTTATTCTGTAATAAAAAGATCAAAGTTTTAATTTCGGTTTTAATCACCTAAATTGCGGGTTTGGCTTTCCTTCATTGCAACCTTCAACACCTACATGGTATTGGGTTTTAATGGGTAAATTTAGTCTTACATTACTTAAGGATATAACATGTATTGTCTTTACAAGTGAGGATAATTTTCACCTTAAAAGCTAGTTTTGTATTATTGAGTTAAGCCCAACAAAAGTTTTTAAGACTTTATAGTCTTGGACCAAATTTTACAGTTATCTAAATGTTTTTTTTTTCATGTATGAGTGAATTGTTGGGGTTGGTTGAAAATATACAAGTTCTTTTAAATTTCACGTCGCTTAATTTTGTGTATAAAGAGAGAGTTCAAGGCTATATATAAGTTACAAGTTCTTTGAAGTTTTACATCACTTAGTTTTGTGAAAGAAGAGGAATTCCAATGTTATATATAGGATTCAAGTTCTTCATTCCAAGATGCAACAGTCAAAAACACTTTAAGCTTGTATTTGACTTTCTTTATTCTCTTATACTTTTGTATTAGAGTGTTGTGAGATATAGTTGTTCTCTTATACTCTTGTATTCGAGTGTTGTGAGATGTAAGTATAGTTAAATGTTTGTTTTGTAAAGTATGAGTGTATTGGAGTTTGGGTTAGTTGAGAGTATATTAGAGGTTTTAACAATTTTCACTAACCAAAACGGCATCTACATCCACACCCTCATCTTGGAATGAAGTTTTTTATCCCATGTCATAAGCTCTGAGACAATGACCACTACTATCTAAGTATATGGAACGTGTCTGAACTTAGGCTTCAAAGGTTGAAATGATTGAAAATTTGTTCAAGCCACTGTCTGACAAGAAGGATGTTCATTCATTTTTGATTTCTATGTTTTTTCTTAACATAAATTAAGGGAAAATTGTTCCCAAGATTTTTTTCATATCTTAACATATTCATCACTGTATATAAAGATACTGCAGAATAATATATTAAATTTTTCGACAACTTATTCTGTAATAAAAAGATCAAAGTTTTAATTTCGGTTTTAGTCACATAAATTGCGGTTTTGGCTTTCCTTCATTGCAACCTTCACCACCTACATTGTATTGGGTTTTAATGGGTAAATTTAGTCTTACATTACTTAAAGATATAACATGTATTGTCTTTATAAGTGAGGATAATTTTCACCTTACAAGCTAGTTTTGTATTATTGAGTTAAGCCCAACAAAAGTTTTTAAGACTTTATAGTCTTGGAACAAATTTTACGGTTATCTAAATGTTATTTCTTTTTCATGTTTGAATGAGTTATTGGGGTTGGTTGAAAATATACAAGTTCTTTGAAGTTTCACGTCGCTTAATTTTGTGTATAAAGAGAGAGTTCAAGGCTATATATAAGATACAAGTTCTTTGAAGTTTTACATCACTTAGTTTTGTGAAAGAAAAGGAATTCCAATGTTATATATAGGATTCAAGTTCTTCATTCCAAGATGCAACAATCAAAAACACTTTAAGCTTGTATTTGACTTCTTTATTCTCTTATACTTTTGTATTAGAGTGTTATGAGATATAGTTGTTCTCTTATACTCTTGTACTCGAGTGTTACGAGGTGTAAGTATAGTTAAATGTTTGTTTTGTAAAGTATGAGTGTATTAGAGTTTGGGTTAGTTGAGAGTATATTAGGTGTTTTAACAATTTTCACTAACCAAAACGGCATCTACATACACACCATCATCTTGGAATGAAGATTTTTATCCCATGTCATAAGCTCTGAGACAATGACCACTACTATCTAAGTATATGGAACGTGTTTGAACCTAGGCTTCAAAGGTTGAAATGATTGACAATTTGTTCAAGCCACTGTCTGATAAGAAGGATGTTCATTCATTTTTGATTTCTAAGTTTTTTCTTAACATAAATTAAGGGAAAATTGCTACCAAGATTTTTATCATATCTTAACATATTCATCACTGTATATAAAGATACTGCAAAATAATGTCTTAATTTTTTCGACAACTTATTCTGTAATAAAAAGATCAAAGTTTTAATTTCGATTTTAGTCACATAAATTGCGGTTTTGGCTTTCGTTCATTGCAACCTTAAACACCTACATTGTATTGGGTTTTAATGGGTAAATTTAGTCTTACATTACTTAAAGATATAACATGTATTGTCTTTATAAGTGAGGATAATTTTCACCTTACAAGCTAGTTTTGTATTATTGAGTTAAGCCCAACAAAAGTTTTTAAGACTTTATATTCTTTGACCAAATTTTAAGGTTATCTAAATGTTTTTTTTCCATGTATGAACGAATTGTTGGGGTTGGTTGAAAATATACAAGTTCTTTGATGTTTCACGTCGCTTAATTTTGTGTATAAAGAGAGAGTTCAAGGCTATATATAAGATACAAGTTCTTTGAAGTTTTACATCACTTAGTTTTGTGAAAGAAGCGGAATTCCAATGTTATATATAGGATTCAAGTTCTTCATTCCAAGATGCAACAATCAAAAACACTTTAAGCTTGTATTTTACTTTCTTTATTCTCTTATACTTTTGTATTAGAGTTTTGTGAGATATAGTTGTTCTCTTATACTCTTGTATTCGAGTGTTGTGTGATGTAAGTATAGTTAAATGTTTGTTTTGTAAAGTATGAGTGTATTGGAGTTATGGTTAGTTGAGAGTATATTAGGTGTTTAACAATTTTCACTAACCAAAATGACATCTACATCCACACCCTCATCTTGGAATGAAGATTTTTAACCCATGTCATAAGCTTTGAGACAATAACCACTACTATCTAAGTATATGGAACGTGTTTGAACTTAGGCTTCAAAGGTTGAAATGATTGACAATTTGTTCAAGCCACTGTCTGATAAGAAGGATGTTCATTCATTTTTGATTTCTAACTTTTTTCTTAACATAAATTAAGGGAAAATTGCTCCCAAGATTATTTTCATATCTTAACATATTCATCACTGTATATAAAGATACAGCAGAATAATATCTTAATTTTTTCGACAACTTATTCTGTAATAAAAAGATCAGAGTTTTAATTTCGGTTTTAGTCACATAAATTGCGGTTTTGGCTTTTCTTCATTGCAACCTTCAACACCTAAATTTTTATTGGGTTTTAATGGGTAAATTTAGTCTTACATTACTTAAAGATATAACATGTATTGTCTTTATAAGTGAGGATAATTTTCACCTTACAAGCTAGTTTTGTATTATTGAGTTAAGCCCAACAAAAGTTTTTAAGACTTTATAGTCTTGGACCAAATTTTACGGTTATCTAAATGTTATTTTTTTTTTCATGTTTGAATGATTTGTTGGGGTTGGTTGAAAATATACAAGTTCTTTGAAGTTTCACGTCGCTTAATTTTGTGTATAAAGAGAGAGTTCAAGGCTATATATAAGATACAAGTTCTTTGAAGTTTTACATCACTTAGTTTTGTGAAAGAAGAGGAATTCCAATGTTATATATAGGATTCAAGTTCTTCATTCCAAGACGCAACAGTCAAATACACTTTAAGCTTGTATTTGACTTTCTTTATTCTCTTATACTTTTGTATTAGAGTGTTGTGAGATATAGTTGTTCTCTTATACTCTTGTATTCGAATGTTGTGAGATGTAAGTATAATTAAATGTTTGTTTTGTAAAGTATGTGTGTATTGGAGTTTGGGTTAGTTGAGAGTATATTAGGTGTTTTAACATTTTCACTAACCAAAACGACATCTACATACACACCATCATCTTGGAATGAAGATTTTTATCACATGTCATAAGCTCTGAGACAATGACCACTACTATCTAAGTATATGGAACGTGTTTGAACCTAGGCTTCAAAGGTTGAAATGATTGACAATTTGTTCAAGCAACTGTCTGATAAGAAGGATGTTCATTCATTTTTGATTTCTAAGTTTTTTCTTAACATAAATTAAGGGAAAATTGCTACCAAGATTTTTATCATATCTTAACATATTCATCGCTGTATATAAAGATACTGCAAAATAATGTCTTAATTTTTACGACAACTTATTTTGTAATAAAAAGATCAAAGTTTTAATTTCGGTTTTAGTCACATAAATTGCGGTTTTGGCTTTCGTTCATTGCAACCTTAAACACCTAAATTGTATTGGGTTTTAATGGGTAAATTTAGTCTTACATTACTTAAAGATATAACATGTATTGTCTTTATAAGTGAGGATAATTTTCACCTTACAAGCTAGTTTTGTATTATTGAGTTAAGCCCAACAAAAGTTTTTAAGACTTTATATTCTTGGACCAAATTTTAAGGTTATCTAAATGTTTTTTTTTCATGTATGAACGAATTGTTGGGGTTGGTTGAAAATATACAAGTTCTTTGAAGTTTCACGTCGCTTAATTTTGTGTATAAAGAGAGAGTTCAAGGCTATATATAAGATACAAGTTCTTTGAAGTTTTACATCACTTAGTTTTGTGAAAGAAGCGGAATTCCAATGTTATATATAGGATTCAAGTTCTTCATTCCAAGATGCAACAATCAAAAACACTTTAAGGTTGTATTTGACATTTTGTTTATTCTCTTATACTTTTGTATTAGAGTTTTGTGAGATATAGTTGTTCTCTTATACTCTTGTATTCGAGTGTTGTGAGATGTAAGTATAGTTAAATGTTTGTTTTGTAAAGTATGAGTGTATTGGAGTTATGGTTAGTTGAGAGTATATTAGGTGTTTAACAATTTTCACTAACCAAAATGACATCTACATCCACACCCTCATCTTGGAATGAAGATTTTTAACCCATGTCATAAGCTTTGAGACAATGACCACTACTATCTAAGTATATGGAACATGTTTGAACATAGGCTTCAAAGGTTGAAATGATTGACAATTTGTTCAAGCCACTGTCTGATAAGAAGGATGTTCAATCATTTTTGATTTCTAAGTTTTTTCTTAACATAAATTAAGGGAAAATTGCTCCCAAGATTATTTTCATATCTTAACATATTCATCACTGTATATAAAGATACAGCAGAATAATATCTTAATTTTTTCGACAACTTATTCTGTAATAAAAAGATCAGAGTTTTAATTTCGGTTTTATTCACATAAATTGCGGTTTTGGCTTTTCTTCATTGCAACCTTCAACACCTACATTTTTATTGGGTTTTAATGGGTAAATTTAGTCTTACATTACTTAAAGATATAACATGTATTGTCTTTATAAGTGAGGATAATTTTCACCTTACAAGCTAGTTTTGTATTATTGAGTTAAGCCCAACAAAAGTTTTTAAGACTTTATAGTCTTGGACCAAATTTTACGGTTATCTAAATGTTATTTTTTTTTCATGTTTGAATGAATTGTTGGGGTTGGTTGAAAATATACAAGTTCTTTGAAGTTTCACGTCGCTTAATTTTGTGTATAAAGAGAGAGTTCAAGGCTATATATAAGATACAGGTTCTTTGAAGTTTTACATCACTTATTTTTGTGAAAGAAGAGGAATTCCATTGTTATATATAGGATTCAAGTTCTTCATTCCAAGACGCAACAGTCAAATACACTTTAAGCTTGTATTTGACTTTCTTTATTCTCTTATACTTTTGTATTAGAGTGTTGTGAGATATAGTTGTTCTCTTATACTCTTGTATTCGAGTGTTGTGAGATGTAAGTATAATTAAATGTTTGTTTTGTAAAGTATGTGTGTATTGGAGTTTGGGTTAGTTGAGAGTATATTAGGTGTTTTAACATTTTCACTAACCAAAACGACATCTACATACACACCATCATCTTGGAATGAAGATTTTTATCACATGTCATAAGCTCTGAGACAATGACCACTACTATCTAAGTATATGGAACGTGTTTGAACCTAGGCTTCAAAGGTTGAAATGATTGACAATTTGTTCAAGCAACTGTCTGATAAGAAGGATGTTCATTCATTTTTGATTTCTAAGTTTTTTCTTAACATAAATTAAGGGAAAATTGCTACCAAGATTTTTATCATATCTTAACATATTCATCACTGTATATAAAGATACTGCAAAATAATGTCTTAATTTTTACGACAACTTATTTTGTAATAAAAAGATCAAAGTTTTAATTTCGGTTTTAGTCACATAAATTGCGGTTTTGGCTTTCGTTCATTGCAACCTTAAACACCTAAATTGTATTGGGTTTTAATGGGTAAATTTAGTCTTACATTACTTAAAGATATAACATGTATTGTCTTTATAAGTGAGGATAATTTTCACCTTACAAGCTAGTTTTGTATTATTGAGTTAAGCCCAACAAAAGTTTTTAAGACTTTATATTCTTGGACCAAATTTTAAGGTTATCTAAATGTTTTTTTTTCATGTATGAACGAATTGTTGGGGTTGGTTGAAAATATACAAGTTCTTTGAAGTTTCACGTCGCTTAATTTTGTGTATAAAGAGAGAGTTCAAGGCTATATATAAGATACAAGTTCTTTGAAGTTTTACATCACTTAGTTTTGTGAAAGAAGCGGAATTCCAATGTTATATATAGGATTCAAGTTCTTCATTCCAAGATGCAACAATCAAAAACACTTTAAGGTTGTATTTGACATTTTGTTTATTCTCTTATACTTTTGTATTAGAGTTTTGTGAGATATAGTTGTTCTCTTATACTCTTGTATTCGAGTGTTGTGAGATGTAAGTATAGTTAAATGTTTGTTTTGTAAAGTATGAGTGTATTGGAGTTATGGTTAGTTGAGAGTATATTAGGTGTTTAACAATTTTCACTAACCAAAATGACATCTACATCCACACCCTCATCTTGGAATGAAGATTTTTAACCCATGTCATAAGCTTTGAGACAATGACCACTACTATCTAAGTATATGGAACGTGTTTGAACATAGGCTTCAAAGGTTGAAATGATTGACAATTTGTTCAAGCCACTGTCTGATAAGAAGGATGTTCAATCATTTTTGATTTCTAAGTTTTTTCTTAACATAAATTAAGGGAAAATTGCTCCCAAGATTATTTTCATATCTTAACATATTCATCACTGTATATAAAGATACAGCAGAATAATATCTTAATTTTTTCGACAACTTATTCTGTAATAAAAAGATCAGAGTTTTAATTTCGGTTTTAGTCACATAAATTGCGGTTTTGGCTTTTCTTCATTGCAACCTTCAACACCTACATTTTTATTGGGTTTTAATGGGTAAATTTAGTCTTACATTACTTAAAGATATAACATGTATTGTCTTTATAAGTGAGGATAATTTTCACCTTACAAGCTAGTTTTGTATTATTGAGTTAAGCCCAACAAAAGTTTTTAAGACTTTATAGTCTTGGACCAAATTTTACGGTTATCTAAATGTTATTTTTTTTTCATGTTTGAATGAATTGTTGGGGTTGGTTGAAAATATACAAGTTCTTTGAAGTTTCACGTCGCTTAATTTTGTGTATAAAGAGAGAGTTCAAGGCTATATATAAGATACAGGTTCTTTGAAGTT
This sequence comes from Lathyrus sativus, assembly GCA_963859935.3. Classification (NCBI taxonomy): domain Eukaryota; kingdom Viridiplantae; phylum Streptophyta; class Magnoliopsida; order Fabales; family Fabaceae; genus Lathyrus; species Lathyrus sativus. The sequence goes on from OZ012741.1 coordinate 547,571,922, forward strand.
TTACATCACTTAGTTTTGTGAAAGAAGAGGAATTCCATTGTTATATATAGGATTCAAGTTCTTCATTCCAAGATGCAACAGTCAAATACACTTTAAGCTTGTATTTGACTTTCTTTATTCTCTTATACTTTTGTATTAGAGTGTTGTGAGATATAGTTGTTCTCTTATACTCTTGTATTCGAGTGTTGTGAGATGTAAGTATAATTAAATGTTTGTTTTGTAAAGTATGTGTGTATTGGAGTTTGGGTTAGTTGAGAGTATATTAGGTGTTTTAACATTTTCACTAACCAAAACGACATCTACATACACACCATCATCTTGGAATGAAGATTTTTATCACATGTCATAAGCTCTGAGACAATGACCACTACTATCTAAGTATATGGAACGTGTTTGAACCTAGGCTTCAAAGGTTGAAATGATTGACAATTTGTTCAAGCAACTGTCTGATAAGAAGGATGTTCATTCATTTTTGATTTCTAAGTTTTTTCTTAACATAAATTAAGGGAAAATTGCTACCAAGATTTTTATCATATCTTAACATATTCATCACTGTATATAAAGATACTGCAAAATAATGTCTTAATTTTTACGACAACTTATTCTGTAATAAAAAGATCAAAGTTTTAATTTCGGTTTTAGTCCAATAAATTGCGGTTTTGGCTTTCGTTCATTGCAACCTTAAAAACCTAAATTGTATTGGGTTTTAATGGGTAAATTTAGTCTTACATTACTTAAAGATATAACATGTATTGTCTTTATAAGTGAGGATAATTTTCACCTTACAAGCTAGTTTTGTATTATTGAGTTAAGCCCAACAAAAGTTTTTAAGACTTTATATTCTTGGACCAAATTTTAAGGTTATCTAAATGTTTTTTTTTCATGTATGAACGAATTGTTGGGGTTGGTTGAAAATATACAAGTTCTTTGAAGTTTCACGTCGCTTAATTTTGTGTATAAAGAGAGAGTTCAAAGCTATATATAAGATACAAGTTCTTTGAAGTTTTACATCACTTAGTTTTGTGAAAGAAGCGGAATTCCAATGTTATATATAGGATTCAAGTTCTTCATTCCAAGATGCAACAATCAAAAACACTTTAAGGTTGTATTTGACATTTTGTTTATTCTCTTATACTTTTGTATTAGAGTTTTGTGAGATATAGTTGTTCTCTTATACTCTTGTATTCGAGTGTTGTGAGATGTAAGTATAGTTAAATGTTTGTTTTGTAAAGTATGAGTGTATTGGAGTTATGGTTAGTTGAGAGTATATTAGGTGTTTAACAATTTTCACTAACCAAAATGACATCTACATCCACACCCTCATCTTGGAATGAAGATTTTTAACCCATGTCATAAGCTTTGAGACAATGACCACTACTATCTAAGTATATGGAACGTGTTTGAACATAGGCTTCAAAGGTTGAAATGATTGACAATTTGTTCAAGCCATTGTCTGATAAGAAGGATGTTCAATCATTTTTGATTTCTAAGTTTTTTCTTAACATAAATTAAGGGAAAATTGCTCCCAAGATTATTTTCATATCTTAACATATTCATCACTGTATATAAAGATACAGCAGAATAATATCTTAATTTTTTCGACAACTTATTCTGTAATAAAAAGATCAGAGTTTTAATTTCGGTTTTAGTCACATAAATTGCGGTTTTGGCTTTTCTTCATTGCAACCTTCAACACCTACATTTTTATTGGGTTTTAATGGGTAAATTTAGTCTTACATTACTTAAAGATATAACATGTATTGTCTTTATAAGTGAGGATAATTTTCACCTTACAAGCTAGTTTTGTATTATTGAGTTAAGCCCAACAAAAGTTTTTAAGACTTTATAGTCTTAAACCAAATTTTACGGTTATCTAAATGTTATTTTTTTTTTCATGTTTGAATGAATTGTTGGGGTTGGTTGAAAATATACAATTTCTTTGAAGTTTCACGTCGCTTAATTTTGTGTATAAAGAGAGAGTTCAAGGCTATATATAAGGTACAAGTTCTTTGAAGTTTTACATCACTTAGTTTTGTGAAAGAAGAGGAATTCCATTGTTATATATAGGATTCAAGTTCTTCATTCCAAGATGCAACAGTCAAATACACTTTAAGCTTGTATTTGACTTTCTTTATTCTCTTATACTTTTGTATTAGAGTGTTGTGAGATATAGTTGTTCTCTTATACTCTTGTATTCGAGTGTTGTGAGATGTAAGTATAATTAAATGTTTGTTTTGTAAAGTATGTGTGTATTGGAGTTTGGGTTAGTTGAGAGTATATTAGGTGTTTTAACATTTTTCACTAACCAAAACGACATCTACATACACACCATCATCTTGGAATGAAGATTTTTATCACATGTTATAAGCTCTGAGACAATGACCACTACTATCTAAGTATATGGAACGTGTTTGAACCTAGGCTTCAAAGGTTGAAATGATTGACAATTTGTTCAAGCCATTGTCTGATAAGAAGGATGTTCATTCATTTTTGATTTCTAAGTTTTTTCTTAACATAAATTAAGGGAAAATTGCTACCAAGATTTTCATCATATCTTAACATATTCATCACTGTATATAAAGATACTGCAAAATAATGTCTTAATTTTTTCGACAACTTATTCTGTAATAAAAATATCAAAGTTTTAATTTCGGTTTTAGTCACATAAATTGCGGTTTTGGCTTTCGTTCATTGCAACCTTAAACACCTACATTGTATTGGGTTTTAATGGGTAAATTTAGTCTTACATTACTTAAAGATATAACATGTATTGTCTTTATAAGTGAGGATAATTTTCACCTTACAAGCTAGTTTTGTATTATTGAGTTAAGCCCAACAAAAAATTTTAAGACTTTATATTCTTGGACCAAATTTTAAGGTTATCTAAATATTTTTTTTTCATGTATGAATGAATTGTTGGGGTTGGTTGAAAATATACAAGTTCTTTGAAGTTTCACGTCGCTTAATTTTGTGTATAAAGAGAGAGTTCAAGGCTATATATAAGATACAAGTTCTTTGAAGTTTTACATCACTTAGTTTTGTGAAAGAAGCGGAATTCCAATGTTATATATAGGATTCAAGTTCTTCATTCCAAGATGCAACAATCAAAAACACTTTAAGCTTGTATTTGACTTTATTTATTCTCTTATACTTTTGTATTAGAGTTTTGTGAGATATAGTTGTTCTCTTATACTCTTGTATTCGAGTGTTGTGAGTTGTAAGTATAGTTAAATGTTTGTTTTGTAAAGTATGAGTGTATTAGAGTTTGGGTTAGTTGAGAGTATATTAGGTGTTTAACAATTTTCACTAACCAAAATGACATCTACATCCACACCCTCATCTTGGAATGAAGATTTTTAACCCATGTCATAAGCTTTGAGACAATGACCACTACTATCTAAGTATATGGAACGTGTTTGAACTTAGGCTTCAAAGGTTGAAATGATTGACAATTTGTTCAAGCCACTGTCTGATAAGAAGGATGTTCTTTCATTTTTGATTTCTAAGTTTTTTCTTAACATAAATTAAGGGAAAATTGCTCCCAAGATTATTTTCATATCTTAACATATTCATCACTGTATATAAAGATACTGCAGAATAATATCTTAATTTTTTCGACAACTTATTCTGTAATAAAAAGATCAGAGTTTTAATTTCGGTTTTAGTCACATAAATTGCGGTTTTGTCTTTTCTTCATTGCAACCTTCAACACCTACATTTTTATTGGGTTTTAATGCGTAAATTTAGTCTTACATTACTTAAAGATATAACATGTATTGTCTTTATAAGTGAGGATAATTTCCACCTTACAAGCTAGTTTTGTATTATTGAGTTAAGCCCAACAAAAGCTTTTAAGACTTTATAGTCTTGGACCAAATTTTACGGTTATCTAAATGTTATTTTTTTTCATGTATGAATGAATCGTTGGGGTTGGTTGAAAATATACAAGTTCTTTGAAGTTTCACGTCGCTTAATTTTGTGTATAAAGAGAGAGTTCAAGGCTATATATAAGATACAAGTTCTTTGAAGTTTTACATCACTTAGTTTTGTGAAAGAAGAGGAATTCCAATGTTATATATAGGATTCAAGTTCTTCATTCCAAGATGCAACAGTCAAATACACTTTTAGCTTGTATTTGACTTTCTTTATTCTCTTATACTTTTGTATTACAGTGTTGTGACATATAGTTGTTATCTTATACTCTTGTATTCGAGTGTTGTGAGATGTAAGTATAGTTAAATGTTTGTTTTGTAAAGTATGAGTGTATTGGAGTTTGGGTTAGTTGAGAGTATATTAGGTGTTTTAACAATTTTCACTAACAAAAAGGACCCTACATCCACACCCTCATCTTGGAATGAAGTTTTTTTTATCCCATGTCATAATCTCTGAGACAATGACCACTACTATCTAAGTATATGGAACGTGTTTGAACATAGGCTTCAAAGATTGAAATGATTGACAATTTGTTCAAGCCACTGTCTGACAAGAAGGATGTTCATTCATTTTTGATTTCTAAGTTTTTTCTTAACAAAAATTAAGGGAAAATTGCTCCCAAGATTTTTTTCATGTCTTAACATATTCATCACTGTATATAAAGATACTGCAGAATAATATATTAAAATTTTCGACAACTTATTCTGTAATAAAAAGATCAAAGTTTTAATTTCGGTTTTAGTCACATAAATTGCGGGTTTGGCTTTCCTTCATTGCAACCTTCAACACCTACATTGTATTGGGTTTTAATGGGTAAATTTAGTCTTACATTACTTAAATATATAACATGTATTGTCTTTACAAGTGAGGATAATTTTCACCTTACAAGCTAGTTTTGTATTATTGAGTTAAGCCCAACAAAAGTTTTTAAGACTTTATAGTCTTGGACCAAATTTTACAGTTATCTAAATGTTTTTTTTTCATGTATGAATGAATTGTTGGGGTTGGTTGAAAATATACAAGTTCTTTTAAGTTTCACGTCGCTTAATTTTGTGTATAAAGAGAGAGTTCAAGGCTATATATAAGTTACAAGTTCTTTGAAGTTTTACATCACTTAGTTTTGTGAAAGAAGAGGAATTCCAATGTTATATATAGGATTCAAGTTCTTTATTCCAAGATGCAACAGTCAAAAACACTTTAAGCTTGTATTTGACTTTCTTTATTCTCTTATACTTTTGTATTAGAGTGTTGTGAGATATAATTGTTCTCTAATACTCTTGTATTCGAGTGTTGTGAGATGTAAGTATAGTTAAATGTTTGTTTTGTAAAGTATGAGTGTATTGGAGTTTGGGTTAGTTGAGAGTATATTAGGGGTTTTAACAATTTTCACTAACCAAAACGGCATCTACATCCACACCCTCATCTTGTTATGAAGATTTTTATCCCATGTCATAAGCTCTGAGACAATGACCACTACTATCTAAGTATATGGAACGTGTGTTAAATTAGGCTTCAAAGGTTGAAATGATTGACAATTTGTTCAAGCCACTGTCTGATAAGAAGGATGTTCATTCATTTTTGATTTCTAAGTTTTTTCTTAACATAAATTAAGGGAAAATTGCTCCCAAGATTATTTTCATATCTTAACATATTCATCACTGTATATAAAGATACTGCAGAAAAATATCTTAATTTTTTTGACAACTTATTCTGTAATAAAAAGATCAAAGTTTTAATTTCGGTTTTAGTCACCTAAATTGCGGGTTTGGCTTTCCTTCATTGCAACCTTCAACACCAACATTGTAGTGGGTTTTAATGGGTAAATTTAGGCTTACATTACGTAAAGATATAACATGTATTGTCTTTATAAGTGAGGATAATTTTCACCTTACAAGCTAGTTTTGTATTATAAAGTTAAGCCCAACAAAAGTTTTTAAGACTTTATATTCTTGAACCAAATTTTAAGGTTATCTAAATGTTTTTTTTTCATGTATGAATGAATTGTTGGAGTTGGTTGAAAATATACAAGTTCTTTGAAGTTTCATGTCTCTTAATTTTGTGTATAAAGAGAGAGTTCAAGGCTATATATAAGATACAAGTTCTTTGAAGTTTTACATCACTTAGTTTTGTGAAAGAAGAGGAATTCCAATGTTATATATAGGATTCAAGTTCTTCATTCCAAGACGCAACAGTCAAAAACACTTTAAGCTTGTATTTGACTTTCTTTATTCTCTTATACTTTTGTATTAGAATGTTGTGAGATATAGTTGTTCTCTTATACTCTTGTATTCGAGTGTTGTGAGATGTAAGTATAGTTAAATGTTTATTTTATAAAGTATGAGTGTATTGGAGTTTGGATTAGTTGAGAGTATATTAGGTGTTTAACAATTTTCACAAACCAAAACGGCATCTACATCCACACCCTCATCTTGGAATGAAAATTTTTAACCCATGTCATAAGCTCTGAGACAATGAACACTACTATCTAAGTATATGGAACGTGTTTGAACTTAGGCTTCAAAGGTTGAAATGACTGACAATTTGTTCAAGCCACTGTCTGATAAGAAGGATGTTCATTCATTTTTGATTTCTAAGTTTTTTCTTAACATAAATCAAGGGAAAATTGCTCCCAAGATTTTTTTTCATATCTTAACATATTCATCACTGTATATAAAGATACTGCAGAATAATATCTTAATTTTTTTGACAACTTATTCTGTAATAAAAAGATCAAAGTTTTAATTTCGGTTTTAGTCACCTAAATTGCGGTTTTTCCTTTCCTTCATTGCAACCTTCAACACCTACATTGTATTGGGTTTTAATGGGTAAATTTAGTCTTACATTACTTAAAGATATAACATGTATTATCTTTATAAGTGAGGATAATTTTCACCTTACAAGCTAGTTTTGTATTATTGAGTTAAGCCCAACAAAAGTTTTTAAGACTTTATAGTCTTGGACCAAATTTTACGGTTATCTAAATGTTTTTTTTTTCATGTATGAATGAATTGTTGGGGTTGGTTGAAAATATACAAGTTCTTTGAAGTTTCACGTCGCTTAATTTTGTGTATAAAGAGAGAGTTCAAGGCTATATATAAGATACAAGTTCTTTGATGTTTTACATCACTTAGTTTTGTGAAAGAAGAGGAATTCCAATGTTATATATAGGATTCAAGTTCTTCATTCCAAGATGCAACAGTCAAATACACTTTTATCTTGTATTTGACTTTCTTTATTCTCTTATACTTTTGTATTACAGTGTTGTGAGATATAGTTGTTCTCTTATACTCTTGTATTTGAGTGTTGTGAGATGTAAGTATAGTTAAATGTTTGTTTTGTAAAGTATGAGTGTATTGGAGTTTGGGTTAGTTGAGAGTATATTAGGTGTTTTAACAATTTTCATTAACAAAAAGGACCCTACATCCACACCCTCATCTTGGAAGGAAGTTTTTTTATCCCATGTCATAAGGTCTGAGACAATGACCACTACTATCTAAGTATATGGAACGTGTTTGAACTTAGGCTTCAAAGGTTGAAATGATTGACAATTTGTTCAAGCCACTGTCTGACAAGAAGGATGTTCATTCATTTTTGATTTCTATGTTTTTTCTTAACAAAAATTAAGGGAAAATTGTTCCCAAGATTTTTTTTCATATCTTAACATATTCATCACTGTATATAAAGATACTGCAGAATAATATATTAAATTTTTCGGCAACTTATTCTGTAATAAAAAGATCAAAGTTTTAATTTCGGTTTTAGTCACCTAAATTGCGGGTTTGGCTTTCCTTCATTGCAACCTTCAACACCTACATTGTATTGGGTTTTAATGGGTAAATTTAGTCTTACATTACTTAAAGATATAACATGTATTGTCTTTATAAGTGAGGATAATTTTCACCTTACAAGCTAGTTTTGTATTATTGAGTTAAGCCCAACAAAAGTTTTTAAGAATTTATAGTCTTGGACCAAATTTTACGGTTATCTAAATGTTTTTTTTTCATGTATGAATGAATTCTTGGGGTTGGTTGAAAATATAAAAGTTCTTTTGAGTTTCACGTCGCTTAATTTTGTGTATAAAGAGAGAGTTCAAGGCTATAGATAAGTTACAAATTCTTTGAAGTTTTACATCACTTAGTTTTGTGAAAGAAGAGGAATTCCAATGTTATATATAGGATTCAAGTTCTTCATTCCAAGATGCAATAGTCAAATACACTTTTATCTTGTATTTGACTTTCTTTATTCTCTTATACTTTTGTATTACAGTGTTGTGAGATATAGTTGTTCTCTTATACTCTTGTATTTGAGTGTTGTGAGATGTAAGTATAGTTAAATGTTTGTTTTGTAAAGTATGAGTGTATTGGAGTTTGGGTTAGTTGAGAATATATTAGGTGTTTTAACAATTTTCACTAACAAAAAGGACCCTACATCCACACCCTCATCTTGGAATGAAGTTTTTTTATCCCATGTCATAAGCTCTGAGACAATGACCACTACTATCTAAGTATATGGAACGTGTTTGAACTTAGGCTTCAAAGGTTGAAATGATTGACAATTTGTTCAAGCCACTGTCTGACAAGAAGGATGTTCATTCATTTTTTATTTCTATGTTTTTTCTTAACAAAAATTAAGGGAAAATTGTTCCCAAGATTTTTTTCATATCTTAACATATTCATCACTGTATATAAAGATACTGCAGAATAATATATTAAATTTTTCGGCAACTTATTCTGTAATAAAAAGATCAAAGTTTTAATTTCGGTTTTAGTCTCCTAAATTGCGGGTTTGGCTTTCCTTCATTGCAACCTTCAACACCTACATTGTATTGGGTTTTAATGGGTAAATTTAGTCTTACATTACTTAAAGATATAACATGTATTGTCTTTATAAGTGAGGATAATTTTCACCTTACTAGCTAGTTTTGTATTATTGAGTTAAGCCCAACAAAAGTTTTTAAGACTTTATAGTCTTGGACCAAATTTTACGGTTATCTAAATGTTTTTTTTTCATGTATGAATGAATTCTTGGGGTTGGTTGAAAATATACAAGTTCTTTTAAGTTTCACGTCGCTTAATTTTGTGTATAAAGAGAGAGTTCAAGGCTATAGATAAGTTACAAGTTCTTTGAAGTTTTACATCACTTAGTTTTGTGAAAGAAGAGGAATTCCAATGTTATATATAGGATTCAAGTTCTTCATTCCAAGATGCAACAGTCAAAAACACTTTAAGCTTGTATTTGACTTTCTTTATTCTCTTATACTTTTGTATTAGAGTGTTGTGAGATATAGTTGTTCTCTTATACTCTTGTATTCGAGTGTTGTGAGATGTAAGTATAGTTAAATGTTTGTTTTGTAAAGTATGAGTGTATTGGAGTTTGGGTTAGTTGAGAGTATATTAGGGGTTTTAACAATTTTCACTAACCAAAACGGCATCTACATCCACACCTTCATCTTGTTATGAAGATTTTTATCCCATGTCATAAGCTCTGAGACAATGACCACTACTATCTAAGTATATGGAACGTGTTTGAACTTAGGCTTCAAAGGTTGAAATGATTGACAATTTGTTCAAGCCACTGTCTGATAAGAAGGATGTTCATTCATTTTTGATTTCTAAGTTTTTTCTTAACATAAATCAAGGGAAAATTGCTCCCAAGATTTTTTTTCTTCATATCTTAACATATTCATCACAGTATATAAAGATACTGCAGAATAATATCCTAATTTTTTTGACAACTTATTCTGTAATAAAAAGATCAAAGTTTTAATTTCGGTTTTAGTGACATAAATTGCGGTTTTGGCTTTCCTTCATTGCAACCTTCAACACCTACATTGTATTGGGTTTTAATGGGTAAATTTAGTCTTACATTACTTAAAGATATAACATGTATTGTCTTTATAAGTGAGGATAATTTTCACCTTACAAGCTAGTTTTGTATTATTGAGTTAAGCCCAACAAAAGTTTTTAAGACTTTATAGTCTTTGACCAAATTTTACGGTTATCTAAATGTTTTTTTTCATGTATGAATGAATTGTTGGGGTTGGTTGAAAATATACAAGTTCTTTGAAGTTTCACGTCGCTTAATTTTGTGTATAAAGAGAGAGTTCAAGGCTATATATAAGATACAAGTTTTTTGAAGTTTTACATCACTTAGTTTTGTGAAAGAAGAGGAATTCCAATGTTATATATAGGATTCAAGTTCTTCATTCCAAGATGCAACAGTAAAATACACTTTTATCTTGTATTTGACTTTCTTTATTCTCTTATACTTTTGTATTACAGTGTTGTGAGATATAGTTGTTCTCTTATACTCTGGTATTTGAGTGTTGTGAGATGTAAGTATAGTTAAATGTTTGTTTTGTAAAGTATGAGTGTATTGGAGTTTGGGTTAGTTGAGAGTATATTAGGTGTTTTAACAATTTTCACTAACAAAAAGGACCCTACATCCACACCCTCATCTTGGAAGGAAGTTTTTTTATCCCATGTCGTAAGCTCTGAGACAATGACCACTACTATCTAAGTATATGGAACGTGTTTGAACTTAGGCTTCAAAGGTTGAAATGATTGACAATTTGTTCAAGCCACTGTCTGACAAGAAGGATGTTCATTCATTTTTGATTTCTATGTTTTTTCTTAACAAAAATTAAGGGAAAATTGTTCCCAAGATTTTTTTCATATCTTAGCATATTCATCACTGTATATAAAGATACTGCAGAATAATATATTAAATTTTTCGGCAACTTATTCTGTAATAAAAAGATCAAAGTTTTAATTTCGGTTTTAGTCACCTAAATTGCGGGTTTGGCTTTCCTTCATTGCAACCTTCAACACCTACATTGTATTGGGTTTTAATGGGTAAATTTAGTCTTACATTACTTAAAGATATAACATGTATTGTCTTTATAAGTGAGGATAATTTTCACCTTACAAGGTAGTTTTGTATTATTGAGTTAAGCCCAACAAAAGTTTTTAAGACTTTATAGTCTTGGACCAAATTTTACGGTTATCTAAATGTTTTTTTTTCATGTATGAATGAATTCTTGGGGTTGGTTGAAAATATAAAAGTTCTTTTAAGTTTCACGTCGCTTAATTTTGTGTATAAAGAGAGAGTTCAAGGCTATAGATAAGTTACAAGTTCTTTGAAGTTTTACATCACTTAGTTTTGTGAAAGAAGAGGAATTCCAATGTTATATATAGGATTCAAGTTCTTCATTCCAAGATGCATCAGTCAAAAACACTTTAAGCTTGTATTTGACTTTCTTTATTCTCTTATACTTTTGTATTAGAGTGTTGGGAGATATACTTGTTCTCTTATACTATTGTATTCGAGTGTTGTGAGATGTAAGTATAGTTAAATGTTTGTTTTGTAAAGTATGAGTGTATTGGGGTTTGGGTTAGATGAGAGTATATTAGGTGTTTAACAATTTTCACTAACCAAAATGACATCTACATCCACACCCTCATCTTGGAATGAAGATTTTTAACCCATGTCATAAGCTTTGAGACAATGACCACTACTATCTAAGTATATGGAACGTGTTTGAACTTAGGCTTCAAAGGTTGAAATGATTGACAATTTGTTCAAGCCACTGTCTGATAAGAAGGATGTTCATTCATTTTTGATTTCTATGTTTTTTCTTAACATAAATTAAGGGAAAATTGCTACCAAGATTTTTATCATATCTTAACATATTCATCACTGTATATAAAGATACTGCAGAATAATATCCTAATTTTTTTGACAACTTATTCTGTAATAAAAAGATCAAAGTTTTAATTTCGGTTTTAGTCACATAAATTGCGGTTTTGGCTTTCCTTCATTGCAACCTTCAACACCTACATTGTATTGGGTTTTAATGGGTAAATTTAGTCTTACATTACTTAAAGATATAACATGTATTGTCTTTATAAGTGAGGATAATTTTCACCTTACAAGCTAGTTTTGTATTATTGAGTTAAGCCCAACAAAAGTTTTTAAGACTTTATAGTCTTGGACCAAATTTTACGGTTATCTAAATGTTATTTTTTTTTTCATGTTTGAATGAATTGTTGGGGTTGGTTGAAAATATACAAGTTCTTTGAAGTTTCACGTCGCTTAATTTTGTGTATAAAGAGAGAGTTCAAGGCTATATATAAGATACAAGTTTTTTGAAGTTTTACATCACTTAGTTTTGTGAAAGAAGAGGAATTCCAATGTTATATATAGGATTCAAGTTCTTCATTCCAAGATGCAACAGTAAAATACACTTTTATCTTGTATTTGACTTTCTTTATTCTCTTATACTTTTGTATTACAGTGTTGTGAGATATAGTTGTTCTCTTATACTCTGGTATTTGAGTGTTGTGAGATGTAAGTATAGTTAAATGTTTGTTTTGTAAAGTATGAGTGTATTGGAGTTTGGGTTAGTTGAGAGTATATTAGGTGTTTTAACAATTTTCACTAACAAAAAGGACCCTACATCCACACCCTCATCTTGGAAGGAAGTTTTTTTATCCCATGTCGTAAGCTCTGAGACAATGACCACTACTATCTAAGTATATGGAACGTGTTTGAACTTAGGCTTCAAAGGTTGAAATGATTGACAATTTGTTCAAGCCACTGTCTGACAAGAAGGATGTTCTTTCATTTTTGATTTCTATGTTTTTTCTTAACAAAAATTAAGGGAAAATTGTTCCCAAGATTTTTTTCATATCTTAGCATATTCATCACTGTATATAAAGATACTGCAGAATAATATATTAAATTTTTCGGCAACTTATTCTGTAATAAAAAGATCAAAGTTTTAATTTCGGTTTTAGTCACCTAAATTGCGGGTTTGGCTTTCCTTCATTGCAACCTTCAACACCTACATTGTATTGGGTTTTAATGGGTAAATTTAGTCTTACATTACTTAAAGATATAACATGTATTGTCTTTATAAGTGAGGATAATTTTCACCTTACAAGCTAGTTTTGTATTATTGAGTTAAGCCCAACAAAAGTTTTTAAGACTTTATAGTCTTGGACCAAATTTTACGGTTATCTAAATGTTTTTTTTTTTCATGTATGAATGAATTCTTGGGGTTGGTTGAAAATATAAAAGTTCTTTTAAGTTTCACGTCGCTTAATTTTGTGTATAAAGAGAGAGTTCAAGGCTATAGATAAGTTACAAGTTCTTTGAAGTTTTACATCACTTAGTTTTGTGAAAGAAGAGGAATTCCAATGTTATATATAGGATTCAAGTTCTTCATTCCAAGATGCATCAGTCAAAAACACTTTAAGCTTGTATTTGACTTTCTTTATTCTCTTATACTTTTGTATTAGAGTGTTGGGAGATATACTTGTTCTCTTATACTATTGTATTCGAGTGTTGTGAGATGTAAGTATAGTTAAATGTTTGTTTTGTAAAGTATGAGTGTATTGGGGTTTGGGTTAGATGAGAGTATATTAGGTGTTTAACAATTTTCACTAACCAAAATGACATCTACATCCACACCCTCATCTTGGAATGAAGATTTTTAACCCATGTCATAAGCTTTGAGACAATGACCACTACTATCTAAGTATATGGAACGTGTTTGAACTTAGGCTTCAAAGGTTGAAATGATTGACAATTTGTTCAAGCCACTGTCTGATAAGAAGGATGTTCATTCATTTTTGATTTCTATGTTTTTTCTTAACATAAATTAAGGGAAAATTGCTACCAAGATTTTTATCATATCTTAACATATTCATCACTGTATATAAAGATACTGCAGAATAATATCCTAATTTTTTTGACAACTTATTCTGTAATAAAAAGATCAAAGTTTTAATTTCGGTTTTAGTCACATAAATTGCGGTTTTGGCTTTCCTTCATTGCAACCTTCAACACCTACATTGTATTGGGTTTTAATGGGTAAATTTAGTCTTACATTACTTAAAGATATAACATGTATTGTCTTTATAAGTGAGGATAATTTTCACCTTACAAGCTAGTTTTGTATTATTGAGTTAAGCCCAACAAAAGTTTTTAAGACTTTATAGTCTTGGACCAAATTTTACGGTTATCTAAATGTTATTTTTTTTTTCATGTTTGAATGAATTGTTGGGGTTGGTTGAAAATATACAAGTTCTTTGAAGTTTCACGTCGCTTAATTTTGTGTATAAAGAGAGAGTTCAAGGCTATATATAAGATACAAGTTTTTTGAAGTTTTACATCACTTAGTTTTGTGAAAGAAGAGGAATTCCAATGTTATATATAGGATTCAAGTTCTTCATTCCAAGATGCAACAGTAAAATACACTTTTATCTTGTATTTGACTTTCTTTATTCTCTTATACTTTTGTATTACAGTGTTGTGAGATATAGTTGTTCTCTTATACTCTGGTATTTGAGTGTTGTGAGATGTAAGTATAGTTAAATGTTTGTTTTGTAAAGTATGAGTGTATTGGAGTTTGGGTTAGTTGAGAGTATATTAGGTGTTTTAACAATTTTCACTAACAAAAAGGACCCTACATCCACACCCTCATCTTGGAAGGAAGTTTTTTTATCCCATGTCGTAAGCTCTGAGACAATGACCACTACTATCTAAGTATATGGAACGTGTTTGAACTTAGGCTTCAAAGGTTGAAATGATTGACAATTTGTTCAAGCCACTGTCTGACAAGAAGGATGTTCATTCATTTTTGATTTCTATGTTTTTTCTTAACAAAAATTAAGGGAAAATTGTTCCCAAGATTTTTTTCATATCTTAGCATATTCATCACTGTATATAAAGATACTGCAGAATAATATATTAAATTTTTTGGCAACTTATTCTGTAATAAAAAGATCAAAGTTTTAATTTCGGTTTTAGTCACCTAAATTGCGGGTTTGGCTTTCCTTCATTGCAACCTTCAACACCTACATTGTATTGGGTTTTAATGGGTAAATTTAGTCTTACATTACTTAAAGATATAACATGTATTGTCTTTATAAGTGAGGATAATTTTCACCTTACAAGCTAGTTTTGTATTATTGAGTTAAGCCCAACAAAAGTTTTTAAGACTTTATAGTCTTGGACCAAATTTTACGGTTATCTAAATGTTTTTTTTTTCATGTATGAATGAATTCTTGGGGTTGGTTGAAAATATAAAAGTTCTTTTAAGTTTCACGTCGCTTAATTTTGTGTATAAAGAGAGAGTTCAAGGCTATAGATAAGTTACAAGTTCTTTGAAGTTTTACATCACTTAGTTTTGTGAAAGAAGAGGAATTCCAATGTTATATATAGGATTCAAGTTCTTCATTCCAAGATGCATCAGTCAAAAACACTTTAAGCTTGTATTTGACTTTCTTTATTCTCTTATACTTTTGTATTAGAGTGTTGGGAGATATACTTGTTCTCTTATACTATTGTATTCGAGTGTTGTGAGATGTAAGTATAGTTAAATGTTTGTTTTGTAAAGTATGAGTGTATTGGGGTTTGGGTTAGATGAGAGTATATTAGGTGTTTAACAATTTTCACTAACCAAAATGACATCTACATCCACACCCTCATCTTGGAATGAAGATTTTTAACCCATGTCATAAGCTTTGAGACAATGACCACTACTATCTAAGTATATGGAACGTGTTTGAACTTAGGCTTCAAAGGTTGAAATGATTGACAATTTGTTCAAGCCACTGTCTGATAAGAAGGATGTTCATTCATTTTTGATTTCTATGTTTTTTCTTAACATAAATTAAGGGAAAATTGCTACCAAGATTTTTATCATATCTTAACATATTCATCACTGTATATAAAGATACTGCAGAATAATATCCTAATTTTTTTGACAACTTATTCTGTAATAAAAAGATCAAAGTTTTAATTTCGGTTTTAGTCACATAAATTGCGGTTTTGGCTTTCCTTCATTGCAACCTTCAACACCTACATTGTATTGGGTTTTAATGGGTAAATTTAGTCTTACATTACTTAAAGATATAACATGTATTGTCTTTATAAGTGAGGATAATTTTCACCTTACAAGCTAGTTTTGTATTATTGAGTTAAGCCCAACAAAAGTTTTTAAGACTTTATAGTCTTGGACCAAATTTTACGGTTATCTAAATGTTATTTTTTTTTTCATGTTTGAATGAATTGTTGGGGTTGGTTGAAAATATACAAGTTCTTTGAAGTTTCACGTCGCTTAATTTTGTGTATAAAGAGAGAGTTCAAGGCTATATATAAGATACAAGTTTTTTGAAGTTTTACATCACTTAGTTTTGTGAAAGAAGAGGAATTCCAATGTTATATATAGGATTCAAGTTCTTCATTCCAAGATGCAACAGTAAAATACACTTTTATCTTGTATTTGACTTTCTTTATTCTCTTATACTTTTGTATTACAGTGTTGTGAGATATAGTTGTTCTCTTATACTCTGGTATTTGAGTGTTGTGAGATGTAAGTATAGTTAAATGTTTGTTTTGTAAAGTATGAGTGTATTGGAGTTTGGGTTAGTTGAGAGTATATTAGGTGTTTTAACAATTTTCACTAACAAAAAGGACCCTACATCCACACCCTCATCTTGGAAGGAAGTTTTTTTATCCCATGTCGTAAGCTCTGAGACAATGACCACTACTATCTAAGTATATGGAACGTGTTTGAACTTAGGCTTCAAAGGTTGAAATGATTGACAATTTGTTCAAGCCACTGTCTGACAAGAAGGATGTTCATTCATTTTTGATTTCTATGTTTTTTCTTAACAAAAATTAAGGGAAAATTGTTCCCAAGATTTTTTTCATATCTTAGCATATTCATCACTGTATATAAAGATACTGCAGAATAATATATTAAATTTTTCGGCAACTTATTCTGTAATAAAAAGATCAAAGTTTTAATTTCGGTTTTAGTCACCTAAATTGCGGGTTTGGCTTTCCTTCATTGCAACCTTCAACACCTACATTGTATTGGGTTTTAATGGGTAAATTTAGTCTTACATTACTTAAAGATATAACATGTATTGTCTTTATAAGTGAGGATAATTTTCACCTTACAAGCTAGTTTTGTATTATTGAGTTAAGCCCAACAAAAGTTTTTAAGACTTTATAGTCTTGGACCAAATTTTACGGTTATCTAAATGTTTTTTTTTTCATGTATGAATGAATTCTTGGGGTTGGTTGAAAATATAAAAGTTCTTTTAAGTTTCACGTCGCTTAATTTTGTGTATAAAGAGAGAGTTCAAGGCTATAGATAAGTTACAAGTTCTTTGAAGTTTTACATCACTTAGTTTTGTGAAAGAAGAGGAATTCCAATGTTATATATAGGATTCAAGTTCTTCATTCCAAGATGCATCAGTCAAAAACACTTTAAGCTTGTATTTGACTTTCTTTATTCTCTTATACTTTTGTATTAGAGTGTTGGGAGATATACTTGTTCTCTTATACTATTGTATTCGAGTGTTGTGAGATGTAAGTATAGTTAAATGTTTGTTTTGTAAAGTATGAGTGTATTGGGGTTTGGGTTAGATGAGAGTATATTAGGTGTTTAACAATTTTCACTAACCAAAATGACATCTACATCCACACCCTCATCTTGGAATGAAGATTTTTAACCCATGTCATAAGCTTTGAGACAATGACCACTACTATCTAAGTATATGGAACGTGTTTGAACTTAGGCTTCAAAGGTTGAAATGATTGACAATTTGTTCAAGCCACTGTCTGATAAGAAGGATGTTCATTCATTTTTGATTTCTATGTTTTTTCTTAACATAAATTAAGGGAAAATTGCTACCAAGATTTTTATCATATCTTAACATATTCATCACTGTATATAAAGATACTGCAGAATAATATCCTAATTTTTTTGACAACTTATTCTGTAATAAAAAAATCAAAGTTTTAATTTCGGTTTTAGTCACATAAATTGTGGTTTTGGCTTTCCTTCATTGCAACCTTCAACACCTACATTGTATTGGGTTTTAATGGGTAAATTTAGTCTTACATTACTTAAAGATATAACATGTATTGTCTTTATAAGTGAGGATAATTTTCACCTTACAAGCTAGTTTTGTATTATTGAGTTAAGCCCAACAAAAGTTTTTAAGACTTTATAGTCTTGGACCAAATTTTACGGTTATCTAAATGTTATTTTTTTTTCATGTTTGAATGAATTGTTGGGGTTGGTTGAAAATATACAAGTTCTTTGAAGTTTCACGTCGCTTAATTTTTTGTATAAAGAGAGAGTTCAAGGCTATATATAAGATAGAAGTTCTTTGAAGTTTTACATCACTTAGTTTTGTGAAAGAATAGGAATTCCAATGTTATATATAGGATTCAAGTTCTTCATTCCAAGATACAACAATCAAAAACACTTTAAGCTTGTATTTGACTTCTTTATTCTCTTATACTTTTGTATTAGAGTGTTGTGAGATATAGTTGTTCTCTTATACTCTTGTATTCGAGTGTTGTGAGATGTAAGTATAGTTATATGTTTTTTTGTAAAGTATGAGTGTATTGGAGTTTGGGTTAGTTGAGAGTATATTAGGTGTTTAACAATTTTCACTAACCAAAATGACATCTACATCCACACCCTCATCTTGGAATGAAGATTTTTAACCCATGTCATAAGCTCTGAGACAATGACCACTACTATCTAAGTATATGGAACGTGTTTGAACTTAGGCTTCAAAGGTTGAAATAATTGACAATTTGTTCAAGCCACTGTCTGACAAGAAGGATGTTCATTCATTTTTGATTTCTAAGTTTTTTCTTAACATAAATTAAGGGAAAATTGTTCCCAAGATTATTTTCATATCTTAACATATTCATCACTGTATATAAAGATACTGCAGAATAATATCTTAATTTTTTCGACAACTTATTCTGTAATAAAAAGATCAGAGTTTTAATTTCAGTTTTAGTCACATAAATTGCGGTTTTGTCTTTCCTTCATTGGAACCTTCAACACCTACCTTTTTATTGGGTTTTAATGGGTAAATTTAGTCTTACATTATTTAAAGATATAACATGTATTGTCTTTATAAGTGAGGATAATTTTCACCTTACAAGCTAGTTTTGGATTATTGAGTTAAGCCCAACAAAAGTTTTTAAGAGTTTATAATCTTGGACCAAATTTTACGGTTATCTAAATGTTTTTTTTTTCATGTATGAATGAATTGTTGGGGTTGGTTGAAAATATAGAAGTTCTTTGAAGTTTCACGTCGCTTAATTTTGTGTATAAAGAGAAAGTTCAAGGCTATATATACGATAGAAGTTCTTTGAAGTTTTACATCACTTAGTTTTGCGAAAGAAGAGGAATTCCAATGTTATATATAGGATTCAAGTTCTTCATTCCAAGATGCAACAGTCAAAAACACTTTAAGCTTGTATTTGACTTTCTTTATTCTCTTATACTTTTGTATTAGAGTGTTGTGAGATATAGTTGTTCTCTTATACTCTTGTATTCGAGTGTTGTGAGATGTAAGTATAATTAAATGTTTGTTTTGTAAAGTATGTGTGTATTGGAGTTTGGGTTAGTTGAGAGTATATTAGGTGTTTTAACAATTTTCACTAACCAAAACGGCATCTACATACACACCATCATCTTGGAATGAAGATTTTTATCCCATGTCATAAGCTCTGAGACAATGACCACTACTATCTAAGAGTATGGAACGTGTTTGAACCTAGGCTTCAAAGGTTGAAATGATTGACAATTTGTTCAAGCCACTGTCTGATAAGAAGGATGTTCATTCATTTTTGATTTCTAAGTTTTTTCTTAACATAAATTAAGGGAAAATTGCTCCCAAGATTATTTTCATATCTTAACATATTCATCACTGTATATAAAGATACTGCAGAATAATATCTTAATTTTTTCGACAACTTATTCTGTAATAAAAAGATCAGAGTTTTAATTTAGGTTTTAGTCACATAAATTGCGGTTTTGGCTTTTCTTCGTTGCAACCTTCAACACCTACATTTTTATTGGGTTTTAATGGGTAAATTTAGTCTTACATTACTTAAAGATATAACATGTATTGTCTTTATAAGTGAGGATAATTTTCACCTTACAAGCTAGTTTTGTATTATTGAGTTAAGCCCAACAAAAGTTTTTAAGACTTTATATTCTTTGACCAAATTTTAAGGTTATCTAAATGTTTTTTTTTCATGTATGAACGAATTGTTGGGGTTGGTTGAAAATATACAAGTTCTTTGATGTTTCACGTCGCTTAATTTTGTGTATAAAGAGAGAGTTCAAGGCTATATATAAGATACAAGTTCTTTGAAGTTTTACATCACTTAGTTTTGTGAAAGAAGCGGAATTCCAATGTTATATATAGGATTCAAGTTCTTCATTCCAAGATGCAACAATCAAAAACACTTTAAGCTTGTATTTGACTTTCTTTATTCTCTTATACTTTTGTATTAGAGTTTTGTGAGATATAGTTGTTCTCTTATACTCTTGTATTCGAGTGTTGTGTGATGTAAGTATAGTTAAATGTTTGTTTTGTAAAGTATGAGTGTATTGGAGTTATGGTTAGTTGAGAGTATATTAGGTGTTTAACAATTTTCACTAACCAAAATGACATCTACATCCACACCCTCATCTTGGAATGAAGATTTTTAACCCATGTCATAAGCTTTGAGACAATAACCACTACTATCTAAGTATATGGAACGTGTTTGAACTTAGGCTTCAAAGGTTGAAATGATTGACAATTTGTTCAAGCCACTGTCTGATAAGAAGGATGTTCATTCATTTTTGATTTCTAAGTTTTTTCTTAACATAAATTAAGGGAAAATTGCTCCCAAGATTATTTTCATATCTTAACATATTCATCACTGTATATAAAGATACAGCAGAATAATATCTTAATTTTTTCGACAACTTATTCTGTAATAAAAAGATCAGAGTTTTAATTTCGGTTTTAGTCACATAAATTGCGGTTTTGGCTTTTCTTCATTGCAACCTTCAACACCTAAATTTTTATTGGGTTTTAATGGGTAAATTTAGTCTTACATTACTTAAAGATATAACATGTATTGTCTTTATAAGTGAGGATAATTTTCACCTTACAAGCTAGTTTTGTATTATTGAGTTAAGCCCAACAAAAGTTTTTAAGACTTTATAGTCTTGGACAAAATTTTACGGTTATCTAAATGTTATTTTTTTTTCATGTTTGAATGATTTGTTGGGGTTGGTTGAAAATATACAAGTTCTTTGAAGTTTCACGTCGCTTAATTTTGTGTATAAAGAGAGAGTTCAAGGCTATATATAAGATACAAGTTCTTTGAAGTTTTACATCACTTAGTTTTGTGAAAGAAGAGGAATTCCAATGTTATATATAGGATTCAAGTTCTTCATTCCAAGATGCAACAGTCAAATACACTTTAAGCTTGTATTTGACTTTCTTTATTCTCTTATACTTTTATATTAGAGTGTTGTGAGATATAGTTGTTCTCTTATACTCTTGTATTCGAGTGTTGTGAGATGTAAGTATAATTAAATGTTTGTTTTGTAAAGTATGTGTGTATTGGAGTTTGGGTTAGTTGAGAGTATATTAGGTGTTTTAACATTTTCACTAACCAAAATGACATCTACATACACACCATCATCTTGGAATGAAGATTTTTATCACATGTCATAAGCTCTGAGACAATGACCACTACTATCTAAGTATATGGAACGTGTTTGAACCTAGGCTTCAAAGGTTGAAATGATTGACAATTTGTTCAAGCAACTGTCTGATAAGAAGGATGTTCATTCATTTTTGATTTCTAAGTTTTTTCTTAACATAAATTAAGGGAAAATTGCTACCAAGATTTTTATCATATCTTAACATATTCATCACTGTATATAAAGATACTGCAAAATAATGTCTTAATTTTTACGACAACTTATTCTGTAATAAAAAGATCAAAGTTTTAATTTCGGTTTTAGTCACATAAATTGCGGTTTTGGCTTTCGTTCATTGCAACCTTAAACACCTAAATTGTATTGGGTTTTAATGGGTAAATTTAGTCTTACATTACTTAAAGATATAACATGTATTGTCTTTATAAGTGAGGATAATTTTCACCTTACAAGCTAGTTTTGTATTATTGAGTTAAGCCCAACAAAAGTTTTTAAGACTTTATATTCTTGGACCAAATTTTAAGGTTATCTAAATGTTTTTTTTTCATGTATGAACGAATTGTTGGGGTTGGTTGAAAATATACAAGTTCTTTGAAGTTTCACGTCGCTTAATTTTGTGTATAAAGAGAGAGTTCAAGGCTATATATAAGATACAAGTTCTTTGAAGTTTTACATCACTTAGTTTTGTGAAAGAAGCGGAATTCCAATGTTATATATAGGATTCAAGTTCTTCATTCCAAGATGCAACAATCAAAAACACTTTAAGGTTGTACTTGACATTTTGTTTATTCTCTTATACTTTTGTATTAGAGTTTTGTGAGATATAGTTGTTCTCTTATACTCTTGTATTCGAGTGTTGTGAGATGTAAGTATAGTTAAATGTTTGTTTTGTAAAGTATGAGTGTATTGGAGTTATGGTTAGTTGAGAGTATATTAGGTGTTTAACAATTTTCACTAACCAAAATGACATCTACATCCACACCCTCATCTTGGAATGAAGATTTTTAACCCATGTCATAAGCTTTGAGACAATGACCACTACTATCTAAGTATATGGAACGTGTTTGAACTTAGGCTTCAAAGGTTGAAATGATTGACAATTTGTTCAAGCCACTGTCTGATAAGAAGGATGTTCAATCATTTTTGATTTCTAAGTTTTTTCTTAACATAAATTAAGGGAAAATTGCTCCCAAGATTATTTTCATATCTTAACATATTCATCACTGTATATAAAGATACAGCAGAATAATATCTTAATTTTTTCGACAACTTATTCTGTAATAAAAAGATCAGAGTTTTAATTTCGGTTTTAGTCACATAAATTGCGGTTTTGGCTTTTCTTCATTGCAACCTTCAACACCTACATTTTTATTGGGTTTTAATGGGTAAATTTAGTCTTACATTACTTAAAGATATAACATGTATTGTCTTTATAAGTGAGGATAATTTTCACCTTACAAGCTAGTTTTGTATTATTGAGTTAAGCCCAACAAAAGTTTTTAAGACTTTATAGTCTTGGACCAAATTTTACGGTTATCTAAATGTTATTTTTTTTTCATGTTTGAATGAATTGTTGGGGTTGGTTGAAAATATACAAGTTCTTTGAAGTTTCACGTCGCTTAATTTTGTGTATAAAGAGAGAGTTCAAGGCTATATATAAGATACAGGTTCTTTGAAGTTTTACATCACTTAGTTTTGTGAAAGAAGAGGAATTCCAATGTTATATATAGGATTCAAGTTCTTCATTCCAAGATGCAATAGTCAAATACACTTTAAGCTTGTATTTGACTTTCTTTATTCTCTTATACTTTTGTATTAGAGTGTTGTGATAGATAGTTGTTCTCTTATACTCTTGTATTCGAGTGTTGTGAGATGTAAGTATAATTAAATGTTTGTTTTGTAAAGTATGTGTGTATTGGAGTTTGGGTTAGTTGAGAGTATATTAGGTGTTTTAACATTTTCACTAACCAAAACGACATCTACATACACACCATCATCTTGGAATGAAGATTTTTATCACATGTCATAAGCTCTGAGACAATGACCACTACTATCTAAGTATATGGAACGTGTTTGAACCTAGGCTTCAAAGGTTGAAATGATTGACAATTTGTTCAAGCAACTGTCTGATAAGAAGGATGTTCATTCATTTTTGATTTCTAAGTTTTTTCTTAACATAAATTAAGGGAAAATTGCTACCAAGATTTTTATCATATCTTAACATATTCATCACTGTATATAAAGATACTGCAAAATAATGTCTTAATTTTTACGACAACTTATTCTGTAATAAAAAGATCAAAGTTTTAATTTCAGTTTTAGTCACATAAAGTGCGGTTTTGGCTTTCGTTCATTGCAACCTTAAAAACCTACATTGTATTGGGTTTTAATGGGTAAATTTAGTCTTACATTACTTAAAGATATAACATGTATTGTCTTTACAAGTGAGGATAATTTTCACCTTACAAGCTAGTTTTGTATTATTGAGTTAAGCCCAACAAAGGTTTTTAAGACTTTATATTCTTGGACCAAATTTTAAGGTTATGTAAATGTTTTTTTTTCATGTATGAATGAATTGTTGGGGTTGGTTGAAAATATACAAGTTCTTTGAAGTTTCACGTCGCTTAATTTTGTGTATAAAGAGAGAGTTCAAGGCTATATATAAGATACAAGTTCTTTGAAGTTTTACATCAGTTAGTTTTGTGAAAGAAGCGGAATTCCAATGTTATATATAGGATTCAAGTTCTTCATTCCAAGATGCAACAATCAAAAACACTTTAAGCTTGTATTTGACTTTCTTTATTCTCTTATACTTTTGTATTAGAGTTTTGTGAGATATAGTTGTTCTCTTATACTCTTGTATTCGAGTGTTGTCAGATGTAAGTATAGTTAAATGTTTGTTTTGTAATGTATGAGTGTATTGGAGTTTGGGTTAGTTGAGAGTATATTAGGTGTTTAACAATTTTCACTAACCAAAATGACATCTACATCCACACCCTCATCTTGGAATGAAGATTTTTAACCCATGTCATAAGCTTTGAGACAATGACCACTACTATCTAAGTATTTGGAACGTGTTTGAACTTAGGCTTCAAAGGTTAAAATGATTGACAATTTGTTCAAGCCACTGTCTGATAAGAAGGATGTTCTTTCATTTTTGATTTCTAAGTTTTTTCTTAACATAAATTAAGGGAAAATTGCTCCCTAGATTATTTTCATATCTTAACATATTCATTACTGTATATAAAGATACTGCAGAATAATATCTTAATTTTTTTGACAACTTATTCTGTAATAAAAAGATCAGAGTTTTAATTTCGGTTTTAGTCACATAAATTGCTGTTTTGGCTTTTCTTCATTGCAACCTTCAACACCTACATTTTTATTGGGTTTTAATGGGTAAATTTAGTCTTACATTACTTAAAGATATAACATGTATTGTCTTTATAAGTGAGGATAATTTTCACCTTACAAGCTAGTTTTGTATTATTGAGTTAAGCCCAACAAAAGTTTTTAAGACTTTATAGTCTTAAACCAAATTTTACGGTTATCTAAATGTTATTTTTTTTTCATGTTTGAATGAATTGTTGGGGTTGGTTGAAAATATACAATTTCTTTGAAGTTTCACGTCGCTTAATTTTGTGTATAAAGAGAGAGTTCAAGGCTATATATAAGATACAAGTTCTTTGAAGTTTTACATCACTTAGTTTTGTGAAAGAAGAGGAATTCCATTGTTATATATAGGATTCAAGTTCTTCATTCCAAGATGCAACAGTCAAATACACTTTAAGCTTGTATTTGACTTTCTTTATTCTCTTATACTTTTGTATTAGAGTGTTGTGAGATATAGTTGTTCTCTTATACTCTTGTATTCGAGTGTTGTGAGATGTAAGTATAATTAAATGTTTGTTTTGTAAAGTATGTGTGTATTGGAGTTTGGGTTAGTTGAGAGTATATTAGGTGTTTTAACATTTTTCACTAACCAAAACGACATCTACATACACACCATCATCTTGGAATGAAGATTTTTATCACATGTTATAAGCTCTGAGACAATGACCACTACTATCTAAGTATATGGAACGTGTTTGAACCTAGGCTTCAAAGGTTGAAATGATTGACAATTTGTTCAAGCCATTGTCTGATAAGAAGGATGTTCATTCATTTTTGATTTCTAAGTTTTTTCTTAACATAAATTAAGGGAAAATTGCTACCAAGATTTTCATCATATCTTAACATATTCATCACTGTATATAAAGATACTGCAAAATAATGTCTTAATTTTTTCGACAACTTATTCTGTAATAAAAATATCAAAGTTTTAATTTCGGTTTTAGTCACATAAATTGCGGTTTTGGCTTTCGTTCATTGCAACCTTAAACACCTACATTGTATTGGGTTTTAATGGGTAAATTTAGTCTTACATTACTTAAAGATATAACATGTATTGTCTTTATAAGTGAGGATAATTTTCACCTTACAACCTAGTTTTGTATTATTGAGTTAAGCCCAACAAAAAATTTTAAGACTTTATATTCTTGGACCAAATTTTAAGGTTATCTAAATGTTTTTTTTTCATGTATGAATGAATTGTTGGGGTTGGTTGAAAATATACGAGTTCTTTGAAGTTTCACGTCGCTTAATTTTGTGTATAAAGAGAGAGTTCAAGGCTATATATAAGATACAAGTTCTTTGAAGTTTTACATCACTTAGTTTTGTGAAAGAAGCGGAATTCCAATGTTTAATATAGGATTCAAGTTCTTCATTCCAAGATGCAACAATCAAAAACACTTTAAGCTTGTATTTGACTTTATTTATTCTCTTATACTTTTGTATTAGAGTTTTGTGAGATATAGTTGTTCTCTTATACTCTTGTATTCGAGTGTTGTGAGTTGTAAGTATAGTTAAATGTTTGTTTTGTAAAGTATGAGTGTATTAGAGTTTGGGTTAGTTGAGAGTATATTAGGTGTTTTAACATTTTTCACTAACCAAAACGACATCTACATACACACCATCATCTTGGAATGAAGATTTTTATCACATGTTATAAGCTCTGAGACAATGACCACTACTATCTAAGTATATGGAACGTGTTTGAACCTAGGCTTCAAAGGTTGAAATGATTGACAATTTGTTCAAGCCATTGTCTGATAAGAAGGATGTTCATTCATTTTTGATTTCTAAGTTTTTTCTTAACATAAATTAAGGGAAAATTGCTACCAAGATTTTCATCATATCTTAACATATTCATCACTGTATATAAAGATACTGCAAAATAATGTCTTAATTTTTTCGACAACTTATTCTGTAATAAAAATATCAAAGTTTTAATTTCGGTTTTAGTCACATAAATTGCGGTTTTGGCTTTCGTTCATTGCAACCTTAAACACCTACATTGTATTGGGTTTTAATGGGTAAATTTAGTCTTACATTACTTAAAGATATAACATGTATTGTCTTTATAAGTGAGGATAATTTTCACCTTACAACCTAGTTTTGTATTATTGAGTTAAGCCCAACAAAAAATTTTAAGACTTTATATTCTTGGACCAAATTTTAAGGTTATCTAAATGTTTTTTTTTCATGTATGAATGAATTGTTGGGGTTGGTTGAAAATATACAAGTTCTTTGAAGTTTCACGTCGCTTAATTTTGTGTATAAAGAGAGAGTTCAAGGCTATATATAAGATACAAGTTCTTTGAAGTTTTACATCACTTAGTTTTGTGAAAGAAGCGGAATTCCAATGTTATATATAGGATTCAAGTTCTTCATTCCAAGATGCAACAATCAAAAACACTTTAAGCTTGTATTTGACTTTATTTATTCTCTTATACTTTTGTATTAGAGTTTTGTGAGATATAGTTGTTCTCTTATACTCTTGTATTCGAGTGTTGTGAGTTGTAAGTATAGTTAAATGTTTGTTTTGTAAAGTATGAGTGTATTAGAGTTTGGGTTAGTTGAGAGTATATTAGGTGTTTAACAATTTTCACTAACCAAAATGACATCTACATCCACACCCTCATCTTGGAATGAAGATTTTTAACCCATGTCATAAGCTTTGAGACAATGACCACTACTATCTAAGTATATGGAACGTGTTTGAACTTAGGCTTCAAAGGTTGAAATGATTGACAATTTGTTCAAGCCACTGTCTGATAAGAAGGATGTTCTTTCATTTTTGATTTCTAAGTTTTTTCTTAACATAAATTAAGGGAAAATTGCTCCCAAGATTATTTTCATATCTTAACATATTCATCACTGTATATAAAGATACTGCAGAATAATATCTTAATTTTTTCGACAACTTATTCTGTAATAAAAAGATCAGAGTTTTAATTTCGGTTTTAGTCACATAAATTGCGGTTTTGTCTTTTCTTCATTGCAACCTTCAACACCTACATTTTTATTGGGTTTTAATGCGTAAATTTAGTCTTACATTACTTAAAGATATAACATGTATTGTCTTTATAAGTGAGGATAATTTTCACCTTACAAGCTAGTTTTGTATTATTGAGTTAAGCCCAACAAAAGTTTTTAAGACTTTATAGTCTTGGACCAAATTTTACGGTTATCTAAATGTTATTTTTTTTTCATGTATGAATGAATTGTTGGGGTTGGTTGAAAATATACAAGTTCTTTGAAGTTTCACGTCGCTTAATTTTGTGTATAAAGAGAGAGTTCAAGGCTATATATACGATACAAGTTCTTTGAAGTTTTACATCACTTAGTTTTGTGAAAGAAGAGGAATTCCAATGTTTTATATAGGATTCAAGTTCTTCATTCCAAGATGCAACAGTCAAATACAGTTTAAGCTTATATTTGACTTTCTTTATTCTCTTATGCTTTTGTATTAGAGTGTTAGGAGATATAGTTGTTCTCTTATACTCTTGTATTCGAGTGTTGTGAGATGTAAGTATAGTTAAATGTTTGTTTTGTAAAGTATGTGTGTATTGGAGTTTGGGTTAGTTGAGAGTATATTAGGTGTTTTAACAATTTTCACTAACCAAAACGGCATCTACATCCACACCTTCATCTTGTTATGAAGATTTTTATCCCATGTCATAAGCTCTGAGACAATGACCACTAGTATCTAAGTATATGGAACGTGTGTTAAATTAGGCTTCAAAGGTTGAAATGATTGACAATTTGTTCAAGCCACTGTCTGATAAGAAGGATGTTCATTCATTTTTGATTTCTAAGTTTTTTCTTAACATAAATTAAGGGAAAATTGCTCCCAAGATTATTTTCATATCTTAACATATTCATCACTGTATATAAAGATACTGCAGAATAATATCTTAATTTTTTAGACAACTTATTATGTAATAAATAGATCAAAGTTTTAATTTCGGTTTTAGTCAAATAAATTGCGGTTTTGGCTTTCGTTCATTGCAACCTTAAAAACCTACATTGTATTGGGTTTTAATGGGTAAATTTAGTCTTACATTACTTAAAGATATAATATGTATTGTCTTTATAAGTGAGGATAATTTTCACCTTACAAGCTAGTTTTGTAATATTGAGTTAAGCCCAACAAAAGTTTTTAAGACTTTATATTCTTGGACCAAATTTTAAGGTTATCTAAATGTTTTTTTTTCATGTATGAATGAATTGTTGGAGTTGGTTAAAAATATACAAGTTCTTTGAAGTTTCATGTCTCTTAATTTTGTGTATAAAGAGAGAGTTCAAGGCTATATATAAGATACAAGTTCTTTGAAGTTTTACATCACTTAGTTTTGTAAAAGAAGAGGAATTCCAATGTTATATATAGGATTCAAGTTCTTCATTCTAAGATGCAACAGTCAAAAACACTTTAAGCTTGTATTTGACTTTCTTTATTCTCTTATACTTTTGTATTAGAGTGTTGTGAGATATAGTTGTTCTCTTATACTCTTGTATTCGAGTGTTGTGAGATGTAAGTATAGTTAAATGTTTGTTTTGTAAAGTATGAGTGTATTGGAGTTTGGGTTAGTTGAGATTTTATTAGGTGTTTAACAATTTTCACTAACCAAAATGGCATCTAAATCCACACCCTCATCTTGGAATGAAGATTTTTAACCCATGTCATAAGCTCTGAGACAATGACCACTACTATCTAAGTATATGGAACGTAATTGAACTTAGGCTTCAAAGGTTGAAATGATTGACAATTTCTTCAAGCCACTGTCTGATAAGAAGGATGTTCATTCATTTTTGATTTCTAACTTTTTTCTTAACATAAATCAAGGGAAAATTGCTCCCAAGATTTTTTTTTTCATATCTTAACATATTCATCACTGTATATAAAGATACTGCAGAATAATATCTTAATTTTTTTGACAACTTATTCTGTAATAAAAAGATCAAAGTTTTAATTTCGGTTTTAGTCACCTAAATTGCGGTTTTGCCTTTCCTTCATTGCAACCTTCAACACCTACATTGTATTGGGTTTTAATGGGTAAATTTAGTCTTACATTACTTAAAGATATAACGTGTATTGTCTTTATAAGTGAGGATAATTTCCACCTTACAAGCTAGTTTTGTATTATTGAGTTAAGCCCAACAAAAGCTTTTAAGACTTTATAGTCTTGGACCAAATTTTACGGTTATCTAAATGTTATTTTTTTTCATGTATGAATGAATCGTTGGGGTTGGTTGAAAATATACAAGTTCTTTGAAGTTTCACGTCGCTTAATTTTGTGTATAAAGAGAGAGTTCAAGGCTATATATAAGATACAAGTTCTTTGAAGTTTTACATCACTTAGTTTTGTGAAAGAAGAGGAATTCAAATGGTATATATAGGATTCAAGTTCTTCATTCCAAGATGCAACAGTCAAATACACTTTTAGCTTGTATCTGACTTTCTTTATTCTCTTATACTTTTGTATTACAGTGTTGTGACATATAGTTGTTATCTTATACTCTTGTATTCGAGTGTTGTGAGATGTAAGTATAGTTAAATGTTTGTTTTGTAAAGTATGAGTGTATTGGAGTTTGGGTTAGTTGAGAGTATATTAGGTGTTATAACAGTTTTCACTAACAAAAAGGACCCTACATCCACACCCTCATCTTGGAATGAAGTTTTTTTATCCCATGTCATAATCTCTGAGACAATGACCACTACTATCTAAGTATATGGAACGTGTTTGAACATAGGCTTCAAAGATTGAAATGATTGACAATTTGTTCAAGCCACTGTCTAACAAGAAGGATGTTCATTCATTTTTTATTTCTAAGTTTTTTCTTAACAAAAATTAAGGGAAAATTGCTCCCAAGATTTTTTTCATGTCTTAACATATTCATCACTGTATATAAAGATACTGCAGAATAATATATTAAATTTTTCGGCAACTTATTCTGTAATAAAAAGATCAAAGTTTTAATTTCGGTTTTAGTCACATAAATTGCGGGTTTGGCTTTCCTTCATTGCAACCTTCAACACCTACATTGTATTGGGTTTTAATGGGTAAATTTAGTCTTACATTACTTAAATATATAACATGTATTGTCTTTATAAGTGAGGATAATTTTCACCTTACAAGCTAGTTTTGTATTATTGAGTTAAGCCCAACAAAAGTTTTTAAGAATTTATAGTCTTGGACCAAATTTTACGGTTATCTAAATGTTTTTTTTTCATGTATGAATGAATTCTTGGGGTTGGTTGAAAATATACAAGTTCTTTTAAGTTTCACGTCGCTTAATTTTGTGTATAAAGAGAGAGTTCAATGCTATAGATAAGTTACAAGTTCTTTGAAGTTTTACATCACTTAGTTTTGTGAAAGAAGAGGAATTCCAATGTTATATATATGATTCAAGTTCTTCATTCCAAGATGCAACAGTCAAAAACACTTTAAGCTTGTATTTGACTTTCTTTATTCTCTTATACTTTTGTATTAGAGTGTTGTGAGATATAGTTGTTCTCTTATACTCTTGTATTCGAGTGTTGTGAGATGTAAGTATAGTTAAATGTTTGTTTTGTAAAGTATGAGTGTATTGGAGTTTGGGTTAGTTGAGAGTATATTAGGGGTTTTAACAATTTTCACTAACCAAAACGGCATCTACATCCACACCTTCATCTTGTTATGAAGATTTTTATCCCATGTCATAAGCTCTGAGACAATGACCACTACTATCTAAGTATATGGAACGTGTTTGAACTTAGGCTTCAAAGGTTGAAATGATTGACAATTTGTTCAAGCCACTGTCTGATAAGAAGGATGTTCATTCATTTTTGATTTCTAAGTTTTTTCTTAACATAAATCAAGGGAAAATTGCTCCCAAGATTTTTTTTCTTCATATCTTAACATATTCATCACAGTATATAAAGATACTGCAGAATAATATCCTAATTTTTTTGACAACTTATTCTGTAATAAAAAGATCAAAGTTTTAATTTCGGTTTTAGTGACATAAATTGCGGTTTTGGCTTTCCTTCATTGCAACCTTCAACACCTACATTGTATTGGGTTTTAATGGGTAAATTTAGTCTTACATTACTTAAAGATATAACATGTATTGTCTTTATAAGTGAGGATAATTTTCACCTTACAAGCTAGTTTTGTATTATTGAGTTAAGCCCAACAAAAGTTTTTAAGACTTTATAGTCTTTGACCAAATTTTACGGTTATCTAAATGTTTTTTTTCATGTATGAATGAATTGTTGGGGTTGGTTGAAAATATACAAGTTCTTTGAAGTTTCACGTCGCTTAATTTTGTGTATAAAGAGAGAGTTCAAGGCTATATATAAGATACAAGTTTTTTGAAGTTTTACATCACTTAGTTTTGTGAAAGAAGAGGAATTCCAATGTTATATATAGGATTCAAGTTCTTCATTCCAAGATGCAACAGTAAAATACACTTTTATCTTGTATTTGACTTTCTTTATTCTCTTATACTTTTGTATTACAGTGTTGTGAGATATAGTTGTTCTCTTATACTCTTGTATTTGAGTGTTGTGAGATGTAAGTATAGTTAAATGTTTGTTTTGTAAAGTATGAGTGTATTGGAGTTTGGGTTAGTTGAGAGTATATTAGGTGTTTTAACAATTTTCACTAACAAAAAGGACCCTACATCCACACCCTCATCTTGGAAGGAAGTTTTTTTATCCCATGTCATAAGCTCTGAGACAATGACCACTACTATCTAAGTATATGGAACGTGTTTGAACTTAGGCTTCAAAGGTTGAAATGATTGACAATTTGTTCAAGCCACTGTCTGACAAGTAGGATGTTCATTCATTTTTGATTTCTATGTTTTTTCTTAACAAAAATTAAGGGAAAATTGTTCCCAAGATTTTTTTCATATCTTAGCATATTCATCACTGTATATAAAGATACTGCAGAATAATATATTAAATTTTTCGGCAACTTATTCTGTAATAAAAAGATCAAAGTTTTAATTTCGGTTTTAGTAACCTAAATTGCGGGTTTGGCTTTCCTTCATTGCAACCTTCAACACCTACATTGTATTGGGTTTTAATGGGTAAATTTAGTCTTACATTACTTAAAGATATAACATGTATTGTCTTTATAAGTGAGGATAATTTTCACCTTACAAGCTAGTTTTGTATTATTGAGTTAAGCCCAACAAAAGTTTTTAAGACTTTATAGTCTTGGACCAAATTTTACGGTTATCTAAATGTTTTTTTTTCATGTATGAATGAATTCTTGGGGTTGGTTGAAAATATAAAAGTTCTTTTAAGTTTCACGTCGCTTAATTTTGTGTATAAAGAGAGAGTTGAAGGCTATAGATAAGTTACAAGTTCTTTGAAGTTTTACATCACTTAGTTTTGTGAAAGAAGAGGAATTCCAATGTTATATATAGGATTCAAGTTCTTCATTCCAAGATGCATCAGTCAAAAACACTTTAAGCTTGTATTTGACTTTCTTTATTCTCTTATACTTTTGTATTAGAGTGTTGGGAGATATACTTGTTCTCTTATACTATTGTATTCGAGTGTTGTGAGATGTAAGTATAGTTAAATGTTTGTTTTGTAAAGTATGAGTGTATTGGGGTTTGGGTTAGATGAGAGTATATTAGGTGTTTAACAATTTTCACTAACCAAAATGACATCTACATCCACACCCTCATCTTGGAATGAAGATTTTTAACCCATGTCATAAGCTTTGAGACAATGACCACTACTATCTAAGTATATGGAACGTGTTTGAACTTAGGCTTCAAAGGTTGAAATGATTGACAATTTGTTCAAGCCACTGTCTGATAAGAAGGATGTTCATTCATTTTTGATTTCTATGTTTTTTCTTAACATAAATTAAGGAAAAATTGCTACCAAGATTTTTATCATATCTTAACATATTCATCACTGTATATAAAGATACTGCAGAATAATATCCTAATTTTTTTGACAACTTATTCTGTAATAAAAAGATCAAAGTTTTAATTTCGGTTTTAGTCACATAAATTGCGGTTTTGGCTTTCCTTCATTGCAACCTTCAACACCTACATTGTATTGGGTTTTAATGGGTAAATTTAGTCTTACATTACTTAAAGATATAACATGTATTGTCTTTATAAGTGAGGATAATTTTCACCTTACAAGCTAGTTTTGTATTATTGAGTTAAGCCCAACAAAAGTTTTTAAGACTTTATAGTCTTGGACCAAATTTTACGGTTATCTAAATGTTATTTTTTTTTCATGTTTGAATGAATTGTTGGGGTTGGTTGAAAATATACAAGTTCTTTGAAGTTTCACGTCGCTTAATTTTTTGTATAAAGAGAGAGTTCAAGGCTATATATAAGATAGAAGTTCTTTGAAGTTTTACATCACTTAGTTTTGTGAAAGAATAGGAATTCCAATGTTATATATAGGATTCAAGTTCTTCATTCCAAGATACAACAATCAAAAACACTTTAAGCTTGTATTTGACTTCTTTATTCTCTTATACTTTTGTATTAGAGTGTTGTGAGATATAGTTGTTCTCTTATACTCTTGTATTCGAGTGTTGTGAGATGTAAGTATAGTTATATGTTTTTTTGTAAAGTATGAGTGTATTGGAGTTTGGGTTAGTTGAGAGTATATTAGGTGTTTAACAATTTTCACTAACCAAAATGACATCTACATCCACACCCTCATCTTGGAATGAAGATTTTTAACCCATGTCATAAGCTCTGAGACAATGACCACTACTATCTAAGTATATGGAACGTGTTTGAACTTAGGCTTCAAAGGTTGAAATAATTGACAATTTGTTCAAGCCACTGTCTGACAAGAAGGATGTTCATTCATTTTTGATTTCTAAGTTTTTTCTTAACATAAATTAAGGGAAAATTGTTCCCAAGATTATTTTCATATCTTAACATATTCATCACTGTATATAAAGATACTGCAGAATAATATCTTAATTTTTTCGACAACTTATTCTGTAATAAAAAGATCAGAGTTTTAATTTCAGTTTTAGTCACATAAATTGCGGTTTTGCCTTTCCTTCATTGCAACCTTCAACACCTACATTTTTATTGGGTTTTAATGGGTAAATTTAGTCTTACATTATTTAAAGATATAACATGTATTGTCTTTATAAGTGAGGATAATTTTCACCTTACAAGCTAGTTTTGGATTATTGAGTTAAGCCCAACAAAAGTTTTTAAGAGTTTATAATCTTGGACCAAATTTTACGGTTATCTAAATGTTTTTTTTTCATGTATGAATGAATTGTTGGGGTTGGTTGAAAATATAGAAGTTCTTTGAAGTTTCACGTCGCTTAATTTTGTGTATAAAGAGAAAGTTCAAGGCTATATATACGATAGAAGTTCTTTGAAGTTTTACATCACTTAGTTTTGCGAAAGAAGAGGAATTCCAATGTTATATATAGGATTCAAGTTCTTCATTCCAAGATGCAACAGTCAAAAACACTTTAAGCTTGTATTTGACTTTCTTTATTCTCTTATACTTTTGTATTAGAGTGTTGTGAGATATAGTTGTTCTCTTATACTCTTGTATTCGAGTGTTGTGAGATGTAAGTATAATTAAATGTTTGTTTTGTAAAGTATGTGTGTATTGGAGTTTGGGTTAGTTGAGAGTATATTAGGTGTTTTAACAATTTTCACTAACCAAAACGGCATCTACATACACACCATCATCTTGGAATGAAGATTTTTATCCCATGTCATAAGCTCTGAGACAATGACCACTACTATCTAAGAGTATGGAACGTGTTTGAACCTAGGCTTCAAAGGTTGAAATGATTGACAATTTGTTCAAGCCACTGTCTGATAAGAAGGATGTTCATTCATTTTTGATTTCTAAGTTTTTTCTTAACATAAATTAAGGGAAAATTGCTCCCAAGATTATTTTCATATCTTAACATATTCATCACTGTATATAAAGATACTGCAGAATAATATCTTAATTTTTTCGACAACTTATTCTGTAATAAAAAGATCAGAGTTTTAATTTAGGTTTTAGTCACATAAATTGCGGTTTTGGCTTTTCTTCGTTGCAACCTTCAACACCTACATTTTTATTGGGTTTTAATGGGTAAATTTAGTCTTACATTACTTAAAGATATAACATGTATTGTCTTTATATGTGAGGATAATTTTCACCTTACAAGCTAGTTTTGTATTATTGAGTTAAGCCCAACAAAAGTTTTTAAGACTTTATATTCTTGGACCAAATTTTAAGGTTATCTAAATGTTTTTTTTTCATGTATGAACGAATTGTTGGGGTTGGTTGAAAATATACAAGTTCTTTGAAGTTTCACGTCGCTTAATTTTGTGTATAAAGAGAGAGTTCAAGGCTATATATAAGATACAAGTTCTTTGAAGTTTTACATCACTTAGTTTTGTGAAAGAAGAGGAATTCCAATGTTATATATAGGATTCAAGTTCTTCATTCCAAGATGCAACAATCAAAAACACTTTAAGCTTGTATTTGACTTTCTTTATTCTCTTATACTTTTGTATTAGAGTTTTGTGAGATATAGTTGTTCTCTTATACTCTTGTATTCGAGTGTTGTGAGATGTAAGTATAGTTAAATGTTTGTTTTGTAAATTATGAGTGTATTGGGGTTTGGGTTAGTTGAGAGTATATTAGGTGTTTAACAATTTTCACTAACCAAAATGACATCTACATCCACACCCCCATCTTGGAATGAAGATTTTTAACCCATGTCATAAGCTTTGAGACAATGACCACTACTATCTAAGTATATGGAACGTGTTTGAACTTAGGCTTCAAAGGTTGAAATGATTGACAATTTGTTCAAGCCACTGTCTGATAAGAAGGATGTTCATTCATTTTTGATTTCTAAGTTTTTTCTTAACATAAATTAAGGGAAAATTGCTCCCAAGATTATTTTCATATCTTAACATATTCATCACTGTATATAAAGATACTGCAGAATAATATCTTAATTTATTCGACAACTTATTCTGTAATAAAAAGATCAGAGTTTTAATTTCGGTTTTAGTCACATAAATTACGGTTTTGGCTTTTCTTCAATGCAACCTTCAACACCTACATTTTTATTGGGTTTTAATGGGTAAATTTAGTCTTACATTACTTAAAGATATAACATGTATTTTCTTTATAAGTGAGGATAATTTTCACCTTACAAGCTAGTTTTGTATTATTGACTTAAGCCCAACAAAAGTTTTTAAGACTTTATAGTCTTGGACCAAATTTTACGGTTATCTAAATGTTATTTTTTTTTTCATGTTTGAATGAATTGTTGGGGTTGGTTGAAAATATACAAGTTCTTTGAAGTTTCACGTCGCTTAATTTTGTGTATAAAGAGAGAGTTCAAGGCTATATATAAGATACAAGTTCTTTGAAGTTTTACATCACTTAGTATTGTGAAAGAAGAGGAATTCCAATGTTATATATAGGATTCAAGTTCTTCATTCCAAGATGCAACAGTCAAATACACTTTAAGCTTGTATTTGACTTTCTTTATTCTCTTATACTTTTGTATTAGAGTGTTGTGAGATATAGTTGTTCTCTTATACTCTTGTATTCGAGTGTTGTGAGATGTAAGTATAATTAAATGTTTGTTATGTAAAGTATGTGTGTATTGGAGTTTGGGTTAGTTGAGAGTATATTAGGTGTTTTAACAATTTTCACTAACCAAAACGACATCTACATACACACCATCATCTTGGAATGAAGATTTTTATCACATGTCGTAAGCTCTGAGACAATGACCACTACTATCTAAGTATATGGAACGTGTTTGAACCTAGGCTTCAAAGGTTGAAATGATTGACAATTTGTTCAAGCCACTGTCTGATAAGAAGGATGTTCATTCATTTTTGATTTCTAAGTTTTTTCTTAACATAAATTAAGGGAAAATTGCTACCAAGATTTTTATCACATCTTAACATATTCATCACTGTATATAAAGATACTGCAAAATAATGTCTTAATTTTTTCGACAACTTATTCTGTAATAATAAGATCAAAGTTTTAATTTCGGTTTTAGTCACATAAATTGCGGTTTTGGCTTTCGTTCATTGGAACCTTAAACACCTACATTGTATTGGGTTTTAATGGGTAAATTTAGTCTTACATTACTTAAAGATATAACATGTATTGTCTTTATAAGTGAGGATAATTTTCACCTAACAAGCTAGTTTTGTATTATTGAGTTAAGCCTAACAAAAGTTTTTAAGACTTTATATTCTTGGACCAAATTTTAAGGTTATGTAAATGTTTTTTTTCATGTATGAATGAATTGTTGGGGTTGGTTGAAAATATACAAGTTCTTTGAAGTTTCACGTCGCTTAATTTTGTGTATAAAGAGAGAGTTCAAGGTTATATATAAGATACAAGTTCTTTGAAGTTTTACATCACTTAGTTTTGTGAAAGAAGCGGAATTCCAATGTTATATATAGGATTCAAGTTCTTCATTCCAAGATGCAACAATCAAAAACACTTTAAGCTTGTATTTGACTTTCTTTATTCTCTTATACTTTTGTATTAGAGTTTTGTGAGATATAGTTGTTCTCTTATACTCTTGTATTCGAGTGTTGTGAGATGTAAGTATAGTTAAATGTTTGTTTTGTAATGTATGAGTGTATTGGAGTTTGGGTTAGTTGAGAGTATATTAGGTGTTTAACAATTTTCACTAACCAAAATGACATCTACATCCACACCCTCATCTTGGAATGAAGATTTTTAACCCATGTCATAAGCTTTGAGACAATGACCACTACTATCTAAGTATATGGAACGTGTTTGAACTTAGGCTTCAAAGGTTGAAATGATTGACAATTTGTTCAAGCCACTGTCTGATAAGAAGGATGTTCTTTCATTTTTGATTTCTAAGTTTTTTCTTAACATAAATTAAGGGAAAATTGCTCCCAAGATTATTTTCATATCTTAAGATATTCATCACTGTATATAAAGATACTGCAGAATATTATCTTAATTTTTTCGACAACTTATTCTGTAATAAAAAGATAAGAGTTTTAATTTCGGTTTTAGTCACATAAATTGCGGTTTTGGCTTTTCTTCATTGCAACCTTCAACACCAACATTTTTATTGGGTTTTAATGGGTAAATTTAGTCTTACATTACTTAAAGATATAACATGTATTGTCTTTATAAGTGAGGATAATTTTCACCTTACAAGCTAGTTTTGTATTATTGAGTTAAGCCCAACAAAAGTTTTTAAGACTTTATAGTCTTGGACCAAATTTTACGGTTATCTAAATGTTTTTTTTTTCATGTTTGAATGAATTGTTGGGGTTGGTTGAAAATATACAAGTTCTTTGAAGTTTCACGTCGCTTAATTTTGTGTATGAAGAGAGAGTTCAAGGCTATATATAAGATACAAGTTCTTTGAAGTTTTACATCACTTAGTTTTGTGAAAGAAGAGGAATTCCAATGTTATGTATAGGATTCAAGTTCTTCATTCCAAGATGCAACAGTCAAATACACTTTAAGCTTGTATTTGACTTTCTTTATTCTCTTATACTTTTGTATTCGAGTGTTGTGAGATATAGTTGTTCTCTTATACTCTTGTATTCGAGTGTTGTGAGATGTAAGTATAATTAAATGTTTGTTTTGTAAAGTATGTGTGTATTGGAGTTTGGGTTAGTTGAGAGTATATTAGGTGTTTTAACAATTTTCACTAACCAAAACGGCATCTACATACACACCATCATCTTGGAATGAAGATTTTTATCCCATGTCATAAGCTCTGAGACAATGACCAGTACTATCTAAGTATATGGAACATGTTTGAACCTAGGCTTCAAAGGTTGAAATGATTGACAATTTGTTCAAGCCACTGTCTGATAAGAAGGATGTTCATTCATTTTTGATTTCTAAGTTTTTTCTTAACATAAATTAAGGGAAAATTGCTCCCAAGATTATTTTCATATCTTAACATATTCATCACTGTATATAAAGATACTGCAGAATATTATCTTAATTTTTTCGACAACTTATTCTGTAATAAAAAGATCAGAGTTTTAATTTCGGTTTTAGTCACATAAATTGCGGTTTTGGCTTTTCTTCATTGCAACCTTCAACACCTACATTTTTATTGGGTTTTAATGGGTAAATTTAGTCTTACATTACTTAAAGATATAACATGTATTGTCTTTATAAGTGAGGATAATTTTCACCTTACAAGCTAGTTTTGTATTATTGAGTTAAGCCCAACAAAAGTTTTTAAGACTTTATAGTCTTGGACCAAATTTTACGGTTATCTAAATGTTTTTTTTTTCATGTTTGAATGAATTGTTCGGGTTGGTTGAAAATATACAAGTTCTTTGAAGTTTCACGTCGCTTAATTTTGTGTATGAAGAGAGAGTTCAAGGCTATATATAAGATACAAGTTCTTTGAAGTTTTACATCACTTAGTTTTGTGAAAGAAGAGGAATTCCAATGTTATATATAGGATTCAAGTTCTTCATTCCAAGATGCAACAGTCAAATACACTTTAAGCTTGTATTTGACTTTCTTTATTCTCTTATACTTTTGTATTAGAGTGTTGTGAGATATAAATGTTCTCTTATACTCTTGTATTCGAGTGTTGTGAGATGTAAGTATAATTAAATGTTTGTTTTGTAAAGTATGTGTGTATTGGAGTTTGGGTTAGTTGAGAGTATATTAGGTGTTTTAACAATTTTCACTAACCAAAACGGCATCTACATACACACCATCATCTTGGAATGAAGATTTTTATCCCATGTCATAAGCTCTGAGACAATGACCACTACTATCTAAGTATATGGAACATGTTTGAACCTAGGCTTCAAAGGTTGAAATGATTGACAATTTGTTCAAGCCACTGTCTGATAAGAAGGATGTTCATTCATTTTTGATTTCTAAGTTTTTTCTTAACATAAATTAAGGGAAAATTGCTCCCAAGATTATTTTCATATCTTAACATATTCATCACTGTATATAAAGATACTGCAGAATAATATCTTAATTTTTTCGACAACTTATTCTGTAATAAAAAGATCAGAGTTTTAATTTCGGTTTTAGTCACATAAATTGTGGTTTTGGCTTTTCTTCATTGCAACCTTCAACACCTAAATTTTTATTGGGTTTTAATGGGTAAATTTAGTCTTACATTACTTAAAGATATAACATGTATTATCTTTATAAGTGAGGATAATTTTCACCTTACAAGCCAGTTTTGTATTATTGAGTTAAGCCCAACAAAAGTTTTTAAGACTTTATATTCTTGGACCAAATTTTAAGGTTATCTAAATGTTTTTTTTTCATGTATGAACGAATTGTTGGGGTTGGTTGAAAATATACAAGTTCTTTGAAGTTTCACGTCGCTTAATTTTGTGTATAAAGAGAGAGTTCAAGGCTATATATAAGATACAAGTTCTTTGAAGTTTTACATCACTTAGTTTTGTGAAAGAAGAGGAATTCCAATGTTATATATAGGATTCAAGTTCTTCATTCCAAGATGCAACAATCAAAAACACTTTAAGCTTGTATTTGACTTTCTTTATTCTCTTATACTTTTGTATTAGAGTTTTGTGAGATATAGTTGTTCTCTTATACTCTTGTATTCGAGTGTTGTGAGATGTAAGTATAGTTAAATGTTTGTTTTGTAAAGTATGAGTGTATTGGGGTTTGGGTTAGTTGAGAGTATATTAGGTGTTTAACAATTTTCACTAACCAAAATGACATCTACATCCACACCCTCATCTTGGAATGAAGATTTTTAACCCATGTCATAAGCTTTGAGACAATGACCACTACTATCTAAGTATATGGAACGTGTTTGAACTTAGGCTTCAAAGGT
Source organism: Lathyrus sativus (assembly GCA_963859935.3). Classification (NCBI taxonomy): domain Eukaryota; kingdom Viridiplantae; phylum Streptophyta; class Magnoliopsida; order Fabales; family Fabaceae; genus Lathyrus; species Lathyrus sativus. The sequence continues at coordinate 547,613,637 of OZ012741.1, forward strand.
TGAAATGATTGACAATTTGTTCAAGCCACTGTCTGATAAGAAGGATGTTCATTCATTTTTGATTTCTATGTTTTTTCTTAACATAAATTAAGGGAAAAATATTCCCAAGATTATTTTCATATCTTAACATATTCATCACGGTATATAAAGATACTGCAGAATAATATCTTAATTTTTTCGACAACTTATTCTGTAATAAAAAGATCAGAGTTTTAATTTCGATTTTAGTCACATAAATTACGGTTTTGGCTTTTCTTCAATGCAACCTTCAACACCTACATTTTTATTGGGTTTTAATGGGTAAATTTAGTCTTACATTACTTAAAGATATAACATGTATTGTCTTTATAAGTGAGGATAATTTTCACCTTACAAGCTAGTTTTGTATTATTGAGTTAAGCCCAACAAAAGTTTTTAAGACTTTATAGTCTTGGACCAAATTTTACAGTTATCTAAATGTTATTTTTTTTCATGTATGAACGAATTGTTGGGGTTGGTTGAAAATATACAAGTTCTTTGAAGTTTCACGTCGCTTAATTTTGTGTATAAAGAGAGAGTTCAAGGCTATATATAAGATACAAGTTCTTTGAAGTTTTACATCACTTAGTTTTGTGAAAGAAGAGGAATTCCAATGTTATATATAGGATTCAAGTTCTTCATTCCAAGATGCAACAGTCAAATACACTTTAAGCTTGTATTTGACTTTCTTTATTCTCTTATACTTTTGTATTAGAGTTTTGTGAGATATAGTTGTTCTCTTATACTCTTGTATTCGAGTGTTGTGAGATGTAAGTATAGTTAAATGTTTGTTTTGTAAAGTATGAGTGTATTGGGGTTTGGGTTAGTTGAGAGTATATTAGGTGTTTAACAATTTTCACTAACCAAAACGGCATCTACATCCACACCCTCATCTTGGAATGAAGATTTTTAACCCATGTCATAAGCTCTGAGACAATGACCACTACTATCTAAGTATATGGAACGTGTTTGAACTTAGGCTTCAAAGGTTGAAATGATTGACAATTTGTTCAAGCCACTGTCTGATAAGAAGGATGTTCATTCATTTTTGATTTCTAAGTTTTTTCTTAACATAAATTAAGGGAAAATTTTTCCCAAGATTATTTTCATATCTTGACATAATCATCACTGTATATAAAGATACTGCAGAATAATATCTTAATTTTTTCGACAACTTATTCTGTAATAAAAAGATCAGAGTTTTAATTTCGGTTTTAGTCACATAAATTGCGGTTTTGGCTTTTCTTCATTGCAACCTTCAACACCTACATTTTTATTGGGTTTTAATGGGTAAATTTAGTCTTACATTACTTAAAGATATAACATGTATTGTCTTTATAAGTGAGGATAATTTTCACCTTACAAGCTAGTTTTGTATTATTGAGTTAAGCCCAACAAAAGTTTTTAAGACTTTATAGTCTTGGACCAAATTTTACAGTTATCTAAATGTTATTTTTTTTCATGTATGAACGAATTGTTGGGGTTGGTTGAAAATATACAAGTTCTTTGAAGTTTCACGTCGCTTAATTTTGTGTATAAAGAGAGAGTTCAAGGCTATATATACGATACAAGTTCTTTGAAGTTTTACATCACTTAGTTTTGTGAAAGAAGAGGAATTCCAATGTTATATATAGGATTCAAGTTCTTCATTCCAAGATGCAACAGTCAAATACAGTTTAAGCTTAAGCTTGTATTTGACTTTCTTTATTCTCTTATACTTTTGTATTAGAGTGTTGTGAGATATAGTTGTTCTCTTATACTCTTGTATTTGAGTCTTGTGAGATGTAAGTATAGTTAAATGTTTGTTTTGTAAAGTATGTGTGTATTGGAGTTTGGGTTAGTTGAGAGTATATTAGGTGTTTTAACAATTTTCACTAACCAAAACGGCATCTACATCCACACCCTCATCTTGGAATGAAGATTTTTATCCCATGTCATAAGCTCTGAGACAATGACCACTACTATCTAAGTATATGGAACGTGTTTGAACTTAGGCTTCAAAGGTTGAAATGATTGACAATTTGTTCAAGCCCTTGTCTGATAAGAAGGATGTTCATTCATTTTTGATTTCTAAGTTTTTTCTTAACATAAATTAAGGGAAAATTGCTACCAAGATTTTTATCATATCTTAACATATTCATCACTGTATATAAAGATACTGCAAAATAATGTCTTAATTTTTTCGACAACTTATTCTGTAATAAAAAGATCAAAGTTTTAGTTTCGGTTTTAGTCACATAAATTGCGGTTTTGGCTTTCGTTCATTGCAACCTTAAACACCTACATTGTAATGGGTTTTAATGGGTAAATTTAGTCTTACATTACTTAAATATATAACATGTATTGTCTTTATAAGTGAGGATAATTTTCACCTTACAAGCTAGTTTTGTATTATTGAGTTAAGCCCAACAAAAGTTTTTAATACTTTATATTCTTGGACCAAATTTTAAGGTTATCTAAATGTTTTTTTTTCATGTATGAATGAATTGTTGGGGTTGGTTGAAAATATACAAGTTCTTTGAAGTTTCACGTCGCTTAATTTTGTGTATAAAGAGAGAGTTCAAGGCTATATATAAGATACAAGTTCTTTGAAGTTTTACATCACTTAGTTTTGTGAAAGAAGCGGAATTCCAATGTTATATATAGGATTCAAGTTCTTCATTCCAAGATGCAACAATCAAAAACACTTTAAGCTTGTATTTGACTTTCTTTATTCTCTTATACTTTTGTATTAGAGTTTTGTGAGATATAGTTGTTCTCTTATACTCTTGTATTCGAGTGTTGTGAGATGTAAGTATAGTTAAATGTTTGTTTTGTAAAGTATGAGTGTATTGGAGTTTGGGCTAGTTGAGAGTATATTAGGTGTTTAAAAATTTTCACTAACCAAAATGACATCTACACCACACCCTCATCTTGGAATGAAGATTTTTAACCCATGTCATAAGCTTTGAGACAATGACCACTACTATCTAAGTATATGGAACGTGTTTGAACTTAGGCTTCAAAGGCTGAAATGATTGACAATTTGTTCAAGCCACTATTTGATAAGAAGGATGTTCATTCATTTTTGATTTCTAAGTTTTTTCTTAACATAAATTAAGGGAAAATTGCTCCCAAGATTATTTTCATATCTTAACATATTCATCACTGTATATAAAGATACTGCAGAATAATATCTTAATTTTTTCGACAACTTATTCTGTAATAAAAAGATCAGAGTTTTAATTTCGGTTTTAGTCACATAAATTGTGGTTTTGGCTTTTCTTCATTGCAACCTTCAACACCTACATTTTTATTGGGTTTTAATGGGTAAATTTAGTCTTACATTACTTAAAGATATAACATGTATTGTCTTTATAAGTGAGGATAATTTTCACCTTACAAGCTAGTTTTGTATTATTGAGTTAAGCCCAACAAAAGTTTTTAAGACTTTATAGTCTTGGACCAAATTTTACGGTTATCTAAATGTTATTTTTTTTTCATGTATGAATGAATTGTTGGGGTTGGTTGAAAATATACAAGTTCTTTGATGTTTCACGTCGCTTAATTTTGTGTATAAAGAGAGAGTTCAAGGCTATATATACGATACAAGTTCTTTGAAGTTTTACATCACTTAGTTTTGTGAAAGAAGAGGAAATTCCAATGTTATATATAGGATTCAAGTTCTTCATTCCAAGATGCAACAGTCAAATACAGTTTAAGCTTATATTTGACTTTCTTTATTCTCTTATACTTTTGTATTAGAGTGTTGTGAGATATAGTTGTTCTCTTATACTATTGTATTCGAGTGTTGTGAGATGTAAGTATAGTTAAATGTTTGTTTTGTAAAGTATGAGTGTATTGGGGTTTGGGTTAGATGAGAGTATATTAGGTGTTTAACAATTTTCACTAACCAAAATGACATCTACATCCACACCCTCATCTTGGAATGAAGATTTTTAACCCATGTCATAAGCTTTGAGACAATGACCACTACTATCTAAGTATATGGAACGTGTTTGAACTTAGGCTTCAAAGGTTGAAATGATTGACAATTTGTTCAAGCCACTGTCTGATAAGAAGGATGTTCATTCATTTTTGATTTCTATGTTTTTTCTTAACATAAATTAAGGAAAAATTGCTACCAAGATTTTTATCATATCTTAACATATTCATCACTGTATATAAAGATACTGCAGAATAATATCCTAATTTTTTTGACAACTTATTCTGTAATAAAAAGATCAAAGTTTTAATTTCGGTTTTAGTCACATAAATTGCGGTTTTGGCTTTCCTTCATTGCAACCTTCAACACCTACATTGTATTGGGTTTTAATGGGTAAATTTAGTCTTACATTACTTAAAGATATAACATGTATTGTCTTTATAAGTGAGGATAATTTTCACCTTACAAGCTAGTTTTGTATTATTGAGTTAAGCCCAACAAAAGTTTTTAAGACTTTATAGTCTTGGACCAAATTTTACGGTTATCTAAATGTTATTTTTTTTTTCATGTTTGAATGAATTGTTGGGGTTGGTTGAAAATATACAAGTTCTTTGAAGTTTCACGTCGCTTAATTTTTTGTATAAAGAGAGAGTTCAAGGCTATATATAAGATAGAAGTTCTTTGAAGTTTTACATCACTTAGTTTTGTGAAAGAATAGGAATTCCAATGTTATATATAGGATTCAAGTTCTTCATTCCAAGATACAACAATCAAAAACACTTTAAGCTTGTATTTGACTTCTTTATTCTCTTATACTTTTGTATTAGAGTGTTGTGAGATATAGTTGTTCTCTTATACTCTTGTATTCGAGTGTTGTGAGATGTAAGTATAGTTATATGTTTTTTTGTAAAGTATGAGTGTATTGGAGTTTGGGTTAGTTGAGAGTATATTAGGTGTTTAACAATTTTCACTAACCAAAATGACATCTACATCCACACCCTCATCTTGGAATGAAGATTTTTAACCCATGTCATAAGCTCTGAGACAATGACCACTACTATCTAAGTATATGGAACGTGTTTGAACTTAGGCTTCAAAGGTTGAAATAATTGACAATTTGTTCAAGCCACTGTCTGACAAGAAGGATGTTCATTCATTTTTGATTTCTAAGTTTTTTCTTAACATAAATTAAGGGAAAATTGTTCCCAAGATTATTTTCATATCTTAACATATTCATCACTGTATATAAAGATACTGCAGAATAATATCTTAATTTTTTCGACAACTTATTCTGTAATAAAAGATCAGAGTTTTAATTTCAGTTTTAGTCACATAAATTGCGGTTTTGCCTTTCCTTCATTGCAACCTTCAACACCTACATTTTTATTGGGTTTTAATGGATAAATTTAGTCTTACATTATTTAAAGATATAACATGTATTGTCTTTATAAGTGAGGATAATTTTCACCTTACAAGCTAGTTTTGGATTATTGAGTTAAGCCCAACAAAAGTTTTTAAGAGTTTATAATCTTGGACCAAATTTTACGGTTATCTAAATGTTTTTTTTTCATGTATGAATGAATTGTTGGGGTTGGTTGAAAATATAGAAGTTCTTTGAAGTTTCACGTCGCTTAATTTTGTGTATAAAGAGAAAGTTCAAGGCTATATATACGATAGAAGTTCTTTGAAGTTTTACATCACTTAGTTTTGCGAAAGAAGAGGAATTCCAATGTTATATATAGGATTGAAGTTCTTCATTCCAAGATGCAACAGTCAAAAACACTTTAAGCTTGTATTTGACTTTCTTTATTCTCTTATACTTTTGTATTAGAGTGTTGTGAGATATAGTTGTTCTCTTATACTCTTGTATTCGAGTGTTGTGAGATGTAAGTATAATTAAATGTTTGTTTTGTAAAGTATGTGTGTATTGGAGTTTGGGTTAGTTGAGAGTATATTAGGTGTTTTAACAATTTTCACTAACCAAAACGGCATCTACATACACACCATCATCTTGGAATGAAGATTTTTATCCCATGTCATAAGCTCTGAGACAATGACCACTACTATCTAAGAGTATGGAACGTGTTTGAACCTAGGCTTCAAAGGTTGAAATGATTGACAATTTGTTCAAGCCACTGTCTGATAAGAAGGATGTTCATTCATTTTTGATTTCTAAGTTTTTTCTTAACATAAATTAAGGGAAAATTGCTCCCAAGATTATTTTCATATCTTAACATATTCATCACTGTATATAAAGATACTGCAGAATAATATCTTAATTTTTTCGACAACTTATTCTGTAATAAAAAGATCAGAGTTTTAATTTAGGTTTTAGTCACATAAATTGCGGTTTTGGCTTTTCTTCGTTGCAACCTTCAACACCTACATTTTTATTGGGTTTTAATGGGTAAATTTAGTCTTACATTACTTAAAGATATAACATGTATTGTCTTTATATGTGAGGATAATTTTCACCTTACAAGCTAGTTTTGTATTATTGAGTTAAGCCCAACAAAAGTTTTTAAGACTTTATATTCTTGGACCAAATTTTAAGGTTATCTAAATGTTTTTTTTTCATGTATGAACGAATTGTTGGGGTTGGTTGAAAATATACAAGTTCTTTGAAGTTTCATGTCGCTTAATTTTGTGTATAAAGAGAGAGTTCAAGGCTATATATAAGATACAAGTTCTTTGAAGTTTTACATCACTTAGTTTTGTGAAAGAAGAGGAATTCCAATGTTATATATAGGATTCAAGTTCTTCATTCCAAGATGCAACAATCAAAAACACTTTAAGCTTGTATTTGACTTTCTTTATTCTCTTATACTTTTGTATTAGAGTTTTGTGAGATATAGTTGTTCTCTTATACTCTTGTATTCGAGTGTTGTGAGATGTAAGTATAGTTAAATGTTTGTTTTGTAAAGTATGAGTGTATTGGGGTTTGGGTTAGTTGAGAGTATATTAGGTGTTTAACAATTTTCACTAACCAAAATGACATCTACATCCACACCCCCATCTTGGAATGAAGATTTTTGACCCATGTCATAAGCTTTGAGACAATGACCACTACTATCTAAGTATATGGAACGTGTTTGAACTTAGGCTTCAAAGGTTGAAATGATTGACAATTTGTTCAAGCCACTGTCTGATAAGAAGGATGTTCATTCATTTTTGATTTCTAAGTTTTTTCTTAACATAAATTAAGGGAAAATTGCTCCCAAGATTATTTTCATATCTTAACATATTCATCACTGTATATAAAGATACTGCAGAATAATATCTTAATTTATTCGACAACTTATTCTGTAATAAAAAGATCAGAGTTTTAATTTCGGTTTTAGTCACATAAATTACGGTTTTGGCTTTTCTTCAATGCAACCTTCAACACCTACATTTTTATTGGGTTTTAATGGGTAAATTTAGTCTTACATTACTTAAAGATATAACATGTATTTTCTTTATAAGTGAGGATAATTTTCACCTTACAAGCTAGTTTTGTATTATTGACTTAAGCCCAACAAAAGTTTTTAAGACTTTATAGTCTTGGACCAAATTTTACGGTTATCTAAATGTTATTTTTTTTTTCATGTTTGAATGAATTGTTGGGGTTGGTTGAAAATATACAAGTTCTTTGAAGTTTCACGTCGCTTAATTTTGTGTATAAAGAGAGAGTTCAAGGCTATATATAAGATACAAGTTCTTTGAAGTTTTACATCACTTAGTATTGTGAAAGAAGAGGAATTCCAATGTTATATATAGGATTCAAGTTCTTCATTCCAAGATGCAACAGTCAAATACACTTTAAGCTTGTATTTGACTTTCTTTATTCTCTTATACTTTTGTATTAGAGTGTTGTGAGATATAGTTGTTCTCTTATACTCTTGTATTCGAGTGTTGTGAGATGTAAGTATAATTAAATGTTTGTTTTGTAAAGTATGTGTGTATTGGAGTTTGGGTTAGTTGAGAGTATATTAGGTGTTTTAACAATTTTCACTAACCAAAACGACATCTACATACACACCATCATCTTGGAATGAAGATTTTTATCACATGTCGTAAGCTCTGAGACAATGACCAGTACTATCTAAGTATATGGAACGTGTTTGAACCTAGGCTTCAAAGGTTGAAATGATTGACAATTTGTTCAAGCCACTGTCTGATAAGAAGGATGTTCATTCATTTTTGATTTCTAAGTTTTTTCTTAACATAAATTAAGGGAAAATTGCTACCAAGATTTTTATCACATCTTAACATATTCATCACTGTATATAAAGATACTGCAGAATATTATCTTAATTTTTTCGACAACTTATTCTGTAATAAAAAGATCAGAGTTTTAATTTCGGTTTTAGTCACATAAATTGCGGTTTTGGCTTTTCTTCATTGCAACTTTCAACACCTACATTTTTATTGGGTTTTAATGGGTAAATTTAGTCTTACATTACTTAAAGATATAACATGTATTGTCTTTATAAGTGAGGATAATTTTCACCTTACAAGCTAGTTTTGTATTATTGAGTTAAGCCCAACAAAAGTTTTTAAGACTTTATAGTCTTGGACCAAATTTTACGGTTATCTAAATGTTTTTTTTTTCATGTTTGAATGAATTGTTCGGATTGGTTGAAAATATACAAGTTCTTTGAAGTTTCACGTCGCTTAATTTTGTGTATGAAGAGAGAGTTCAAGGCTATATATAAGATACAAGTTCTTTGAAGTTTTACATCACTTAGTTTTGTGAAAGAAGAGGAATTCCAATGTTATATATAGGATTCAAGTTCTTCATTCCAAGATGCAACAGTCAAATACACTTTAAGCTTGTATTTGACTTTCTTTATTCTCTTATACTTTTGTATTAGAGTGTTGTGAGATATAAATGTTCTCTTATACTCTTGTATTCGAGTGTTGTGAGATGTAAGTATAATTAAATGTTTGTTTTGTAAAGTATGTGTGTATTGGAGTTTGGGTTAGTTGAGAGTATATTAGGTGTTTTAACAATTTTCACTAACCAAAACGGCATCTACATACACACCATCATCTTGGAATGAAGATTTTTATCCCATGTCATAAGCTCTGAGACAATGACCACTACTATCTAAGTATATGGAACATGTTTGAACCTAGGCTTCAAAGGTTGAAATGATTGACAATTTGTTCAAGCCACTGTCTGATAAGAAGGATGTTCATTCATTTTTGATTTCTAAGTTTTTTCTTAACATAAATTAAGGGAAAATTGCTCCCAAGATTATTTTCATATCTTAACATATTCATCACTGTATATAAAGATACTGCAGAATAATATCTTAATTTTTTCGACAACTTATTCTGTAATAAAAAGATCAGAGTTTTAATTTCGGTTTTAGTCACATAAATTGTGGTTTTGGCTTTTCTTCATTGCAACCTTCAACACCTAAATTTTTATTGGGTTTTAATGGGTAAATTTAGTCTTACATTACTTAAAGATATAACATGTATTATCTTTATAAGTGAGGATAATTTTCACCTTACAAGCCAGTTTTGTATTATTGAGTTAAGCCCAACAAAAGTTTTTAAGACTTTATATTCTTGGACCAAATTTTAAGGTTATCTAAATGTTTTTTTTTCATGTATGAACGAATTGTTGGGGTTGGTTGAAAATATACAAGTTCTTTGAAGTTTCACGTCGCTTAATTTTGTGTATAAAGAGAGAGTTCAAGGCTATATATAAGATACAAGTTCTTTGAAGTTTTACATCACTTAGTTTTGTGAAAGAAGAGGAATTCCAATGTTATATATAGGATTCAAGTTCTTCATTCCAAGATGCAACAATCAAAAACACTTTAAGCTTGTATTTGACTTTCTTTATTCTCTTATACTTTTGTATTAGAGTTTTGTGAGATATAGTTGTTCTCTTATACTCTTGTATTCGAGTGTTGTGAGATGTAAGTATAGTTAAATGTTTGTTTTGTAAAGTATGAGTGTATTGGGGTTTGGGTTAGTTGAGAGTATATTAGGTGTTTAACAATTTTCACTAACCAAAATGACATCTACATCCACACCCTCATCTTGGAATGAAGATTTTTAACCCATGTCATAAGCTTTGAGACAATGACCACTACTATCTAAGTATATGGAACGTGTTTGAACTTAGGCTTCAAAGGTTGAAATGATTGACAATTTGTTCAAGCCACTGTCTGATAAGAAGGATGTTCATTCATTTTTGATTTCTATGTTTTTTCTTAACATAAATTAAGGGAAAATTATTCCCAAGATTATTTTCATATCTTAACATATTCATCACGGTATATAAAGATACTGCAGAATAATATCTTAATTTTTTCGACAACTTATTCTGTAATAAAAAGATCAGAGTTTTAATTTCGATTTTAGTCACATAAATTACGGTTTTGGCTTTTCTTCAATGCAACCTTCAACACCTACATTTTTATTGGGTTTTAATGGGTAAATTTAGTCTTACATTACTTAAAGATATAACATGTATTGTCTTTATAAGTGAGGATAATTTTCACCTTACAAGCTAGTTTTGTATTATTGAGTTAAGCCCAACAAAAGTTTTTAAGACTTTATAGTCTTGGACCAAATTTTACAGTTATCTAAATGTTATTTTTTTTCATGTATGAACGAATTGTTGGGGTTGGTTGAAAATATACAAGTTCTTTGAAGTTTCACGTCGCTTAATTTTGTGTATAAAGAGAGAGTTCAAGGCTATATATAAGATACAAGTTCTTTGAAGTTTTACATCACTTAGTTTTGTGAAAGAAGAGGAATTCCAATGTTATATATAGGATTCAAGTTCTTCATTCCAAGATGCAACAGTCAAATACACTTTAAGCTTGTATTTGACTTTCTTTATTCTCTTATACTTTTGTATTAGAGTTTTTTGAGATATAGTTGTTCTCTTATACTCTTGTATTCGAGTGTTGTGAGATGTAAGTATAGTTAAATGTTTGTTTTGTAAAGTATGAGTGTATTGGGGTTTGGGTTAGTTGAGAGTATATTAGGTGTTTAACAATTTTCACTAACCAAAACGGCATCTACATCCACACCCTCATCTTGGAATGAAGATTTTTAACCCATGTCATAAGCTCTGAGACAATGACCACTACTATCTAAGTATATGGAACGTGTTTGAACTTAGGCTTCAAAGGTTGAAATGATTGACAATTTGTTCAAGCCACTGTCTGATAAGAAGGATGTTCATTCATTTTTGATTTCTAAGTTTTTTCTTAACATAAATTAAGGGAAAATTTTTCCCAAGATTATTTTCATATCTTGACATATTCATCACTGTATATAAAGATACTGCAGAATAATATCTTAATTTTTTCGACAACTTATTCTGTAATAAAAAGATCAGAGTTTTAATTTCGGTTTTAGTCACATAAATTGCGGTTTTGGCTTTTCTTCATTGCAACCTTCAACACCTACATTTTTATTGGGTTTTAATGGGTAAATTTAGTCTTACATTACTTAAAGATATAACATGTATTGTCTTTATAAGTGAGGATAATTTTCACCTTACAAGCTAGTTTTGTATTATTGAGTTAAGCCCAACAAAAGTTTTTAAGACTTTATAGTCTTGGACCAAATTTTACAGTTATCTAAATGTTATTTTTTTTCATGTATGAACGAATTGTTGGGGTTGGTTGAAAATATACAAGTTCTTTGAAGTTTCACGTCGCTTAATTTTGTGTATAAAGAGAGAGTTCAAGGCTATATATACGATACAAGTTCTTTGAAGTTTTACATCACTTAGTTTTGTGAAAGAAGAGGAATTCCAATGTTATATATAGGATTCAAGTTCTTCATTCCAAGATGCAACAGTCAAATACAGTTTAAGCTTAAGCTTGTATTTGACTTTCTTTATTCTCTTATACTTTTGTATTAGAGTGTTGTGAGATATAGTTGTTCTCTTATACTCTTGTATTTGAGTCTTGTGAGATGTAAGTATAGTTAAATGTTTGTTTTGTAAAGTATGTGTGTATTGGAGTTTGGGTTAGTTGAGAGTATATTAGGTGTTTTAACAATTTTCACTAACCAAAACGGCATCTACATCCACACCCTCATCTTGGAATGAAGATTTTTATCCCATGTCATAAGCTCTGAGACAATGACCACTACTATCTAAGTATATGGAACGTGTTTGAACTTAGGCTTCAAAGGTTGAAATGATTGACAATTTGTTCAAGCCCTTGTCTGATAAGAAGGATGTTCATTCATTTTTGATTTCTAAGTTTTTTCTTAACATAAATTAAGGGAAAATTGCTACCAAGATTTTTATCATATCTTAACATATTCATCACTGTATATAAAGATACTGCAAAATAATGTCTTAATTTTTTCGACAACTTATTCTGTAATAAAAAGATCAAAGTTTTAGTTTCGGTTTTAGTCACATAAATTGCGGTTTTGGCTTTCGTTCATTGCAACCTTAAACACCTACATTGTAATGGGTTTTAATGGGTAAATTTAGTCTTACATTACTTAAATATATAACATGTATTGTCTTTATAAGTGAGGATAATTTTCACCTTACAAGCTAGTTTTGTATTATTGAGTTAAGCCCAACAAAAGTTTTTAATACTTTATATTCTTGGACCAAATTTTAAGGTTATCTAAATGTTTTTTTTTCATGTATGAATGAATTGTTGGGGTTGGTTGAAAATATACAAGTTCTTTGAAGTTTCACGTCGCTTAATTTTGTGTATAAAGAGAGAGTTCAAGGCTATATATAAGATACAAGTTCTTTGAAGTTTTACATCACTTAGTTTTGTGAAAGAAGCGGAATTCCAATGTTATATATAGGATTCAAGTTCTTCATTCCAAGATGCAACAATCAAAAACACTTTAAGCTTGTATTTGACTTTCTTTATTCTCTTATACTTTTGTATTAGAGTTTTGTGAGATATAGTTGTTCTCTTATACTCTTGTATTCGAGTGTTGTGAGATGTAAGTATAGTTAAATGTTTGTTTTGTAAAGTATGAGTGTATTGGAGTTTGGGCTAGTTGAGAGTATATTAGGTGTTTAAAAATTTTCACTAACCAAAATGACATCTAGACCACACCCTCATCTTGGAATGAAGATTTTTAACCCATGTCATAAGCTTTGAGACAATGACCACTACTATCTAAGTATATGGAACGTGTTTGAACTTAGGCTTCAAAGGCTGAAATGATTGACAATTTGTTCAAGCCACTATCTGATAAGAAGGATGTTCATTCATTTTTGATTTCTAAGTTTTTTCTTAACGTAAATTAATGGAAAATTGCTCCCAAGATTATTTTCATATCTTAACATATTCATCACTGTATATAAAGATACTGCAGAATAATATCTTAATTTTTTCGACAACTTATTCTGTAATAAAAAGATCAGAGTTTTAATTTCGATTTTAGTCACATAAATTGCGGTTTTGGCTTTTCTTCATTGCAACCTTCAACACCTACATTTTTATTGGGTTTTAATGGGTAAATTTAGTCTTACATTACTTAAAGATATAACATGTATTGTCTTTATAAGTGAGGATAATTTTCACCTTACTAGCTAGTTTTGTATTATTGAGTTAAGCCCAACAAAAGTTTTTAAGACTTTATAGTCTTGGACCAAATTTTACGGTTATCTAAATGTTATTTTTTTTTCATGTATGAATGAATTGTTGGGGTTGGTTGAAAATATACAAGTTCTTTGATGTTTCACGTCGCTTAATTTTGTGTATAAAGAGAGAGTTCAAGGCTATATATACGACACAAGTTCTTTGAAGTTTTACATCACTTAGTTTTGTGAAAGAAGAGGAATTCCAATGTTATATATAGGATTCAAGTTCTTCATTCCAAGATGCAACAGTCAAATACAGTTTAAGCTTATATTTGACTTTCTTTATTCTCTTATACTTTTGTATTAGAGTGTTGTGAGATATAGTTGTTCTCTTATACTCTTGTATTTGAGTGTTGTGAGATGTAAGTATAGTTAAATGTTTGTTTTGTAAAGTATGTGTGTATTGGAGTTTGGGTTAGTTGAGAGTATATTAGGTGTTTTAACAATTTTCACTAACCAAAACGACATCTACATCCACACCCTCATCTTGGAATGAAGATTTTTATCCCATGTCATAAGCTCTGAGACAATGACCACTACTATCTAAGTATATGGAACGTGTTTGAACTTAGGCTTCAAAGGTTGAAATGATTGACAATTTGTTCAAGCCCTTGTCTGATAAGAAGGATGTTCATTCATTTTTGATTTCTAAGATTTTTCTTAACATAAATTAAGGGAAAATTGCTACCAAGATTTTTATCATATCTTAACATATTCATCACTGTATATAAAGATACTGCAAAATAATGTCTTAATTTTTTTGACAACTTATTCTGTAATAAAAAGATCAAAGTTTTAGTTTCGGTTTTAGTCACAAAAATTGCGGTTTTGGCTTTCGTTCATTGCAACCTTAAACACCTACATTGTAATGGGTTTTAATGGGTAAATTTAGTCTTACATTACTTAAAGATATAACATGTATTATCTTTATAAGTGAGGATAATTTTCACCTTACAAGCTAGTTTTGTATTATTGAGTTAAGCTCAACAAAAGTTATTAAGACTTTATATTCTTGGACCAAATTTTAAGGTTATCTAAATGTTTTTTTTTTCATGTATGAATGAATTGTTGGGGTTGGTTGAAAATATACAAGTTCTTTGAAGTTTCACGTCGCTTAATTTTGTGTATAAAGAGAGAGTTCAAGGCTATATATAAGATACAAGTTCTTTGAAGTTTTACATCACTTAGTTTTGTGAAAGAAGCGGAATTCCAATGTTATATATAGGAATCAAGTTCGTCATTCCAAGATGCAACAATCAAAAACACTTTAAGCTTGTATTTGACTTTCTTTATTCTCTTATACTTTTGTATTAGAGTTTTTGTGAGATATAGTTGTTCTCTTATACTCTTGTATTCGAGTGTTGTGAGATGTAAGTATAGTTAAATGTTTGTTTTGTAAAGTATGAGTGTATTGGAGTTTGGGTTAGTTGAGAGTATATTAGGTGTTTAACAATTTTCACTAACCAAAACGACATCTAGATACACACCATCATCTTGGAATGAAGATTTTTATCACATGTCGTAAGCTCTGAGACAATGACCACTACTATCTAAGTATATGGAACGTGTTTGAACTTAGGCTTCAAAGGTTGAAATTATTGACAATTTGTTCAAGCCACTGTCTGATAAGAAGGATGTTCATTCATTTTTGATTTCTAAGTTTTTTCTTAACATAAATTAAGGGAAAATTGCTCCCAAGATTATTTTCATATCTTAACATATTCATCACTGTATATAAAGATATTGCAGAATAATATCTTAATTTTTTCGACAACTTATTCTGTAATAAAAAGATCAGAGTTTTAGTTTCGGTTTTAGTCACATAAATTGCGGTTTTCGCTTTCGTTCATTGCAACCTTAAACACCTACATTGTATTGGGTTTTAATGGGTAAATTTAGTCTTACATTACTTAAAGATATAACATGTATTGTCTTTATAAGTGAGGATAATTTTCACCTTACAAGCTAGTTTTGTATTATTGAGTTAAGCCCAACAAAAGTTTTTAAGACTTTATAGTCTTGGACCAAATTTTACGGTTATCTAAATGTTATTTTTTTTTCATGTATGAATGAATTGTTGGGGTTGGTTGAAAATATACAAGTTCTTTGAAGTTTCACGTCGCTTAATTTTGTGTATAAAGAGAGAGTTCAAGGCTATATATACGATACAAGTTCTTTGAAGTTTTACATCACTTAGTTTTGTGAAAGAAGAGGAATTCCAATGTTTTATATAGGATTCAAGTTCTTCATTCCAAGATGCAACAGTCAAATACAGTTTAAGCTTATATTTGACTTTCTTTATTCTCTTATACTTTTGTATTAGAGTGTTGTGAGATATAGTTGTTCTCTTATACTCTTGTATTTGAGTGTTGTGAGATGTAAGTATAGTTAAATGTTTGTTTTGTAAAGTATGTGTGTATTGGAGTTTGGGTTAGTTGAGAGTATATTAGGTGTTTTAACAATTTTCACTAACCAAAACGGCATCTACATCCACACCCTCATCTTGGAATGAAGATTTTTATCCCATGTCATAAGCTCTGAGACAATGACCACTACTATCTAAGTATATGGAACGTGTTTGAACTTAGGCTTCAAAGGTTGAAATGATTGACAATTTGTTCAAGCCCTTGTCTGATAAGAAGGATGTTCATTCATTTTTGATTTCTAAGTTTTTTCTTAACATAAATTAAGGGAAAATTTCTACCAAGATTTTTATCATATCTAAACATATTCATCACTGTATATAAAGATACTGCAAAATAATGTCTTAATTTTTTCGACAACTTATTCTGTAATAAAAAGATCAGAGTTTTAATTTCGGTTTTAGTCACATAAATTGCGGTTTTGGCTTTTCTTCATTGCAACCTTCAACACCTACATTGTATTGGGTTTTAATGGGTAAATTTAGTCTTACATTACTTAAAGATATAACATGTATTGTCTTTTTAAGTGAGGATAATTTTCACCTTACAAGCTAGTTTTGTATTATTGAGTTAAGCCCAACAAAAGTTTTTAAGACTTTATATTCTTGGACCAAATTTTAAGGTTATCTAAATGTTTTTTTTTCATGTATGAATGAATTGTTGGGGTTGGTTGAAAATATACAAGTTCTTTGAAGTTTCACGTCGCTTAATTTTGTGTATAAAGAGAGAGTTCAAGGCTATATATAAGATACAAGTTCTTTGAAGTTTTACATCACTTAGTTTTGTGAAAGAAGCGGAATTCCAATGTTATATATAGGATTCAAGTTCTTCATTCCAAGATGCAACAATCAAAAACAGTTTAAGCTTGTATTTGACTTTCTTTATTCTCTTATACTTTTTTATAAGAGTTTTGTGAGATATAGTTGTTCTCTTATACTCTTGTATTCGAGTGTTGTGAGATGTAAGTATAGTTAAATGTTTGTTTTGTAAAGTATGAGTGTATTGGAGTTTGGGTTAGTTGAGAGGATATTAGGTGTTTAACAATTTTCACTAACCAAAATGACATCTACACCACACCCTCATCTTGGAATGAAGATTTTTAACCCATGTCATAAGCTTTTAGACAATGACCACTACTATCTAAGTATATGGAACGTGTTTGAACTTAGGCTTCAAAGGCTGAAATGATTGACAATTTGTTCAAGCCACTATCTGATAAGAAGGATGTTCATTCATTTTTGATTTCTAAGTTTTTTCTTAACATAAATTAAGGGAAAATTGCTCCCAAGATTATTTTCATATCTTAACATATTCATCACTGTATATAAAGATACTGCAGAATAATATCTTAATTTTTTTGACAACTTATTCTGTAATAAAAAGATCAGAGTTTTAATTTCGGTTTTAGTCACATAAATTGCGGTTTTGGCTTTTCTTCATTGCAACCTTTAACACCTACATTTTTATTGGGTTTTAATGGGTAAATTTAGTCTTACATTACTTAAAGATATAACATGTATTGTCTTTATAAGTGAGGATAATTTTCACCTTACTAGCTAGTTTTGTATTATTGAGTTAAGCCCAACAAAAGTTTTTAAGACTTTATAGTCTTGGACCAAATTTTACGGTTATCTAAATGTTATTTTTTTTTCATGTATGAATGAATTGTTGGGGTTGGTTGAAAATATACAAGTTCTTTGATGTATCACGTCGCTTAATTTTGTGTATAAAGAGAGAGTTCAAGGCTATATATACGATACAAGTTCTTTGAAGTTTTACATCACTTAGTTTTGTGAAAGAAGAGGAATTCCAATGTTATATATAGGATTCAAGTTCTTCATTCCAAGATGCAACAGTCAAATACAGTTTAAGCTTATATTTGACTTTCTTTATTCTCTTATACTTTTGTATTAGAGTGTTGTGAGATATAGTTGTTCTCTTATACTCTTGTATTCGAGTGTTGTGAGATGTAAGTATAGTTAAATGTTTGTTTTGTAAAGTATGTGTGTATTGGAGTTTCGGTTAGTTGAGAGTATATTAGGTGTTTTAACAATTTTCACTAACCAAAACGGCATCTACATCCACACCCTCATCTTGGAATGAAGATTTTTATCCCACGTCATAAGCTTTGAGACAATGACCACTACTATCTAAGTATATGGAACGTGTTTGAACTTAGGCTTCAAAGGTTGAAATGATTGACAATTTGTTCAAGCCACTGTCTGATAAGAAGGATGTTCATTCATTTTTGATTTCTAAGTTTTTTCTTAACATAAATTAAGGGAAAATTGCTCCCAAGATTATTTTCATATCTTAACATATTCATCACTGTAGATAAAGATACTGCAGAATAATATCTTAATTTTTTCGACAACTTATTCTGTAATAAAAAGATCAGAGTTTTAATTTCGGTTTTAGTCACATAAATTGCGGTTTTGGCTTTTCTTCATTGCAACCTTCAACACCTACATTTTTATTGGGTTTTAATGGGTAAATTTAGTCTTACATTACTTAAAGATATAACATGTATTCTCTTTATAAGTGAGGATAATTTTCACCTTACAAGCTAGTTTTGTATTATTGAGTTAAGCCCAACAAAAGTTTTTAAGACTTTATAGTCTTGGACCAAATTTTACGGTTATCTAAATGTTATTTTTTTTTCATGTATGAATGAATTGTTGGGGTTGGTTGAAAATATACAAGTTCTTTGATGTTTCACGTCGCTTAATTTTGTGTATAAAGAGAGAGTTCAAGGCTATATATACGATCCAAGTTCTCTGAAGTTTTACATCACTTAGTTTTGTGAAAGAAGAGGAATTCGAATGTTATATATAGGATTCAAGTTCTTCATTCCAAGATGCAACAGTCAAATACACTTTAAGCTTGTATTTGACTTTCTTTATTCTCTTATACTTTTGTATTAGAGTGTTGTGAGATATAGTTGTTCTCTTATACTCTTGTATTCGAGTGTTGTGAGATGTAAGTATAGTTAAATGTTTGTTTTGTAAAGTATGTGTGTATTGGAGTTTGGGTTAGTTGAGAGTATATCAGGTGTTTTAACAATTTTCACTAACCAAAACGGCATCTACATCCACACCCTCATCTTGGAATGAAAATTTTTATCCTATGTCATAAGCTCTGAGACAATGACCACTTCTATCTAAGTATATGGAACGTGTTTGAACTTAGGCTTCAAAGGTTGAAATGATTGACAATTTGTTCAAGCCACTGTCTCATAAGAAGGATGTCCATTCATTTTTGATTTCTAAGTTTTTTCTTAACATAAATTAAGGGAAAATTGCTACCAAGATTTTTATCATATCTTAACATATTCATCACTGTTTATAAAGATACTGCAAAATAATTTATTAAATTTTTCGACAACTTATTCTGTAATAAAAAGATCAAAGTTTTAATTTCGGTTTTAGTCACATAAATTGCGGTTTTGGCTTTCCTTACTTGCAACCTTCACCACCTACATTGTATTTAGTTTTAATGGGTAAATTTAGTCTTACATTACTTAAAGATATAACATGTATTGTCTTTATAAGTGAGGATAATTTTCACCTTACAAGCTAGTTTTGTATTATTGAGTTAAGCCCAACAAAAGTTTTTAAGACTTTATAGTCTTGGACCAAATTTTTCGGTTATCTAAATGTTTTTTTTTTCATGTATGAATGAATTGTTGGGGTTGGTTGAAAATATACAAGTTCTTTGATGTGTCACGTCGCTTAATTTTGTGTATAAAGAGAGAGTTCAAGGCTATATATACGATACAAGTTCTTTGAAGTTTTACATCACTTAGTTTTGTGAAAGAAGAGGAATTCCAATGTTATATATAGGATTCAAGTTCTTCATTCCAAGATGCAACAGTCAAATACAGTTTAAGCTTATATTTGACTTTCTTTATTCTCTTATACTTTTGTATTAGAGTGTTGTGAGATATAGTTGTTCTCTTATACTCTTGTATTCGAGTGTTGTGAGATGTAAGTATAGTTAAATGTTTGTTTTGTAAAGTATGTGTGTATTGGAGTTTCGGTTAGTTGAGAGTATATTAGGTGTTTTAACAATTTTCACTAACCAAAACGGCATCTACATCCACACCCTCATCTTGGAATGAAGATTTTTATCCCATGTCATAAGCTTTGAGACAATGACCACTACTATCTAAGTATATGGAACGTGTTTGAACTTAGGCTTCAAAGGTTGAAATGATTGACAATTTGTTCAAGCCACTGTCTGATAAGAAGGATGTTCATTCATTTTTGATTTCAAAGTTTTTTCTTAACATAAATTAAGGGAAAATTGCTCCCAAGATTATTTTCATATCTTAATATATTCATCACTGTAGATAAAGATACTGCAGAATAATATCTTAATTTTTTCGACAACTTATTCTGTAATAAAAAGATCAGAGTTTTAATTTCGGTTTTAGTCACATAAATTGCGGTTTTGGCTTTTCTTCATTGCAACCTTCAACACCTACATTTTTATTGGGTTTTAATGGGTAAATTTAGTCTTACATTACTTAAAGATATAACATGTATTCTCTTTATAAGTGAGGATAATTTTCACCTTACAAGCTAGTTTTGTATTATTGAGTTAAGCCCAACAAAAGTTTTTAAGACTTTATAGTCTTGGACCAAATTTTACGGTTATCTAAATGTTATTTTTTTTTCATGTATGAATGAATTGTTGGGGTTGGTTGAAAATATACAAGTTCTTTGATGTTTCACGTCGCTTAATTTTGTGTATAAAGAGAGAGTTCAAGGCTATATATACGATACAAGTTCTCTGAAGTTTTACATCACTTAGTTTTGTGAAAGAAGAGGAATTCAAATGTTATATATAGGATTCAAGTTCTTCATTCCAAGATGCAACAGTCAAATACACTTTAAGCTTGTATTTGACTTTCTTTATTCTCTTATACTTTTGTATTAGAGTGTTGTGAGATATAGTTGTTCTCTTATACTCTTGTATTCGAGTGTTGTGAGATGTAAGTATAGTTAAATGTTTGTTTTGTAAAGTATGTGTGTATTGGAGTTTGGGTTAGTTGAGAGTATATCAGGTGTTTTAACAATTTTCACTAACCAAAACGGCATCTACATCCACACCCTCATCTTGGAATGAAAATTTTTATCCCATGTCATAAGCTCTGAGACAATGACCACTTCTATCTAAGTATATGGAACGTGTTTGAACTTAGGCTTCAAAGGTTGAAATGATTGACAATTTGTTCAAGCCACTGTCTCATAAGAAGGATGTTCATTCATTTTTGATTTCTAAGTTTTTTCTTAACATAAATTAAGGGAAAATTGCTACCAAGATTTTTATCATATCTTAACATATTCATCACTGTTTATAAAGATACTGCAAAATAATTTATTAAATTTTTCGACAACTTATTCTGTAATAAAAAGATCAAAGTTTTAATTTCGGTTTTAGTCACATAAATTGCGGTTTTGGCTTTCCTTACTTGCAACCTTCACCACCTACATTGTATTTAGTTTTAATGGGTAAATTTAGTCTTACATTACTTAAAGATATAACATGTATTGTCTTTATAAGTGAGGATAATTTTCACCTTACAAGCTAGTTTTGTATTATTGAGTTAAGCCCAACAAAAGTTTTTAAGACTTTATAGTCTTGGACCAAATTTTTCGGTTATCTAAATGTTTTTTTTTTCATGTATGAATGAATTGTTGGGGTTGGTTGAAAATATACAAGTTCTTTGAAGTTTCACGTCGCTTAATTTTGTGTATAAAGAGAGAGTTCAAGGCTATATATACGATACAAGTCCTTTGAAGTTTTACATCACTTAGTTTTGTGAAAGAAGAGGAATTCCAATGTTATATATAGGATTCAAGTTCTTCATTCCAAGATGCAACAATCAAATACACTTTAAGCTTGTATTTGACTTTCTTTATTCTCTTATACTTTTGTATTAGAGTGTTGTGAGATATAGTTGTTCTCTTATACTCTTGTATTCGAGTGTTGTGAGATGTAAGTATAATTAAATGTTTGTTTTGTAAAGTATGTGTGTATTGGAGTTTGGGTTAGTTGAGAGTATATTTGGTGTTTTAACAATTTTCACTAACCAAAACGGCATCTACATACACACCATCATCTTGGAATGAAGATTTTTATCCCATGTCATAAGCTTTGAGACAATGACCACTACTATCTAAGTATATGGAACGATTTTGAACTTAGGCTTCAAAGGTTTAAATGATTGACAATTTGTTCAAGCCACTGTCTGATAAGAAGGATGTTCATTCATTTTTTATTTCTATGTTTTTTCTTAACATAAATTAAGGGAAAATTGCTACCAAGATTTTTATCATATCTTAACATATTCATCACTGTATATAAAGATACTGCAGAATAATATCTTAATTTTTTCGACAACTTATTCTGTAATAAAAAGATCAAAGTTTTAATTTCGGTTTTAGTCACATAAATTGCGGTTTTGGCTTTCCTTCATTGCATCCTTCACCACCTACATTGTATTGGGTTTTAATGGGTAAATTTAGTCTTACATTACTTAAAGATATAACATGTATTGTCTTTATAAGTGAGGATAATTTCCACCTTACAAGCTAGTTTTGTATTATTGAGTTAAGCCTGTTGCACCCTAAAATTTGCTCAACCTACTTCATTTGGTTTATGTTTCAATTGCATTGTCATTTGCATAAGAAGTCATGTACATAGTCTAATCATTTGCATAGCATAGCATAGCAAGCCATCTGACAAGGGATCAAGTTCCATTCTTATCTCTATGAGCATAACAAGAGGTTCTTATTCAAATTCAAGCCTATCCAAGTCATCAGAAAGAGATTGAAGCTTGAGAAGTTGGGGGACCAATCAATGGGTTTTTCTCCTATCTAGAGGGGGTTTGAAGGTCATCAGAGAAGTTGTGGACTATGAATTGAAATCATGGAGGATATATAGACATCAGGGAAGACCTAGAGGGTCATTTTGAATTGATGTGATTACAAGAGCTGCAGTTGAAGACAGTCAACTAGGGTTTCATCTGGGTCAACCCTGGGTCAACCCTAGGTCAAATGCTTGATTGAAGGGCATCAAGGCCTGTTTGAAAGATTTGGGATGCCTCATTTGATATGTGGATATGGATGTGGTGTTGTTCCAAGGAGAAATCAAAAGAAATCAAGAAGAAGAGAAGTTTCTAAATTAGGGTTTCTGTGTAAAATCCCCTGATTTAGGGCAAACTTCCAAGCAAGATAATTCAAAATGCAAGTCTCAAATGGATCCTTGGCCAACATGAAACTTGTATAGTATCTCAAGACCTTTAATTTGAGTGGTGGAAGGCATCAAGGAGATTTATAAAACTCAAGTTATGGTTTTTGCAAGTTACAGGTCATCTGAGGACACTGAAATTTGTCTGTGAAAGTTATTTGACTTCCAAGCAACGTTTACCCCTCAAGGAGCTTTCAAATGGATTTCTGGCCAACAAGAGAGTTGTTCCTCATGATCTTAGATTTCTAGAAAGGTATGGTATTCCTTCATATGATTTGTAGAACTCTACTTATGATCTTGGCAAGCCAGGGGTATTTTGGGAAAGTGGAATTACAGGTCATTTCAAGCATATGCCCAAAACTCCTATTTCCAAATTTCAAATGAAGAAATGTTCAACATCAAACTTGCTCCAAATGACATTTTGAGTCTAGAAAAGTTGTTGTGGCAAGTTGGGAATGCATGGAACTTAGATTTGCAAAGTTGACCAATATTAAAGGGAAAAATACCTTTTTAAATGACCAAAATTGTGATTTTTTTGATACAAAAGCAAAACCAAGCATATGACCAACCATTTTGAAGGTAAATTGCATTTTAAGATCATTGGAAATATTAGTTTTTTGGTTTGAAGTCAAGAAATTGGATTTATCATAAGTTGCTTGTAATAAAAGATACACTTGCCAAATCAAGCTAGGACCAAGGTGCAAGGCAAGGGATGGTTTCTACACTCTCTAATTGTCATGAAAAGAGAAATTCAAGAGATTTTGAGGGGCTGTAACAAGGCAATGCAGAATTGGTTTTGCAACTTGGCCATTTTCATTTTCTCATGCAATGATATGAATAATTTCTCATGGGATCAATCTAGCATCTTCCAGAACTTTCTATCCACATCTATATAAACACTAGAGATGATCCAAGAAGGGGTTGAACTTCATTTGGATCCAAAACTCATAGTTTCACTCCATCTTGCAATTTGGCAAATTGCTTCAAAACTTCCCAATTCTTCATCCTCTCTTCAAGATTTTGTTCCAATTCCATTCAATAATCATCCCTGAGTAGATTACAAGCAAGATCTGAAGAGGAAACTGCAAGAATCATGCTATGCAATTTTCTCTCCTTCAAGTGCAATTGGAATCAGTTACCAAGATCCAGGTGGTTTGAGCTCGAGTTATTGCATACAGAAGAAATAATATAGTCCATTGAGGGATCTTGGAGCATTGCAAGATGTGAATTGGAAAGAATCACCATCTGTTTTCAACTTCTTGACAGGTTAGTGTTTCTTACATTTTGGCTCGAATTAGGTAGCATGATAGAGAATTGTTAGGTTAAACATGGTTTAGGTGGTTAGATGATTGATTCTGGAGCTTTAGGCAAGATTTCATGGAGGTTGATGTATGCATGAAAATTCTGTTGAAGCATAGAACACGATGGTTAGGTTGTTATAATCTTAGATAATTAGCTAGTTGTGATTAGTATGGCATAAGGATTGTTTTTGTACAAAGATTGGTGAGTTTAGGGATGATTGAAACTTGAGGAAATGTTGAGCTCTTGATGTTCTACCTTTCGGTTTGGATGATAGAGGGTGATTTAAGGCAAACCAACACCATGGATGTGTTCTACGTGGAAAACAGAATGAAATTGGTTTTTACACCTTGAGATTTGGTGGAGAGATGAGTGTGCACGATGGAGGAGAAGATCTCTGCATGTGCATGTGTTTCCATGGATTCTGAAAACCCTAAGTGACCAAGGTTGAAGATGAAATCCACACCATTGATTGCTCGCTGACTGGTTGACTTGGAGGAAGATCTCACGGCCAGGATTTGAAACGAGATTTGGAGGGAATTCTGAGCGTACAAGACGCTGTGTTTCATTAAAGCTCCCAGCTTGGGCTTTTAATGACCATTGCTAGCGCCACCCCCTTTCCAAGCCCAATCACATTTTGAACTATAATTCACTGCTATTCACACCGTTGCATTTTATTTTTTCTTTTGATTTTAATTTGATTTTCTGAAATCCTTGGGCCAGGCGCGCGCTTACTCCTTGCACCCCCATATCTGGGCCCATCAGGATAATAACTGACTTTTATTACTTCTTGCACCCACCTCCTCATTTCTCATATTAAATTTTCTCCTAATTTCATTTAACTTTAAAAATTCATAATAAAATGAAAATGACTATTTTTTAATGAGACTTTTTTTTCCCATTTTCCATTTTCTGTCTAGAAAAATATAAAATCATAAAAATGTCATTTTACTTCATTTTCATATTTTTTGCATATTTTTACATTTAATTGCTTTTTAAATTCTTTTAGTTGATGCCATCATTTGTTGAATTTAATTTAGGAGTTTCTTTTAGGATTTCCACTCCATTCTTTTTAGTACAACTAGATATGGATCTTAGGTGCCCCTGGTTTTTATACCACAATTTCTAGGACTTCATTTTAGATAGTTTAGTTAGAAACTATTAGACTAGTTAATTAGGGTTTTGAATATAACATAAGTGTATTGAAATAATTTTCTTTTGGGTTTTTTAGACTGAATTAGGACCTGGGATTATAGGGGTATTAAGGGTAACCATAATAGATCCCTTAGAATAAATAGTAGAATTTTCCCCATTGTATTAATACTTTTAGTATATTTTTGTATTTGATTGATTGCATGGTGTGCCCTTTCTAGGGTTATTGTTTGATTGTGTGGGGTATTGGGCTTGCTTGGGGCATGGGGTTGAGTTGAAGACTTTGCTGAGGAAGCCATTGAAGACAAAAGGAGTGAAGATCAATTTCAAGAGTGGATGAAGAGTGTATCTTGCTGGCAGCTGTTGAAGAGTATAGGATCTAGGAGCTAGGTAGAGCTCTAGAATAGAAACTTGATTCACAAACATGGAAGGTCTTGTTTGCCTCCATTCTTTCTCTATGATTCAAAGTCTCTTTTAAATACCCACCTCCTTCCTTTGGAAGGATTAGTGAATGTATTTAAAAGATAGAACTTTTGAGAGAAAACTGTCTGTATCATGTTAACAGTCAGTAGGCCACCCTTGGTAGGCAACTGACTGCTTAACATCCAATTCATCTTGTTAACTGCTACTCATCTTGGAGAGTGGGACTTGAAGAAAAGCCCTGAAAGATTGAAGATAGAGACCTTGCTTGAAGGCTATGAATATGAAGATTGATGCTTGCCCGAAGCCTGTAGATGTTTTGAAGATGACTTGAAGATAGAAGATGATGGAGCTTGCTGTGCAGGGTTGCTGCTTGCTGTTTATTTTTGTTGTCTATAAGTCTTTGATGTATTGTTTGAGTTTCCCGGACTGTATTGTTTTCCAATTAATCTTTTAGGTTGGAAGTGAATTTCGTTCGCTTCTGCCTGTTGTTTTCGAGGTAGAGTGGGACTCCCTCGCCTCGCTTGTACTGCTGCATTCATGCATTTTACTGTTTTATTGTATCTGTTGTTTCTGCTTCCGTTTATCCCCATAGGATCTTTGTTTCTCTCTGCGCAAGAGAGGAACATGATAGACATTAGGTCTTAACCCATGCATGATAACATTAGGTTAGTTTGATTCCCTTTTCAACTATAGGTTAGAGTTCTGTCTCTTCTTTCTCAAAACAAACAGAAAAACACAATAAGATTTCAAACACAATAAAAGACACTTCTTGCGTAAAAGAATGTGAACTCATCAAAAATGTCATTTTTGTCCGCTTGGACGCATAATCAGGAGAAAACCTTTTTTCAGAAGGATAAAAACAATCAAGACAGACTTGTGTCGTACGTGGCCCGAACTACGTTTGCTCTGATCTTTCATGCTGTATGAAAGTACGTAGGCATAGGATGCGATATCCTAGCGAGCAACCTTCCCCTCCTTTCCCGTAGGTAGGCGAACTACGTTGACTCTGATTTCTCGTTCCAGACGGTAATACGTAGGCATAAAGTGCGATACTTTGCCGAGTCATTTTATTTTCTTTTAACCCCAGACCTGTAGAGTAGATAGAATAACAATCCGTACCAGAAAACAAGCGTGGATCCCGTCGAGTACGACGGAAGTGAGGGGTGCTAATACCTTCCCCTTGCGTAACCGACTCCCGAATCCAGGATTTGGTCGTGATGACCATTCCTTTCCCATCTTTGCGGTAGGTTTACTTCGAGCGTTTCCATTCCCTCCTTTGGGATAAATAACGCACGGTGGCGACTCTTCTGTTCAGCCGGCGTCGATTTTCGCAGTAGCGACAGCTGGCGACTCTGCTGGGGATCCAACGTCCCTCGGCTGCTAAGGACTGCGATAGTTCCTTATGCATTTGGGATCCAACGTCCCTTCAGCGAGTCAATCCTAACGCTTGTTTTCCCGTCGAGGATTTTGTATGGATTTATTTTTTCCGTATTTTACTTTCAGCATTATATTATTGTTATTATTGCTGTATTGGGGTGTGACGGGTGTTCTATGATTGAGAGATAAGCTGGACCTGGGCTTGAGTGCACTTAGAATTAGAGTGGAAAGTAGTGGGCGCGTGCCGGCTTTGCTTGCATTAGGGTCCCGCAAAATCCACACTCGGACGAGGTTCTTCTGGTTGACTTCTTTTTCTACCCTTTGGGTCGAAGGGGTTGTTGGTTAGTTGAATTGTCGACTCCGGGAACCGATCATTTGGAAGTTGGCTAAGTGAGGCCTCTTCAGGATTTGATGATGCCACTCCTTCTGGGAATCGTATCATCAACCCTGAAAGTCTGTGACACCGACGACCGCATAGGATGCCATACCATTGTCAGTTACTAGGACACCTACCTGTGAGAGGGTTTGGGGATATGCAGGTAACTAGACCTTCAGATACCGGTTTGTTTCTTGATTTGAGATTCAGGGTATTTATGGACAGTTGAGGGGTCTATCAGAGACCAGTTGGAGTTATGTTATGGGGTCTATCAGAGACCAGAGTTGAAGCTTCATATTGGGTCTGTCTAAGACCAGGGTTTGAGGAATTCTGGAGGGTCTATCTGAGACTTATGATGTGGTTCAGGCTTCTCAGCCATGGCATTTGGTCCCTGTTGCATCTATTTGCATTGCATTGTTCGCATATCCATTATCATGTGCATTTCATTAACGTGTGTCTGTGCTGCAGGTGCATTTGCATATTCCCTGATTCTAGTGTCCGGACTTCTGCTTATTGGTCATGGCTGGTTTGAGAAAGACAGTTGCATACAAGTTACCGACACCTGACGTTACCCCCCTACTTGGTCTGATGTCCCTTGCTGATGAGGAGGTCAAGAGAAGTTTCAGAATAAGTTATGGAAGACTGTTGAGACTGGTCTGCAAGCCAACTGCTGTTGAGCTGAATGGGTTGTATACCTTGATGCAATTCTATGACCCTGCCTTGAGATGTTTCACATTTTCCGACTTTATTTTGGGGCCTACCATGGAAGAGTACGCAGAGTTTATCGAGCTGCCAGTGCAAAATAAGGTTCCCTTCATCCATCGTGACGCTAAGCCCAAGCTGGAGGACTTAGCTAAGGCCTTGCACATGAATGCTTCTGAACTATTAGTGACTTCTTGGCTCGGGGTTCCAGGCTTCTCCCTCGGTTTTCTGGTTGGAAAGGCCCAAGAATATGCCAAGAGCGGATGCTGGATAGTCTTTAATGCTATCTTGGCTCTGTGCATCTACGGAATAGTGTTGTTTCCCAATTTACCCAATTTTGTGGATTTTAACGCCTTTCATCTGTCTGCTGCCGACAACCCTGTACCCACCTTGATTGGAGATCTCTATCATTCATTGCACTACAAAAATGAAAATAGAAGAGGAAAGACTGTTTACTGTTGTGCGCCGCTGTTGAACATGTGGTTTAAGAGCCACCTCCCCCTAAAGGGACCTTTTGTAGATGGTGCAACTACAGCTGACTGGCCAGAGCGCCTGATGAGACTATCTTCTGAAGACATTGAGTGGTTTGACCGAGACTTGTTGGGGTCTGAGCTTATTTTCAGCTGCGCCGGATATCCTAATGTTCCTTTGATAGGAAGAAAAGGGTGCATCAATTATAATCCATCGCTGTTTATTCGCCAATTTGGATACGCATTGAAGAACCCACCTAGGGAGGAAGAAGTACAGGAATCTCTGTACTTCACTGGTGACATGGATGGAGAGTTACTAGCCAAGCTTCAGCACGCTTGGATGCGCATCAACAGAAGAGGGAAACCACTATTGGGGAAGAATGATTGTCAGGCTTATGTACCATACAAAGTTTGGATACAAGAGAGAGCAAAGCAGTTGCTAATGCCATTTCCAGCTGCACCAGTCCATGTTCATATTCCAGTAGAGGAACCAACCACTGTTACTATGGAGGTCTACGAGCGAGTTGTAAAAGAGAAGGAAGCCTTGCTGTTGGCTAATGAAGAGTTAGAAAAGGAACTGGCTCATATGCATAGTGAGAAGAACAAGGCTGTGCATTCTTTCCAACAGCAGACTGAGTTGGTAAACAGGCTAGGTGCTGAGCTGACCGAAGAGAAAAAGAAGCGTGAACGCATGGGGAAAGAATTCAGAAGCTCTCATGATATGTTGGAGTCCAAAAAGAAAGCACTCGATGCCGCCCACCGGGAAATCTCTTCTTGTAACAAAACGTGGAATGCTACGCTAACCAACAATAAAAAGAGGGAAGACAAATTGAAGCAGCAAATTTCTGAACTCGAAGAACAGTTGAAGGCTAGCACTAAAAAGTATGAAGAGGAGGTGATGGCAAGATATAGTCTTCAGAACGCATTGAACAAGGCCATCGAAGGCAAGAAAGAGGCTGTGTCTCAGAAACGGAAGCTAGAGGATCGCTTCGGAGAAGGGGCATGGGAGGAATCTGCTGGTGATTTACGACGTGTTCTCAAGCGAAGAGATCTACTTGTTGAGGGTCTGCTTACCCGACCAAGTCACCCAGAGACTAAGAGGTTATTAGAGGAGTACCAGGCATATGGGAGCACTTGACTATTTCATGTAATGATGTGTATGCTTTATTTGCATTGTGCTGACCATCAACAGGATTGTTGGTTGAGGTCATGCCTTCTTATTGTACACTCATTGATATTGTATTCCAGATCTGATGGGTTTCTCTGCAATATATGAAGTGTTGTCTATGATTCGGCTCCGAACTTAGTATTGCTGTCACTGTCACCACACCGACACATTCGCACTAGAATCGGGGAGTGATACACCCTAATGCACAGACA
Source organism: Lathyrus sativus (assembly GCA_963859935.3). NCBI lineage: Eukaryota > Viridiplantae > Streptophyta > Magnoliopsida > Fabales > Fabaceae > Lathyrus > Lathyrus sativus. Next base: position 547,644,031 of record OZ012741.1, read on the forward strand.
CATATTGCATTGCATTCACATTCATATTGCATTACAGGTGATTATTGAACTGTATCTCATTTCCTGCACCGTACAGGTCTTTTCAGGATTGAAAGTCAACGCCCGCACCGATACTCCACTCGTACCAACTGCAGGAGAGTTATGGATCAGATACAGAATGAAATGCAGGACATGCGTGAGAGGCTGGCGCTATTCATGCAGACAATGGAAACCATTGTGAAAGGCCAGGAGAACTTGCAAGCGTTGGTGCAGCCTTTGCTGATGAGAAATGCTGGGCACGGGAACGAAGACCATAATTCTGTGCGAGTTGACACTATTCATGGGGATGGTACTCCTACACCGGTAGCTCCACCTGTGGTGAACATACCTGCTGTCAATGTGAACAACGGCGCGGCCGCCGGGAACGGTAACGCAGGAATCGGTAACGAGACTGTCGTCAACAACGTTGGGTGTGGAGATGTCAATCTGGGTGGTGATAATATGGGAGGTAATGGCTTCGGTAACAACGGATTTGGCTTTAATGACCAGGGGTTTGATCATGCGGGGAAGTACGGCTTCAACGCTCAAGGCTTCGGACAGGATGGATTCGGTAATACCAATAAGGGTTATGGCGGATTCGGTAATGGGAATGGCGCTGGGATAATGTCTTTTGGACCTGCCGAAGTCGCTCCGGGGTATGGTAACAGGGGGCGGGGCCCTGTAATGAATCAGACTAGATTTGGCCGTAACAACGAGTACGATGGGTACGGAAATGGGAACGGTAATTGGCTAGAAGATCAGCAAGAAGATGCTTTCTCTGGTGGAGGTTTTGAAGGTCCTATGGATGATTCTCATAGAATCAAGATGCTCGAGGAGCAGATGAAGGGGGTCGTGAATCAAAGTGTTGTTGGTTTAGATATGACCACAATGGGTCTGGTGCCTGGCCTGAGGGTACCACTCAAATTCAAAGCTCCCACATTCGACAAATATAAGGGGGGATACCTGTCCAAAGGTGCATGTGCGGTCATACTACAGAAGGATGTCGGCGTATTCAAACGATGAGAGGATGCTGATGCATTTCTTTCAAGACAGCTTGTCTGGTCCTTTCCTTGAATGGTACATGGGGTTGGAGCCAACTTAGATAAAAACTTGGAAGCAGCTGGCTGAAGCGTTTGTGGCTCATTATAAGTACAATAGTGACTTCGCACCCAACCGGGTACAATTGCAGGGGTTGTCCCAGAAGAAAGATGAGAGCTTCAAAGAATATGCGCAGAGGTGGCGCGACCTGGCTGCACGAGTTCATCCTCCTTTAGATGACAAAGAAATGAATGATATGTTCATAGGAACATTTACTGGTGTGTTTTATGACAAGCTGTTTCATACTTCCTTAGGCAGTTTCTCGGACCTAATCTTGATGGGGGAAAAAATTGAAAGCAACATTAAAATGGGAAGATTCCAAGCTGAGGAATCCACTTCAGCTGGCAGTAATAGAAGGGCTTTCGGTGGGCGCCGTCAAGGTGATGCAAGTGCAGTATTCGGGGGCCGGGGCAGAGGTCGGAATCAGTACAATCAGCCGCAGCAGGTGGCAAGCGTCACAATTCCATTTCAGCAACAACCAATGCCACCACAGCAGCAGCAGCCACAACAGGGGGTACATCCTGCCCAGCGCAGAATCTAGGGGGGCAAACCAAGGAGGGTGTTTGAAACGCCTCCTTCAACGTATACAGAATTGCTACAGACGTTACTGGGTTTGAACTTGGTGGAAAAGAGGATTATGGCGCCAGTAACAGGCACTCCTCCGTACAGCTTCGACGCAAGCAAGCACTGTGAATTCCACTCCGGGGCTCCTGGCCATGACGTAGAGAGTTGCCACGCGTTCAAGCATGTGGTACAGGATCTATTGGATAGTAAGGCTATCAATTTTGGACAGGCAGGTCCGAACATAGTACAAAAGCCCATGCCCAACCATGGGGCAAATGCTATTTTAACTGAGGAGGGTTTGAACTTGATCATGAATGTTGATGACCTCAAGACACCATTGTGTGAGATAAAGAGCAGGTTATTGCAAGGAGGTGTGTATCCGGGCTGCGATGAGTATTGTTTAGAGTGTTGGACCCAAGCTGGGGGTTGTGCTGAATTGAAGAAGGGTATCCAGACCTTGATAGATGGAGGCACATTACAATTCGACAGAACGACAGTTGAAGAACCTGCAGAGGTATTAGCGGATGAGCAAAGTGACGTAGCTACCGTGACAATTCCCCGAAAAACAATAACTATAACAGCGCCAGCCAGGCGACCGCCGATCACTATCACCAAGGCAGGACCAATCCCTTATGAGAGCACTAAGGTAGTACTCTGGACCTATGGGTTGGAAGCATACTGTGATGGGGTGAAAATTGATGTTAGTAAACAGCCAGTTGAGGTTGTAGACAATGTCGTCGGTACCGGAGGGATGACGAGAAGTGGGAGAATCTTTATATCGCCTGAGGTAGAGGCTGAACGACTGGCGAAAGGAAAAGGAAAGATGAATGAGAATGTCCCTGTGCAGAGGAACGAAAAGGAAACGTCGTTGAAGGATGTAGAAGAGTTTATGCGTCTTATTCGTAAGAGTGATTATAAGATTGTTGAGCACCTTCAACAGACGCCATCGAAGATATCCATACTGTCGTTGCTATTATGTTCCGAAGCTCATAGAAATGCATTGTTAAAAGTTATGGATACTTCCTTCGTACCCCAAGATGTTTCTGTAAATCAGCTGGAGGGGGTGTTGGCACATGTGAACGCAGGCCATAGCCTGGGATTTACAGACTTTGATTTGACCCCGAAAGGGAGAAAGCATAACATGGCGTTGCACGTCTCAGTTGAGTGTAGGGGCTCAGTCATGTCTCATGTACTGGTAGATACCGGATCTTCCTTAAACGTGCTGCCAAAGAAAGCAATGATGAAATTGGACGTCAGGGGAATCATTTGTACGCCTAGTGACTTGGTGGTCAGGGCATTTGATGGTACACGAAGAACAGTCTTTGGATCCATAACGTTACCTCTACAGGTGGGGCCGGAGGTTTTCGAAACTGAATTTTACATTATGGATATCCAGCCCGCATACAGCTGTCTTCTCGGACGACCCTGGATCCATGGTGCTGGGGAAGTCACATCTACCTTGCACCAAAAGCTGAAATACATGGTAGGGGACAGTGTGGTCACGGTCTGTGGAGAAGAAGATATATTGGTTAGCCATCTGTCATCATTCAAGTATGTAGAAGTCGACGGCGAGATTCATGAAACACCCTGTCAAGCCTTTGAAGGGTTGCGCATCAAAGACAAAGTTCCAGGGCCGAGTAAAGCGTCAGAAGTGGCTGTCTCGTCATACAAGGAGGCTCAGGCTCTAGTGAAGACTGGTGAGACAAAAGGCTAGGGCAAGGTTCTGGATATTCCCGTGAAAATGGACAGATTTGGGCTGGGATATCAACCATCATCATCAACGCCTGCTGCAGGGGCACCCCGTTTCAAAGGACCGATAACAATCACAGCTAGTGGAGTGTATCACGAGGCCATCAACGCTGTTTCAGATTCTGAAGAAGGAGACAGTGACTGCGACATGGACGCCTGGATTCAGCCGAGCGTGCCAGGACAGGGATTATGCAATTGGTCTATTCAGGAGATTGTTCCTGTGACTACCAAACAGTAATACGTTATTTTCTTAATTGTTGAACCATCCGGTGTCTTACCCGGGGCATCGTGATTTTGCTTAGGGTCGTGCTGTTATGCACATTGCGTTGTTTAATCATTAAATAAAAGGCGTTTTTCATGTACAAATATTGTGATCTCTGTTTTTCCTGTTTTTGTGTTTTACAATAAAATGGCAACGTGGTTATTCGCTTTATACATATTTTGAAGCATTTAACCATTCCTTTTGCAGGATAATATTTTCAGATGACATCCTCGAACCGCCTATGACTCATTTCGACTTTGAGCACCCGGTATTTCAGGCCGAAGAAGAGATTGTTGAAGATGGCGACGTTCCCGAAGAATTGTCTTGGTTGGTAAAGCAAGAAGAACGAGTCATTCTGCCTCATGAGGAGGTTATTGAAATTATTAACCTGGGGTCGGAAGGGGTTGAAAAGAACATCCGTATAGGAGTCGCGCTGCAGAGCGACGTCAAGCGAAGACTGGTTGAAATGCTCAGAGAGTACAGTGATGTGTTCGCTTGGTCGTATGAAGACATGCCTAGGCTGGATACGGATATGGTTGTGCACCATCTGCCGCTAAAAGAAGAATGCCCGCCAGTTAAGCAGAAACTTCGCAGAACTAGGCCAGATATGGCAGTGAAAATTAAGGAGGAGGTCCAAAAGCAGTGGGATGCTGGTTTCCTAGCTGTTACAAAATATCCCTCATGGGTCGCTAATATTGTACCAGTGCCAAAGAAAGACGGTAAAGTGAGAATGTGCGTGGATTACCGTGATTTGAACAAAGCGAGCCCGAAAGATGATTTTCCGCTTCCTCACATCGATGTGCTGGTTGACAACACTGCTCAATTCTCCGTATTCTCCTTCATGGATGGCTTCTCGGGCTATAATCAGATTAAAATGGCGCCAGAAGACATGGAGAAGACTACTTTCATAACACCTTGGGGAACATTTTGTTACAAAGTGATGCCCTTCGGATTAAAGAATGTTGGGGCAACGTATCAGCGTGCAATGACGACTCTTTTTCATGATATGATGCATAAGGAGATCGAGGTTTATGTCGATGATATGATTGCCAAATCCCAGACGGAGGAAGAACATTTGGTGAATCTGCTGAAGCTATTCAAAAGGCTTAGGAAGTTCAGGCTGAGACTGAACCCTAACAAGTGCACCTTCGGGGTGAGATCGGGTAAACTGCTGGGGTTTATCGTGAGCGAAAAAGGAATAGAGGTTGATCCTGCAAAAATAAAAGCAATACAAGAGATGCCGACGCCTAAAACAGAAAAAGAAGTACGAGGGTTTTTAGGGAGGTTGAACTACATTGCTCGGTTCATATCTCACCTAACGGCCACATGTGAGCCATTATTCAAGCTGTTGAAAAAAGACCAGGTTGTAACATAGAATGAAAATTGTCAAAAGGCGTTCGATAAAATAAAAGAGTATTTGCAGGAGCCTCCTATTTTGATACCTCCAGTGGCAGGGAGACCCTTGATTATATATTTGACAGTTCTTGAGGGAAGTATGGGTTGTGTTCTCGGTCAACACGACGAGACAGGAAGAAAAGAGCATGCAATATACTACTTGAGTAAGAAGTTTACTGAATGTGAATCTCGATATTCAATGCTTGAAAAAACTTGTTGCGCGCTAGCCTGGGCCGCCAAGCGTTTGAGGCAATACATGCTGAACCATACAACTATGCTCATCTCGAAGATGGATCCTATCAAATACGTATTCGAAAAGCAGGCATTGTCGGGGAGAATTGCCCGTTGGCAGATGGTTTTGACCGAATACGACATCCAGTATGTCTCACAGAAGGCTATAAAGGGGAGTGTATTATCTGAGTACTTGGCGGAGCAGCCTATTGAGGACTACCAATCGATGAGGTTTGATTTTCCTGACGAGGATATCATGTACCTGAAGATGAAAGATTGTGAAGAACTGTTGTCGGACGAAGGACCAGAATTGGGTTACAAATGGAAGTTGATCTTTGACGGAGCTATAAATTCCTATGGTAGCGGAATAGGGGCAATCATCACTACTCCACACGGGTCGCACATCCCGTTTACTGCTCGATTGACCTTTCCAGTTACCAATAATGAAGCCGAATACGAAGCTTGTATCATGGGGCTTGAAGAAGCCATTGATTTGCGAATCAAAAATCTGGATGTATACGGAGACTCAGCTCTGGTGGTGAATCAAATAAAAGGAGAATAGGAGACACTTCAGCCTAATTTGATACCATACATGAATTACGCGAGGAGATTGTTGCCCTTCTTTGACAAGGTTGAGTTGCATCATGTACCGCGAGCAGAAAATCAGATGGCTGACGCCATGGCCACATTGTCTTCCATGTATAAAGTCAACTTCTGGAATGAGGCTCCCAGAATTGTTATCTCTCGGCTTGACAGACCCGCCTTCGTATTTGCCATTGGCGAAGCATCTGATGATAAACCCTGGTCTTTTGATATCCTTAATTTCCTGAAAAGCAAAGAGTATCCGGCTGGGGCATCCAGTCACGATCAGAAGACTCTCAGGAGATTAGCGGGTAATTTCTATCTGAATCCGGACGGTGTCTTATACAAGAGAAATCACGACTTGGTGCTACTACGTTGTATAGACGAGAAAGAGGCGAAGCTGCTCATGGAGGAAATACATGAGGGTACATTTGGTACGCATGCTGGTGGGCATGCTATGACGAGGAAGCTGCTGCGTGCAGGTTATTATTGGCTAACTATGGAAACCGATTGTTTCAAGTTTGCGAAGAGATGTCATAAGTGCCAAATCTATGCAGATAAGATCCATGTGCCTCCGAGTCCTCTGAACGTGATGTCGTCACTGTGACCGTTCTCAATGTGGGGAATCGACATGATTGGAAAGATTGAACCAACGGCATCTAACGGACACCGGTTCATTCTGGTAGCAATCGATTATTTTACCAAATGGGTGGAAGCGGCATCCTATGCTAATGTGACCAAGCAGGTGGTAGCCAGGTTTATCAAGAGAGATATCATTTGCAGATATGGAATCCCCGAGCGGATAATTACCGACAACGGTTCAAACCTGAATAACAAAATGATGAAGGAGCTGTGTCAGAGTTTTAAGATCGAGCATCACAACTCTTCTCCTTATCGACCCAAGATGAATGGCGCTGTTGAAGCGGCCAATAAGAACATAAAGAAGATTGTTCAGAAGATGGTGGTGACCTATAAGGACTGGCATGAGATGCTACCTTTTGCTTTGCACGGTTATCGTACGACGGTACGCACATCAACCGGGGCAACCCCGTTCTCGTTGGTATATGGAATGGAAGCAGTGTTACCACTGGAAGTTGAGATTCCTTCCCTGAGAGTATTACGAGATGTCCAACTAGACGAGGCAGAATGGGTGAAAGACAGGTTGAATCAGCTGAGTTTAATGGATGAAAAGAGGTTAGCTTCCCTAGCATATGGTCGGTTGTACCAGAACCGAATGAAGAAAGCATATGATAAGAAGATACATCCTCGGAGCTTTCAGACGGGCGACCTTGTGCTGAAAAGGATTCTCCCGCCACAGGCAGATCACAGGGGTAAGTGGACCCCCAATTACGAAGGGCTATACGTTATCAGAAAAGTCTTTTCAGGAGGAGCTTTGTTGTTGTCTACCATGGACGGTGAAGACTTTACGTCGCCTGTGAATTCGGACGCAGTTAAAAAATACTTTGCTTGAAATTGACCCGCTGGACAGAAAAAAGAGAGTCCAGGCAAAAAAGGGGCATCCTGGCGAACCAAAAACAGAACGAAAGGTTCGGGCAAAAGTTAGGGATCAAATCGGAAAAAATGTACACCCGCGAAGTTGAAAACCTACACTGGGCGGCTTCGGCAAAAAAGGGTATCCCGGTGAACTGAAAACCCGTAAAGGGCGGTTCACGCAAAAGTTAGGGATTTGAAAAGCAAATGACTGCGGTCCGAATTTGATACTGCAGTGTGCATTGGTGCGGGAGAATATACCTGAGGGGTCGATTATCAGATACAATCTCTTCAGAAGTGTAACTACCAGGAAAAGCATTAGAGTCGGGTGAGTCATAGGAGGATCAGCTCATGATGTTCGTCTGCATCCCGTTGCCGACATGTGTGCAAACTTGATTTGTCATTGTATTTATGATTCTTGTGCATACTTGTATATTTGTCGTGCGTAGCTTCCTCTTTCCAGGAGTTACATCCCGTGTACAAAACTCTGCCCATTTAGGGGCCCAATCAATAAAACATGTTATTTAGTATTTGATGCTGGTTCTTTACTGTTTTGTACATGACAAACGCCAAGGTTTAATAGAACTAGCAAGTGTATAACGTCGCTGGCCCTTGCCAATAATTGCTAAAACTTTGAATTAACTGAAAATAATGTCACGAACGCTAACCTGAATAGATTTGGTTGCATAGACTTGTCTTGTCTCGTTTGTGGTGTTGCAGGGTTCTTGACCATATGAAGTGGACGATCAAAAGATTGCAGTACTGACCAGAGGCTCGTGACGAAAAGACTCGATCCCCACGCATGTCGCGCTTCTGAGATGACAATGTTCCTTACTGAAGAAGGATCAAATTCCCCAGCTAGTCGTAGCTTATCCAAAGGGCATTCTCCAGCAGGGTCGTTTATTCTCAACAGAATTGATGATTCTAAGATCAAAGGCTGTATTCAGACAGTGTGGTGTCCTCAAAAAAGGATCCTACATCTCGAGCAGAGTGGTTTAGCCTCAGAAGATTAATCTCCAACTTGTGAGTTGTACCCGGACGGTCTACCCTTCCCAATAGAGATTCCTTTCCCAGTAGGGTCGTTTACTCTCCCCCAGCGGAGACAGTTGATTTTCTCCAAGAGAATCGTTTCGTCCCCAGCGGAGTTCTCTTTTCAGCAAGTGTTTTCTTTCCTCCCAGTGGAACTCGAAGGTTAAAGCTCTTCCCGGCAGAGTCGGTTGTATGTCCTGGCATTTATTTTGCCAGAATACTTTGTGATACCCGTTCACTCCCCAGCCGAAGTCCAACCATGATTGGCGCCTTCAGTTATTCCTCAGCGAAGCGGGCTTCATTCTTCCAACATTTATTTTGCTGGAATAGGTTTGTGACACTTGGTTATCCCTAGCGGAGTCGGCATTATCTTCAGCATTTATTTTGCCGAAGCAGTTTTCTGTATCTCAGCAGTTCGAGCCTGCATTTGCATCGGCATATAGTGTCATATTTGCATCCACCAAAAAAGAAACGCGTAGCATTTCCATGTCGAATGGAGCATTACGCCATTGTCAAACATATGCATTTTGAAACATAAGCCAGGTTGGTTAACCGTTTGTTTTCAAGTGTTGTTTCCCTTACAGGTGGAGAGAGCTCTTGCTCAAATTAATTACCAAACATTCAAGATCTCGGCGTGAGACATGTAATGATAATGTCATTTGTGGCATTATTCCCCCACAGAGTTGCTTGTTTAAGTTTCTCTTACCCCTCCAGTGGAGTATTTCTTCAAGATTGCTGTTATAACAATATCAAAAGATTTCGTGAATCAATTTTTGGAAGTTGTCTGGCGGTGTGGATTCAGAAAATCCCCAGTAGAGTCCTTCTCAGATTTGCTGCCACGTCAGCACTGAAAATTGGAAGACTAGACTCATATTGTGTCACCTATATGATTGATAGAGCTAGCTGCTGCAAAGATAGGCAGAAAAGCTGTATCAGAGAGTATTTACCCGTAGCAAAGGCGGAGTTATTTTCCTGTATTCGGCAGAGTTATTTCCCGCAATGGTGGCGGAGTTATTTCCCGTAGTGGTGGCAGAGTTATTTCTCGTAGTGGTGACGGAGTTATTTCCAGTAGTGGTGACAGAGTTATTTCCCGCAATGGTGGCGGAGTTATTTCCCGTAGTGGTGGCGGAGTTATTTCCCGCAATGGTGGCGGAGTTATTTCCCGTAGTGGTGGCGGAGTTATTTCCCGTAGTGGTGACGGAGTTATTTCCAGTAGTGGTGACGGAGTTATTTCCCGCAATGGTGGCGGAGTTATTTCCCGCAATGGTGGCGGAGTTATTTCCCGTAGTGGTGACGAAGTTATTTCCCGTAGTGGTGATGGAGTTATTTCCCGTAGTGGTGGCAGAGTTATCGTCCCGCAACAAAGGCGGAGTTATTTTCCTGTATTTGGCAGAGTATTTTCCCGTAGCAAAGGCGGAGTTATTTTCCTGTATTTGGCAGAGTTATCGTCCCGCAGCAAAGGCGGAGTTATTTTCCTGTATTTGGCAGAGTTATCGTCCCGCAGCACTCTTGTATTTGGCAGAGTATTTTCCCATAGCAAAGGCGGAGTTATTTTCCTGTATTTGGCAGAGTTATCGTCCCGTAGCAGAGGCGGAGTTATTTTCCTATGTGATGGACAGGGCACGTCCCGTAGCATAGGCGGAGTTATTTTCCTGTATGACAAGACAGAAGTACTTCTCCCAGTGAAGTCAATAAGTTCATTCCAGTATTAACAAGATGGTGTTGAAATCAGATTTGTAGATAGTGTTCCCCAACCAGTTGTGCAATTTATTTCTGCGGTTGGCAAATTTCCGGGTTCTTAGTATTCAACTGTCTCGTACCTCGAATGTTTGAAGTCCGTTGGCTCTTCACCCAGTCGGGTCCAAGTCGTTTGAATAGGGGCAGCTGTTGCACCCTAAAATTTGCTCAACCTACTTCATTTGGTTTATGTTTCAATTGCATTGTCATTTGCATAAGAAGTCATGTACATAGTCTAATCATTTGCATAGCATAGCATAGCAAGCCATCTGACAAGGGATCAAGTGCCATTCTTATCTCTATGAGCATAGCAAGAGGTTCTTATTCAAATTCAAGCCTATCCAAGTCATCAGAATGAGATTGAAGCTTGAGAAGTTGGGGGACCAATCAGTGGGTTTTTCTCCTATCTTGAGGGGGTTTGAAGGTCATCAGAGAAGTTGTGGACTATGAATTGAAAGCATGGAGGGTATATAGACATCAGGGAATACCTAGAGGGTCATTTTGAAAGTGAGACAAGTCATTAATGTGATTACAAGAGTTGCAGTTGAAGACAGTCAACTAGGGTTTCATCTGGGTCAACCCTGGGTCAACCCTAGGTCAAATGCTTGATTGAAGGGCATCAAGGCCTGTTTGAAAGATGTGGGATGCCTCATTTGATATGTGGATATGGATGTGGTGTTGTGCCAAGGAGAAATCAAAAGAAATCAAGAAGAAGAGAAGTTTCTAAATTAGGGTTTCTGTGTAAAATCCCCTGATTTAGGGCAAACTTCCAAGCAAGATAATTCAAAATGCAAGTCTCAAATGGATCCTTGGACAACATGAAACTTGTAGAGTATCTCAAGACCTTTATCTTGAGTGGTGGAAGGCATCAAGGAGATTTATAAAACTCAAGTTATGGTTCTTGCAAGTTACAGGTCATCTGAGGACACTGAAATTTGTCTGTGAAAGTTATTTGACTTCCAAGCAACGTTTACCCCTCAAGGAGCTTTCAAATGGATTTCTGGCCAACAAGAGAGTTGTTCCTCATGATCTTAGATTTCTAGAAAGGTATGGTATTCCTTCATATGATTTGTAGAACTCTACTTATGATCTTGGCAAGCCAGGGGTATTTTGGGAAAGTGGAATTACAGGTCATTTCAAGCATATGCCCAAAACTCCTATTTCCAAATTTCAAATGAAGAAATGTTCAACATCAAACTTGCTCCAAATGACATTTTGAGTCTAGAAAAGTTGTTGTGGCAAGTTGGGAATGCATGGAAATTAGATTTGCAAAGTTGACCAATATTAAAGGGAAAAATACCTTTTTAAATGACCAAAATTGTGATTTTTTTGATACAAAAGCAAAACCAAGCATATGACCAACCATTTTGAAGGTAAATTGCATTTTAAGATCATTGGAAATATTAGTTTTTTGGTTTGAAGTCAAGAAATTGGATTTATCATAAGTTGCTTGTAATAAAAGATACACTTGCCAAATCAAGCTAGGACCAAGGTGCAAGGCAAGGGATGGTTTCTACACTCTCTAATTTTCATGAAAAGAGAAATTCAAGAGATTTTGAGGGGCTGTAACAAGGCAATGCAGAATTGGTTTTGCAACTTGGCCATTTTCATTTTCTCATGCAATGATATGAATAATTTCTCATGGGATCAATCTAGCATCTTCCAGAACTTTCTATCCACATCTATATAAACACTAGAGATGATCCAAGAAGGGGTTGAACTTCATTTGGATCCAAAACTCATAGTTTCACTCCATCTTGCATTTTTGCAAATTGCATCAAAACTTCCCAATTCTTCATCCTCTCTTCAAGATTTTGTTCCAATTCCATTCAATAATCATCCCTGAGTAGATTACAAGCAAGATCTGAAGAGGAAACTGCAAGAATCGTGCTATGAAATTTTCTCTCCTTCAAGTGAAATTGGAATCGGTTACCAAGATCCAGGTGGTTTGAGCTCGAGTTATTGCATACAGAAGAAAGAATATAGTCCATTGAGGGATCTTGGAGCATTGCAAGCTGTGAATTGGAAAGAATCACCATCTGTTTTCAACTTCTTGACAGGTTAGTGTTTCTCACATTTTGGCTCGAATTAGGTAGCATGATAGAGAATTGTTAGGTTAAACATGGTTTAGGTGGTTAGATGATTGATTCTGGAGCTTTAGGCAAGATTTCATGGAGGTTGATGTATGCATGAAAATTCTGTTGAAGTATAGAACACGATGGTTAGGCTGTTATAATCTTAGATAATTAGCTAGTTGTGATCAGTATGACATAAGGATTGTTTTTGTACAAAGATTGGTGAGTTTGGGGATGATTGAAACTTGAGGAAATGTTGAGTTCTTGATGTTCTACCTTTCGGTTTGGATGATAGAGGGTGATTTAAGGCAAACCAACACCATGGTTGTGTTCTACGTGGAAAACAGAATGAAATTGGTTTTTACACCTTGAGATTTGGTGGAGAGATGAGTGCGCACGATGGAGGAGAAGATCTCTGCATGTGCATGTGTTTCCATGGATTCTGAAAACCCTAAGTGACCAAGGTTGAAGATGAAATCCACACCATTGATTGCTCGCTGACTGGTTGACTTGGAGGAAGATCTCACGGCCAGGATTTGAAACGAGATTTGGAGGGAATTCTGAGCGTACAAGACGTTGCGTTTCATTAAAGCTCCCAGCTTGGGCTTTTAATGACCATTGCTAGCGCCACCCCCTTTCCAAGCCCAATCACATTTTGAACTATAATTCACTGGTATTCACACCGTTGCATTTTCTTTTTTCTTTTGATTTTAATTTGATTTTCTGAAATCCTTGGGCCAGGCGCGCGCTTACTCCTTGCACCCCCATATCTGGGCCCATCAGGATAATAACTGACTTTTATTACTTCTTGCACCCACCTCCTCATTTCTCATATTAAATTTTCTCCTAATTTCATTTAACTTTAAAAATTCATAATAAAATGAAAAATGACTATTTTTTAATGAGACTTTTTTTCCCATTTTCCATTTTCTGTCTAGAAAAATATAAAATCATAAAAATGTCATTTTACTTCATTTTCATATTTTTTGCATATTTTTACATTTAATTGCTTTTTAAATTCTTTTAGTTAATGCCATCATTTGTTGAATTTAATTTAGGAGTTTATTTTAGGATTTTCACTCCATTCTTTTTAGTACAACTAGATATGGATCTTAGGTGCCCCTGGTTTTTATACCACAATTTCTAGGACTTCATTTTAGATAGTTTAGTTAGAAACTATTAGACTAGTTAATTAGGGTTTTGAATATAACATAGGTGTATTGAAATAATTTTCTTTTGGGTTTTTTAGACTGAATTAGGACCTGGGATTATAGGGGTATTAAGGGTAAGCATAATAGATCCCTTAGAATAAATAGTAGAATTTTCCCCATTGTATTAATACTTTTAGTATATTTTTGTATTTGATTGATTGCATGGTGTGCCCTTTCTAGGGTTATTGTTTGATTGTGTGGGGTATTGGGCTTGCTTGGGGCATGAGGTTGAGTTGAAGACTTTGCTGAGGAAGCCATTGAAGACAAAAGGAGTGAAGATCAATTTCAAGAGTGGATGAAGAGTGTATCTTGCTGGCAGCTGTTGAAGAGTATAGGATCTAGGAGCTAGGTAGAGCTCTAGAATAGAAACTTGATTCCCAAACATGGAAGGTCTTGTTTGCCTCCATTCTTTCTCTATGATTCAAAGTATCTTTTAAATCCCCACCTCCTTCCTTTGGAAGGATTAGTGAATGTATTTAAAAGATAGAACTTTTGAGAGAAAATTGTCTGTATCATGTTAACAGTCAGTAGGCCACCCTTGGTAGGCAACTGACTGCTTAACATCCAATTCATCTTGTTAACTGCTACTCATCTTGGAGAGTGGGACTTGAAGAAAAGCCCTGAAAGATTGAAGATAGAGACCTTGCTTGAAGGCTGTGAAGATGAAGATTGATGCTTGCCCGAAGCCTGTAGATGTTTTGAAGATGACTTGAAGATAGAAGATGATGGAGCTTGTTGTGCAGGGTTGCTGCTTGCTGTTTATTTTTGTTGTCTATAAGTCTTTGATGTATTGTTTGAGTTTCCCGGACTGTATTGTTTGCCAATTAATCTGTTAGGTTGGAAGTGAATTTCGTTCGCTTTTGCCTGTTATTTTCGAGGTAGAGTGGGACTCCCTCGCCTCGCTTGTACTGCTGCATTCATGCATTTTACTGTTTTATTGTATCTGTTGTTTCTGCTTCCATTTATCCCCATAGGATCTCTGTTTCTCTCTGCGCAAGAGAGGAACATGATAGACATTAGGTCTTAACCCATGCATGATAACATTAGGTTAGTTTGATTCCCTTTTCAACTATAGGTTAGAGTTCTGTCTCTTCTTTCTCAAAACAAACAGAAAAACACAATAAGATTTCAAACACAATAAAAGACACTTCTTCCGTAAAAGAATGTGAACTCATCAAAAACGTCATTTTTGTCCGCTTGGACGCATAATCAGGAGAAAACCTTTTTTCAGAAGGATAAAAACAATCAAGACAGACTTGTGTCGTACGTGGCCCGAACTACGTTTGCTCTGATCTTTCATGCTGTATGAAAGTACGTAGGCATAGGATGCGATATCCTAGCGAGCAACCTTCCCCTCCTTTCCCGTAGTTAGGCGAACTACGTTGACTCTGATTTCTCGTTCCAGACGGGAATACGTAGGCATAAAGTGCGATACTTTGCCGAGTCATTTTATTTTCTTTTAACCCCAGACCTGTAGAGTAGATAGAATAACAATCCGTACTAGAAAACAAGCGTGGATCCCGTCGAGTACGACGGACGTGAGGGGTGCTAATACCTTCCGCTTGCGTAACCGACTCCCGAATCCAGGATTTGGTTGCGATGACCATTCCTTTCCCATCTTTGCGGTAGGTTTACTTCGAGCGTTTCCATTCCCTCCTTTGGGATAAATAACGCACGGTGGCGACTCTTCTGTTCAACCGGCGCCGATTTTCGCAGTAGCGACAAAGCCCAACAAAAGTTTTTAAGACTTTGTAGTCTTGGACCAAATTTTACGGTTATCTAAATGTTATTTTGTTTTTCATGTTTGAATGAGTTGTTGGGGTTGGTTGAAAATATACAAGTTCTTTGAAGTTTCACGTCGCTTAATTTTGTGTATAAAGAGAGAATTCAAGGCTTTATATAAGATACAAGTTCTTTGAAGTTTTACATCACTTAGTTTTGTGAAAGAAGAGGAATTCAAATGTTATGTATAGGATTCAAGTTCTTCATTCCAAGATGCAACAGTCAAAAACACTTTAAGCTTGTATTTTTGACTTTCTTTATTCTCTTATACATTAGTATTAGAGTGTTGTGAGATATAGTTGTTCTCTTACACTCTTGTATTCGAGTGTTGTGAGATGCAAGTATAGTTAAATGTTTGTTTTGTAAAGTATGAGTGTATTGGAGTTTGGGTTAGTTGAGAGTATATTAGGTGTTTTAACAATTTTCACTAACCAAAACGGCATCTACAACCACACCCTCATCTTGGAATGAAGATTTTTATCCCATGTCATAAGCTCTAAGACAATGACCACTACTATCTAAGTATATGGAACGTGTTTGAACTTAGGCTTCAAAGGTTGAAATGATTGACAATTTGTTCAAGCCACTGTCTGATAAGAAGGATGTTCATTCATTTTTGATTTCTAAGTTTTTTCTTAACATAAATTAAGGGAAAATTGCTCCCAAGATTATTTTCATATCTTAACATATTCATCACTGTATATAAAGATACTGCAGAATAATATCTTAATTTTTTCGACAACTTATTCTGTAATAAAAAGATCAAAGTTTTAATTTCGTTTTTAGTCACATAAATTGCGGTTTTGGCTTTCCTTCATTGCAACCTTCAACACCTACATTGTATTGGGTTTTAATGGGTAAATTTAGTCTAAGATTACTTAAAGATATAACATGTATTGTCTTTATAAGTGAGGATAATTTTCACCTTACAAGCTAGTTTTGTATTATTGAGTTAAGCCCAACAAAAGTTTTTAAGACTTTATAGTCTTGGACCAAATTTTACAGTTATCTAAATGTTATTTTTTTTTCATGTATGAATGAATTGTTGGGGTTGGTTAAAAATATACAAGTTCTTTGAAGTTTCACGTCGCTTAATTTTATGTATAAAGAGAGAATTCAAGGCTATATATACGATACAAGTTCTTTGAAGTTTTACATCACTTAGTTTTATGAAAGAAGAGGAATTCCAATGTTATGTATAGGATTCAAGTTCTTCATTCCAAGATGCAACAGTCAAAAACACTTTAAGCTAGTATTTTTGACTTTCTTTATTCTCTTATACTTTAGTATTAGAGTGTTGTGAGATATAGTTGTTCTCTTATACTCTTGTATTCGAGTGTTGTGAGATGTAAGTATAGTTAAATGTTTGTTTTGTAAAGTATGAGTGTATTGGAGTTTGGGTTAGTTGAGAGTATATTAGGTGTTTTAACAATTTTCACTAACCAAAACGGCATCTACATCCACACCCTCATCTTGGAATGAAGATTTTTATCCCATGTCATAAGCTCTGAGACAATGACCACTCCTATCTAAGTATAAGGAACGTGTTTGAACTTAGGCTTCAAAGGTTGAAATGATTGACAATTTGTTCAAGCCACTGTCTGATAAGAAGGATGTTCATTCATTTTTGATTTCTAAGTTTTTTCTTAACATAAATTAAGGGAAAATTTCTCCCAAGATTTTTTTCATATCTTAACATATTCACCACTGTATATAAAGATACTGCAGAATAATGTCTTAATTTTTTCGACAACTTATTCTGTAATAAAAAGATCAAAGTTTTAATTTCGGTTTTAGTCACATAAATTGCGGTTTTGGCTTTCGTTCATTGCAACCTTAAACACCTACATTGTATTGGGTTTTAATGGGTAAATTTTGTCTAAGATTACTTAAAGATATAACATGTATTGTCTTTATAAGTGAGGATAATTTTCACCTTACAAGCTAGTTTTGTATTATTGAGTTAAGCCCAACAAAAGTTTTTAAGACTTTATAGTCTTGGACCAAATTTTACAGTTATCTAAATGTTATTTTTTTTTCATGTATGAATGAATTGTTGGGGTTGGTTGAAAATATACAAGTTCTTTGAAGTTTCACGTCGCTTAATTTTATGTATAAAGAGAGAATTCAAGGCTATATATACGATACAAGTTCTTTGAAGTTTTACATATCTTAGTTTTATGAAACAAGAGGAATTCCAATGTTATGTATAGGATTCAAGTTCTTCATTCCAAGATGCAACAGTCAAAAACACTTTAAGCTTGTATTTTTGACTTTCTTTATTCTCTTATACTTTAGTATTAGAGTGTTGTGAGATATAGTTGATCTCTTATACTCTTGTATTCGAGTGTTGTGAGATGTAAGTATAGTTAAATGTTTGTTTTGTAAAGTATGAGTGTATTGGAGTTTGGGTTAGTTGAGAGTATATTAGGTGTTTTAACAATTTTCAATAACCAAAACGGCATCTACATCCACACCCTCATCTTGGAATGAAGATTTTTATCCCATGTCATAAGCTCTGAGACAATGACCACTACTATCTAAGTATAAGGAACGTGTTTGAACTTAGGCTTCAAAGGTTGAAATGATTGACAATTTGTTCAAGCCACTGTCTGATAAGAAGGATGTTCATTCATTTTTGATTTCTACGTTTTTTCTTAACATAAATTAAGGGAAAATTTCTCCCAAGATTTTTTTTCATATCTTAACATATTCACCACTGTATATAAAGATACTGCAGAATAATGTCTTAATTTTTTCGACAACTTATTCTGTAATAAAAAGATCAAAGTTTTAATTTCGGTTTTAGTCACATAAATTGCGGTTTTGGCTTTCGTTCATTGCAACCTTAAACACCTACATTGTATTGGGTTTTAATGGGTAAATTTAGTCTTACATTACTTAAAGATATAACATGTATTGTCTTTATAAGTGGGGATAATTTTCACCTTACAAGCTAGTTTTGTATTATTGAGTTAAGCCCAACAAAAGTTTTTAAGACTTTATATTCTTGGACCAAATTTTAAGGTTATCTAAATGTTATTTTTTTTCATGTATGAATGAATTGTTGGGGTTGGTTGAAAATATACAAGTTCTTTGATGTTTCACGTCGCTTAATTTTGTGTATAAAGAGAGAGTTCAAGGCTATATATACGATACAAGTTCTTTGAAGTTTTACATCACTTAGTTTTGTGAAAGAAGAGGAATTCCAATGTTTTATATAGGATTCAAGTTCTTCATTCCAAGATGCAACAGTCAAAAACACTTTAAGCTTGTATTTTTGACTTTCTTTATTCTCTTATACTTTAGTATTAGAGTGTTGTGAGATATAGTTGATCTCTTATACTCTTGTATTCGAGTGTTGTGAGATGTAAGTATAGTTAAATGTTTGTTTTGTAAAGTATGAGTGTATTGGAGTTTGGGTTAGTTGAGAGTATATTAGGTGTTTTAACAATTTTCAATAACCAAAACGGCATCTACATCCACACCCTCATCTTGGAATGAAGATTTTTATCCCATGTCATAAGCTCTGAGACAATGACCACTACTATCTAAGTATAAGGAACGTGTTTGAACTTAGGCTTCAAAGGTTGAAATGATTGACAATTTGTTCAAGCCACTGTCTGATAAGAAGGATGTTCATTCATTTTTGATTTCTAAGTTTTTTCTTAACATAAATTAAGGGAAAATTTCTCCCAAGATTTTTTTCATATCTTAACATATTCACCACTGTATATAAAGATACTGCAGAATAATGTCTTAATTTTTTCGACAACTTATTCTGTAATAAAAAGATCAAAGTTTTAATTTCGGTTTTAGTCACATAAATTGCGGTTTTGGCTTTCGTTCATTGCAACCTTAAACACCTACATTGTATTGGGTTTTAATGGGTAAATTTAGTCTTACATTACTTAAAGATATAACATGTATTGTCTTTATAAGTGAGGATAATTTTCACCTTACAAGCTAGTTTTGTATTATTGAGTTAAGCCCAACAAAAGTTTTTAAGACTTTATATTCTTGGACCAAATTTTAAGGTTATCTAAATGTTATTTTTTTTTCATGTATGAATGAATTGTTGGGGTTGGTTGAAAATATACAAGTTCTTTGATGTTTCACGTCGCTTAATTTTGTGTATAAAGAGAGAGTTCAAGGCTATATATACGATACAAGTTCTTTGAAGTTTTACATCACTTAGTTTTGTGAAAGAAGAGGAATTCCAATGTTTTATATAGGATTCAAGTTCTTCATTCCAAGATGCAACAGTCAAAAACACTTTAAGCTTATATTTTTGACTTTCTTTATTCTCTTATACTTTTGTATTAAAGTGTTGTGAGATATAGTTGTTCTCTTATACTCTTGTATTCGAGTGTTGTGAGATGTAAGTATAGTTAAATGTTTGTTTATTAAAGTATGAGTGTATTGGAGTTTGGGTTAGTTGAGAGTATATTAGGTGTTTTATCAATTTTCACTAACAAAACGGCATCTACATCCACACCCTCATCTTGGAATGAAGTTTTTTATCCTATGTCATAAGCTCTGAGACAATGACCACTACAATGTAAGTATATGGAACGTGTTTGAACTTAGGCTTCAAAGGTTGAAACGATTGACAATTTGTTCAAGCCACTGTCTGACAAGAAGGATGTTCATTCATTTTTTATTTCTAAGTTTTTTCTTAACATAAATTAAGGGAAAATTGTTCCCAAGATTTTTTTCATATCTTAACATATTCATCACTGTATATAAAGATACTGCAGAATAATATATTAAATTTTTCGACAACTTATTCTGTAATAAAAAGATCAGAGTTTTAATTTCGGTTTTAGTCACATAAATTGCGGTTTTGGCTTTCCTTCATTGCAACCTTCACCACCTACATTGTATTGGGTTTTAATGGGTAAATTTAGTCTTACATTACTTAAAGATATAACATGTATTGTCTTTATAAGTGAGGATAATTTTCACCTTACAAGCTAGTTTTGTATTATTGAGTTAAGCCCAACAAAAGTTTTTAAGACTTTATAGTCTTGGACCAAATTTTACGGTTATCTCAATGTTTTTTTTTTCATGTATGAATAAATTGTTGGGGTTGGTTGAAAATATACAAGTTCTTTGAAGTTTCACGTCGCTTAATTTTGTGTATAAAGAGAGAGTTCAAGGCTATATATACGATACAAGTTCTTTGAAGTTTTACATCACTTAGTTTTGTGAAAGAAAAGGAATTCCAATGTTATATATAGGATTCAAGTTTTTCATTCCAAGATGCAACAGTCAAATACACGTTTATCTTGTATTTGACTTTCTTTATTCTCTTATACTTTTGTATCACAGTGTTGTGAGATATAGTTGTTCTCTTATACTCTTGTATTTGAGTGTTGTGAGATGTAAGTATAGTTAAATGTTTGTTTTGTAAAGTATGAGTGTATTGGAGTTTGGGTTAGTTGAGAGTATATTAGGTGTTTTAACAATTTTCACTAACAAAAAGGACCCTACATCCACACCCTCATCTTGGAATGAAGTTTTTTTATCCCATGTCATAAGCTCTGAGACAATGACCACTACTATCTAAGTATATGGAACGTGTTTGAACTTAGGCTTCAAAGGTTGAAATGATTGACAATTTGTTCAAGCCACTGTCTGACAAGAAGGATGTTCATTCATTTTTTATTTCTAAGTTTTTTCTTAACAAAAATTAAGGGAAAATTGTTCCAAAGATTTTTTTCATATCTTAACATATTCATCACTGTATATAAAGATACTGCAGAATAATATATTAAATTTTTCGACAACTTATTCTGTAATAAAAAGATCAAAGTTTTAATTTCGGTTTTAGTCACCTAAATTGCGGGTTTGGCTTTCCTTCATTGCAACCTTCAACACCTACATTGTATTGGGTTTTAATGGGTAAATTTAGTCTTACATTACTTAAAGATATAACATGTATTGTCTTTATAAGTGAGGATAATTTTCACCTTACTAGCTAGTTTTGTATTATTGAGTTAAGCCCAACAAAAGTTTTTAAGACTTTATAGTCTTGGACCAAATTTTACGGTTATCTAAATGTTTTTTTTTCAGGTATGAATGAATTGTTGGGGTTGGTTGAAAATATACAAGTTCTTTTAAGTTTCACATCGCTTAATTTTGTGTATAAAGAGAGAGTTCAAGGCTATATATAAGTTACAAGTTCTTTGAAGTTTTACATCACTTAGTTTTGTGAAAGAAGAGGAATTCCAATGTTATATATAGGATTCAAGTTCTTCATTCCAAGATGCAACAGTCAAATACACTTTAAGCTTGTATTTGACTTTCTTTATTCTCTTATACTTTTGTATTAGAGTGTTGTGAGATATAGTTGTTCTCTTATACTCTTGTATTCGAGTGTTGTGAGATGTAAGTATAGTTAAATTTTTGTTTTGTAAAGTGTGAGTGCATTGGAGTTTGGGTTAGTTTAGAGTATATTAGGGGTTTTAACAATTTTCACTAACCAAAACGGCATCTACATCCACACCCTCATCTTGTTATGAAGATTTTTATCCCATGTCATAAGCTCTGAGACAATGACCACTACTATCTAAGTATATGGAACGTGTGTTAAATTAGGCTTCGAAGGTTGAAATGATTGACAATTTGTTCAAGCCACTGTCTGATAAGAAGGATGTTCATTCATTTTTGATTTCTAAGTTTTTTCTTAACATAAATTAAGGGAAAATTGCTCCCAAGATTATTTTCATATCTTAACATATTCGTCACTGTATATAAAGATACTGCAGAATAATATCTTAATTTTTTCGACAACTTATTCTGTAATAAAAAGATCAAAGTTTTAATTTCGGTTTTAGTCACCTAAATTGCGGGTTTGGCTTTCCTTCATTGCAACCTTCAACACCTACATTGTATTGGGTTTTAATGGGTAAATTTAGTCTTACATTACATAAAGATATAACATGTATTGTCTTTATAAGTGAGGATAATTTTCACCTTACATGCTAGTTTTGTATTATTGAGTTAAGCCCAACAAAAGTTTTTAAGACTTTATATTCTTGGACCAAATTTTAAGGTTATCTAAATGTTTTTTTTTCATGTATGAATGAATTGTTGGAGTTGGTTGAAAATATACAAGTTCTTTGCAGTTTCATGTCTCTTAATTTTGTGTATAAAGAGAGAGTTCAAGGCTATATATAAGATACAAGTTCTTTGAAGTTTTACATCACTTAGTTTTGTAAAAGAAGAGGAATTCCAATGTTATATATAGGATTCAAGTTCTTCATTCCAAGATGCAACAGTCAAAAACACTTTAAGCTTGTATTTGACTTTCTTTATTCTCTTATACTTTTGTATTAGAGTGTTGTGAGATATAGGTTTTCTCTTATACTCTTGTATTCGAGTGTTGTGAGATGTAAGTATAGTTAAATGTTTGTTTTGTAAAGTATGATTGTATTGGAGTTTGGGTTAGTTGAGAGTATATTAGGTGTTTAACAATTTTCAATAACCAAAACAGCATCTACATCCACACCCTCATCTTGGAATGAAGATTTTTAACCCATGTCATAAGCTCTGAGACAATGACCACTACTATCTAAGTATATGGAACGTGTTTGAAATTAGGCTTCAAAGGTTGAAATGATTGACAATTTGTTCAAGCCACTGTCTGATAAGAAGGATGTTCATTCATTTTTGATTTCTAAGTTTTTTCTTAACATAAATTAAGGGAAAATTTCTACCAAGATTTTTATCATATCTTAACATATTCATCACTGTATATAAAGATACTGCAGAATAATGTCTTAATTTTTTCGACAACTTATTCTGTAATAAAAAGATCAAAGTTTTAATTTCGGTTTTAGTCACATAAATTGCGGTTTTGGCTTTCGTACATTGCAACCTTAAACACCTACATTGTATTGGGTTTTAATGGGTAAATTTAGTCTTACATTACTTAAAGATATAACATGTATTGTCTTTATAAGTGAGGATAATTTTCACCTTACAAGCTAGTTTTGTATTATTGAGTTAAGCCCAACAAAAGTTTTTAAAACTTTATCTTCTTGGACCAAATTTTAAGGTTATCTAAATGTTTTTTTTTCATGTATGAATGAATTGTTGGGGATGGTTTAAAATATACAAGTTCTTTGAAGTTTCACGTCGCTTAATTTTGTGTATAAAGAGAGAGTTCAAGGCTATATATAAGATACAAGTTCTTTGAAGTTTTACATCACTTAGTTTTGTGAAAGAAGAGGAATTCCAATGTTATATATAGGATTCAAGTTCTTCATTCCAAGATGCAACAGTCAAATACACTTTTAGCTTGTATTTAACTTTCTTTATTCTCTTATACTTTTGTATTAGAGTGTTGTGAGTTATAGTTGTTCTCTTATACTCTTGTATTCGAGTGTTGTGAGATGTAAGTATAGTTAAATGTTTGTTTTGTAAAGTATGAGTGTATTAGAGTTTGGGTTAGTTGAGAGTATATTAGGTGTTTTATCAATTTTCACTAACAAAACGGCATCTACATCCACACCCTCATCTTGGAATGAAGTTTTTTATCCCATGTCATAAGCTCTGAGACAATGACCACTACTATCTAAGTATATGGAACGTGTTTGAACTTAGGCTTCAAAGGTTGAAACGATTGAAAATTTGTTCAAGCCACTGTCTGACAAGAAGGATGTTCATTCATTTTTGATTTCTAAGTTTTTTCTTAACATAAATTAAGGGAAAATTGTTCCCAAGATTTTTTTCATATCTTAACATATTCATCACTGTATATAAAGATACTGCAGAATAATATATTAAATTTTTCGACAACTTATTCTGTAATAAAAAGATCAAAGTTTTAATTTCGGTTTTAGTCACATAAATTGCGGTTTTGGCTTTCCTTCATTGCAACCTTCACCACCTACATTGTATTGGGTTTTAATGGGTAAATTTAGTCTTACATTACTTAAAGATATAACATGTATTGTCTTTATAAGTGAGGATAATTTTCACCTTACAAGCTAGTTTTGTATTATTGAGTTAAGCCCAACAAAAGTTTTTAATACTTTATAGTCTTGGACCAAATTTTACGGTTATCTAAATGTTATTTTTTTTCATGTATGAATGAATTGTTGGGGTTGGTTGAAAATATACAAGTTCTTTGAAGTTTCACGTCGCTTAATTTTGTGTATAAAGAGAGAATTCAAGGCTATATATAAGTTACAAGTTCTTTGAAGTTTTACATCACTTAGTTTTGTGAAAGAAGAGGAATTCCAATGTTATGTATAGGATTCAAGTTCTTCATTCCAAGATGCAACAGTCAAAAACACTTTAAGCTTGTATTTTTGACTTTCTTTATTCTCTTATACTTTAGTATTAAAGTGTTGTGAGATATAGTTGTTTTCTTATACTCTTGTATTCGAGTGTTGTGAGATGTAAGTATAGTTAAATGTTTGTTTTGTAAAGTATGAGTGTATTGGAGTTTGGGTTAGTTGAGAGTATATTAGGTGTTTTAACAATTTTCACTAACCAAAACGGCATCTACATCCACACCCTCATCTTGGAATGAAGATTTTTATCCCATGTCATAAGCTCTGAGACAATGACCACTACTATCTAAGTATATGGAACGTGTTTGAACTTAGGCTTCAAAGGTTGAAATGATTGACAATTTGTTCAAGCCACTGTCTGATAAGAAGGATGTTCATTCATTTTTGATTTCTAAGTTTTTTCTTAACATAAATTAAGGGAAAATTTCTCCCAAGATTTTTTTCATATCTTAACATATTCATCACTGTATATAAAGATACTGCAGAATAATGTCTTAATTTTTTCGACAACTTATTCTGTAATAAAAAGATCAAAGTTTTAATTTCGGTTTTAGTCACATAAATTGCGGTTTTGGCTTTCGTACATTGCAACCTTAAACACCTACATTGTATTGGGTTTTAATGGGTAAATTTAGTCTTACATTACTTAAAGATATAACATGTATCGTCTTTATAAGTGAGGATAATTTTCACCTTACAAGCTAGTTTTGTATTATTGAGTTAAGCCCAACAAAAGTTTTTAAAACTTTATCTTCTTGGACCAAATTTTAAGGTTATCTAAATGTTTTTTTTCATGTATGAATGAATTGTTGGGGTTGGTTTAAAATATACAAGTTCTTTGAAGTTTCACGTCGCTTAATTTTGTGTATAAAGAGAGAGTTCAAGGCTATATATAAGATACAAGTTCTTTGAAGTTTTACATCACTTAGTTTTGTGAAAGAAGAGGAATTCCAATGTTATATATAGGATTCAAGTTCTTCATTCCAAGATGCAACAGTCAAATACACTTTTAGCTTCTATTTAACTTTCTTTATTCTCTTATACTTTTGTATTAGAGTGTTGTGAGTTATAGTTGTTCTCTTATACTCTTGTATTCGAGTGTTGTGAGATGTAAGTATAGTTAAATGTTTGTTTTGTAAAGTATGAGTGTATTGGAGTTTGGGTTAGTTGAGAGTATATTAGGTGTTTTATCAATTTTCACTAACAAAACGGCATCTACATCCACACCCTCATCTTGGAATGAAGTTTTTTATCCCATGTCATAAGCTCTGAGACAATGACCACTACTATCTAAGTATATGGAACGTGTTTGAACTTAGGCTTCAAAGGTTGAAACGATTGAAAATTTGTTCAAGCCACTGTCTGACAAGAAGGATGTTCATTCATTTTTGATTTCTAAGTTTTTTCTTAACATAAATTAAGGGAAAATTGTTCCCAAGATTTTTTTCATATCTTAACATATTCATCACTGTATATAAAGATACTGCAGAATAATATATTAAATTTTTCGACAACTTATTTTGTAATAAAAAGATCAAAGTTTTAATTTCGGTTTTAGTCACATAAATTGCGGTTTTGGCTTTCCTTCATTGCAACCTTCACCACCTACATTGTATTGGGTTTTAATGGGTAAATTTAGTCTTACATTACTTAAAGATATAACATGTATTGTCTTTATAAGTGAGGATAATTTTCACCTTACAAGCTAGTTTTGTATTATTGGGTTAAGCCCAACAAAAGTTTTTAAGACTTTATAGTCTTGGACCAAATTTTACGGTTATCTAAATGTTATTTTTTTTCATGTATGAATGAATTGTTGGGGTTGGTTGAAAATATACAAGTTCTTTGAAGTTTCACGTCGCTTAATTTTGTGTATAAATAGAGAATTCAAGGCTATATATAAGTTACAAGTTCTTTGAAGTTTTACATCACTTAGTTTTGTGAAAGAAGAGGAATTCCAATGTTATATATAGGATTCAAGTTCTTCATTCCAAGATGCAACAGTCAAATACACTTTTATCTTGTATTTGACTTTCTTTATTCTCTTATACTTTTGTATTACAGTGTTGTGAGATATAGTTGTTCTCTTATACTCTTGTATTCGAGTGTTGTGAGATGTAAGTATAGTTAAATGTTTGTTTTGTAAAGTATGAGTGTATTGGAGTTTGGGTTAGTTGAGAGTATATTAGGTGTTTTAACAATTTTCACTAACAAAAAGGACCCTACATCCACACCCTCATCTTGGCATGAAGTTTTTTTATCCCATGTCATAAGCTCTGAGACAATGACCACAACTGTCTAAGTATATGGAACGTGTTTGAACTTAGGCTTCAAAGGTTGAAATGATTGACAATTTGTTCAAGCCACTGTCTGACAAGAAGGATGTTCATTCATTTTTTATTTCTAAGTTTTTTCTTAACAAAAATTAAGGGAAAATTGTTCCCAAGATTTTTTTCATATCTTAACATATTCATCACTGTATATAAAGATACTGCAGAATAATATATTAAATTTTTCGACAACTTATTCTGTAATAAAAAGATCAAAGTTTTAATTTCGGTTTTAGTCACCTAAATTGGGGGTTTGGCTTTCCTTCATTGCAACCTTCAACACCTACATTGTATTGGGTTTTAATGGGTAAATTTAGTCTTACATTACTTAAAGATATAACATGTATTGTATTTATAAGTGAGGATAATTTTCACCTTACAAGCTAGTTTTGTATTATTGAGTTAAGCCCAACAAAAGTTTTTAAGACTTTATAGTCTTGGACCAAATTTTACGGTTATCTAAATGTTTTTTTTCATGTATGAATGAATTGTTGGGGTTGGTTGAAAATATACAAGTTCTTTTAAGTTTCACGTCGCTTAATTTTGTGTATAAAGAGAGAGTTCAAGGCTATATATAAGTTACAAGTTCTTTGAAGTTTTACACCACTTAGTTTTGTGAAAGAAGATGAATTCCAATGTTATATATAGGATTCAAGTTTTTCATTCCAAGATGCAACAGTCAAAAACACTTTAAGCTTGTATTTGACTTTCTTTATTCTCTTATACTTTTGTATTAGAGTGTTGTGAGATATAGTTGTTCTCTTATACTCTTGTATTCGAGTGTTGTGAGATGTAAGTATAGTTAAATATTTGTTTTGTAAAGTGTGAGTGTATTGGAGTTTGAGTTAGTTGAGAGTATATTAGGGATTTTAACAATGTTCACTAACCAAAACGGCATCTACATCCACACCCTCATCTTGTTATGAAGATTTTTATCCCATGTCATAAGCTCTAAGACCATGACCACTACTATCTAAGTATATGGAACGTGTGTTAAATTAGGCTTCAAAGGTTGAAATGATTGACAATTTGTTCAAGCCACTGTCTGATAAGAAGGATGTTTATTCATTTTTGATTTCTAAGTTTTTTCTTAACATAAATTAAGTGAAAATTGCTCCCAAGATTATTTTCATATCTTAACATATTCGTCACTGTATATAAAGATACTGCAGAATAATATCTTAATTTTTTCGACAACTTATTCTGTAATAAAAAGATCAAAGTTTTAATTTCGGTTTTAGTCACCTAAATTGCGGGTTTGGCTTTCCTTCATTGCAACCTTCAACACCTACATTGTATTGGGTTTTAATGGGTAAATTTAGTCTTACATTACGTAAAGATATAACATGTATTGTCTTTATAAGTGAGGATAATTTTCACCTTACATGCTAGTTTTGTAATATTGAGTTAAGCCCAACAAAAGTTTTTAAGACTTTATATTCTTGGACCAAATTTTAAGGTTATCTAAATGTTTTTTTTTTCATGTATCAATGAATTGTTGGAGTTGGTTGAAAATATACAAGTTCTTTGAAGTTTCATGTCTCTTAAAATTTGTGTATAAAGAGAGAGTTCAAGGCTATATATAAGATACAAGTTCTTTGAAGTTTTACATCACTTAGTTTTGTAAAAGAAGAGGAATTCCAATGTTATATATAGGATTCAAGTTCTTCATTCCAAGATGCAACAGTCAAAAACACTTTAAGCTTGTATTTGACTTTCTTTATTCTCTTATACTTTTGTATTAGAGTGTTGTGAGATATAGTTGTTCTCTTATACTCTTGTATTCGAGTGTTGTGAGATGTAAGTATAGTTAAATGTTTGTTTTGTAAAGTATGATTGTCTTGGAGTTTGGGTTAGTTGAGAGTATATTAGGTGTTTAACAATTTTCACTAACCAAAACGGCATCTACATCCACACCCTCATCTTGGAATGAAGATTTTTAACCCATGTCATAAGCTCTAAGACAATGACCACTACTATCTAAGTATATGGAACGTGTTTGAACTTAGGCTTCAAAGGTTGAAATGATTGATAATTCGTTCAAGCCACTGTCTGATAAGAAGGATGTTCATTCATTTTTGATTTCTAAGTGTTTTCTTAACATAAATCAAGGGAAAATTGCTCCCAAGATTTTTTTTTTTCATATCTTAACATATTCATCACTGTATATAAAGATACTGCAGAATAATATCTTAATTTTTTTAATAACTTATTCTGTAATAAAAAGATCAAAGTTTTAATTTCGGTTTTAGTCACCTAAATTGCGGTTTTGCCTTTCCTTCATTGCAACCTTCAACACCTACATTGTATTGGGTTTTAATGGGTAAATTTAGTCTTACATTACTTAAAGATATAACATGTATTGTCTTTATAAGTGAGGATAATTTTCACCTTACAAGCTAGTTTTGTATTATTGAGTTAAGCCCAACAAAAGTTTTTAAGACTTTATAGTCTTGGACCAAATTTTACGGTTATCTAAATGTTTTTTTTTTCATGTATGAATGAATTGTTGGGGTTGGTTGAAAATATACAAGTTCTTTTAAGTTTCACGTCGCTTAATTTTGTGTATAAAGAGAGAGTTCAAGGCTATATATAAGTTACAAGTTCTTTGAAGTTTTACATCACTTAGTTTTGTGAAAGAAGAGGAATTCCAATGTTATGTATAGGATTCAAGTTCTTCATTCCAAGATGCAACAGTCAAAAACACTTTAAGCTTGTATTTTTGACTTTCTTTATTCTCTTATACTTTAGTATTAGAGTGTTGTGAGATATAGTTGTTCTCTTACACTCTTGTATTCGAGTGTTGTGAGATGTAAGTATAGTTAGATGTTTGTTTTGTAAAGTATGAGTGTATTGGAGTTTGGGTTAGTTGAGAGTATATTAGGTGTTTTAACAATTTTCACTAACAAAAAGGACCCTACATCCACACCCTCATCTTGGAATGAAGTTTTTTTATCCCATGGCATAAGCTCTGAGACAATGACCACTACTATCTAAGTATATGGAACGTGTTTGAACTTAGGCTTCAAAGGTTGAAATGATTGACAATTTGTTCAAGCCACTGTCTGACAAGAAGGATGTTCATTCATTTTTTATTTCTAAGTTTTTTCTTAACAAAAATTAAGGGAAAATTGTTCCCAAGATTTTTTTCATATCTTAACATATTCATCACTGTATATAAAGATACTGCAGAATAATATATTAAATTTTTCAACAACTTATTCTTTAATAAAAAGATCAAAGTTTTAATTTCGATTTTAGTCACCTAAATTGCGGGTTTGGCTTTCCTTCATTGCAACCTTCAACACCTACATTGTATTGGGTTTTAATGGGTAAATTTAGTCTTACATTACTTAAAGATATAACATGTATTGTCTTTATAAGTGAGGATAATTTTCACCTTACAAGCTAGTTTTGTATTATTGAGTTAAGCCCAACAAAAGTTTTTAAGACTTTATAGTCTTGGACCAAATTTTACGGTTATCTAAATGTTTTTTTTTTCATGTATGAATGAATTGTTGGGGTTGGTTTAAAATATACAAGTTCTTTTAAGTTTCACGTCGCTTAATTTTGTGTATAAAGAGAGAGTTCAAGGCTATATATACGATACAAGTTCTTTGAAGTTTTACATCACTTAGTTTTGTGAAAGAAGAGGAATTCCAATGTTATATATAGGATTCAAGTTCTTCATTATAAGATGCAACAGTTAAAAACACTTTAAGCTTGTATTTGACTTTCTTTATTCTATTATACTTTTGTATTAGAGTGTTGTGAGATATAGTTGTTCTCTTATACTCTTGTATTCGAGTGTTGTGAGATGTAAGTATAGTTAAATGTTTGTTTTGTAAAGTGTGAGTGTATTGGAGTTTGGGTTAGTTGATAGTATATTAGGGGTTTTAACAATTTTCACTAACCAAAACGGCATCTACATCCACACCCTCATCATGTTATGAAGATTTTTATCCCATGTCATAAGCTCTGAGACAATGACCACTACTATCTAAGTATATGGAACGTGTGTTAAATTAGGCTTCAAAGGTTGAAATGATTGACAATTTGTTCAAGCCACTGTCTGATAAGAAGGATGTTCATTCATTTTTGATTTCTAAGTTTTTTCTTAACATAAATTAAGGGAAAATTGCTCCCAAGATTATTTTCATATCTTAACATATTCGTCACTGTATATAAAGATACTGCAGAATAATATCTTAATTTTTTCGACAACTTATTCTGTAATAAAAAGATCAAAGTTTTAATTTCGGTTTTTATCACCTAAATTGCGGGTTTGGCTTTCCTTCATTGCAACCTTCATCACCTACATTGTATTGGGTTTTAATGGGTAAATTTAGTCTTACATTACGTAAAGATATAACATGTTTTGTCTTTATAAGTGAGGATAATTTTCACCTTACAAGTTAGTTTTGTATTATAGAGTTAAGCCCAACAAAAGTTTTTAAGTCTTTATAGTCTTGGACAAAATTTTACGATTATCTAAATGTTATTTTTTTTCATGTATAAATGAATTGTTGGGGTTGGTTGAAAATATACAAGTTCTTTGAAGTTTCACGTCGCTTAATTTTGTATATAAAGAGAGAGTTCAAGGCTATATATAAGATAAAAGTTCTTTGAAGTTTTACATCACTTGGTTTTGTGAAAGAAGAGGAATTCCAATGTTATATATGGGATTCAAGTTCTTCATTCCAAGATGCAACAGTCAAAAACACATTAAGCTTGTATTTGACTTTCTTTATTCTTTTATACTTTTGTATTAGATTGTTGTGAGATATAGTTGTTCTCTTATACTCTTGTATTCGAGTGTTGTGTGATGTAAGTATAGTTAAATGTTTGTTTTGTAAAGTATAAGTGTATTGGAGTTTGGGTTAGTTGAGAGTATATTAGGTGTTTTAACAATTTTCACTAACCAAAACGGCATCTACATTCACACCCTCATCTTGGAATGAAGATTTTTATCCCATGTCATAAGCCCTGAGACAATGACCACTACTATCTAAGTATATGGGACATGTTTGAACTTAGGCTACAAATGTTGAAATGATTGACAATTTGTTCAAGCCACTGTCTGATAAGAAGGATGTTCATTCATTTTTTATTTCTAAGTTTTTTCTTAACATAAATTAAGGGAAAATTGTTCCCAAGATTTTTTTCATATCTTAACATATTCATCACTGTATATAAAGATACTGCAGAATATTACCTTAATTTTTTTGACAACTTATTTTGTAATAAAAAGATCAATGTTTTAATTTCTGTTTTAGTCACCTAAATTGCGGTTTTGGCTTTCCTTCATTGTAACCTTCAACACCTACTTTGTATTGGGTTTTAATGGGTAAATTTAGTCTTACATTACTTAAAGATATAACATGTATTGTCTTTTTAAGTGAGGATAATTTTCACCTTACAAGCTAGTTTTGTATTATTGAGTTAAGCCCAACAATAGTTTTTAAGACTTTATAGTCTTTGACCAAATTTTACGGTTATCTAAATGTTTTTTTTCTTCATGTATGAATGAATTATTGGGGATGGTTGAAAATATACAAGTTCTTTTAAGTTTCACGTCGCTTAATTTTGTGTATAAAGAGAGAGTTCAAGGCTATATATAAGATACAAGTTCTTTGAAGTTTTACATCACTTAGTTTTGTGAAAGAAGAGGAATTCCAATGTTATATATAGGATTCAAGTTCTTCATTCCAAGATGCAACAGTCAAATACACTTTTAGCTTGTATTTAACTTTCTTTATTCTCTTATACTTTTGTATTACAGTGTTGTGAGATATAGTTGTTCTCTTATACTCTTGTACTCGAGTGTTGTGAGATGTAAGTATAGTTAAATGTTTGTTTTGTAAAGTATGAGTGTATTGGAGTTTGGGTTAATTGAGAGTATATTAGGTGTTTTAACAATTTTCACTAACAAAACGGCATCTACATCCACACCCTCATCTTCGAATGAAGTTTTTTATCCCATGTCATAAGCTCTAAGACAATGACCACTACTATCTAAGTATATGGAACGTGTTTGAACTTAGGCTTCAAAGGTTGAAATGATTGAAAATTTGTTCAAGCCACTGTCTGACATGAAGGATGTTCATTCATTTTTGATTTCTAAGTTTTTTCTTAACATAAATTAAGGGAAAATTGTTCCCAAGATATTTTTCATATCTTAACATATTCATCACTGTATATAAAGATACTGCAGAATAATATATTAAATTTTTCGACAACTTATTCTGTAATAAAAAGATCAAAGTTTTATTTTCGGTTTTCGTCACCTAAATTGCGGGTTTGGCTTTCCTTCATTGCAACCTTCATCACCTACATTGTATTGGGTTTTAATGGGTAAATTTAGTCTTACATTACGTAAAGATATAACATGTTTTGTCTTTATAAGTGAGGATAATTTTCGTAAGTTAGTTTTGTATTATAGAGTTAAGCCCAACAAAAGTTTTTAAGTCTTTATAGTCTTGGACAAAATTTTACGATTATCTAAATGTTATTTTTTTTCATGTATAAATGAATTGTTGGGGTTGGTTGAAAATATACAAGTTCTTTGAAGTTTCACGTCGCTTAATTTTGTATATAAAGATAGAGTTCAAGGCTATATATAAGATACAAGTTCTTTGAAGTTTTACATCACTTGGTTTTGTGAAAGAAGAGGAATTCCAATGTTATATATAGGATTCAAGTTCTTCATTCCAAGATGCAACAGTCAAAAACACATTAAGCTTGTATTTGACTTTCTTTATTCTCTTATACTTTTGTATTAGATTGTTGTGAGATATAGTTGTTCTGTTATACTCTTGTATTCGAGTGTTGTGTGATGTAAGTATAGTTAAATGTTTGTTTTGTAAAGTATAAGTGTATTGGAGTTTGGGTTAGTTGAGAGTATATTAGGTGTTTTAACAATTTTCACTAACCAAAACGGCATCTACATTCACACCCTCATCTTGGAATGAAGATTTTTATCCCATGTCATAAGCTCTGAGATAATGACCACTACTATCTAAGTATATGGGACATGTTTGAACTTAGGCTTCAAATGTTGAAATGATTGACAATTTGTTCAAGCCACTGTCTGATAAGAAGGATGTTCATTCATTTTTTATTTCTAAGTTTTTTCTTAACATAAATTAAGGGAAAATTGTTCCCAAGATTTTTTTCATATCTTAACATATTCATCACTGTATATAAAGATACTGCAGAATAATATCTTAATTTTTTTGACAACTTATTCTGTAATAAAAAGATCAACGTTTTAATTTCTGTTTTAGTCACCTAAATTGCGGTTTTGGCTTTCCTTCATTGCAACCTTCAACACCTACATTGTATTGGGTTTTAATGGGTAAATTTAGTCTTACATTACTTAAAGATATAACATGTATTGTCTTTATAAGTGAGGATAATTTTCACCTTACAAGCTAGTTTTGAATTATTGAGTTAAGCCCAACAAACGTTTTTAAGACTTTATAGTCTTGGACCAAATTTTACGGTTATCTAAATGTTTTTTTTTCATGTATGAATGAATTATTGGGGATGGTTGAAAATATACAAGTTCTTTTAAGTTTCACGTCGCTTAATTTTGTGTATAAAGAGAGAGTTCAAGGCTATATATAAGATACAAGTTCTTTGAAGTTTTACATCACTTAGTTTTGTGAAAGAAGAGGAATTCCAATGTTATATATAGGATTCAAGTTCTTCATTCCAAGATGCAACAGTCAAATACACTTTTAGCTTTTATTTAACTTTCTTTATTCTCTTATACTTTTGTATTACAATGTTGTGAGATATAGTTGTTCTCTTATACTCTTGTACTCGAGTGTTGTGAGATGTAAGTATAGTTAAATGTTTGTTTTGTAAAGTATGAGTGTATTGGAGTTTGGGTTAGTTGAGAGTATATTAGGTGTTTTAACAATTTTCACTAACAAAACGGCATCTACATCCACACCCTCATCTTCGAATGAAGTTTTTTATCCCATGTCATAAGCTCTAAGACAATGACCACTACTATCTAAGTATATGGAACGTGTTTGAACTTAGGCTTCAAAGGTTGAAATGATTGAAAATTTGTTCAAGCCACTGTCTGACATGAAGGATGTTCATTCATTTTTGATTTCTAAGTTTTTTCTTAACATAAATTAAGGGAAAATTGTTCCCAAGATATTTTTCATATCTTAACATATTAATCACTGTATATAAAGATACTGCAGAATAATATATTAAATTTTTCGACAACTTATTCTGTAATAAAAAGATCAAAGTTTTATTTTCGGTTTTCGTCACCTAAATTGCGGGTTTGGCTTTCCTTCATTGCAACCTTCAACACCTACATTGTATTGGGTTTGTATGGGTAAATTTAGTCTTACATTACTTAAAGATATAACATGTATTGTCTATATAAGTGAGGATAATTTTCACCTTACAAGCTAGTTTTGTATTATTGAGTTAAGCCCAACAAAATTTTTTAAGACTTTATAGTCTTGGACCAAATTTTACGGTTATCGAAATGTTTTTTTTTCATGTATGGATGAATTGTTGGGGTTGGTTCAAAAAATACAAGTTCTTTTAAGTTTCACGTCGCTTAATTTTGTGTATAAAGAGAGAGTTCAAGGCTATATATAAGATACAAGTTCTTT
Source organism: Lathyrus sativus (assembly GCA_963859935.3). Taxonomy (NCBI): domain Eukaryota; kingdom Viridiplantae; phylum Streptophyta; class Magnoliopsida; order Fabales; family Fabaceae; genus Lathyrus; species Lathyrus sativus. Next base: position 547,679,541 of record OZ012741.1, read on the forward strand.
GAAATTTTACATCACTTAGTTTTGTGAAAGAAGAGGAATTCCAATGTTATATATAGGATTCAAGTTCTTCATTCCAAGATGCAACAGTCAAAAACACTTTAAGCTTGTATTTGACTTTCTTTATTCTCTTATACTTTTGTATTAGAGTGTTGTGAGATATAGTTGTTCTCTTATACTCTTGTATTCGAGTTTTGTGAGATGTAAGTATAGTTAAATGTTTGTTTTGTAAAGTATGAGTGTATTTGAGTTTAGGTTAGTTAAGAGTATATTAGGTGTTTTAACAATTTTAACTAACCATAACGGCATCTACATCCACACCCTCATCTTGGAATGAAGATTTTTATCCCATGTCATAAGCTCTGAGAAAATGACCACTACTATCTAAGTATATGGAACGTGTTTGAACTTAGGCTTCAAAGGTTGAAATGATTGACAATTTGTTCAAGCCACTGTCTGATAAGAAGGATGTTCATTCATTTTTTATTTCTAACTTTTTTCTTAACATAAATTAAGGGAAAATTGCTCCCAAGATTTTTTTCATATCTTAACGTATTCATCATTGTATATAAAGATACTGCAGAATAATATCTTAAATTTTACGACAACTTATTCTGTAATAAAAAGATCAAAGTTTTAATTTCGGTTTTAGTCACCTAAATTGCGGTTTTGGCTTTCCTACATTGCAACCTTCAACACCTACATTGTATTGGATTTTAATGGGTAAATTTAGTCTTACATTACTGAAAGATATAACATGTATTGTCTTTATAAGTGAGGATAATTTTCACCTTACAAGCTAGTTTTGTATTATTGAGTTAAGCCCAACAAACGTTTTTAAGAGTTTATAGTCTTGCACCAAATTTTACGGTTATCTAAATGTTATTTTTTTTTTCATGTATGAATGAATTGTTGGGTTGGTTGAAAATATACAAGTTCTTTTAAGTTTCACGTCGCTTAATTTTGTGTATAAAGAGAGAGTTCAAGGCTATATATAAGTTACAAGTTCTTTGAAGTTTTACATCACTTAGTTTTGTGAAAGAAGAGGAATTTCAATGTTACATATAGGATTCAAGTTCTTCATTCCAAGATGCAACAGTCAAAAACACTTTAAGCTTGTATTTGACTTTCTTTATTCTCTTATACCTTTGTATTAGAGTGTTGTGAGATATAGTTGTTCTGTTATGCTCTTGTATTCGAGTGTTGTGAGATGTAAGTATAGTTAAATGTTTGTTTTGTAAAGTATGAGTGTATTGGAGTTTGGGTTAGTTGAGAGTATATTAGGTGTTTTAACAATTTTCACTAACCAAAACGGCATCTACATCCACACCCTCATCTTGGAATGAAGATTTTTATCCCATGTCATAAGCTCTGAGACAATGACCACTACTATCTAAGTATATGGAATGTGTTTGAATGTAGGCTTCAAAGGTTGAAATGATTGACAATTTATTCAAGCCACTGTTTGATAAGAAGGATGTTCATTCATTTTTGATTTCTAAGTTTTTTCTTAACATAAATTAAGGGAAAATTGCTCCCAAGATTTTTTTCATATCTTAACATATTCATCACTGTATATAAAGATACTGCAGAATAATATCTTAATTTTTCGACAATTTATTCTGTAATAAAAAGATCAAAAATTTAATTTCGGTTTTAGTCACCTAAATTGCGGTTTTGGCTTTCCTTCATTGTAACCTTCAACACCTACATTGTATTGCGTTTAATGGGTAAATTTAGTCTTACATTACTGAAAGATATAACATGTATTGTCTTTATAAGTGAGGATAATTTTCACCTTACAAGCTAGTTTTGTATTATTGAGTTAAGCCCAACAAACGTTTTTAAGAGTTTATAGTCTTGGACCAAATTTTACGGTTATCTAAATGTTATTTTTTTTTTCATGTATGAATGAATTGTGGGGGTTGGTTCAAAATATACAAGTTCTTTGAAGTTTCACGTCGCTTAATTTTGTGTATAAAGAGAGAGTTCAAGGCTATATATAAGATACAAGTTCTTTGAAATTTTACATCACTTAGTTTTGTGAAAGAAGAGGAATTCCAATGTTATATATAGGATTCAAGTTCTTCATTCCAAGATGCAACAGTCAAAAACACTTTAAGCTTGTATTTTACTTTCTTTATTCTCTTATACCTTTGTATTAGAGTGTTGTGAGATATAGTTGTTCTCTTATACTCTTGTATTCGAGTGTTGTGAGATGTAAGTATACCTAAGTGTTTGTTTTGTAAAGTATGAGTGTATTGGAGTTTGGGTTAGTTGAGAGTATATTAGGTGTTCTAACAATTTTCACTAACCAAAACAGCATCTACATCCACACCCTCATCTTGCAATGAAGATTTTTATCCCATGTCATAAGCTCTGAGACAATGACCACTACTATCTAAGTATATGGAACGTGTTTGAACTTAGGCTTCAAAGGTTGAAATGATTGACAATTTGTTCAAGCCACTGTCTGATAAGAAGGATGTTCATTCATTTTTTATTTCTAAGTTTTTTCTTAACATAAATCAAGGGAAAATTGCTCCCAAGATTTTTTTTTTCATATCTTAACATATTCATCACTGTATATAAAGATACTGCAGAATAATATCTTAATTTTTTTGACAACTTATTCTGTAATAAAAAGATCAAAGCTTTAATTTCGGTTTTAGTCACCTAAATTGCGGTTTTGCCTTTCCTTCATTGCAACCTTCAACACCTACATTGTATTGGGTTTTAATGGGTAAATTTAGTCTTACATTACTTAAAGATATAACATGTATTGTCTTTATAAGTGAGGATAATTTTCACCTTACAAGCTAGTTTTGTATTATTGAGTTAAGCCCAACAAAAGTTTTTAAGACTTTATAGTCTTGGACCAAATTTTACGGTTATCTAAATGTTTTTTTTTCATGTATGAATGAATTATTGGGTTGGTTGAAAATATACAAGTTCTTTTAAGTTTCACGTCGCTTAATTTTGTGTATAAAGAGAGAGTTCAAGGCTATATATAAGTTACAAGTTCTTTGAAGTTTTACATCACTAGTTTTGTGAAAGAAGAGGAATTCCAATGTTATATATAGGATTCAAGTTCTTCATTCCAAGATGCAACAGTCAAAAAGACTTTAAGCTTGTATTTGACTTTCTTTATTCCCTTATACTTTTGTATTAGAGTGTTGTCAGATATAGTTGTTCTCTTATACTCTTGTATTCGAGTGTTGTGAGATGTAAGTATAGTTAAATGTTTGTTTTGTAAAGTATCAGTGTATTGGAGTTTGGGTTAGTTGAGAGTATATTAGGGGTTTTAACAATTTTCACTAATCAAAACGGCATCTACATCCACACCCTCATCTTGTTATGAAGATTTTTATCCCATGTCATAAGCTCTGAGGCAATGACCACTAATATCTAAGTATATGGAAAGTGTGTTAAATTAGGCTTCAAAGGTTGAAATGATTGACAATTTGTTCAAGCCACTGTCTGATAAGAAGGATGTTCATTCATTTTTGATTTCTAAGTTTTTTCTTAACATAAATTAAGGGAAAATTGCTCCCAAGATTATTTTCATATCTTAATATATTCATCACTGTATATAAAGATACTGCAGAATAATATCTTAATTTTTTCGACAACTTATTCTGTAATAAAAAGATCAAAGTTTTAATTTCGGTTTTAGTCACCTAAATTGTGGATTTGGCTTTCCTTCATTGCAACCTTCAACACTTAAATTGTATTGGGTTTTAATGGGTAAATTTAGTCTTACATTACGTAAAGATATAACATGTATTGTCTTTATAAGTGAGGATAATTTTCACCTTACAAGCTAGTTTTGTATTATTGAGTTAAGCCCAACAAAAGTTTTTAAGACTTTATATTCTTGGACCAAATTTTAAGGTTATCTAAATGTTTTTTTTTCATGTATGAATGAATTGTTGGAGTTGGTTGAAAATATACAAGTTCTTTGAAGTTTCATGTCTCTTAATTTTGTGTATAAAGAGAGAGTTCAAGGCTATATATAAGATACAAGTTCTTTGAAGTTTTACATCACTTAGTTTTGTAAAAGAAGAGGAATTCGATTGTTATATATAGGATTCAAGTTCTTCATTCCAAGATGCAACAGTCAAAAACACTTTAAGCTTGTATTTGACTTTCTTTATTCTCTTATACCTTTGTATTAGAGTGTTGTGAGATATAGTTGTTCTCTTATGCTCTTGTATTCGAGTGTTGTGAGATGTAAGTATAGTTAAATGTTTGTTTTGTAAAGTATGAGTGTATTGGAGTTTGGGTTAGTTGAGAGTATATTAGGTGTTTTAACAATTTTCACTAACCAAAACGGCATCTACATCCACACCCTCATCTTGGAATGAAGATTTTTATCCCATGTCATAAGCTCTGAGACAATGACCACTACTATCTAAGTATATGGAATGTGTTTGAATGTAGGCTTCAAAGGTTGAAATGATTGACAATTTATTCAAGCCACTGTTTGATAAGAAGGATGTTCATTCATTTTTGATTTCTAAGTTTTTTCTTAACATAAATTAAGGGAAAATTGCTCCCAAGATTTTTTTCATATCTTAACATATTCATCACTGTATATAAAGATACTGCAGAATAATATCTTAATTTTTCGACAATTTATTCTGTAATAAAAAGATCAAAAATTTAATTTCGGTTTTAGTCACCTAAATTGCGGTTTTGGCTTTCCTTCATTGTAACCTTCAACACCTACATTGTATTGCGTTTAATGGGTAAATTTAGTCTTACATTACTGAAAGATATAACATGTATTGTCTTTATAAGTGAGGATAATTTTCACCTTACAAGCTAGTTTTGTATTATTGAGTTAAGCCCAACAAACGTTTTTAAGAGTTTATAGTCTTGGACCAAATTTTACGGTTATCTAAATGTTATTTTTTTTTCATGTATGAATGAATTGTGGGGGTTGGTTCAAAATATACAAGTTCTTTGAAGTTTCACGTCGCTTAATTTTGTGTATAAAGAGAGAGTTCAAGGCTATATATAAGATACAAGTTCTTTGAAATTTTACATCACTTAGTTTTGTGAAAGAAGAGGAATTCCAATGTTATATATAGGATTCAAGTTCTTCATTCCAAGATGCAACAGTCAAAAACACTTTAAGCTTGTATTTTACTTTCTTTATTCTCTTATACCTTTGTATTAGAGTGTTGTGAGATATAGTTGTTCTCTTATACTCTTGTATTCGAGTGTTGTGAGATGTAAGTATACTTAAGTGTTTGTTTTGTAAAGTATGAGTGTATTGGAGTTTGGGTTAGTTGAGAGTATATTAGGTGTTCTAACAATTTTCACTAACCAAAACAGCATCTACATCCACACCCTCATCTTGCAATGAAGATTTTTATCCCATGTCATAAGCTCTGAGACAATGACCACTACTATCTAAGTATATGGAACGTGTTTGAACTTAGGCTTCAAAGGTTGAAATGATTGACAATTTGTTCAAGCCACTGTCTGATAAGAAGGATGTTCATTCATTTTTTATTTCTAAGTTTTTTCTTAACATAAATCAAGGGAAAATTGCTCCCAAGATTTTTTTTTTCATATCTTAACATATTCATCACTGTATATAAAGATACTACAGAATAATATCTTAATTTTTTTGACAACTTATTCTGTAATAAAAAGATCAAAGCTTTAATTTCGGTTTTAGTCACCTAAATTGCGGTTTTGCCTTTCCTTCATTGCAACCTTCAACACCTACATTGTATTGGGTTTTAATGGGTAAATTTAGTCTTACATTACTTAAAGATATAACATGTATTGTCTTTATAAGTGAGGATAATTTTCACCTTACAAGCTAGTTTTGTATTATTGAGTTAAGCCCAACAAAAGTTTTTAAGACTTTATAGTCTTGGACCAAATTTTACGGTTATCTAAATGTTTTTTTTTCATGTATGAATGAATTGTTGGGTTGGTTGAAAATATACAAGTTCTTTTAAGTTTCACGTCGCTTAATTTTGTGTATAAAGAGAGAGTTCAAGGCTATATATAAGTTACAAGTTCTTTGAAGTTTTACATCACTAGTTTTGTGAAAGAAGAGGAATTCCAATGTTATATATAGGATTCAAGTTCTTCAATCCAAGATGCAACAGTCAAAAACACTTTAAGCTTGTATTTGACTTTCTTTATTCTCTTATACCTTTGTATTAGAGTGTTGTGAGATATAGTTGTTCTCTTATGCTCTTGTATTCGAGTGTTGTGAGATGTAAGTATAGTTAAATGTTTGTTTTGTAAAGTATGAGTGTATTGGAGTTTGGGTTAGTTGAGAGTATATTAGGTGTTTTAACAATTTTCACTAACCAAAACGGAATCTACATCCACACCCTCATCTTGGAATGAAGATTTTTATCCCATGTCATAAGCTCTGAGACAATGACCACTACTATCTAAGTATATGGAATGTGTTTGAATGTAGGCTTCAAAGGTTGAAATGATTGACAATTTATTCAAGCCACTGTTTGATAAGAAGGATGTTCATTCATTTTTGATTTCTAAGTTTTTTCTTAACATAAATTAAGGGAAAATTGCTCCCAAGATTTTTTTCATATCTTAACATATTCATCACTGTATATAAAGATACTGCAGAATAATATCTTAATTTTTCGACAATTTATTCTGTAATAAAAAGATCAAAAATTTAATTTCGGTTTTAGTCACCTAAATTGCGGTTTTGGCTTTCCTTCATTGTAACCTTCAACACCTACATTGTATTGCGTTTAATGGGTAAATTTAGTCTTACATTACTGAAAGATATAACATGTATTGTCTTTATAAGTGAGGATAATTTTCACCTTACAAGCTAGTTTTGTATTATTGAATTAAGTCCAACAAACGTTTTTAAGAGTTTATAGTCTTGGACCAAATTTTACGGTTATCTAAATGTTATTTTTTTTTCATGTATGAATGAATTGTGGGGGTTGGTTCAAAATATACAAGTTCTTTGAAGTTTCACGTCGCTTAATTTTGTGTATAAAGAGAGAGTTCAAGGCTATATATAAGATACAAGTTCTTTGAAATTTTACATCACTTAGTTTTGTGAAAGAAGAGGAATTCCAATGTTATATATAGGATTCAAGTTCTTCATTCCAAGATGCAACAGTCAAAAACACTTTAAGCTTGTATTTTACTTTCTTTATTCTCTTATACCTTTGTATTAGAGTGTTGTGAGATATAGTTGTTCTCTTATACTCTTGTATTCGAGTGTTGTGAGATGTAAGTATACTTAAGTGTTTGTTTTGTAAAGTATGAGTGTATTGGAGTTTGGGTTAGTTGAGAGTATATTAGGTGTTCTAACAATTTTCACTAACCAAAACAGCATCTACATCCACACCCTCATCTTGCAATGAAGATTTTTATCCCATGTCATAAGCTCTGAGACAATGACCACTACTATCTAAGTATATGGAACGTGTTTGAACTTAGGCTTCAAAGGTTGAAATGATTGACAATTTGTTCAAGCCACTGTCTGATAAGATGGATGTTCATTCATTTTTTATTTCTAAGTTTTTTCTTAACATAAATCAAGGGAAAATTGCTCCCAAGATTTTTTTTTTCATATCTTAACATATTCATCACTGTATATAAAGATACTGCAGAATAATATCTTAATTTTTTTGACAACTTATTCTGTAATAAAAAGATCAAAGCTTTAATTTCGGTTTTAGTCACCTAAATTGCGGTTTTGCCTTTCCTTCATTGCAACCTTCAACACCTACATTGTATTGGGTTTTAATGGGTAAATTTAGTCTTACATTACTTAAAGATATAACATGTATTGTCTTTATAAGTGAGGATAATTTTCACCTTACAAGCTAGTTTTGTATTATTGAGTTAAGCCCAACAAAAGCTTTTAAGACTTTATAGTCTTGGACCAAATTTTACGGTTATCTAAATGTTTTTTTATCATGTATGAATGAATTGTTGGGTTGGTTGAAAATATACAAGTTCTTTTAAGTTTCACGTCGCTTAATTTTGTGTATAAAGAGAGAGTTCAAGGCTATATATAAGTTACAAGTTCTTTGAAGTTTTACATCACTAGTTTTGTGAAAGAAGAGGAATTCCAATGTTATATATAGGATTCAAGTTCTTCATTCCAAGATGCAACAGTCAAAAACACTTTAAGCTTGTATTTGACTTTCTTTATTCCCTTATACTTTTGTATTAGAGTGTTGTCAGATATAGTTGTTCTCTTATACTCTTGTATTCGAGTGTTGTGAGATGTAAGTATAGTTAAATGTTTGTTTTGTAAAGTATCAGTGTATTGGAGTTTGGGTTAGTTGAGAGTATATTAGGGGTTTTAACAATTTTCACTAATCAAAACGGCATCTACATCCACACCCTCATCTTGTTATGAAGATTTTTACCCATGCCATAAGCTCTGAGGCAATGACCACTAATATCTAAGTATATGGAAAGTGTGTTAAATTAGGCTTCAAAGGTTGAAATGATTGACAATTTGTTCAAGCCACTGTCTGATAAGAAGGATGTTCATTCATTTTTGATTTCTAAGTTTTTTCTTAACATAAATTAAGGGAAAATTGCTCCCAAGATTATTTTCATATCTTAATATATTCATCACTGTATATAAAGATACTGCAGAATAATATCTTAATTTTTTCGACAACTTATTCTGTAATAAAAAGATCAAAGTTTTAATTTCGGTTTTAGTCACCTAAATTGTGGATTTGGCTTTCCTTCATTGCAACCTTCAACACTTAAATTGTATTGGGTTTTAATGGGTAAATTTAGTCTTACATTACGTAAAGATATAACATGTATTGTCTTTATAAGTGAGGATAATTTTCACCTTACAAGCTAGTTTTGTATTATTGAGTTAAGCCCAACAAAAGTTTTTAAGACTTTATATTCTTGGACCAAATTTTAAGGTTATCTAAATGTTTTTTTTTTTCATGTATGAATGAATTGTTGGAGTTGGTTGAAAATATACAAGTTCTTTGAAGTTTCATGTCTCTTAATTTTGTGTATAAAGAGAGAGTTCAAGGCTATATATAAGATACAAGTTCTTTGAAGTTTTACATCACTTAGTTTTGTAAAAGAAGAGGAATTCGATTGTTATATATAGGATTCAAGTTCTTCATTCCAAGATGCAACAGTCAAAAACACTTTAAGCTTGTATTTGACTTTCTTTATTCTCTTATACTTTTGTATTAGAGTGTTGTGAGATATAGTTGTTCTCTTATGCTCTTGTATTCGAGTGTTGTGAGATGTAAGTATAGTTAAATGTTTGTTTTGTAAAGTATGAGTGTATTGGAGTTTGGGTTAGTTGAGAGTATATTAGGTGTTTTAACAATTTTCACTAACCAAAACGGCATCTACATCCACACCCTCATCTTGGAATGAAGATTTTTATCCCATGTCATAAGCTCTGAGACAATGACCACTACTATCTAAGTATATGGAATGTGTTTGAATGTAGGCTTCAAAGGTTGAAATGATTGACAATTTATTCAAGCCACTGTTTGATAAGAAGGATGTTCATTCATTTTTGATTTCTAAGTTTTTTCTTAACATAAATTAAGGTAAAATTGCTCCCAAGATTTTTTTCATATCTTAACATATTCATCACTGTATATAAAGATACTGCAGAATAATATCTTAATTTTTCGACAATTTATTCTGTAATAAAAAGATCAAAAATTTAATTTCGGTTTTAGTCACCTAAATTGCGGTTTTGGCTTTCCTTCATTGTAACCTTCAACACCTACATTGTATTGCGTTTAATGGGTAAATTTAGTCTTACATTACTGAAAGATATAACATGTATTGTCTTTATAAGTGAGGATAATTTTCACCTTACAAGCTAGTTTTGTATTATTGAGTTAAGCCCAACAAACGTTTTTAAGAGTTTATAGTCTTGGACCAAATTTTACGGTTATCTAAATGTAATTTTTTTTTCATGTATGAATGAATTGTGGGGGTTGGTTCAAAATATACAAGTTCTTTGAAGTTTCACGTCGCTTAATTTTGTGTATAAAGAGAGAGTTCAAGGCTATATATAAGATACAAGTTCTTTGAAATTTTACATCACTTAGTTTTGTGAAAGAAGAGGAATTCCAATGTTATATATAGGATTCAAGTTCTTCATTCCAAGATGCAACAGTCAAAAACACTTTAAGCTTGTATTTTACTTTCTTTATTCTCTTATACCTTTGTATTAGAGTGTTGTGAGATATAGTTGTTCTCTTATACTCTTGTATTCGAGTGTTGTGAGATGTAAGTACACTTAAGTGTTTGTTTTGTAAAGTATAAGTGTATTGGAGTTTGGGTTAGTTGAGAGTATATTAGGTGTTCTAACAATTTTCACTAACCAAAACAGCATCTACATCCACACCCTCATCTTGCAATGAAGATTTTTATCCCATGTCATAAGCCCTGAGACAATGACCACTACTATCTAAGTATATGGAACGTGTTTGAACTTAGGCTTCAAAGGTTGAAATGATTGACAATTTGTTCAAGCCACTGTCTGATAAGAAGGATGTTCATTCATTTTTTATTTCTAAGTTTTTTCTTAACATAAATCAAGGGAAAATTGCTCCCAAGATTTTTTTTTTCATATCTTAACATATTCATCACTGTATATAAAGATACTACAGAATAATATCTTAATTTTTTTGACAACTTATTCTGTAATAAAAAGATCAAAGCTTTAATTTCGGTTTTAGTCACCTAAATTGCGGTTTTGCCTTTCCTTCATTGCAACCTTCAACACCTACATTGTATTGGGTTTTAATGGGTAAATTTAGTCTTACATTACTTAAAGATATAACATGTATTGTCTTTATAAGTGAGGATAATTTTCACCTTACAAGCTAGTTTTGTATTATTGAGTTAAGCCCAACAAAAGTTTTTAAGACTTTATAGTCTTGGACCAAATTTTACGGTTATCTAAATGTTTTTTTTTCATGTATGAATGAATTGTTGGGTTGGTTGAAAATATACAAGTTCTTTTAAGTTTCACGTCGCTTAATTTTGTGTATAAAGAGAGAGTTCAAGGCTATATATAAGTTACAAGTTCTTTGAAGTTTTACATCACTAGTTTTGTGAAAGAAGAGGAATTCCAATGTTATATATAGGATTCAAGTTCTTCATTCCAAGATGCAACAGTCAAAAACACTTTAAGCTTGTATTTGACTTTCTTTATTCTCTTATACCTTTGTATTAGAGTGTTGTGAGATATAGTTGTTCTCTTATGCTCTTGTATTCGAGTGTTGTGAGATGTAAGTATAGTTAAATGTTTGTTTTGTAAAGTATGAGTGTATTGGAGTTTGGGTTAGTTGAGAGTATATTAGGTGTTTTAACAATTTTCACTAACCAAAACGGCATCTACATCCACACCCTCATCTTGGAATGAAGATTTTTATCCCATGTCATAAGCTCTGAGACAATGACCACTACTATCTAAGTATATGGAATGTGTTTGAATGTAGGCTTCAAAGGTTGAAATGATTGACAATTTATTCAAGCCACTGTTTGATAAGAAGGATGTTCATTCATTTTTGATTTCTAAGTTTTTTCTTAACATAAATTAAGGGAAAATTGCTCCCAAGATTTTTTTCATATCTTAACATATTCATCACTGTATATAAAGATACTGCAGAATAATATCTTAATTTTTCGACAATTTATTCTGTAATAAAAAGATCAAAAATTTAATTTCGGTTTTAGTCACCTAAATTGCGGTTTTGGCTTTCCTTCATTGTAACCTTCAACACCTACATTGTATTGCGTTTAATGGGTAAATTTAGTCTTACATTACTGAAAGATATAACATGTATTGTCTTTATAAGTGAGGATAATTTTCACCTTACAAGCTAGTTTTGTATTATTGAGTTAAGCCCAACAAACGTTTTTAAGAGTTTATAGTCTTGGACCAAATTTTACGGTTATCTAAATGTTATTTTTTTTTCATGTATGAATGAATTGTGGGGGTTGGTTCAAAATATACAAGTTCTTTGAAGTTTCACGTCGCTTAATTTTGTGTATAAAGAGAGAGTTCAAGGCTATATATAAGATACAAGTTCTTTGAAATTTTACATCACTTAGTTTTGTGAAAGAAGAGGAATTCCAATGTTATATATAGGATTCAAGTTCTTCATTCCAAGATGCAACAGTCAAAAACACTTTAAGCTTGTATTTTACTTTCTTTATTCTCTTATACCTTTGTATTAGAGTGTTGTGAGATATAGTTGTTCTCTTATACTCTTGTATTCGAGTGTTGTGAGATGTAAGTATACTTAAGTGTTTGTTTTGTAAAGTATGAGTGTATTGGAGTTTGGGTTAGTTGAGAGTATATTAGGTGTTCTAACAATTTTCACTAACCAAAACAGCATCTACATCCACACCCTCATCTTGCAATGAAGATTTTTATCCCATGTCATAAGCTCTGAGACAATGACCACTACTATCTAAGTATATGGAACGTGTTTGAACTTAGGCTTCAAAGGTTGAAATGATTGACAATTTGTTCAAGCCACTGTCTGATAAGAAGGATGTTCATTCATTTTTTATTTCTAAGTTTTTTCTTAACATAAATCAAGGGAAAATTGCTCCCAAGATTTTTTTTTTCATATCTTAACATATTCATCACTGTATATAAAGATACTGCAGAATAATATCTTAATTTTTTTGACAACTTATTCTGTAATAAAAAGATCAAAGCTTTAATTTCGGTTTTAGTCACCTAAATTGCGGTTTTGCCTTTCCTTCATTGCAACCTTCAACACCTACATTGTATTGGGTTTTAATGGGTAAATTTAGTCTTACATTACTTAAAGATATAACATGTATTGTCTTTATAAGTGAGGATAATTTTCACCTTACAAGCTAGTTTTGTATTATTGAGTTAAGCCCAACAAAAGTTTTTAAGACTTTATAGTCTTGGACCAAATTTTACGGTTATCTAAATGTTTTTTTTTCATGTATGAATGAATTGTTGGGTTGGTTGAAAATATACAAGTTCTTTTAAGTTTCACGTCGCTTAATTTTGTGTATAAAGAGAGAGTTCAAGGCTATATATAAGTTACAAGTTCTTTGAAGTTTTACATCACTAGTTTTGTGAAAGAAGAGGAATTCCAATGTTATATATAGGATTCAAGTTCTTCATTCCAAGATGCAACAGTCAAAAACACTTTAAGCTTGTATTTGACTTTCTTTATTCCCTTATACTTTTGTATTAGAGTGTTGTCAGATATAGTTGTTCTCTTATACTCTTGTATTCGAGTGTTGTGAGATGTAAGTATAGTTAAATGTTTGTTTTGTAAAGTATCAGTGTATTGGAGTTTGGGTTAGTTGAGAGTATATTAGGGGTTTTAACAATTTTCACTAATCAAAACGGCATCTACATCCACACCCTCATCTTGTTATGAAGATTTTTATCCCATGTCATAAGCTCTGAGGCAATGACCACTAATATCTAAGTATATGGAAAGTGTGTTAAATTAGGCTTCAAAGGTTGAAATGATTGACAATTTGTTCAAGCCACTGTCTGATAAGAAGGATGTTCATTCATTTTTGATTTCTAAGTTTTTTCTTAACATAAATTAAGGGAAAATTGCTCCCAAGATTATTTTCATATCTTAATATATTCATCACTGTATATAAAGATACTGCAGAATAATATCTTAATTTTTTCGACAACTTATTCTGTAATAAAAAGATCAAAGTTTTAATTTCGGTTTTAGTCACCTAAATTGTGGATTTGGCTTTCCTTCATTGCAACCTTCAACACTTAAATTGTATTGGGTTTTAATGGGTAAATTTAGTCTTACATTACGTAAAGATATAACATGTATTGTCTTTATAAGTGAGGATAATTTTCACCTTACAAGCTAGTTTTGTATTATTGAGTTAAGCCCAACAAAAGTTTTTAAGACTTTATATTCTTGGACCAAATTTTAAGGTTATCTAAATGTTTTTTTTTCATGTATGAATGAATTGTTGGAGTTGGTTGAAAATATACAAGTTCTTTGAAGTTTCATGTCTCTTAATTTTGTGTATAAAGAGAGAGTTCAAGGCTATATATAAGATACAAGTTCTTTGAAGTTTTACATCACTTAGTTTTGTAAAAGAAGAGGAATTCGATTGTTATATATAGGATTCAAGTTCTTCATTCCAAGATGCAACAGTCAAAAACACTTTAAGCTTGTATTTGACTTTCTTTATTCTCTTATACTTTTGTATTAGAGTGTTGTGAGATATAGTTGTTCTCTTATGCTCTTGTATTCGAGTGTTGTGAGATGTAAGTATAGTTAAATGTTTGTTTTGTAAAGTATGAGTGTATTGGAGTTTGGGTTAGTTGAGAGTATATTAGGTGTTTTAACAATTTTCACTAACCAAAACGGCATCTACATCCACACCCTCATCTTGGAATGAAGATTTTTATCCCATGTCATAAGCTCTGAGACAATGACCACTACTATCTAAGTATATGGAATGTGTTTGAATGTAGGCTTCAAAGGTTGAAATGATTGACAATTTATTCAAGCCACTGTTTGATAAGAAGGATGTTCATTCATTTTTGATTTCTAAGTTTTTTCTTAACATAAATTAAGGGAAAATTGCTCCCAAGATTTTTTTCATATCTTAACATATTCATCACTGTATATAAAGATACTGCAGAATAATATCTTAATTTTTCGACAATTTATTCTGTAATAAAAAGATCAAAAATTTAATTTCGGTTTTAGTCACCTAAATTGCGGTTTTGGCTTTCCTTCATTGTAACCTTCAACACCTACATTGTATTGCGTTTAATGGGTAAATTTAGTCTTACATTACTGAAAGATATAACATGTATTGTCTTTATAAGTAAGGATAATTTTCACCTTACAAGCTAGTTTTATATTATTGAGTTAAGCCCAACAAACGTTTTTAAGAGTTTATAGTCTTGGACCAAATTTTACGGTTATCTAAATGTTATTTTTTTTTCATGTATGAATGAATTGTGGGGGTTGGTTCAAAATATACAAGTTCTTTGAAGTTTCACGTCGCTTAATTTTGTGTATAAAGAGAGAGTTCAAGGCTATATATAAGATACAAGTTCTTTGAAATTTTACATCACTTAGTTTTGTGAAAGAAGAGGAATTCCAATGTTATATATAGGATTCAAGTTCTTCATTCCAAGATGCAACAGTCAAAAACACTTTAAGCTTGTATTTTACTTTCTTTATTCTCTTATACCTTTGTATTAGAGTGTTGTGAGATATAGTTGTTCTCTTATACTCTTGTATTCGAGTGTTGTGAGATGTAAGTATACTTAAGTGTTTGTTTTGTAAAGTATGAGTGTATTGGAGTTTGGGTTAGTTGAGAGTATATTAGGTGTTCTAACAATTTTCACTAACCAAAACAGCATCTACATCCACACCCTCATCTTGCAATGAAGATTTTTATCCCATGTCATAAGCTCTGAGACAATGACCACTACTATCTAAGTATATGGAACATGTTTGAACTTAGGCTTCAAAGGTTGAAATGATTGACAATTTGTTCAAGCCACTGTCTGATAAGAAGGATGTTCATTCATTTTTTATTTCTAAGTTTTTTCTTAACATAAATCAAGGGAAACTTGCTCCCAAGATTTTGTTTTTCATATCTTAACATATTCATCACTGTATATAAAGATACTACAGAATAATATCTTAATTTTTTTGACAACTTATTCTGTAATAAAAAGATCAAAGCTTTAATTTCGGTTTTAGTCACCTAAATTGCGGTTTTGCCTTTCCTTCATTGCAACCTTCAACACCTACATTGTATTGGGTTTTAATGGGTAAATTTAGTCTTACATTACTTAAAGATATAACATGTATTGTCTTTATAAGTGAGGATAATTTTCACCTTACAAGCTAGTTTTGTATTATTGAGTTAAGCCCAACAAACGTTTTTAAGAGTTTATAGTCTTGGACCAAATTTTACGGTTATCTAAATGTTATTTTTTTTTCATGTATGAATGAATTGTGGGGGTTGGTTCAAAATATACAAGTTCTTTGAAGTTTCACGTCGCTTAATTTTGTGTATAAAGAGAGAGTTCAAGGCTATATATAAGATACAAGTTCTTTGAAATTTTACATCACTTAGTTTTGTGAAAGAAGAGGAATTCCAATGTTATATATAGGATTCAAGTTCTCATTCCAAGATGCAACAGTCAAAAACACTTTAAGCTTGTATTTTACTTTCTTTATTCTCTTATACCTTTGTATTAGAGTGTTGTGAGATATAGTTGTTCTCTTATACTCTTGTATTCGAGTGTTGTGAGATGTAAGTATACTTAAGTGTTTGTTTTGTAAAGTATGAGTGTATTGGAGTTTGGGTTAGTTGAGAGTATATTAGGTGTTCTAACAATTTTCACTAACCAAAACAGCATCTACATCCACACCCTCATCTTGCAATGAAGATTTTTATCCCATGTCATAAGCTCTGAGACAATGACCACTACTATCTAAGTATATGGAACGTGTTTGAACTTAGGCTTCAAAGGTTGAAATGATTGACAATTTGTTCAAGCCACTGTCTGATAAGAAGGATGTTCATTCATTTTTGATTTCTAAGTTTTTTCTTAACATAAATTAAGGGAAAATTGCTCCCAAGATTATTTTCATATCTTAATATATTCATCACTGTATATAAAGATACTGCAGAATAATATCTTAATTTTTTCGACAACTTATTCTGTAATAAAAAGATCAAAGTTTTAATTTCGGTTTTAGTCACCTAAATTGTGGATTTGGCTTTCCTTCATTGCAACCTTCAACACTTAAATTGTATTGGGTTTTAATGGGTAAATTTAGTCTTACATTACGTAAAGATATAACATGTATTGTCTTTATAAGTGAGGATAATTTTCACCTTACAAGCTAGTTTTGTATTATTGAGTTAAGCCCAACAAAAGTTTTTAAGACTTTATATTCTTGGACCAAATTTTAAGGTTATCTAAATGTTTTTTTTTCATGTATGAATTAATTGTTGGAGTTGGTTGAAAATATACAAGTTCTTTGAAGTTTCATGTCTCTTAATTTTGTGTATAAAGAGAGAGTTCAAGGCTATATATAAGATACAAGTTCTTTGAAGTTTTACATCACTTAGTTTTGTAAAAGAAGAGGAATTCGATTGTTATATATAGGATTCAAGTTCTTCATTCCAAGATGCAACAGTCAAAAACACTTTAAGCTTGTATTTGACTTTCTTTATTCTCTTATACTTTTGTATTAGAGTGTTGTGAGATATAGTTGTTCTCTTATACTCTTGTATTCGAGTGTTGTGAGATGTAAGTATAGTTAAATGTTTGTTTTGTAAAGTATGAGTGTATTGGAGTTTGGGTTAGTTGAGAGTATATTAGGTGTTTAACAATTTTCACTAACCAAAACGGCATCTACATCCACACCCTCATCTTGGAATGAAGATTTTTAACCCATGTCATAAGCTCTGAGACAATGACCACTACTATCTAAGTATATGGAACGTGTTTGAACTTAGGCTTCAAAGGTTGAAATGATTGACAATTTGTTCAAGCCACTGTCTGATAAGAAGGATGTTCGTTCATTTTTGATTTCTAAGTTTTTTCTTAACATAAATTAAGGGAAAATTGTTCCCAAGATTTTTTTCATATCTTAACATATTCATCACTGTATATAAAGAAGCTGCAGAATAATATATTAAATTTTTCGACAACTTATTCTGTAATAAAAAGATCAAAGTTTTAATTTCGGTTTTAGTCACCTAAATTGCGGGTTTGGCTTTCCTTCATTGCAACCTTCAACACCTACATTGTATTGGGTTTTAATGGGTAAATTTAGTCTTACATTACTTAAAGATATAACATGTATTGTCTTTATAAGTGAGGATAATTTTCACCTTACAAGTTCGTTTTGTATTATTGAGTTAAGCCCAACAAAAGTTTCTAAGACTTTATAGTCTTGGACCAAATTTTATGGTTATCTAAATGTTTTTTTTTCATGTATGAATGAATTGTTGGGGTTGGTTGAAAATATACAAGTTCTTTTAAGTTTCACGTCGCTTAATTTTGTGTACAAAGAGAGAGTTCAAGGCTATATATAAGATACAAGTTCTTTGAAGTTTTACATCACTTAGTTTTGTGAAAGAAGAGGAATTCCAATGTTATATATAGGATTCAAGTTCTTCATTCCAAGATGCAACAGTCAAAAACACTTTAAGCTTGTATTTGACTTTCTTTATTCTCTTATACTTTTGTATTATAGTGTTGTGAGATATAGTTGTTCTCTTATACTCTTGTATTCGAGTGTTGTGAGATGTAAGTATAGTTAAATGTTTGTTTTGTAAAGTATGAGTGTATTAGAGTTTGGGTTAGTTGAGAGTATATTAGGGGTTTTAACAATTTTCACTAACCAAAATGGCATCTACATCCACATCCTCATCTTGTTATGAAGATTTTTATCCCATGTCATAAGCTCTGAGACAATGACCACTACTATCTAAGTATATGGAACGTGTGTTAAATTAGGCTTCAAATGTTGAAATGATTGACAATTTTTCAAGCCACTGTCTGATAAGAAGGATGTTCATTCATTTTTGATTTCTAAGTTTTTTCTTAACATAAATTAAGGGAAAATTGCTCCCAAGATTATTTTCATATCTTAACATATTCATCACTGTATATAAAGATACTGCAGAATAATATCTTAATTTTTTCGACAACTTATTCTGTAATAAAAAGATCAAAGTTTTAATTTCGGTTTTTATCACCTAAATTGCGGGTTTGGCTTTCCTTCATTGCAACCTTCATCACCTACATTGTATTGGGTTTTAATGGGTAAATTTAGTCTTACATTACGTAAAGATATAACATGTTTTGTCTTTATAAGTGAGGATAATTTTCACCTTACAAGTTAGTTTTGTATTATAGAGTTAAGCCCAACAAAAGTTTTTAAGTCTTTATAGTTTTGGACAAAATTTTACGATTATCTAAATGTTATTTTTTTTCATGTATAAATGAACTGTTGGGGTTGGTTGAAAATATACAAGTTCTTTGAAGTTTCACGTCGCTTAATTTTGTATATAAAGAAAGAGTTCAAGGCTATATATAAGATACAATTTCTTTGAAGTTTTACATCACTTGGTTTTGTGAAAGAAGAGGAATTCCAATGTTATATATAGGATTCAAGTTCTTCATTCCAAGATGCAACAGTCAAAAACACATTAGCTTGTATTTGAATTTCTTTATTCTCTTATACTTTT
Source organism: Lathyrus sativus (assembly GCA_963859935.3). Lineage (NCBI taxonomy): Eukaryota > Viridiplantae > Streptophyta > Magnoliopsida > Fabales > Fabaceae > Lathyrus > Lathyrus sativus. The sequence goes on from OZ012741.1 coordinate 547,698,813, forward strand.
GTATTAGATTGTTGTGAGATATAGTTGTTCTCTTATACTCTTGTATTCGAGTGTTGTGTGATGTAAGTATAGTTAAATGTTTGTTTTGTAAAGTATAAGTGTATTGGAGTTTGGGTTAGTTGAGAGTATATTAGGTGTTTTAACAATTTTCACTAATCAAAACGGCATCTACATTCACACCCTCATCTTGGAATGAAGATTTTTATCCCATGTCATAAGCTCTGAGACAATGACCACTACTATCTAAGTATATGGGACATGTTTGAACTTAGGCTTCAAATGTTGAAATGATTGACAATTTGTTTAAGCCACTATCTGATAAGAAGGATGTTCATTCATTTTTTCTTTTTAAGTTTTTTCTTAACATAAATTAAGGGAAAATTGTTCCCAAGATTTTTTTCATATCTTAACATATTCATCACTGTATATAAAGATACTGCAGAATAATATCTTAATTTTTTTGACAACTTATTCTGTAATAAAAAGATCAACGTTTTAATTTCTGTTTTAGTCACCTAAATTGTGGTTTTGGCTTTCCTTCATTGCAACCTTCAACACCTACATTGTATTGGGTTTTAATGGGTAAATTTAGTCTTACATTACTTAAAGATATAACATGTATTGTCTTTATAAGTGAGGATAATTTTCACCTTACAAGCTAGTTTTGTATTATTGAGTTAAGCCCAACAAACGTTTTTAAGACTTTATAGTCTTGGACCAAATTTTACGGTTATCTAAATGTTTTTTTTTTCATGTATGAATGAATTATTGGGGATGGTTGAAAATATACAAGTTGTTTTAAGTTTCACGTCGCTTAATTTTGTGTATAAAGAGAGAGTTCAAGGCTATATATAAGATACAAGTTCTTTGAAGTTTTACATCCCTTAGTTTTGTGAAAGAAGAGGAATTCCAATGTTATATATAGGATTCAAGTTCTTCATTCCAAGATGCAACAGTCAAATACACTTTTAGCTTGTATTTAACTTTCTTTATTCTCTTATACTTTTGTATTACAGTGTTGTGAGATATAGTTGTTCTCTTATACTCCTGTACTCGAGTGTTGTGAGATGTAAGTATAGTTAAATATTTGTTTTGTAAAGTATGAGTGTATTGGAGTTTGGGTTAGTTGTGAGTATATTAGGTGTTTTAACAATTTTCACTAACAAAACGGCATCTACATCCACACCCTCATCTTCGAATGAAGTTTTTTATCCCATGTCATAAGCTCTAAGACAATGACCACTACTATCTAAGTATATGGAACGTGTTTGAACTTAGGCTTCAAAGGTTGAAATGATTGAAAATTTGTTCAAGCCACTGTCTGACATGAAGGATGTTCATTCATTTTTGATTTCTAAGTTTTTTCTTAATATAAATTAAGGGAAAATTGTTCCCAAGATATTTTTCATATCTTAACATATTCATCACTGTATATAAAGATACTGCAGAATAATATATTAAATTTTTCGACAACTTATTCTGTAATAAAAAGATCAAAGTTTTATTTTCGGTTTTCGTCACCTAAATTGCGGGTTTGGCTTTCCTTCATTGCAACCTTCAACACCTACATTGTATTGGGTTTGTATGGGTAAATTTAGTCTTACATTACTTAAAGATATAACATGTATTGTCATTATAAGTGAGGATAATTTTCACCTTACAAGCTAGTTTTGTATTATTGAGTTAAGCCCAACAAAATTTTTTAAGACTTTATAGTCTTGGACCAAATTTTAAGGTTATCGAAATGTTTTTTTTTCATGTATGAATGAATTGTTGGGGTTGGTTGAAAATATACAAGTTCTTTTAAGTTTCACGTCGCTTAATTTTGTGTATAAAGAGAGAGTTCAAGGCTATATATAAGATACAAGTTCTTTGAAGTTTTACATCACTTAGTTTTGTGAAAGAAGAGGAATTCCAATGTTATATATAGGATTCAAGTTCTTCATTCCAAGATGCAACAGTCAAAAACACTTTAAGCTTGTATTTGACTTTCTTTATTCTCTTATACTTTTGTATTAGAGTGTTGTGAGATATAGTTGTTCTCTTATACTCTTGTATTCGAGTTTTGTGAGATGTAAGTATAGTTAAATATTTGTTTTGTAAAGTATAAGTGTATTTGAGTTTAGGTTAGTTGAGAGTATATTAGGTGTTTTAACAATTTTAACTAACCATAACGGCATCTACATCCACACCCTCATCTTGGAATGAAGATTTTTATCCCATGTCATAAGCTTTGAGAAAATGACCACTACTATCTAAGTATATGGAACGTGTTTGAACTTAGGCTTCAAAGGTTGAAATGATTGACAATTTGTTCAAGCCACTGTCTGATAAGAAGGATGTTCATTCATTTTTGATTTCTAAGTTTTTTCTTAACATAAATTAAGGGAAAATTGCTCCCAAGATTTTTTTCATATCTTAACGTATTCATCATTGTATATAAAGATACTGCAGAATAATATCTTAATTTATACGACAACTTATTCTGTAATAAAAAGATCAAAGTTTTAATTTCGGTTTTAGTCACCTAAATTGCGGTTTTGGCTTTCCTTCATTGCAACTTTCAACACCTACATTGTACTGGGTTTTAATGGGTAAATTTAGTCTTACATTACTGAAAGATATAACATGTATTGTCTTTATAAGTGAGGATAATTTTCACCTTACAAGCTAGTTTTGTATTATTGAGTTAAGCCCAACAAACGTTTTTAAGAGTTTATAGTCTTGGACCAATTTTACGGTTATCTAAATGTTATTTTTTTTTCATGTATGAATGAATTGTTGGGGTTGGTTCAAAATATACAAGTTCTTTGAAGTTTCACGTCGCTTAATTTTGTGTATAAAAGAGAGAGTTCAAGACTATATATAAGATACAAGTTCTTTGAAGTTTTACATCACTTAGTTTTGTGAAAGAAGAGGAATTCCAATGTTATATATAGGATTCAAGTTCTTCATTCCAAGATGCAACAGTCAAATACACTTTAAGCTTGTATTTGACTTTCTTTATTCTCTTATACCTTTGTATTAGAGTGTTGTGAGATATAGTTGTTCTCTTATACTCTTGTATTCGAGTGTTGTGAGATGTAAGTATAGTTAAATGTTTGTTTTGTAAAGTATGAGTGTATTGGAGTTTGGGTTAGTTGAGAGTATATTAGGTGTTTTAACAATTTTCACTAACCAAAACGGCATCTACATCCACACCCTCATCTTGGAATGAAGATTTTTATCCCATGTCATAAGCTCTGAGACAATGACCACTACTATCTAAGTATATGGAACGTGTTTGAATGTAGGCTTCAAAGGTTGAAATGATTGACAATTTATTCAAGCCACTGTCTGATAAGAAGGATGTTCATTCATTTCTGATTTCTAAGTTTTTTCTTAACATAAATTAAGGGAAAATTGCTCCCAAGATTTTTTTCATATCTTAACATATTCAGCACTGTATATAAAGATACTGCAGAATAATATCTTAATTTTTCGACAATTTATTCTGTAATAATAAGATCAAAAATTTAATTTCGGTTTTAGTCACCTAAATTGCGGTTTTGGCTTTCCTTCATTGTAACCTTCAACACCTACATTGTATTGGGTTTTAATGGGTAAATTTAGTCTTACATTACTGAAAGATATAACATGTATTGTCTTTATAAGTGAGGATAATTTTCACCTTACAAGCTAGTTTTGTATTATTGAGTTAAGCCCAACAAACGTTTTTAAGAGTTTATAGTCTTGGACCAAATTTTACGGTTATCTAAATGTTATTTTTTTTTCATGTATGAATGAATTGTGGGGGTTGGTTCAAAATATACAAGTTCTTTGAAGTTTCACGTCGCTTAATTTTGTGTATAAAGAGAGAGTTCAAGGCTATATATAAGATACAAGTTCTTTGAAATTTTACATCACTTAGTTTTGTGAAAGAAGAGGAATTCCAATGTTATATATAGGATTCAAGTTCTTCATTCCAAGATGCAACAGTCAAAAACACTTTAAGTTTGTATTTTACTTTCTTTATTCTCTTATACCTTTGGATTAGAGTGTTGTGAGATATAGTTGTTCTCTTATACTCTTGTATTCGAGTGTTGTGTGATGTAAGTATACTTAAGTGTTTGTTTTGTAAAGTATGAGTGTATTGGAGTTTGGGTTAGTTGAGAGTATATTAGGTGTTCTAACAATTTTCACTAACCAAAACAGCGTCTACATCCACACCCTCATCTTGGAATGAAGATTTTTATCCCATGTCATAAGCTCTGAGACAATGACCACTACTATCTAAGTATATGGAACGTGTTTGAACTTAGGCTTCAAAGGTTGAAATGATTGACAATTTGTTCAAGCCACTGTCTGATAAGAAGGATGTTCATTCATTTTTTATTTCTATGTTTTTTCTTAACATAAATTAAGGGAAAATTTCTCCCAAGATTTTTTTCATATCTTAACATATTCATCACTGTATATAAAGATACTGCAGAATAATATCTTAATGTTTTCGACAACTTATTCTGTAATAAAAAGATCAAAGTTTTAATTTCGGTTTTAGTCACCTAAATTGCGGTTTTGCATTTCCTTCATTGCAACCTTCAACACCTACATTGTATTGGGTTTTAATGGGTAAATTTAGTCTTACATTACGTAAAGATATAACATGTAATGTCTTTATAAGTGAGGATAATTTTCACCTTACAAGCTAGTTTAGTATTATTGAGTTAAGCCCAACAAAAGTTTTTAAGTCTTTATAGTCTTGGACCAAATTTTACGATTATCTAAATGTTATTTTTTTTCATGTATAAATGAATTGTTGGGGTTGGTTGAAAATATATAAGTTCTTTGAAGTTTCACGTCGCTTAATTTGGTGTATAAAGAGAGAGTTCAAGGCTATATATAAGATACAAGTTCTTTAAAGTTTTGCATCACTTAGTTTGGTGAAAGAAGAGGAATTGCAATGTTATATATAGGATTCAAGTTCTTCATTCCAAGATGCAACAGTCAAAAACACTTTAAGCTTGTATTTGAATTTCTTTATTCTCTTATACTTTGGTATTAGAGTGTTGTGAGATATAGTTGTTCTCTTATACTCTTGTATTCGAGTGTTGTGAGATGTAAGTATAGTTAAATGTTTGTTTTGTAAAGTATGAGTGTATTGGAGTTTGGGTTAGTTGAGAGTATATTAGGTGTTTTAACAATTTTCACTAACCAAAATGGCATCTACATCCACACCCTCATCTTGGAATGAAGATTTTTATCCCATGTCATAAGCTCTGAGACAATGACCACTACTATCTAAGTATATGGAACGTGTGTTAAATTAGGCTTCAAAGGTTGAAATGATTAACAATTTGTTCAAGCCACTGTCTGATAAGAAGGATGTTCATTCATTTTTGATTTCTAAGATTTTTCTTAACATAAATTAAGGGAAAATTGCTCCCAAGATTTTTTTCATATCTTAACATATTCATCACTGTATATAAAGATACTGCAGAATAAAATCTTAATTATTTGACAATTTATTCTGTAATAAAAAGATAAAAGTTTTAATTTCGATTTTAGTCACCTAAATTGCGGTTTTGGCTTTCCTTCATTGCAACCTTCAACACCTACATTATATTGGGTTTTAATGGGTAAATTTAGTCTTACATTACTGAAAGATATAACATGTATTGTCTTTATAAGTGAGGATAATTTTCACCTTACAAGCTAGTTTTGTATTATTGAGTTAAGCCCAACAAACGTTTTTAAGAGTTTATAGTCTTGGACCAAATTTTACGGTTATCTAAATGTTATTTTTTTTTCATGTATGAATGAATTGTTGGGGTTGGTTCAAAATATACAAGTTCTTTGAAGTTTCACGTCGCTTAATTTTGTGTATAAAAGAGAGAGTTCAAGACTATATATAAGATACAAGTTCTTTGAAGTTTTACATCACTTAGTTTTGTGAAAGAAGAGGAATTCCAATGTTATATATAGGATTCAAGTTCTTCATTCCAGGATGCAATAGTCAAAAACACTTTAAGCTTGTATTTGACTTTCTTTATTCTCTTATACTTTTGTATTATAGTGTTGTGAGATATAGTTGTTCTCTTATACTCTTGTATTCGAGTGTTGTGAGATGTAAGTATAGTTAAATGTTTGTTTTGTAAAGTATGAGTGTATTAGAGTTTGGGTTAGTTGAGAGTATATTAGGGGTTTTAACAATTTTCACTAACCAAAACGGCATCTACATCCACACCCTCATCTTGTTATGAAGATTTTTATCCCATGTCATAAGCTCTGAGACAATGACCACTACTATCTAAGTATATCATCTTGTTATGAAGATTTTTATCCCATGTCATAAGCTCTGAGACAATGACCACTACTATCTAAGTATATGGAACGTGTGTTAAATTAGGCTTCAAATGTTGAAATGATTGACAATTTTTCAAGCCACTGTCTGATAAGAAGGATGTTCATTCATTTTTGATTTCTAAGTTTTTTCTTAACATAAATTAAGGGAAAATTGCTCCCAAGATTTTTTTCATATCTTAACATATTCATCACTGTATATAAAGATACTGCAGAATAATATCTTAATTTTTTGACAATTTATTCTGTAATAAAAAGATCAAAAATTTAATTTCGGTTTTAGTCACATAAATTGCGGTTTTGCCTTTCCTTCATTGCAACCTTCAACACCTACATTGTATTGGGTTTTAATGGGTAAATTTAGTCTTACATTACGTAAAGATATAACATGTTTTGTCTTTATAAGTGAGGATAATTTTCACCTTACAAGTTAGTTTTGTATTATAGAGTTAAGCCCAACAAAAGTTTTTAAGTCTTTATAGTTTTGGACAAAATTTTACGATTACCTAAATGTTATTTTTTTTCATGTATAAATGAACTGTTGGGGTTGGTTGAAAATATACAAGTTCTTTGAAGTTTCACGTCGCTTAATTTTGTATATAAATAGAGAGTTCAAGGTTATATATAAGATACAATATCTTTGAAGTTTTACATCACTTGGTTTTGTGGAAGAAGAGGAATTGCAATGTTATATATAGGATTCAAGTTCTTCATTCCAAGATGCAACAGTCAAAAACACTTTAAGCTTGTATTTGAACTTCTTTATTCTCTTATACTTTTGTATTAGAGTGTTGTGAGATATAGTTGTTCTCTTATACTCTTGTATTCGAGTGTTGTGAGATGTAAGTATAGTTAAATGTTTGTTTTGTAAAGTATGAGTGTATTGGAGTTTGGGTTAGTTGAGAGTATATTAGGTGTTTTAACAATTTTCACTAATCAAAACGGCATCTACATTCACACCCTCATCTTGGAATGAAGATTTTTATCCCATGTCATAAGCTCTGAGACAATGACCACTACTATCTAAGTATATGGGACATGTTTGAACTTAGGCTTCAAATGTTGAAATGATTGACAATTTGTTCAAGCCACTATCTGATAAGAAGGATGTTCATTCATTTTTTCTTTTTAAGTTTTTTCTTAACATAAATTAAGGGAAAATTGTTCCCAAGATTTTTTTCATATCTTAACATATTCATCACTGTATAGAAAAATACTGCAGAATAATATCTTAATTTTTTAGACAACTTATTCTGTAATAAAAAGATCAACGTTTTAATTTCTGTTTTAGTCACCTAAATTGTGGTTTTGGCTTTCCTTCATTGCAACCTTCAACACCTACATTGTATTGGGTTTTAATGGGTAAATTTAGTCTTACATTACTTAAAGATATAACATGTATTGTCTTTATAAGTGAGGATAATTTTCACCTTACAAGCTAGTTTTGTATTATTGAGTTAAGCCCAACAAACGTTTTTAAGACTTTATAGTCTTGGACCAAATTTTACGGTTATCTAAATGTTTTTTTTTCATGTATGAATGAATTATTGGGGATGGTTGAAAATATACAAGTTGTTTTAAGTTTCACGTCGCTTAATTTTATGTATAAAGAGAGAGTTCAAGGCTATATATAAGATACAAGTTCTTTGAAGTTTTACATCCCTTAGTTTTGTGAAAGAAGAGGAATTCCAATGTTATATATAGGATTCAAGTTCTTCATTCCAAGATGCAACAGTCAAATACACTTTTAGCTTGTATTTAACTTTCTTTATTCTCTTATACTTTTGTATTACAGTGTTGTGAGATATAGTTGTTCTCTTATACTCCTGTACTCGAGTGTTGTGAGATGTAAGTATAGTTAAATATTTGTTTTGTAAAGTATGAGTGTATTGGAGTTTGGGTTAGTTGTGAGTATATTAGGTGTTTTAACAATTTTCACTAACAAAACGGCATCTACATCCACACCCTCATCTTCGAATGAAGTTTTTTATCCCATGTCATAAGCTCTAAGACAATGACCACTGCTATCTAAGTATATGGAACGTGTTTGAACTTAGGCTTCAAAGGTTGAAATGATTGAAAATTTGTTCAAGCCACTGTCTGACATGAAGGATGTTCATTCATTTTTGATTTCTAAGTTTTTTCTTAACATAAATTAAGGGAAAATTGTTCCCAAGATATTTTTCATATCTTAACATATTCATCACTGTATATAAAGATACTGCAGAATAATATATTAAATTTTTCGACAACTTATTCTGTAATAAAAAGATCAAAGTTTTATTTTCGGTTTTCGTCACCTAAATTGCGGGTTTGGCTTTCCTTCATTGCAACCTTCAACACCTACATTGTATTGGGTTTGTATGGGTAAATTTAGTCTTACATTACTTAAAGATATAACATGTATTGTCTTTATAAGTGAGGATAATTTTCACCTTACAAGCTAGTTTTGTATTATTGAGTTAAGCCCAACAAAATTTTTTAAGACTTTATAGTCTTGGACCAAATTTTAAGGTTATCGAAATGTTTTTTTTCATGTATGAATGAATTGTTGGGGTTGGTTGAAAATATACAAGTTCTTTTAAGTTTCACGTCGCTTAATTTTGTGTATAAAGAGAGAGTTCAAGGCTATATATAAGATACAAGTTCTTTGAAGTTTTACATCACTTAGTTTTGTGAAAGAAGAGGAATTCCAATGTTATATATAGGATTCAAGTTCTTCATTTCAAGATGCAACAGTCAAAAACACTTTAATCTTGTATTTGACTTTCTTTATTCTCTTATACTTTTGTATTAGAGTGTTGTGAGATATAGTTGTTCTCTTATACTCTTGTATTCGAGTTTTGTGAGATGTAAGTATAGTTAAATGTTTGTTTTGTAAAGTATGAGTGTATTTGAGTTTAGGTTAGTTGAGAGTATATTAGGTGTTTTAACAATTTTAACTAACCATAACGGCATCTACATCCACACCCTCATCTTGGAATGAAGATTTTTATCCCATGTCATAAGCTTTGAGAAAATGACCACTACTATCTAAGTATATGGAACGTGTTTGAACTTAGGCTTCAAAGATTGAAATGATTGACAATTTGTTCAAGCCACTGTCTGATAAGAAGGATGTTCATTCATTTTTGATTTCTAAGTTTTTTCTTAACATAAATTAAGGGAAAATTGCTCCCAAGATTTTTTTCATATCTTAACGTATTCATCATTGTATATAAAGATACTGCAGAATAATATCTTAATTTTTACGACAACTTATTCTGTAATAAAAAGATCAAACTTTTAATTTCGGTTTTAGTCACCTAAATTGCGGTTTTGGCTTTCCTTCATTGCAACCTTCAACACCTACATTGTACTGGGTTTTAATGGGTAAATTTAGTCTTACATTACTGAAAGATATAACATGTATTGTCTTTATAAGTGAGGATAATTTTCACCTTACAAGCTAGTTTTGTATTATTGAGTTAAGCCCAACAAACGTTTTTAAGAGTTTATAGTCTTGGACCAAATTTTACGGTTATCTAAATGTTATTTTTTTTTCATGTATGAATGAATTGTTGGGGTTGGTTCAAAATATACAAGTTCTTTGAAGTTTCACGTCGCTTAATTTTGTGTATAAAAGAGAGAGTTCAAGACTATATATAAGATACAAGTTCTTTGAAGTTTTACATCACTTAGTTTTGTGAAAGAAGAGGAATTCCAATGTTATATATAGGATTCAAGTTCTTCATTCCAAGATGCAACAGTCAAATACACTTTAAGCTTGTATTTGACTTTCTTTATTCTCTTATACCTTTGTATTAGAGTGTTGTGACATATAGTTGTTCTCTTATACTCTTGTATTCGAGTGTTGTGAGATGTAAGTATAGTTAAATGTTTGTTTTGTAAAGTATGAGTGTATTGGAGTTTGGGTTAGTTGAGAGTATATTAGGTGTTTTAACAATTTTCACTAACCAAAACGGCATCTACATCCACACCCTCATCTTGGAATGAAGATTTTTATCCCATGTCATAAGCTCTGAGACAATGACCACTACTATCTAAGTATATGGAACGTGTTTGAATGTAGGCTTCAAAGGTTGAAATGATTGACAATTTATTCAAGCCACTGTCTGATAGAAGGATGTTCATTCATTTTTGATTTCTAAGTTTTTTCTTAACATAAATTAAGGGAAAATTGCTCCCAAGATTTTTTTCATATCTTAACATATTCAGCACTGTATATAAAGATACTGCAGAATAATATCTTAATTTTTCGACAATTTATTCTGTAATAAAAAGATCAAAAATTTAATTTCGGTTTTAGTCACCTAAATTGCGGTTTTGGCTTTCCTTCATTGTAACCTTCAACACCTACATTGTATTGGGTTTTAATGGGTAAATTTAGTCTTACATTACTGAAAGATATAACATGTATTGTCTTTATAAGTGAGGATAATTTTCACCTTACAAGCTAATTTTGTATTATTGAGTTAAGCCCAACAAACGTTTTTAAGAGTTTATAGTCTTCGACCAAATTTTACGGTTATCTAAATGTTATTTTTTTTCATGTATGAATGAATTGTGGGGGTTGGTTCAAAATATACAAGTTCTTTGAAGTTTCACGTCGCTTAATTTTGTGTATAAAGAGAGAGTTCAAGGCTATATATAAGATACAAGTTCTTTGAAATTTTACATCACTTAGTTTTGTGAAAGAAGAGGAATTCCAATGTTATATATAGGATTCAAGTTCTTCATTCCAAGATGCAACAGTCAAAAACACTTTAAGCTTGTATTTTACTTTCTTTATTCTCTTATACCTTTGTATTAGAGTGTTGTGAGATATAGTTGTTCTCTTATACTCTTGTATTCGAGTGTTGTGAGATGTAAGTATACTTAAGTGTTTGTTTTGTAAAGTATGAGTGTATTGGAGTTTGGGTTAGTTGAGAGTATATTAGGTGTTCTAACAATTTTCACTAACCAAAACAGCGTCTACATCCACACCCTCATCTTGGAATGAAGATTTTTATCCCATGTCATAAGCTCTGAGACAATGACCACTACTATCTAAGTATATGGAACGTGTTTGAACTTAGGCTTCAAAGGTTGAAATGATTGACAATTTGTTCAAGCCACTGTCTGATAAGAAGGATGTTCATTCATTTTTTATTTCTATGTTTTTTCTTAACATAAATTAAGGGAAAATTTCTCCCAAGATTTTTTTCATATCTTAACATATTCATCACTGTATATAAAGATACTGCAGAATAATATCTTAATGTTTTCGACAACTTATTCTGTAATAAAAATATCAAAGTTTTAATTTCGGTTTTAGTCACCTAAATTGCGGTTTTGCATTTCCTTCATTGCAACCTTCAACACCTACATTGTATTGGGTTTTAATGGGTAAATTTAGTCTTACATTACGTAAAGATATAACATGTAATGTCTTTATAAGTGAGGATAATTTTCACCTTACAAGCTAGTTTAGTATTATTGAGTTAAGCCCAACAAAAGTTTTTAAGTCTTTATAGTCTTGGACCAAATTTTACGATTATCTAAATGTTATTTTTTTTCATGTATAAATGAATTGTTGGGGTTGGTTGAAAATATATAAGTTCTTTGAAGTTTCACGTCGCTTAATTTTGTGTATAAAGAGAGAGTTCAAGGCTATATATAAGATACAAGTTCTTTAAAGTTTTGCATCACTTAGTTTTGTGAAAGAAGAGGAATTGCAATGTTATATATAGGATTCAAGTTCTTCATTCCAAGATGCAACAGTCAAAAACACTTTAAGCTTGTATTTGAATTTCTTTATTCTCTTATACCTTTGTATTAGAGTGTTGTGAGATATAGTTGTTCTCTTATACTCTTGTATTCGAGTGTTGTGAGATGTAAGTATAGTTAAATGTTTGTTTTGTAAAGTATGAGTGTATTGGAGTTTGGGTTAGTTGAGAGTATATTAGGTGTTTTAACAATTTTCACTAACCAAAACGGCATCTACATCCACACCCTCATCTTGGAATGAAGATTTTTATCCCATGTCATAAGCTCTGAGACAATGACCACTACTATCTAAGTATATGGAACGTGTGTTAAATTAGGCTTCAAAGGTTGAAATGATTGACAATTTGTTCAAGCCACTGTCTGATAAGAAGGATGTTCATTCATTTTTGATTTCTAAGATTTTTCTTAACATAAATTAAGGGAAAATTGCTCCCAAGATTTTTTTCATATCTTAATGTATTCATCATTGTATATAAAGATACTGCAGAATAATATCTTAATTTTTACGACAACTTATTCTGTAATAAAAAGATAAAAGTTTTAATTTCGATTTTAGTCACCTAAATTGCGGTTTTGGCTTTCCTTCATTGCAACCTTCAACACCTACATTATATTGGGTTTTAATGGGTAAATTTAGTCTTACATTACTGAAAGATATAACATGTATTGTCTTTATAAGTGAGGATAATTTTCACCTTACAAGCTAGTTTTGTATTATTGAGTTAAGCCCAACAAACGTTTTTAAGAGTTTATAGTCTTGGACCAAATTTTACGGTTATCTAAATGTTATTTTTTTTTCATGTATGAATGAATTGTTGGGGTTGGTTCAAAATATACAAGTTCTTTGAAGTTTCACGTCGCTTAATTTTGTGTATAAAAGAGAGAGTTCAAGACTATATATAAGATACAAGTTCTTTGAAGTTTTACATCACTTAGTTTTGTGAAAGAAGAGGAATTCCAATGTTATATATAGGATTCAAGTTCTTCATTCCAGGATGCAACAGTCAAAAACACTTTAAGCTTGTATTTGACTTTCTTTATTCTCTTATACCTTTGTATTAGAGTGTTGTGAGATATAGTTGTTCTCTTATACTCTTGTATTCGAGTGTTGTGAGATGTAAGTATAGTTAAATGTTTGTTTTGTAAAGTATGAGTGTATTGGAGTTTGGGTTAGTTGAGAGTATATTAGGTGTTTTAACAATTTTCACTAACCAAAACGGCATCTACATCCACACCCTCATCTTGGAATGAAGATTTTTATCCCATGTCATAAGCTCTGAGACAATGACCACTACTATCTAAGTATATGGAACGTGTTTGAATGTAGGCTTCAAAGGTTGAAATGATTGACAATTTATTCAAGCCACTGTCTGATAAGAAGGAGGTTCATTCATTTTTGATTTCTAAGTTTTTTCTTAACATAAATTAAGGGAAAATTGCTCCCAAGATTTTTTTCATATCTTAACATATTCATCACTGTATATAAAGATACTGCAGAATAATATCTTAATTTTTTGACAATTTATTCTGTAATAAAAAGATCAAAAATTTAATTTCGGTTTTAGTCACATAAATTGCGGTTTTGCCTTTCCTTCATTGCAACCTTCAACACCTACATTGTATTGGGTTTTAATGGGTAAATTTAGTCTTACATTACTGAAAGATATAACATGTATTGTCTTTATAAGTGAGGATAATTTTCACCTTACAAGCTAGTTTTGTATTATTGAGTTAAGCCCAACAAACGTTTTTAAGAGTTTATAGTCTTGGACCAAATTTTACGGTTATCTAAATGTTATTTTTTTTTCATGTATGAATGAATTGTTGGGGTTGGTTCAAAATATACAAGTTCTTTGAAGTTTCACGTCGCTTAATTTTGTGTATAAAAGAGAGAGTTCAAGACTATATATAAGATACAAGTGCTTTGAAGTTTTACATCACTTAGTTTTGTGAAAGAAGAGGAATTCCAATGTTATATATAGGATTCAAGTTCTTCATTCCAGGATGCAACAGTCAAAAACACTTTAAGCTTGTATTTGACTTTCTTTATTCTCTTATACCTTTGTATTAGAGTGTTGTGAGATATAGTTGTTCTCTTATACTCTTGTATTCGAGTGTTGTGAGATGTAAGTATAGTTAAATGTTTGTTTTGTAAAGTATGAGTGTATTGGAGTTTGGGTTAGTTGAGAGTATATTAGGTGTTTTAACAATTTTCACTAACCAAAACGGCATCTACATCCACACCCTCATCTTGGAATGAAGATTTTTATCCCATGTCATAAGCTCTGAGACAATGACCACTACTATCTAAGTATATGGAACGTGTTTGAATGTAGGCTTCAAAGGTTGAAATGATTGACAATTTATTCAAGCCACTGTCTGATAAGAAGGAGGTTCATTCATTTTTGATTTCTAAGTTTTTTCTTAACATAAATTAAGGGAAAATTGCTCCCAAGATTTTTTTCATATCTTAACATATTCATCACTGTATATAAAGATACTGCAGAATAATATCTTAATTTTTTGACAATTTATTCTGTAATAAAAAGATCAAAAATTTAATTTCGGTTTTAGTCACATAAATTGCGGTTTTGCCTTTCCTTCATTGCAACCTTCAACACCTACATTGTATTGGGTTTTAATGGGTAAATTTAGTCTTACATTACTGAAAGATATAACATGTATTGTCTTTATAAGTGAGGATAATTTTCACCTTACAAGCTAGTTTTGTATTATTGAGTTAAGCCCAACAAACGTTTTTAAGAGTTTATAGTCTTGGACCAAATTTTACGGTTATCTAAATGTTATTTTTTTTTCATGTATGAATGAATTGTTGGGGTTGGTTCAAAATATACAAGTTCTTTGAAGTTTCACGTCGCTTAATTTTGTGTATAAAGAGAGAGTTCAAGAATATATATAAGATACAAGTTCTTTGAAGTTTTACATCACTTAGTTTTGTGAAAGAAGAGGAACTCCAATGTTATATATAGGATTCAAGTTCTTCATTCCAAGATGCAACAGTCAAAAACACTTTAAGCTTGTATTTGACTTTCTTTATTCTCTTACACCTTTGTATTAGAGTGTTGTGAGATATAGTTGTTCTCTTATACTCTTGTATTCGAGTGTTGTGAGATGTAAGTATAGTTAAATGTTTGTTTTGTAAAGTATGAGTGTATTGGAGTTTGGGTTAGTTGAGAGTATATTAGGTGTTTTAACAATTTTCACTAACCAAAACGGCATCTACATTCACACCCTCATCAAGGAATGAAGATTTTTATCCCATATCATAAGTTCTGAGACAATGACCACTACTATCTAAGTATATGGGACGTGTTTGAACTTAGGCTTCAAATATTGAAATGATTGACAATTTGTTCAAGCCACTGTCTAATAAGAAGGATGTTCATTCATTTTTGATTTCTAAGTTTTTTCTTAACATAAATTAAGAGAAAATTTCCCCCATGATTTTTTTCGTATCTTAACATATTCATCACTGTATATAAAGATACTGCAGAATAATATCTTAATGTTTTCGACAACTTATTCTGTAATAAAAAGATCAAAAATTTAATTTCGGTTTTAGTCACCTAAATTGCGGTTTTGCCTTTCCTTCATTGCAACCTTCAACACCTACATTGTATTGGGTTTTAATGGGTAAATTTAGTCTTACATTACTGAAAGATATAACATGTATTGTCTTTATAAGTGAGGATAATTTTCACCTTACAAGCTAGTTTTGTATTATTGAGTTAAGCCCAACAAACGGTTTTAAGAGTTTATAGTCTTGGACCAAATTTTACGGTTATCTAAATGTTATTTTTTTTTCATGTATGAATGAATTGTTGGGGTTGGTTCAAAATATACAAGTTCTTTGAAGTTTCACGTCGCTTAATTTTGTGTATAAAAGAGAGAGTTCAAGACTATATATAAGATACAAGTGCTTTGAAGTTTTACATCACTTAGTTTTGTGAAAGAAGAGGAATTCCAATGTTATATATAGGATTCAAGTTCTTCATTCCAGGATGCAACAGTCAAAAACACTTTAAGCTTGTATTTGACTTTCTTTATTCTCTTATACCTTTGTATTAGAGTGTTGTGAGATATAGTTGTTCTCTTATACTCTTGTATTCGAGTGTTGTGAGATGTAAGTATAGTTAAATGTTTGTTTTGTAAAGTATGAGTGTATTGGAGTTTGGGTTAGTTGAGAGTATATTAGGTGTTTTAACAATTTTCACTAACCAAAACGGCATCTACATCCACACCCTCATCTTGGAATGAAGATTTTTATCCCATGTCATAAGCTCTGAGACAATGACCACTACTATCTAAGTATATGGAACGTGTTTGAATGTAGGCTTCAAAGGTTGAAATGATTGACAATTTATTCAAGCCACTGTCTGATAAGAAGGAGGTTCATTCATTTTTGATTTCTAAGTTTTTTCTTAACATAAATTAAGGGAAAATTGCTCCCAAGATTTTTTTCATATCTTAACATATTCATCACTGTATATAAAGATACTGCAGAATAATATCTTAATTTTTTGACAATTTATTCTGTAATAAAAAGATCAAAAATTTAATTTCGGTTTTAGTCACATAAATTGCGGTTTTGCCTTTCCTTCATTGCAACCTTCAACACCTACATTGTATTGGGTTTTAATGGGTAAATTTAGTCTTACATTACTGAAAGATATAACATGTATTGTCTTTATAAGTGAGGATAATTTTCACCTTACAAGCTAGTTTTGTATTATTGAGTTAAGCCCAACAAACGTTTTTAAGAGTTTATAGTCTTGGACCAAATTTTACGGTTATCTAAATGTTATTTTTTTTTCATGTATGAATGAATTGTTGGGGTTGGTTCAAAATATACAAGTTCTTTGAAGTTTCACGTCGCTTAATTTTGTGTATAAAGAGAGAGTTCAAGAATATATATAAGATACAAGTTCTTTGAAGTTTTACATCACTTAGTTTTGTGAAAGAAGAGGAACTCCAATGTTATATATAGGATTCAAGTTCTTCATTCCAAGATGCAACAGTCAAAAACACTTTAAGCTTGTATTTGACTTTCTTTATTCTCTTACACCTTTGTATTAGAGTGTTGTGAGATATAGTTGTTCTCTTATACTCTTGTATTCGAGTGTTGTGAGATGTAAGTATAGTTAAATGTTTGTTTTGTAAAGTATGAGTGTATTGGAGTTTGGGTTAGTTGAGAGTATATTAAGTGTTTTAACAATTTTCACTAACCAAAACGGCATCTACATTCACACCCTCATCTTGGAATGAAGATTTTTATCCCATATCATAAGTTCTGAGACAATGACCACTACTATCTAAGTATATGGGACGTGTTTGAACTTAGGCTTCAAATATTGAAATGATTGACAATTTGTTCAAGCCACTGTCTAATAAGAAGGATGTTCATTCATTTTTGATTTCTAAGTTTTTTCTTAACATAAATTAAGAGAAAATTTCCCCCATGATTTTTTTCGTATCTTAACATATTCATCACTGTATATAAAGATACTGCAGAATAATATCTTAATGTTTTCGACAACTTATTCTGTAATAAAAAGATCAAAAATTTAATTTCGGTTTTAGTCACCTAAATTGCGGTTTTGGCTTTCCTTCATTGCAACCTTCAACACCTACATTGTATTGGGTTTTAATGGGTAAATTTAGTCTTACATTACTGAAAGATATAACATGTATTATCTTTATAAGTGAGGATAATTTTCACCTTACAAGCTAGTTTTGTATTATTGAGTTAAGCCCAACAAAAGTTTTTAAGACTTTATAGTCTTGGACCAAATTTTACGGTTATCTAAATGTTATTTTTTTTTTCATGTATGAATGAATTGTTGGGGTTGGTTCAAAATATACAAGTTCTTTGAAGTTTCACGTCGCTTAATTTTGTGTATAAAGAGAGAGTTCAAGGCTATATATAAGATACAAGTTCTTTGAAGTTTTACATCACTTAGTTTTGTGAAAGAAGAGGAATTCCAATGTTATATATAGGATTCAAGTTCTTCATTCCTAGATGCAACAGTCAAAAACACTTTAAGCTTGTATTTGACTTTCTTTATTCTCTTATACTTTTGTATTAGAGTCACTACGCCAGAAATGAGTTTTAGCAGCGCATTCTTTAGCAGCGCTTCTTAAAAAAGCGATGCTAAAGGGTGGGTAAAAAAAAAAGAAAAAAAATTTCCTACATAAGATAGCGCTTTTGAAAAAGCGCTGCTAAAGGGGGGCCCTAAGAAAGCGCTTTTTAAAAAGCGTTGCTAAAGGGGGGGGGGGGGCTAAGAAAGCGCTTTTAACAAGCGCTGCTAAAGGGGGACGTAAAGGGGGACCTAAGAAAGCGCTTTTAAAAGTGCTGCTAAAGGCCTTTAAAAGCGCTGCTAAAGGGGGACCTAAAGGGGGACCTAAGAAAGCGCTTTTAAAAAGCGCTGCTAAAGGGGGCCCTTTAGCAGCGCTTTTTCTATAAAGCGCTGCTATATGGCATTGCTAAGGCACCCTAAGAAAGCGCTTTTAAAAGCGCTGCTAAAGGCCTTTAAAAGCGCTTGTATAGGTATTAGTATTATAATTTTAAAATACCCTCCAGAATTTTAAGAGAAACAGAACAGTCGTGCAATATTTCTTTTCTTCTTTCTTTCTCCTCTGGCGAATGACCCATTCAAAGTTTCGTTGCTGTTGCCGTCATCCGCCGTCGACCGTCGCCCTGTTTCGTTGGATTGCGCCACCGTCGCCGTTCACCATCCGTTTTCGAGTCTGCATTGCATTGCATTTCCACCATTGTTAAGGTATGTGAAGTTTTACTATGGTTTTCTTGTTTTTTTTTTCTTTTCACCATTGTTGGTATTTGATGGTTTTTCTAAATATTTGATGGTTTTTGAGTTGTTGACTAAATAGGTAAGAAAAATTATTAATAATTCATAGTAAAATTATTAATGTTGTTTGATGGTTTCTTTGCATAAAATTATTAATGTTGTTGACTAAATATTGATGGTTTCTGAGTTATTGATGGTTTCTGAGCTGTTGTTGTTTTTATTGAGTTATTGAAGGTTTAATGAAGGTTTTTAGTGTTGTTTTGTATTGAAGGTTTGAGGACATGCAAGTAAATTTGAGTTCAAGTATGATACGTATACTATGGTTTTTGTTGTTGTGTAGATATGTTACGTTTGAGGACATGCAAGTAAATTTTAGTGTTGATACGTATACTGTTGTTGAGTTATTGTTTTTGTTGTTGAGTTCAAGTATGATACGTATATTGTTGTTTTGTATTGAAGGTTTGAGGACATGCAAGTACATTTTAGTGTTGTTGTTGTGTAGAAATGACTTATTGAAGGTTTAGTGAAGGTTTTATATGTTGATATGTTATTATGTTATTATGATGGATTTCTCAATGTTTATATGATATATATGTTATTATGGTTTTATATGTTTAGTTAGGATTTCTCAATGTTTAGTAAGGGTGTCATTTTGGTTTAAGGATTATCTAGTAATTTTAATATGATTTGTTTTGGTGGATTATCTAGTATTTTTAATATGATTTGTCTTGGTTAATTATTAATATGATTTTAATAAAATTTATATTTTGTCTGCTATAGGGGTTACCTAAGAAGAGCAAAGTTGTGATTGTTTCCAAGAATCCTATTGCGTAGCATTCTTAGAAGTTAGTGATTTCCTTACAGGTATTCTCTGTTTTGTTTAACTTTTATAGTTTAGTGTAGATTACTCAATTAGTATGGATAAAAAATGGATGTCTGGTAATCGATTGTCAAAAGAGTACGAGAATGGGGTATCGAAGTTCGTTAAGTTTGTTGTTGAACACGCCAAAGACCCCAGTAGGATCACATGTCCTTGCTTAGGATGCTGTTATGGGCGTCGAGTTGACGCCGTTCAGTTGGAATCTCATTTAATGAGACATGGAATTGATCGAAGTTACACATGTTGGACATTACATGGTGAGATAAGTAACGAGAATGTTGAACCCCGGAATAATACGACATGTGCTTCAAAGGACAATGGCAGAGATACATATGATTGTGATCGAGTCGAAGAGATTGCAGAAGCACTTGAAGAAGATCTTCAAGATTGTCCCAAGATGTTTGAGAGGTTGGTAAGCGATGTAGAGAAACCGTTGTATAAAGGTTGCACTACTTTCACAAGATTGTCCGCGGTATTAAAGTTGTACAATTTAAAGGTGGGTAATGGATGGTCAGATAAAAGTTTCACAGAGTTGTTAGCCCTACTTCAAGAGATGCTTCCGGAGGATAATGTTCTTCCCAATCGTACCTATGAAGCTAAAAAAATGTTATGCTCTATTGGCATGAGCTATGATAAGATACATGCTTTTCCAAATGATTGCATTTTGTTTCGAAATGAATATGCATCATTGAACGAGTGTCCTAAATGCGGTGTATCTCGGTATAAGAAAAAATTGTCACCAGCAAAAGTATTATGGTATTTTCCTATAATTTCGAGATTTAGATGCATGTTTCATAGTGAAACAGATGCAAAACACCTGACTTAACATGCAGATGATAGAATTGTAGATGGGAAATATCGACATCCGGCAGATTCACCACAGTGGATGAAAATTGATAATGATTATCCTGATTTTGGAGAAGAAGCTAGAAACCTTCGCTTGGCATTATCGACTGATGGAATGAATCCGCATGGTCTGCAGAGTATCTCACATTCTACCTGGCCTGTAATTATTATGATTTATAACCTACCTCCATGGCTATGTATGAAGCGTAAGTACATGATGTTATCTATGTTAATTTCTGGCCCTAAACAACCAGGGAATGACATAGACGTATACCTGACACCTCTAATCGAAGACTTAAAGAGTTTGTGGGAGAACGGTGTGGAGGTTTATGATGGATATAGGAAAGAAAGTTTCAATTTGAGGGCGATGTTGTTTGGCACAATTAATGATTTCCCAGCATACGAAAATCTATCGGGGTATAGCATTAAAGGTCAATGTGCATGTCCTATCTGTGAAGAAAACACAGATTGGACGCGGTTGGAATTTGGTCAAAAGAATGTCTTTCTTGGTCATCGTAGATTCTTAAATTCTAGTCATCACTACCGTAGGTAGAGAAAAGCATTCAATGGAGATTCAGAACAACGTAAAGCTCCACCTACATTGACCGGCGAACAAATTTTTGAAAAGGTGAAAGATGTGAGTACTAAGTTTGGCAAGCCTTTTGCTCATACGCTTGTCACGCGTGGGTGGAAGAAGAGGTCAATTTTGTTTGAGTTGTCGTATTGGAAGTCATTGTATGTAAGACATTTTCTTGATGTTATGCATATTGAAAAAAATGTCTTTGAAAGTGTTATTGGTACGTTACTCAATATACAAGGAAAGTATAAGGATGGCCTTAAAGCAAGAAAGGACTTGGTAGCAATGGGAATAAGGAATGAATTAGGACCCTAGAAGAAAGGAAACCGCACATATCTACCACCTGCTGCTTATACTCTATCTAGAAAGGAGAAAAAGATACTGTGTAAGCTTCTGAGTGAAGTTAAAGTTCCAGAAGGATACTCTTCAGATATTAGAAGACTTGTTTCTATAAAAGACCTCAAGTTAAAAAGTTTAAAGACACATGACTGCCATGTTATAATGGAACACTTTCTACTAATAGGTATACGTTCTATTTTGCCAGAAAAAGTGAGAGGCGCAATAACTAAATTATGTTTTTTCTTTAGGTCAATCTGTAGTAAGGTGATAGATCCTGCGATCTTACAAACATTGCAAAGAGAAATAGTTATTACTTTGTGCAAGCTTAAAATGTATTTTCCTCCATCATTTTTTGACATAATGGTACATTTAGTTGTTCATCTTGTGAAAGAGACATAACTGTGTGGACCTGCCTATATGAGATGGATGTACCCTGTTGAACGTTATATGAAAATATTGAAAGGGTATGTGAAAAACCGAAGTCGACCAGAGGGATGTATTGTTGAACGATACATTGTTGAAGAAGCTATTGAGTTTTGTACTGAATATTTGTCCAACGTTCAATCCATTGGCCTCCCAAAATCTCATGTTGTTGAAAAAATAGATGGTAAACAGTTAATTGGAAATAAAGTTGTGACAGTTACAAGGGATGAACGGGAGCAAGTGCATTTTATGTTCTGCACAATGACATTGAGGTTGAGCCGTATGTTGAAATGCACAAGGACGTTCTCCGAGGTTTAAATCTGAATAGAAATGAAAATTGGATAGTACGTGAGCACAATCGAAGTTTTATAACATGGTTCAAGGAGCATATTTTTTCAAAGTTTTATTCTGATCCCGCTTCAATAACAGAAAGGTTGAGATGTTTAGCATATGGTCCAAGTTTGCATGTGTTTTCTTATAGCGCATACGCAATTAATGGATACACATTTTATACCAAGGAACAAGATGATAAAAGTACAATGCAAAATAGTGGTGTCACCGTGCTTGCCGAAGCAATGCACATTTCCTCGTATTATGGGGTTATCGAGCGCATTTGGGTGTTTGATTATGAGAAGTTTCAGATTCCTATCTTTGGATGCAAGTGGGTTGAAAATAATAATGGCATACAAATGGATAAATCAGGTTTTTTGAAAGTGGATCTTAATAAGGTGGGGTACAAAGATGAACCTTTTATTCTAGCCACGCAAGCTAAACAAGTGTTCTATGTCACTGATCCGACAAGTACGAAATGGTCTATAATTATTTTTTCCAACAAAGTAATCGATGATAACATTGGAGAAAAGGGGGATGTTTATGTTGAGAATGAATCTTATATTATAGATGATCCAGATGAGAATATTAGAGCGGACGAATCATATATTAGAAATGATCATAATGATGGAATTTGGATCAATCCATCTGTCTGTGTTGTTAAGAGACAAGTAAACTCCGTTACAACGAAAAAAAGAAAGAGATGTTAAAGGTACTTGTAACATGTTTTTCTTATTTACACATGTCTTATTTATACCATGTTTTTCTTATTTCTTATTTATACCATGTTTTTCTTATTTACACATTTCTTATGTATATATTTGTTATTTACATATTTGCATGTCATTCATTTGATACTTTGGTTTTTCTGAATTACAGGTATATATATTATGGCCAGCAACGAGGAAACATCACATGATGGAAAACAAACAACAAAAGACGTGGAAGGCGATATTAAAAGAGGCATAACAATTATGAAAAAAATCATCCGTGCGAGAGATAAAGGAGTAAAGTATGATGTCCATTGGAATGAAAGAGATCAGTTAGTTGAGCCTAATGGTGCGTTGCTAACAAGTTACATCGGAGCACTTGTACGTTCGCAAGTTCCGATTACTTGCGATAATTGGAGAATTATTTCATTACAACCGACTAAAGATAAGATTTGGATCGAGATTCAGGTATAATATTGGAATTGTTTAATTATTGTTGACATTTACGTCTTTAAATTAAATATACTAACATGTTATATGTATGTGTGTTTGTTTGCAGAGATCTTTCAATATTGAAGATCGTAGGAGAAAATATTGTATTCAATTGGCCGGAAAACGCTTGAGGGGATTTAGAGCGTTTTTAACAAACAAGTTTCTAAAAGATTCTGAAGGAAAATTTGTTGACTCAGAGCGTCCGATGAAGTACACAGATTTGATTTCGGAGGAAGAATGGGAGACGTTTGTTGCAAAGCGAAGACAAAAGAATTTGAAGTAAGTACAACTTATCATGAACTATGTATAGTATATATACTTCTTCCATGTACAGGAGTTCTGATAAACTTGTTTTTTCAGGTTGTTAGTGGCGTAAATCATCAACGGGCATCAAATCCCGCATATCCATACAGAAAGGGCAGGTTGGGATATGCACGATTAGAACAAAAAATAGTAAGTACATATAAATGCTTTAATATGATATATTTACAAAAAATAGTAAGTATATATAATAGGATACAATGCTTTATTATCCGTCTTAATGCATAGTTGGAAGAGGAGAAGAGTGATGCGACATCTCTTCCGAACCATGTAGTATGGAAGGCTGCCCGTGTGGGACGAGATGGAGTCGTTCAGGAAGAAGTTCAACAAGTCTTTGAACAATGTGTAAGTACAATGTTATCTTTGTCAGTAACTGATCAAAAGTGTGTAATATATTTATATATGTTTTTATCTATATTTCAGGAGACTCTGTCCCAGACCATAACTCCCGCCGAGGACAATGATTGTAGGAGCTTACTGAGTCGGGTGCTGAATATTCCTGAGTATTCTGGGCGTGTGAGGGGTAAGGGATTTGGTGTCACTCCATCCAAACTGTATAAGCAGCCAAAGAAAAAAAATCCAACCAATAAAGAAGTGATGGAGACTTTGGAGGAATTGAAAGCGCAAATCCGTGAATTACAGAAGGATAAGGAGAGATACATGGCGGAAAGACGCGCTCCAGAGGGTAGAGCTACTAGTGACAAAGATAGTACCGGTTGTCCGCAGAAGCTTCCAGAGGTAATTGTATATATTACATTGAAATTAATTTAGCACACTTTACTTAATTGACACATTAACTGATCATTATTTGTTTAGGGCATTTCACTTTGTCGGCTATATTTATCGTCACCTACTCATCGAGTGGTTGGCAAGGGAAAGGTGCATAACTTTCTGGGAGACTTACTTCACCATAAACCGGTCCCTTCTGGATTTTTGAAAGTATCTATTGATATTGCATTAGAGGGGAGTGCGTTGTTGCCTATACCAGATGATATTTCAGGCGCAACAGTGGTGGGAGACGCAATAGGAGCGTATGTGGCATGGCCGACAAATCTGATTTGCATAGATGATGAGGTAGGTTGAACCTTTTAATACTCAAATGTTTTATGATCCATACATGAAAGTTATTCTTACATCTACATTTTCTTATTTACATGATGATCTTAGACTCCTACAAAATCCAAATCAAAAGATGATAGAATTATTGTGCGGGATACCGATTCAGCTGCATCAAAGAAACAGGTACTACTACAGTTACATGACTATCTTGTTATACATTAATTACTGAACTTATATATGACTTTTAGGTTCATGATCAGCAGTCGCAACAAGTCAGCAAGGGTAAGATGCCTGAAACTTCCAAGGTTCCCAGAAAAGCAATTGTTCCTCGATTTAGGATGTGCCTTGAAACATATGTCGGAACATCAGATGTGCCTGAGGGTGGCGTCCGTCAAATACACATAGAGGCAGGTATTTTCGGTTTTGAATATCCCGAAACAATTGCTAAGGAGGATTTTGATCAGGTTTTCAACCATTCTGAACTGGGCGTCGATGTTATGCATTCATACATCAGGTACTTCGATCCATTTTAATTAAATAATTAAACATTTTAAAATTTTCTCGTTTAACTTAATATTCTAATGTTGATTATTTTTTTTAGGTTCTTGTATGACAAGTTATTGGTCCCGAATGAATTGACTTCAGTATTCGCATTCTTATCTGCTAGCTGTGTCAACTCACGTATAATAGACCAGTCACCAAATACAGTCAAAGAGTACACAGTGCAGAGATTTATGCGCGCGACTACGAAGAAGTTGTTCTTGTTGCCATATAACACTGGCCATGGGTTAGATTTTATTCTAATTTCATTTATTATAATTGTTCGATTTTTCCCTTTCTATATATATATATAACATTTTCGTCTAAACTGTTGTCTTATTTTATAGTGGACATTGGTTGTTGATCGCAATTAATCCGACGAAAGAAATAGTGTATTATATAGATTCATTGGATGGCGATACAACAAAATATGAAAATCTGAGGAACTTTGTTGATACGTAAGTGATGAGATATACTGTTGTCTTTAATTATATATCTTTATTTATTATGTGACATTGTTCTAAATATGCGTTTATATTATGTTAGAGTTATACAAATATTCAGAGCACAAAGAGATGCAACGGTGCCAAAAAGTAAGGCTAACAACATCAACTGGATCAGAGTGGAGGTATATTCTCGCATGTTTCTACTTGATAAAACTATTTAAACTATATATCCGGATAAATGTTCATTTGTTTTTTCCATTTACAGTGTCCTCGGCAGCGCAATGGTATTGACTGTGGATATTTTGTATTGCGCTTTATGAGGGAAATTATTCTTTCTAGTCAACTTGAGATTCCAGTCATGGTATGGATCAATTCATTATATAAGTTATATGATTCATTTTGATAATTATCTGATACTTCATCTGAGTAATTAGTTTTAAACTTCAATCTTATTCGATCTGTTATATTATTTAGTATTATGATGAATTCAAGTGCGTTACTTACACGAAAGCAAAATTGGAAGAAATTAAAGAGGAACGGTGTCAATTTATTCTTGGGTTGAGAATTGTGTAGAGTTATCGGATTAGAAGACTTGTAATTATATGTGAATTGAATGTATTTGTGTTGTTGTAATTCTGAGGATCGAATTTTGTTGTAACATATTTAAACAGGTTTATGTGTATATTAAAATGTTTATGAACAAAGTCATGAGTTACAATGTATCCAAAGTTTTGAATTGTACATATAAGGCCAAAGTTTGAATTGTATATTTAAGGCCAAAGTTTGAATTGTATTTATAAGGCCAAAGTGTTGAAATAAAGGCCTGAATTATAAGCAGGTTGTTGGTAAAATATACAAAACAGGGTGAATATTTTTTTAAAAAAATTTTTTAAAATCTGGGACATTAGACAGCGCTTTTACATGAAAGCGCTGCTAAAGGTCACAAATATTACGCTACAAAAGCGCTGCTATAGGTTTGGAGGGGGGGGTCTAAGATAGCGCTTGTAAAAAGCGCTGCTAAAGGGTGGGCTATGGCAGCGCTTTTCAAAAGCGCTGCTAAAGGGGGGGTCTAAGACATCGCTTTGTCAAAGCGCTGCTATAGGGGGGATGGTTGGGGGAATTATGCAGCACTTACAAAAGCATTGCTAAAGGGATAAAAAAGCGCTGCTAAAAGTGATGCTGAAGGGAGCTTATAGCAGCGCTTTTTCATTGATAAAAAGCGCTGCCTTTACCTTTAGCAGCGCCACTTTTGGCAGCGCTATAAAACGCTGCTAAAGGCCAAAAAAAGCGCTGCTAAAGGTCTATTTTGGCATAGTGAGTGTTGCGAGATATAGTTGTTCTCTTATTCTCGTGTATTCGAGTGTTGTGAGATGTAAGTATAGTTAAATGTTTGTTTTGTAAAGTATGAGTGTACTGGAGTTTGGGTTAGTTGAGAGTATATTAGGTGTTCTAACAATTTTCACTAACCAAAACGGCAACTACATCCACACCCTCATCTTGGAATGAAGATTTTTATCTCATGCCATAAGCTCTGAGACAATGACAACTACTATCTAAGTATATGGAACGTATTTGAACTTAGGATTCAAAGGTTGAAATGATTGACAATTTGTTCAAGCCACTGTCTGATAAGAAGGATGTTCATTCATTTTTGATTTCTAAGTTTTTCTTAACATAAATTAAGGGAAAATCGCCCCCATGATTTTTTTTGTATCTTAACATATTCATCACTGTATATAAAGATACTGCAGAATAATATCTTAATTTTTTCGACAACTTATTCTGTAATAAAAAGATCAAAGTTTTAATTTCGGTTTTAGTCACCTAAATTGCGGTTTTGGCTTTCCTTCATTGTAACCTTCAACACCTACATTGTATTGGGTTTTAATGGGTAAATTTAGTCTTACATTACTTAAACATATAACACATATTGTCTTTATAAGTGAGGATAATTTTCAACTTACAAGCTAGTTTTGTATTATTGAGTTAAGCCCAACAAACGTTTTTGAGACTTTATAGTCTTGGACCAAAATTTACGGTTATCTAAATTTTTTTTTCATGTATGAATGAATTGTTGGGGTTGGTTGAAAATATACAAGTTCTTTGAAGTTTCACGTCGCTTAATTTTGTGTATAAAGAGAGAGTTCAAGGCTACATATAAGATACAAGTTCTTTGAAGTTTTACATCACTTAGTTTTGTGAAAGAAGAGGAATTCCAATGTTATATATAGGATTCAAGTTCTTCATTCCAAGATGCAACAGGCAAAAACACTTTAAGCTTGTATTTGACTTTCTCTATTCTCTAATACTTTTGTATTAGAGTGTTGTGAGATATAGTTGTTCTCTTATACTCTTGCATTCGAGTGTTGTGAGATGTAAGTATAGTTAAATGTTTGTTTTGTAAAGTATGAGTGTATTGGAGTTTGGGTTAGTTGAGAGTATATTAGGTGTTCTAACAATTTTCACTAACCAAAACGGCAACTACATCCACACCCTCATCTTGGAATGAAGATTTTTATCTCATGTCATAAGCTCTGACACAATGACAACTACTATCTAAGTATATGGAACGTATTTGAACTTAGGATTCAAAGGTTGAAATGATTGACAACTTGTTCAAGCCACTGTCTGATAAGAAGGATGTTCATTCATTTTTGATTTCTAAGTTTTTCTTAACATAAATTAAGGGAAAATTGCCCCCATGATTTTTTTCGTATCTTAACATATTCATCACTGTATATAAAGATACTGCAGAATAATATCTTAATTTTTTCGACAACTTATTATGTAATAAAAAGATCAAAGTTTTAATTTCGGTTTTAGTCACCTAAATTGCGGTTTTGGCTTTCCTTCATTGTAACCTTCAACACCTACATTGTATTGGGTTTTAATGGGTAAATTTAGTCTTACATTACTTAAACATATAACATGTATTGTCTTTATAAGTGAGGATAATTTTCAACTTACAAGCTAGTTTTGTATTATTGAGTTAAGCCCAACAAACGTTTTTAAGACTTTATAGTCTTGGACCAAATTTTATGGTTATCTAAATGTTTTTTTTTTCATGTATGAATGAATTGTTGGGGTTGGTTGAAAATATACAAGTTCTTTGAAGTTTCACGTCTCTTAATTTTGTGTATAAAGAGAGAGTTCAAGGCTATATATAAGATACAAGTTCTTTGAAGTTTTAGATCACTTAGTTTTGTGAAAGAAGAGGAATTCCAATGTTATATATAGGATTCAAGTTCTTCATTCCAAGATGCAACTGTCAAAAATACTTTAAGCTTGTATTTGACTTTCTTTATTCTCTTATACTTTTGTATTAGAGTGTTGTGAGAAATAGTTGTTCTCTTATACTCTTGTATTCGAGTGTTGTGAGATGTAAGTATAGTTAAATGTTTATTTTGTAAAGTATGAGTGTATTGGAGTTTGGGTTAGTTGAGAGTATATTAGGTGTTCTAACAATTTTCACTAAACAAAGCGGCATCTACATCCACACCCTCATCTTGGAATGAAGATTTTTATGCCATGTCATAAGCTCTGAGACAATGACCACTACTATCTAAGTATATGGAACATGTTTGAACTTAGGCTTCAAAGGTTGAAATGATTGACAATTTGTTCAAACCACTGTCTGATAAGAAGGATGTTAATTCATTTTTGATATCTAAGTTTTTTCTTAACATAAATTAACGGAAAAATGCTCCCAAGATTTTTTTTCATATCTTAACATATTCATCACTGTATATAAAGATACTGCAGAATAATATCTTAATTTTGTCGACAACTTATTCTGTAATAAAAAGATCAAAGTTTTAATTTCGGTTTTAGTCACCTAAATTGCGGTTTTGGCTTTCCTTCATTGTAACCTTCAACACCTACATTGTATTGGGTTTTAATGGGTAAATTTAGTCTTACATTACTTAAAGATATAACATGTATTGTCTTTATAAGTGGGGATAATTTTCACCTTAAAAGCTAGTTTTGTATTATTGAGTTAAGCCCAACAAATGTTTTTAAGACTTTATAGTCTTGGACTAAATTTTACGGTTATCTAAATGTTATTTTTTTCTCATGTATGAATGAATTGTTGGGGTTGGTTGAAAATATACAAGTTCTTTTAAGTTTCACGTCGCTTAATTTTGTGTATAAAGAGAGAGTTCAAGGCTATATATAAGATACAACTTCTTTGAAGTTTTACATCACTTAGTTTTGTGAAAGAAGAGGAATTACAATGTTATATATAAAGATTCAAGTTCTTCATTCCAAGATGCAACAGTCAAATACAGTTTAAGCTTGTATTTGACTTTCTTTATTCTCTTATACTTTTGTATTAGAGTGTTGTGAGATATAGTTGTTCTCTTATACTCTTGTATTCGAGTGTTGTGAGATGTAAGTATAGTTAAATGTTTGTTTTGTAAAGTATGAGTGTATTGGAGTTTGGGTTAGTTGAGAGTATGTTAGGTGTTTTAACAATTTTCACTAACCAAAACGGCATCTACATCCACACCCACATCTTTGAATGAAGATTTTTATCCCATGTCATAAACTCTGAGACAATGACCACTACTATCTAAGTATATGGAACGTGTTCGAACTTAGGCTTCAAAGGTTGAAATGATTGACAATTTCTTCAAGCCACTGTCTGATAAGAAGGATGTTCATTCATTTTTTATTTCTAAGTTTTTTCTTAACATAAATCAAGGGAAAATTGCTCCCAAGATTTTTTTTTCATGTCTTAACATATTCATCACTGTATATAAAGATACTGCATAATAATATCTTAATTTTTTCGACAACTTATTCTGTAATAAAAAGATCAAAGTTTTAATTTTGGTTTTAGTCACCTAAATTGCGGTTTTGGCTTTCCTTCATTGCAACATTCAACACCTACATTGTATTGGGTTTTGATGGGTAAATTTAGTCTTACATTACTTAAAGATATAACATGTATTGTCTTTATAAGTGAGGATAATTTTAACCTTACAAGCTAGTTTTGTATTATTGAGTTAAGCCCAACAAAAGTTTTTAAGATTTTATAGTCTTGGACCAAATTTTACGGTTATCTAAATGTTATTTTTTTTCCATGTATGAATGAATTGTTGGGGTTGGTTGAAAATATACAAGTTCTTTGAAGTTTCACATCGCTTAATTTTGTGTATAAAGAGAGAGTTCAAGGCTATATATAAGATACAAGTTCTTTGAAGTTTTACATCACTTAGTTTTGTGAAAGAAGAGGAATTCCAATGTTATATATAGGATTCAAGTTCTTCATTCCAAGATGCAACAGTCAAAAACACTTTAAGCTTGTATTTGACTTTCTTTATTCTCTTATACTTTTGTATTAGAGTGTTGTCTGATATAGTTGTTCTCTTATACTCTTGTATTCGAGTGTTGTGAAATGTAAGTATAGTTAAATGTTTGTTTTGTAAAGTATGAGTGTATTGGAGTTTGGGTTAGTTGAGAGTATATTAGGTGTTTTAACAATTTTCACTAACAAAAACGGCATCTACGTCCATTCCCTCCTCATCTTGGAATGAAGATTTTTATCCCATGTCATAAGCTCTGAGACAATGACCACTACTATCTAAGTATATGGAACGTGTTTGAACTTAGGCTTCAAAAGTTGAAATGATTGACAATTTGTTCAAGCCACTGTCTGATAAGAAGGATGTTCATTCATTTTTGATTTCTAAGTTTTTTCTTAACATAAATTAAGGGAAAATTGCTCCAAAGATTTTTTTTCATATCTTAACATATTCATCACTGTATATAAAGATACTGCAGAATAATATCTTAATTTTTTCGACAACTTATTCTGTAATAAAAAGATCAAAGTTTTAATTTTGGTTTTAGTCACCTAAATTGCGGTTTTGGCTTTCCTTCATTGCAACATTCAACACCTACATTGTATTGGGTTTTAATGGGTAAATTTAGTCTTACATTACTTAAAGATATAACATGTATTGTCTCTATAAGGGAGGATAATTTTCACCTTACAAGCTAGTTTTGTATTATTGAGTTCAGCCCAACAAAAGTTTTTAAGACTTTATAGTCCTGGACCAAATTTTACGGTTATCTAAATGTTATTTTTTTTAATGTATGAATGAATTGTTGGGGTTGGTTGAAAATATACAAGTTCTTTGAAGTTTCACGTCGCTTGATTTTGTGTATAAATAGAGAGTTCAAGGCTATATATAAGATACAAGTTCTTTGAAGTTTTACATCACTTAGTTTTGTGAAAGAAGAGGAATTCCAATGTTATATATAGGATTCAAGTTCTTCATTCCAAGATGCAACAGTCAAAAACACTTTAAGCTTGTATTTGACTTTCTTTATTCTCTTATACTTTTGTATTAGAGTGTTGTGAGATATAGTTGTTCTCTTATACTCTTGTATTCGAGTGTTGTGAGATGTAAGTATAGTTAAATGTTTGTTTTGTAAAGTATGAGTGTATTGGAGTTTGGGTTAGTTGAGAGTATATTAGGTGTTTTAACAATTTTCACTAACCAAAACGGCATCTACATCCACACCCTCATCTTAGAATGAAGATTTTTATCCCATGTCATAAGCTCTGAGACATTGTCCATTACTATCTAAGTATGTGGAACGTGTTTGAACTTAGGCTTCAAAGGTTTAAATGATTGACAATTTGTTCAAGCCACTGTCTGATAAAAAGGATGTTCATTCATTTTTGATTTTTAAGTTTTTTCTTAACATAAACTAAGGGAAAATTGCTCCCATGATTTTTTTTTTCATATCTTAACATATTCATCAATGTATATAAAGATACTGCTGAATAATATCTTAATTTTTTCGACAACTTATTCTGTAATAAAAAGATCAAAGTTTTAATTTCGGTTTTAGTCACCAAAATTGCGGTTTTGGCTTTCCTTCATTGCAACCTTCAACACCTACATTGTATTGGGTTTTAATGGGTAAATTTAGTCTTACATTACTTAAAGATATAACATGTATTGTCTTTATAAGTGAGGATAATTTTCACCTTACAAGCTAGTTTTGTATTATTGAGTTAAGCCCAACAAAAGTTTGTAAGACTTTATAGTCTTGGACTAAATTTTACGGTTATCTAAATATTTTTTATTTCATGTATGAATAAATTGTTTGGGTTGGTTGAAAATATACAAGTTCTTTTAAGTTTCACGTCGCTTAATTTTGTGTTTAAAGAGAGAGTTCAAGGCTATATATAAGATACAAGTTCTTTCAAGTTTTACTTCACTTAGTTTTGTGAAAGAAGAGGAATTCCAATGTTATATATAGGATCAGGTTCTTCGTTCCAAGATGCAACAGTCAAAAACACTTTAAGCTTCTATTTGACTTTCTTTGTTCTCTTATACTTTTGTAATAGAGTGTTGTGAGATATAGTTGTTCTCTTATACTCTTGTATTCGAGTGTTGTGAGATGTAAATATAGTTAAATGTTTGTTTTGTAAAGTATGAGTGTATTGGAGTTTGGGTTAGTTGAGAGTATATTAGGTGTTTTAATAATTTTCACTAACCAAAACGACATCTAGATCCACACCCTCATCTTGGAATGAAGATTTTTATCCCATGTCATAAGCTCTAAGACAATGACCACTACTATCTAAGTATATGGAACGTGTTTGAACTTAGGCTTCAAAATTTGAAATGATTGACAATTTGTTCAAGCCACTGTCTGATAAGTAGGATGTTCATTCATTTTTTATTTCTAAGTTTTTTCTTAACATAAATGAAGGGAAAATTGCTCCCAAGATATTTGTCATATCTTAACATGTTCATCACTGTATATAAAGATACTGCAGAATAATATCTTAATTTTTTTGATAACTTATTCTGTAATAAAAAGATCAAAGTTTTAATTTCAGTTTTAGTCACCTAAATTGCGGTTTTGGCTTTCCTTCATTTCAACCTTCAGCACCTACATTGTATTGGGTTTTAATGGGTAAATTTAGACTTACATTACTTAAAGATATAATATGCATTGTCTTTATAAGTGAGGATAATTTTCACCTTACAAGCTAGTTTTGTATTATTGAGTTAAGGCCAACAAAAGTTTTTAAGACTTTATAGTCTTGGACCAAATTTTACGGTTATCTAAATGTTATTTTTTTTCCATGTATGAATGAATTGTTGGGGTTGGTTGAAAATATACAAGTTCTTTGAAGTTTCACGTCACTTAATTTTGTGTATAAAGAGAGAGTTCAAGGCTATATTTAAGATACAAGTTCTTTGAAGTTTTACATCACTTAGTTTTGTGAAAGAAGAGGAATTCCAATGTTATATATAGGATTCAAGTTCTTCATTCCAAGATGCAACAGTCAAAAACACTTTAAGCTTGTATTTGAATTTCTTTATTCTCTTATACTTTTGTATTAGAGTGTTGTGAGATATAGTGTTCTCTTATACTCATGTATTCGAGTGTTGTAAGATATAAGTATAGTTAAATGTTTGTTTTATAAAGTATGAGTGTATTGGAGTTTGGGTTAGTTGAGAGTATATTAGGTGTTTTAACAATTTTCACTAATCAAAACGGCATCTACATCTACACCCTCATCTTGGAATGAAGATTTTTATCCCATGTCATAAGCTCTGAGACAATGACCACTACTATCTAACTATATGGAACGTGTTTGAACTTAGGCTTCAAAGGTAGAAATGATTGACAATTTGTTCAAGCCACTGTCTGATAAGAAGGATGTTCATTCATTTTTGATTTCTAAGTTTTTTCTTAACATAAATGAAGGGAAAATTGCTCCCAATATATTTTTCATATCTTAACATGTTCATCACTGTATATAAAGATACTGCAGAATAATATCTTAATTTTTTCGACAACTTATTCTGTAATAAAAAGATCAATGTTTTAATTTCGGTTTTAGTCACCAAAATTGCGGTTTTGGCTTTCCTTCATTGCAACCTTCAACACCTACATTGTATTGGGTTTTAATGGGTAAATTTAGTCTTATATTACTTAAAGATATAACATGTATTGTCTTTATAAGTGAGGATAATTTTCACCTTACAAGCTAGTTTTGTATTATTGAGTTAAGCCCAACAAAAGTTTTTAAGACTTTATAGTCTTGGACCAAATTTTACGGTTATCTAAATGTTATTTTTTTTTTCATGTATGAATGAATTGTTGGGGTTGGTTGAAATTATACAAGTTCTTTGAAGTTTCACGTCGCTTAATTTTGTGTATAAAGAGAGAGTTCAAGGCTATATATAAGATACAAGCTCTTTGAAGTTTTACATCACTTAGTTTTGTGAAAGAAGAGGAATTCCAATGTTATATATAGGATTCAAGTTCTTCATTCCAAGATGCAACAGTCAAAAACACTTTAAGCTTGTATTTGAATTTCTTTATTCTCTTATACTTTTGTATTAGAATGTTGTGAGATATAGTTGTTCTCTTATACTCTTGTATTCGAGTGTTGTAAGATGTAAGTATAGTTAAATGTTTGTTTTGTAAAGTATGAGTGTATTGGAGTTTGGGTTAGTTTAGAGTATATTAGGTGTTTTAACAATTTTCACTAACCAAAACGGCATCTACATCCACACCCCCATCTTGGAATGAAGATTTTTATCCCATGTCATAAGCTCTGAGACAATGACCATTACTATCTAAGTATATGGAACGTGTTTGAACTTAGGCTTCAAAGGTTGAAATGATTGACAATTTATTCAAGCCACTTGTCGCTTCCGCGAAAATAAGGTGCCGGCAAAACAGAAGAGTCGCCACCTTTCGTTATTTATCCCTCAGAGCGGGAAAGGAAACGATCGGAAAAACCTGACGAAAAGGTATAAGACAAGGTCATCGCAACCGTTGTCTGGATTCGGGAGTCGGTTACGCAAGGGGAAGGTATTAGCACCCCTCACGTCCGTCGTACTCGACGGGATCCACGCTTGTTGTGTTTACTGGACGGGTTGGTTTTATCTATCTACCTATCAAGGATGGCTTAAAAAAGAAAAGAAAATGACTCGGCAAAGCGTCGCGCTTTATGCCTACGTATTCTCATCAGAGAATGAGAAATCACAGTCAACGTAGTTCGACTAACTACGGGTTACGGGGAAGGTGGCTCGCCAAGACATCAGTATTGTGCCTACGTACTCTCACTAGGTATAAGAGATCAGAGCTTACGTAGTTCGGGATAATACGGATTACGGGAATTGAGATTCATCTGTTTTATCGAGTAGGGTTAAACAGCAATTCCAGCAGTTAGGGACAAAGCCTGTTTGCGGTAGAACTGAAGTTTAACGACACTCTTCTCTTCAGAAAAGCTTCCTTTGAATTAAGGGCCCACGGGGCAAAAAGGTTTGAAGTTTGTTTTCTGTCTTTTACGGAAGAAGTGTTTTTTATTGTGTTTGCAATTTCAATCGCGCTAAAGACTATGACCTGAGAGCGAATGCGTCGCATGTCACCCAAAGGGTGCCATACTAAACATCCAGACTGTTGAAAAGAAGCTCTCCAACAATCCTTTCTCAGATAGCTTAAGGCTCGTAACGTACGAAAGAAATCATTCACGATTACTGTATTTTCATTTGTTTTGAGATGAGAAGAGAGCGGGCTCAACTAAAGGGAGACTATTAAGTCCTAATGTTGTCATGCCAAGGATTCATCCTATGGTTGAGGTTTGAAACAGGGAACTCCTAGAAGTTATCATGCATAGGTTTCAACCTAAAGTTCTATCCTCACTTCCTTATCAAAGGAAATGAGAGTCCTAAGGGATCATGTCAATGATGAACAGAACCAGATAAAGCAGTAAACGACGGTAAAATGCATGCAATGCAAGTGAGGGAGGAAATGTGTGTGGGACAACAGCCTCCACAATCTCATCTCAACCTCAAGCCAGATATGAATAACTGCAATCATACAGGAAATAAAATGCTATCAAGCAAGATATAAGTGACTGTAGTCATACAGGAAATAAAATAAAATGCTATCAAGCAAACACAAACCACATGGGCAAGGGAGCTGGGCTCTACCGAATACCCACAAGCAAGCCATACAGTAAAAATACAAGCGGAGGGAGCAACTCAACCTCTAGTGCAATCATGCTCCTAGCTTAAAGTCAGTCTAGACATGAACTTATTCTAATGCATCAAGCAAATCAAACAAAGCACATCAATACAGAAAAGAAGACAGACAAGAAAGAAAGCAGATCAACAGCTCCTACAATTCCAAGCTTCAGCTCTTCTGACAGCAATCCAGTCTTCAGACTTCAATCACCCTTCAAGGCTATCATCTTCCATGACAAGTATCATCTTGCTTTCCCAAGGTTCCAACCCATCAAACATAAGTATCAACTTGCTCTCTCCTCTCCAAGCTTCAACTTTACAGTCAATTCCACCTTCAGGCTTCACTCTACAAGTATCAACTTGATTCCTTCAGGCTCTCAGTGCATCAATGTAAGTGTCAACTTATCCTTTATTCCTCAAGCCTCAGCTCTCCACTCAATCTCAATTTAATCCTCTTCATAAGTATCCACTTGTTCTTCTTGCCTCAGCTCTTCTTGCCTTACCAGTATCAACTTGGTCTTCTTCATCTACAAGCTTCAGCTTCTCAGAGTAATCTTCAATCACATGGAAGTGTCAACTTCATCCTTCAATCTTCTTCAAGTAAGGAACTCCATCCTTTAATCAAGGGAGAAAGGTGCATCTATCAAGAGCAAAGTTTGGGATGATTGGTAGCAAAGTGAAGAGCAAAGGTCACCACTGAGCATCCTATCATCAGAGAAAGGGACCCTCAAAGGTTCTACCAATTTGCAAAGAGCCACACATCCTACCAAAGGAGGGATGAGGCCTTTACAAGGGACCTTACATCATAGGGAAGAATGGAATTGATCAACATATTCCAAGTTTATGAAGGAAGAGACCTATCTAGAAGCTCTGCCTACAAAACCCTAATCTTAACCTAATCAAAGCTACACCACCAGAAGGGAAGATCTTCAAATCCAAGCCTCTTCAAGCAATCCAATGCATCTTCAACTTGTCTTCATCATCAACCAAGAACAAGCAAAGCACAACCCTAATCTAAGGGAACTAAAGATGTTAATCTAGTTGAGTTAGTGCCTTAGAATCATCTAAAACTAGCACCTAAACTAAAATCAATCAAAAATAGCAAACTACCTTATAAATTTCTACAAAAATTCCTAAGGGATCCTAATTCAATTAAGAATGCCTCATACAAAAACCAGGGACTAAATCATCTATTAAGTCCTAAAATCAAGTCCTAAATCCAAAGGTATCAATCATGAACCCTAAAAATGGAGCTTCTAAAGGTTTCAACCTAAACTACCACCTATGTTCATCACAAAAATGTGAGGAAATTCTATGGGGAGCATGCACATCTATGATAACTACTCACAAAAAATTAGGATCAAAATCATCATCACATGACCACACAAAATTCCACAAAATCAAGTATCAACTATAACTATTTTAATATCAATTAAAATGTAAAATTCCCATAAAATCAGAAAATGCATGAAATAAAAATATTTTTTATCTAAAAAATACTAGACTCAATCATGAATATAATGCAAAAAGAATGGGGTTAATTGGATCATTTTTCAATTTTATATGATTTAATCAAGAACCATGAATAAAATGAAACAAATAAAGAAAATAATGGAAATTAATAGGCGTGTGTGGCAAATAGAAAGAAAATCCAGTTCATTTCAATGCTGGGCCCAAAAGGGGGGTGTTGGTATCAACCAGTCCAAAGCCCAAGCTCCAATTCTCAACTCAGTTCACAAACAAAAGGACCAGGGGAGGTGTGCTAAGTATAGATTTCACGTTACAAATCTCATTGGGCTTGAAAGAGGGGTGCTGATATCAAAGGATCCATAGGCCCATGCGCTCATTCTTCTCAATTCACAAAAATCAGAAACATCACACACCAAGGTTCGAACTCACTCATTATTGGTCCATGCAGCGAAGTGAACAAGGCTGGGGTATCTCACTAATCAAAATGCAGTGTTTTGAAGGGAGGGGGACGTGGCACAACGTTGAGCCTTGGATTGCTTGACTCAGTCAATTTCTCCACGCGAATGAATGTTGTTGATTGCGTCTTCCTCGTTTCAAACCTGCAACTCACGCGCGCAAGCCCAAATCGCCGGTGGCTTTTCTGGCCACCCCTGCGCAACCCTAGATCCTTCTACACTCAACCATTGGTCACGATGTCTACATGAATCTTGACCAGAATTTCCTCAGGAACCTAACCATGCCACTAGTTTATACTGAAAACGCACGATTCGTAAAAACAAGATCTCAACCGAAAATGGAAGGAACCCTAACTCGTCTCTAATCATCAAATTAACTAACTAGAATTCATCTACATGTTAAGGGGAACCTAACCACATGCTTCTAATGGATTGAAAGTACATAATCACAGAGATATTTCAAGAACTTAGAACCAACCTTGAAGCTTGGATTGTAGTGGTTATGCGCCTCAATTCTCTCTCAAACTATGCAGAATCCTTCAAGGAGTAATGGTGGACAATTCTTGATGCTTAGTTCTTGCTGCAACCTCTTGATTCTCCAAAACGCATTTCCAATTTTCAAGCTTTTTCTTCACTTCACATCAATGGATTCTCAATAGAATTCTGCTCCAGAACCTTCCAAATTCGTTCTACTTCTTACTTATAGTGTATTCAGATGGATATCCAGCCCAAACTAGGCCCAATTATGGATTTTGGATGTTCACCTTTCCTTCCAAATTTCAACATGGAAGTGTGCCTTCAAGCCTTACTCATGCTCTAAACTCAATCCAAACCATCCACTTAATCATTAAGGAGTGTGATGTAATGGTTTTCTTCCTTTGGTTTTAACATATGGAATGTATATGATATGTTTCTTAATTGTGAAGTAACCATCCAAATGACCATGCTATGGACCTCAAATAAAAAATTTGGCAATGCCAATCTTTCTAAAACATTAATTCCATTCAAAATGACCACAAATTTGACTTGGAAACATGTTAATCTCATTCCTTTTGAATTTCTCATTTTAATTCATTAAAATGGCTTTCATGTGAAATTTCTTCAACCAATGCTTGATATAATCCATATCAATGGACACTTGATGTTTAGACAATCTAAAAACATCATTTTGAACAACTTTCATGTTGAACAAAAATTCATTTGGAGCTTGGAAATAGGAGTTATGGCCTTATGCTTGAAATGACCTGTAATCTCCAAATGACCAAAATGCCCTTGACTTGTCAAAGCCATAAGTTGAGTTCTACACATCCAATCATGGACTTATAGTACTCTCTAGAAATCTAAGAGAATAAGGAACAACATTCATGTTGACCAAAAGTTCATAGGAATCATTCTTCTTGGGCAAAAGTTTGATGCAAGTTGGGTAACTTTCAAGCTCCAAATTCACATGCCTCAGATGACTTGTAACTTGTCAAAGTCATAACTTGAGTTCTACAAATCCTATCAAGGACTTATAGTACTCAAATTAAAGCTAAGATCAAACTCTACAACATTCATGTTGGGGGCAAGATGAGATGACAATCACATCTTGAGCTAAATTGTCTTGAAGATAGGGGTCAAACTAGGGGATTTTACACTGCCAAGCCTTAGAAACCCTAGCTTGAAACTTCTCACACTCTTCAATCATGATGAGTTGACCTTGGAATCATCCTTAGAAAATCTCAATGCATCAATCCATGATCACATGGCTCTTGGATTAGGTCTCAACCCTCTCCAAATCATCAGTTGACCTAGGGTTGACCCAGTCAAACCCTAACTGCACCACTCATGGCTGAGTCTTCTTAATCTTGCACAATGACCTGTCTAGGCCTCAAGGTGATCTTCAACATTTCTCATGAGCTCTCTCAAGACCTCCAGTCAATCTCCCTGGCCTCAGAATCATCTGATGGCTTCCCACAACTCTCAAGTTAGGAGGCACACCCTCTTGGTTTCAACCACTCTCTCTGAGGATCTTTTGACTTCTCTGACAAGGATATCAACCCTTAAACACTTGAATACGCTTCTTGGCTAGCTTCATAGTCTTGTGTAGCTCTTAATTGGTACTCCTACTTCTTGATCTCCTGCATACATGTCAATGAAATGCAAATGATAATGCTAATGTGAATGAAATGAAACATAAGCTAGGTAAAGAAATGTTGGGCAAATTTTGGGGTGCAACAGCTGCCCCTATTCAAACGACTTGAACCTGACTGGGTGAGAAGAGAACGACTCTCAACCAATCAAGGTGCGAGACGGTTGAATACTAACAAACCCGGAAATTTGCCAACTGCACAAGTACACGGTACTCTAATGGGAACAAATATTCGAAAAATGAAATAATAGCTGCACGACAACTAGCTGGGGAATCGGTCACACGGTAACCGGTGATACATGGTCGATCATGCCGTCAGGCATCAGGATTCCTCGGGACTTATTAGATCAACAATCAAGTTAATCATGCCATCAGGCATTCAAAGAAATTTTTGGGCGTCAGCCGAACTTCGTCAGTAAGTCGGGAATGGAATTCTCAGTCAGTCATGAACCAATTGGGGATATTCAAACTTCTGCCATCGGGCACTCCGCATCAGCTGAGAGAACTGCTTCGTCAATACGGTTGGACTTCAATCATCAAGTCTTCAGGGGAAGTTTCAACTTCACTATTCAGAAACCTGCTGGGGATGACACATCTCCGCTGGGGATTCTGGAGAACTATCAAGTAACTCTGCTTCAGAGATCCAGAAATCATTCTGGGTGAATCATCTCTGCTGAGGAAATCAAGAATCATCTTGAACAAATAACTCCATGAGGACTTCAAGAATCATCCTGAACCAATAACTCTGCTGGAGATTTCAGGAATCATCCTGAGCAAACACTCTGCCGGGGACTCTAAGCATCAACTTGAGCAACCAACTCTGGCGACTTCACTGGGGTTTTAAGAGTCATCTTAACCGAGCGTCTTTGTTGGAGAATCCAAGAATCATCTTGGGAAAACGACTTTGCTGGGAAATTCAAGAATCATCTTGAGCAAGCGACTTTGCGGAGGAACACCTGCAAAACAAGAACGGTAACGACCTAGCTCATGTTTCCTATGCATATGCTTGACTATGGCGCAATGCTCCACGCGGTGGAAATGCTACGCGTTTAGGATAAATGTTATGCAATCATGCAACATGCTATGACCCCATCAGCAAAATAAATGCTGAAGGAAAATCCTCCTGTCAAGGAGATAAAACCACTCTGGTGGAGGGGAATCATCCCGCCGAGGAGAAACAGTCACGCCAATCTCAATCGGACTCCTCCTGGGGAAATGAACCTCAGTCGACTGCTACGGGGGAACAAAGCTCTACGAGAACCCAGACCTGCTCAGGAAAGCGATGTCAATCGCAGAAACAAACTGCGCGGCCTTCGCGACTACTTCCCTGGAGGTAACGACTCCGGCGGGGAAATGCAGCATCAGCTATTCAACACTCTATTGGGGACGACTAATCATGGCCCGAACTGCTTTCCAAGGACTCGACTCTCTTGGGGAACTGCGAACTCGGCTGGGGGAAGAAGGAATCATCCTGCTTACAGGGGAGAGTACAACTCTGGGGGGAATTTCAATTCTGCTGAAGACTTCAATCTGGAACTATCAATTGCTGCACACTTCAGTATGTGACTCAGCTAGGGAGATGACATCCCTTCAGGATGCATCTGATTGGGGAGAGAATCTTCTCTGCCTAGGGAGACATATCAGATTGCTGCAGGAGAACGAAGCTCTACGAGAACCCAGACCTGCTCAGGAAAGCGATGTCAATCACAGAAACAAACTACGCGGCCTTCGCGACTACTTCCCTGGAGGTAACGACTTTGGCGGGGAAATGCTGCTGAACTTTGATGGAGAAGAAGGAATCATCCGGCCTGGGGACGCACACGGCGTGCTGTCTGGTATATGCTACACCTGCAACAGCACAAGCAAACAGACAAGATACCCTTCTCAAAGGGACCTATCAAGGTTATCATCTTGTGACAATGTTCAAGTAATTCATTGTTTCAACAATCAGTGGCCTAGGCCAGTAAGTTTATGTATGCGCATTTTATCAAAAACATCGGCGTTCTTTTTCGCAAACAAAACAGATAGATGCTAAACAAACAAACAGAATTGCTGAATAGTATACATTTT
Organism: Lathyrus sativus; assembly: GCA_963859935.3. NCBI lineage: Eukaryota > Viridiplantae > Streptophyta > Magnoliopsida > Fabales > Fabaceae > Lathyrus > Lathyrus sativus. The sequence goes on from OZ012741.1 coordinate 547,741,858, forward strand.
ATTAATAACGAACCCCTGAATGGGTAAAAATGTTTTACAACAGATGCAAGCTCCTGGAATGAGGAAGCCGCGCAAATATAAAACAATAAATATACATCAGTATATACACATGTCGGCAATGAGGCGTAGACGAACACCATGAGTTGATCCCTCTATGACCCACTCGACTTCGATACTTCTCCGATGCTTCAGCTTCAGAAGAGATTGATTCAGATAAAAGGCCCTCAGGTCTTCCAAACCACTAAACAATGAAAGTCCACACGCGGAACACAGTCATTTGCTTTTTCAAATCCCTAACTTTGCCTTAATCGCCCTTCCGGGTTTTCGATTTACCAGGATACCCTTTTTTGCCAAAGTCGCCCATCCGGGTTTTCGACTCTGCGGGTGTACATTCATTTCAATTTATATCCCTAATTTTTGCCCGAACCTTTGTCTTTTTTATGGTTCGCCAGGATGCCCCATTTTTTCCTGGATATTCTTTTTCTTTCCAGCGGGTCATTTTTTAAGCAAAGTATTTTTTAACTGCGTCCGCGTTCACCGGGGATGCAAAATCTTCACCATCCATCGTTGATAACAACAAGGCTCCTCCCGAGAAAACCTTGCTGACGATGTACGGACCTTCGTAATTAGGAGTCCACTTGCCCCGGTGATCGATGTGTGGAGGAAGAATCTTCTTCAGGACGAGATCACCCGTCTGAAAGCTTCTAGGACGCACCTTCTTATCATAAGCTTTCTTCATTCGGCTTTGGTACAGACGACCACATGCAATCGATGCTAATCTCTTCTCGTCCATCAGGCTGAGTTGGTTTAGTCGGTTCTTAATCCATTCTGCCTCATCGAGTTTCACGTCAACCAAAACTCGCAAAGAAGGGATCTCCACCTCTAACGGTAGGACAGCTTCCATACCGTACACCAAGGAGAAAGGAGTTGCCCCGGTTGACGTACGTACTGTCGTACGATAACCGTGCAGTGCAAATGGCAGCATCTCGTGCCAATCTTTGTAGGTCACAACCATCTTCTGTACAATCTTCTTAATGTTCTTGTTGGCCGCTTCAACGGCGCCATTCATCTTCGGCCGGTAAGGAGATGAGTTGTGGTGTTCAATCTTGAAACTCTGCCACAACTCCTTCACCATCTTGTTATTCAGGTTCAAACCATTATCAGTAATGATCCGCTCGGGAATTCCGTAACGACAGATGATGTCCCTCTTTATGAATTTAGCCACCACCTGCTTGGTCACATTAGCATATGAGGCTGCCTCCACCCACTTGGTGAAGTAGTCGATAGCTACTAGAATAAAGCGATGACTGTTAGATGAAGTGGGCTCGATCTTGCCTATCATGTCGATGCCCCACATGGAGAACGGCCACGGGGAGGACATGACATTTAACGGGCACGACGGCACATGAACTTTATCAGCATAAATCTGGAATTTATGACATCTCTTCGCGAATTTAAAGCAATCCGATTCCATCGTCAGCCAGTAGTACCCTGCTCTCAGGATCTTTCTTGTCATAGCATGCCCGCCGGCGTGCGTACCAAATGTGCCTTCATGGACTTCTTCCATGAGCATACTCGCTTCTTTCTCATCTACGCATCTGAGTAGCACGAGATCATGATTTCTTTTATACAAAACTCCATCAGGATTGAGATAGAAATTTCCAGACAGCCTCCTCAGAGTCTTCTTATCCTGGGTTGACGCTCCCGCAGGATACTCCTTAGTCATAAGGAAGGTCTGGATGTCATGGAACCATGGCTTGCCGTCGGAGGCTTCCTCGATCGCAAAGATGAATGCAGGTCTATCAAGACGAGACAGGACAATTCTTGGAGCTTCATTCCAAAAATTGACTTTATACATCAAAGCCAACGTGGCTAAGGCATCAGCCATCTGATTTTCGGCCCTGGGCACATGATGGAGTTCCACTCGATCAAAGAACGGAAGCAGCCTTCTGGCATAACTCATGTACGACACCAAATTCGATTTACGAGTCTCCCACTCCCCTTTAATCTAGTTAATCACAAGTGCCGAGTCACCATATACATCTAGGTTCTTGATTCTCAAATCAATTGCCTCTTCTAGACCCATAATGCATGCTTCGTACTCCGCTTCATTATTGGTGACTGGAAACGTCAGTCTCGCAGTAAACGGGATATGGGATCCGCGGGGAGTCATGATGATTGCCCCAATGCCACTTCCGTAAGAATTAACCGCCCCGTCAAATATCAATTTCCATTGGGATTTCCTATCTGGCCCCTCGTCGGGCAACGGTTCATCGCAATCTTTCGCTTTAAGAAACATGATATCCTCATCAGGGAATTCAAATTTCATCGGCTGATAATCTTCGATCGGATGTTCGGCAAGGTACTCAGACAATACGCTTCCTTTGATGGCCTTCTGGGAAACATACTGAATGTCATATTCCGTCAACACCATTTGCCATCTGGCAATCCTGCCCGAAAGCACTTGCTTCTCGAAGACGTACTTGATCGGATCCATCTTCGAAATTAGTAGGGTCACATGATTGAGCATGTACTGTCGTAAACGTTTGGCAGCCCAGGCTAGTGCACAACACGTTTTCTCCAACATCGAGTAACGAGATTCACAATCTGTGAACTTTTTACTCAAATAGTAAATGGCATGCTCCTTTCTGCCCGCCTCGTCATGCTGACCGAGAACACACCCCATACTATTCTCAAGAACTATCAAGTACATGATTAAGGGTCTTCCGGCCACTGGGGGTATCAAGATTGGAGGTTCCTGTAGATACTGTTTTATCTTCTCAAATGCCTTCTGGAAATCCTCGTTCCAGATAATCGCCTGATCTTTCTTTAGCAGTTTGAACATCGGTTCACACGTGGCAGTGAGCTGAGAGATAAACCTTGCAATGTAGTTTATTCTGCCCAGGAAACCACGAACTTCTTTTTCTGTTTTTGGCGCTGGCATTTCTTGTATCGCTTTTATCTTCGCAGGATCAACCTCGATGCCTCTTTCGCTCACGATAAACCCTAGTAGTTTTCCGGACCGTACTCTGAAAGTACACTTGTTAGGATTGAGCCTCAACCTGAACTTCCTAAGCCTCTCACAAAGCTTCAGTAAATTGACCAGATGTCCCTCCTCCATTTGGGACTTCGCAATCATGTCATCAACATAGACTTCAATCTCATGATGAATCATATCATGAAACAGAGTAACCATTGCTCGTTGATAAGTGGCCCCTGCGTTCTTCAGACCGAAAGGCATTACCTTGTAGCAAAATGTTCCCTAGGGAGTAATAAACGTAGTTTTCTCCATGTCCTCCGGCGCCATCTTGATCTGATTGTAGCTGGAGAAGCCATCCATGAACGAAAATACGGAGAACTGGGTTGTATTGTCGACCAACACATCAATATGAGGCAGCGGGAAATCATCTTTAGGGCTCGCCCTATTCAAATCCCGATAATCGACGCACATTCGTACCTTACCGTCCTTCTTCGGTACATGCACTATGTTGGCGACCCACGGAGGGTAAGTAGTGACCGCTAAAAAGCCAGCATCAAGCTGCTTCTGCACTTCTTCTTTGATCTTAACGGCCATATCTGGTCGCGTCCTTCTAAGCTTCTGCTTAACGGGAGGACAATCTTCTCGCAGCGGCAAGTGGTGGACCACGATGTCAGTATCAAGTACGGGCATATCCTCGTATGACCAAGCAAAGACGTCACTATACTCTCTCAGCATCTCGACCAACCTCTGCTTGACATCGCTCTGCAATGCAACCCCTATCCTGACATTCCTGACAAGTTCTTCAGAACCTAGATTCACAATCTCGATCTCTTCTATGTGAGGCAGAATAACTTTCTCTTCTTGTTTCAACAAGCGGGCCAACTCTTCGGAAAGGTCTTCGTCTTCATCAATCCCTTCTTCGGCTTGATAGATCGGGCAATTGAAGTCGAAGTGAGTCGTAGAAGGTCCAGAGTCGATGTCATCTGCTATGTGGATCCTGCAATAACAAGGGTTAAGCTTAAAACAAGGATATGCAGGTTAGCACAAACCCCATTGCCATTTTATTGTTTTTCAAAACAAATATAAAACAGGAATAACAGAGATCACAATATTTGAATACGAAGAAAAACGCCTTTCGATTTATTGATAAAATGCATGTACATAATCAAACAAGGCCCTGACAATAAAACCACTATGCCCCGGGTAGGACATAGGGTTGTACAATGATTGGAAAAAGTAAATCATTACTCTTCACTTGTCATCTGGATGATATCCTTGACGAACCAGTTGTTGAGGCTCTCGCCTGGCTTGCTTGGCTGGATCCAAGAGTCTAAGTCACAGTCGCTATCTCCGCTGTCTTCAGACACTGTGTTGACGCTTTCAAATATCACCCCGCCACTAGGAAAATTGGATCGGCCCTTTACCTCACGACGCATTGCTAGAAGAGGAGGCTTCAGCTGCAGGAGAATATCCCAACCCAAACTTGTCTTGCTTGTTAGGTATCTCCAAAATTAGCCCCCAGCCTAGGGTAGATCCGTCTTGGACAACGGCCCGAGCTTCTTTGAAGGAAGAGAGAGTCATCTCTGGCTTTTCAGTGACTACAGGAGCTACGTCCTTGACTTTAACAGCTTCGAACGCTTGGCATAGGGTTTCATGAATTTCCCCATCTATCTCAACATACTTGAAGGACGACAAATGGCTCACCATTATGTCTTCCTCGCCACACACAGTCACGATGCTACCTCCGACAGCATACTTGAGCTTTTGGTGCAACGTGGAGGTCACGGCACCCGCCGAATGGATCCATGGCCGGCCTAAGAGACAGCTGTAGGCAGGCATGATGTCCAATGTAAAAGATCGCGTCGAACGTTTCCGGCCCAACTTGGATCGGCAACGTCACCTCCCCGAAAACATGGCGTTTGGTTCCATCAAACGCTTTCACAACCAGATCACTAGGTGTGCAAATCACTCCACGAGTATCTAACTTCATCAATGCCTTCTTCGGAAGAACATTGAGCGATGACCCTGTGTCGACCAACACATGAGACATGATCGTTCCCCTACACTCTATCGAGATGTGCAGGGCGCTATTGTGGTTCCTCCCCTTCGGCGTCAGCTCTAGGTCAGTGAACCCTAGCCCATTTCCAGCATTCAATTGGGCTACGACCTCTTCCAACTGGTTTACCGATATTTCCTGCGGTACATATGCAGCGTTCAACACCTTCAGCAGTGCGTTGTGGTGTGCCTCAGAATACAGCAACAGATTCAGGATGGAAATTTTTGAGGGTGTTTGATGGAGATGATCCACGATCTTGTAGTCACTCTTTTTAATCAACCTCATAAATTCCTTGGAGTCTTTAACAAGTAAGTCTTTTTCTGCCCCACGAGGGATCTCTTCAACGACTTTACTCTTCCCTTTATCAGTTGCATCAGCTCTGTCCGCTTTATCCGCCACGACCTCAGGTGGTGCAAACACTCTCCCGCTGCGAGTGATTCCACTAACGCCCGCTAGGTTCTCCACAGACGATCCAAACGGTTCTAGTTCCAACTTCTGTCCATTGCAGTAGACCTCTGCCCCATAGTGCCACGGGACAGCGTTGGTGCTTTCGAAGGGTATCGGCCCAACTTTGGTGATGGTAATTGTGGGCGGCCTTGGTGCAGAAATAGTTATCGTCTGACGAAGGATGGTGATGGTGGCAACCTCATCATCTTGCTTCAGCATTACCTCCCCTGATCCGCTTTCGGCCCTTCGGCTAAATTGCAGGATTCCTTCAGTCATCAGACTTCGAATCCCCTCTATCAACTGTTCACATCCATCAGGACTTGTCGCACAGCCCATACATAGTTCCCCGCAGCCCGGGAAGTAACCCCTTTTTATCAGCTTAGCTTTAACGAAGCTAAGCGGTGTCTTAGATCTCTGACATCAGTCAACAAATCCAAACTCTCGTCTTCAATAATGGCGTTTACTCCACCTCCCCTATGATTCGGCATAGGGTTCTTCGTGACGTTTGGCACATTATCTGAGAAGTTGATGATCTTAGCGTCCACCATGTCCTGCACCTTATGCTTGAAGGCTTTGCAATTCTCTATTGTGTGGCCTGGTGCCCTTGAGTGAAACTCACAAGTTGCATTCGCGTCATAACCTGGCGGAGGTGCCCCTATCGAGGGACCTAGGGTCCTCTTCTGGATCAACTGTAGCTGGAGCAGAGTCTGCAATAGTTGAGCGTACGACATGGGCGGTGTCTCGAGGTGACGGCTCGATAGAGGTGCCCGGTTCTGATACTTTCTGTACCCTTGTTGATTCGGTTGCTGCTGCTGTGGCGGTTGAACTGCCGGGATAGTTATGCTGGCCACCTGTTGGTGAGGGCCTTTACCCTTCCTTCGAGCGTTGGTCACGGAGCTCGTTTCTCCTTCCCGCCTTTTGCCACCATAAGGTTTTTTTCCGCCTCCTCCAGCTGAGGATGAATCTCCTTGAATTTTCCCCAGTTTGATCCCATTTTCAATGTGCTCACCCGTGATAATGAGATCTGAGAAGGTTCCGGACATACCGCTGACCAGTTTCTCATAATAAACCCCTAGGAGGGTGGCTATAAACATTTGCACAAGCTCACGTTTAACCATCGGCGGCTGAACCCTGGCTGCTGACTCACGCCATCGCTGGGCGTATTCCTTGAACCCTTCGTTGTTCCTTTGCGACAGATTCTGCAGTTGGACTAGGTTCGGAGCCAAGTCACTGTTATATTGGTAGTGGTGCACAAATGCTTCAGCAAGGTCCTTCCACGTGCGCACACTGGTAGGCTCCAGACTCATGTACCATTCGAGGGAGGGCCCGGACAGACTGTCCTGAAAGAAGTGCATCAGCAACTTCTCGTCTTCAGAATGAGCTGACATTTTTCTGTAATATGATCTCAGGTGGACGCGAGGGCAAGTGGTGCCCTTGTACTTTTCAAAGTCAGGTACCTTGAACTTGGGAGGCACCTTGAAATCAGCAATTAGTCCCAACTTGGACATATCAACGCCCAGGGTGTTCTGATTCTCAATATTCCTCATCTTATCCTCGAGTGCCTTGAAGCTTAGACGTGCTTCAGCAGTCAGCTCACCTTCAGCACCTCTCTGAGAGAACACATCGTCTTGACGGTCTTCTAACCATGGCTGAGGCCCAAACAGATTTCCAACACCCGCATTGTCGTTGCCCAGCCCAACATTGACGTTAGCTTCAAAATTCCCATTACCGACGCCCGTCGTATTACCGTTAGGTCCCATGTTAGCTATCACATTGCCGTTGGCACTGCCATTCCCCCCGGTCACGGGGACGCCATTCTGAGGAGTATCAACTGGTGGAGGGGTAGGCACGGTCCCACCATGGAGTATGCCATTGCTATCAACCCTTGAAATCAGAGGCTGAACCAAGGTTCTGAGCTGATCCTGGCCATTGGCGACCGCTTGCATGAGCTCCATGAAGCGGTCCATTCTTTCGCGGAGTTCCTGAACATCAGTTTGCACTTGCTCCATGATTCTGGTTTGATTTGCTCTGGTCGGATAGTGGTGGATAGGTCTCTGATCAATCCTGGAACAACCTGAAACAACCTGTAAACACAAAATGGTTAGGAAAAACGACAAAGTGCTCGCTATGCAAATGCTTCATGCAAATGCAAACGTGTGTCTATGCGTTAGGGAAATTTCCCCCGATCCTAGTGCTTGAGTGCCAGTGCTGATAATAAGAAGTCCGAGTCCAATCATGGAAATAACATCTCATGTATAGAAAGCCCATCAAGGCATTACACAACGTCAGTGAGTACAAGATGAATCACTAGCATGACCTCAGCCAACAAGCCTGGTGATGGTCAGCACAATGATCAACACAAAGGGAATACAAATAGTCAAGTACGGCCACGGGCGCGAAACTCTTCTAACAACTCCTTCGTTTCTGGATGACCAGGCCGAGTGAGTAACCCTTCGACGAGTAACTCTCTCTGCATAATGGTGTATTGAAGACCTTCGACCGAATCTTCCCATGCTCCTTCGCCGAAACAATCTTCTAGCTTCTGCTTCTTGGACTCAAACGTCAGTTTGCGCTCCTTCAGGTTAGCAAGAGCTTTGTTGAGCTGGCCTTCGGCGGCATATCTGCGAGCGGTTTCTTCATCAAACCTCTTCTCACTAGCCTTCACCTGGGCTTTCAGCTTGGAGATCTGTTGCATCAGCTTATCCTCCCGCTCTTTCCTGTTGGCTAGGGAGGCCTGCCAGTGCTGGTTAAACTTGGATATCCTCCGATACGCTTCATCCAAGTGTTGCTTCTTCATGGCCAGTACATCGTTGACAACTTTGAAGTCTCGACCCATGCGCTCACGCTCAGCTATCTTCTTAGTCAAATCTGTCCCCAGCTGGTTCACCAGCTCCGTTTGCCTCTTGGAGGAATGAACGGCTTCGTTTCTCTCGCTTCTGAGTTGCGCCAATTCTTTCTCCAATTCTTCATTTGCCCTCTTCAATTCATCTCTTTCAGCTAACACCTGATTATGCTGCTGAATGGGCACAGTGGTAGGCTATTCAATCACTGGAGGGCTTTCTGGCTTGGTAGGAGGAAAAGGCATCCCTATAGCGTCTTCTCTGGCTCTGATTCAAGTCACATACGGAGGGTAGGCTTGGCTATTGCTTCTCCCCAGCAATGGTTTTCCCCTCTTACTGATACCATTCCAAGCGCGCTGAAGCTTAGATAACATATCCTCTTCTAGAAGACCAGTGAGGTACAGAGATTCCTGTACCTCTTCATCCTTCGGCGGAGCTCTCAAAGCATAAGCAAACTGTCGGACCAGCAAAGACGGATTATAGTTTATACAACCCTTTCTGCCTATCAAAGGCACATTCGGAAACCCGCTGCAGCTGAAGATGATCTCAGTGCCCAACCTATCTCTGTCAAACCAATCAATATCCTCCGTTGATAGACTCATCAAACGCTCGGGCCACTCAGCTGTGGCTGCAGACGAAGCAAAGGGACCCCTTTTGGGTAGATGACTATCAAGCCATCTATAAAGCAAGGGCACACAGCACGGGACATTCTTACCCCTCATGTTCTCGTTTTTGTAGTGGATGGAATGGTAGATATCTCCTATCAAGGTAGGGACTGGATTCCCTGAAGCAAAGATGTGGAAGGCGTCGAAGTCCACAAAGTCGGGCATATTGGGGAACAGAATGATGCCATATATGCACAGAGCGAGGATGGCGTTGAACATGGCCCAACATTCGTCTTTGGCGCACTACTGAGCCTTTCCCACTAAGAACTGCAGGGAGAAACCGGGAACCTTGTTCCAACTAGACAATACCAACTCGGAGGCATCCAGATGAAGTGACGGAGCTAGACTAGCCAGATTAGGCTCAGCATCCATATGAACAAAAGGCATCTGCCTCTTGATAGGCACACCTAACAAATCAGCATATTCCTCTAGTGTGGGTGCGAGAACGAAGTCCTGGAAAGTAAAGCATCTCAACGGAGGATCGTAGAACTGCAGCAAGGCGTGTAACCCATTCAACTCAAATGCAGAAGGTTTACGAACCAAACTGAGCAATTTGCCGTAAGATTTTCTAAACTCATCTCTCACAGAATCATCTGCTAAAGCAATCAAACCAGTCAGCTGAACCACATCAGGGGCAGGGAGCTTGTAAGCCACGGTCTTCCTCAGAGAACCCATAACAATACAACAGAAGGCCGGAAATCCTGAATCGGGGGGAAACGGTACCTGCAACACAGACACACGTTAATGAAATGCAAATGAGTATGCAAAACAATGTAAAATGCAATCATGCAGCAGGAGATCAAGGCAATTGTGCTGTAGAGATTTTGTATCAACAAAACCATGATGCTGCTCTGTCAAGAACAACCACTATATCTGATAAGAAGAAAACCCTGGTATCGGACCATAAATCTGCTCTGTCAAGAACAAACACACATCTGATAATAAGGACCTCTGATACAGGACCAAAACTCTGCTCTGTCAAGAACAAACATCTGATAATAAGGACCTCTGATACAGGACCAAAACTCTGCTCTGTCAAGAACAAACATATATCTGGTGATGAGAACCTCTGGTACCAACAAAACTGATTCACTATCAAGAAAGCCAGGTAGTCTAAAGGTCAGGGTTTCCTGCAACAAACCCAACCCTACTCACAGGTATGGACCTAAACTGACACAAGTTTGGCATCCTATGCGGTCATCAGCGTCACAGACATTCAAGAGGGGTGATACGATACCCAGAAGGTGTGGCATCACCAACTCATGAAGCGGCCTCACTTGGCTGAATGCCCAAATGATCGGTCCCCAGAGTCGACAATCCTCCAAACCAACAACCCCCTCAACCCAAAGGGTTGAAAAAGAAGTCAACCGGGAGAACCTCGTCTGAGCGTGGATTTCATGAGACACTAGTGTCTGCAAAGCAAGCACGCGCCCACTAATTTCCACAACTAATGCTATGTTCGCTCAAGCCTGGGTCTGACTTCTTACTCATCAGAATGCCCCTCTCACAACAGCACAGATAATCATATCATACTGAAAATAAAATGCGGGAAATAAAATGCGATAAATAAACACAACCCAACAAGTAATCATACAAGCGCTAGGATTGACTCTCGCAGGGGACGTTGGATCCCCAAACTGACTCGCATTCGGGACGTTGGATCCCAGGAAACTAGCATGTCCCCAGCAGAGTCGCCAGCTGTCGCTTCCGCGAAAATAAGGTGCCGGCAAAACAGAAGAGTCGCCACCTTTTGTTATTTATCCCTCAGAGCGGGAAAGGAAACGATCGGAAAAACCTGACGAAAAGGTATAAGACAAGGTCATCGCAACCGTTGTCTGGGTTCGGGAGTCGGTTACGCAAGAGGAAGGTATTAGCACCCCTCACGTCCGTCGTACTCGACGGGATCCACGCTTGTTGTGTTTACTGGACGGGTTGGTTTTATCTATCTACCTATCAAGGATGGCTTAAAAAAGAAAAGAAAATGACTCGGCAAAGCGTCGCACTTTATGCCTACGTATTCTCATCAGAGAATGAGAAATCAGAGTCAATGTAGTTCGACTAACTACGGGTTACGGGGAAGGTGGCTCGCCAATACATCAGTATTGTGCCTACGTACTCTCACCAGGTATGAGAGATCAGAGCTTACGTAGTTCGGGATAATACGGATTACAGGAATTCAGATTCATCTGTTTTATCGAGTAGGGTTAAACAGCAATTCCAGCAGTTAGGGACAAAGCCTGTTTGCGGTAGAACTGAAGTTTAACGACACTCTTCTCTTCAGAAAAGCTTCCTTTGAATTAAGGGCCCACGGGGCAAAAAGGTTTGAAGTTTGTTTTCTGTCTTTTACGGAAGAAGTGTTTTTTATTGTGTTTGCAATTTCAATCGCGCTAAAGACTATGACCTAAGAGCGAATGCGTCGCATGTCACCCAAAGGGTTCCATACTAAACATCCAGACTGTTGAAAAGAAGCTCTCCAACAATCCTTTCTCAGATAGCTTAAGGCTCGTAACGTACGAAAGAAATCATTCATGATTACTGTATTTTCATTTGTTTTGAGATGAGAAGAGAGCGGGCTCAACTAAAGGGAGACTATCAAGTCCTAATGTTGTCATGCCAAGGATTCATCCTATGGTTGAGGTTTGAAACAGGGAACTCCTAGAAGTTATCATGCATAGGTTTCAACCTAAAGTTCTATCCTCACTTCCTTATCAAAGGAAATGAGAGTCCTAAGGGATCATGTCAATGATGAACAGAACCAGATAAAGCAGTAAACGACGGTAAAATGCATGCAATGCAAGTGAGGGAGGAAATGTGTGTGGGACAGCAGCCTCCACAATCTCATCTCAACCTCAAGCCAGATATGAATAACTGCAATCATACAGGAAATAAAATGCTATCAAGCAAGATACAAGTGACTGTAGTCATACAGGAAATAAAATAAAATGCTATCAAGCAAACACAAACCACATGGGCAAGGGAGCTGGGCTCTACCGAATACCCGCAAGCAAAGCCATACAGTAAAAATACAAGCAAAGGGAGCAACTCAACCTCTAGTGCAATCATGCTCCTAGATTAAAGTCAGTCTAGACATGAACTTATTCTAATGCATCAAGCAAATCAAACAAGGCACATCAATACAGAAAAGAAGACAGACAAGAAAGAAAGAAGATCAACAGCTCCTACAATTCCAAGCTTCAGCTCTTCTGACAGCAATCCAGTCTTCAGACTTCAATCACCCTTCAAGGCTATCATCTTCCATGACAAGTATCATCTTGCTTTCCCAAGGTTCCAACCCATCAAACATAAGTATCAACTTGCTCTCTCCTCTCCAAGCTTCAGCTTTACAGTCAATTCCACCTTCAGGCTTCACTCTACAAGTATCAACTTGATTCCTTCAGGCTCTCAGTGCATCAATGTAAGTGTAAACTTATCCTTTATTCCTCAAGCCTCAGCTCTCCACTCAATCTCAATTGAATCCTCTTCATAAGTATCCACTTGTTCTTCTTGCCTCAGCTCTTCTTGCCTTACCAGTATCAACTTGGTCTTCTTCATCTACAAGCTTCAGCTTCTCAGAGTAATCTTCAATCACATGGAAGTGTCAACTTCATCCTTCAATCTTCTTCAAGTAAGGAACTCCGTCCTTTAATCAAGGGAGAAAGGTGCATCTATCAAGAGCAAAGTTTGGGATGATTGGTAGCAAAGTGAAGACCAAAGGTCACCACTGAGCATCCTATCATCAGAGAAAGGGACACTCAAAGGTTCTACCAATTTGCAAAGAGCCACACATCCTACCAAAGGAGGGATGAGGCCTTTACAAGGGACCTTACATCATAGGTAAGAATGGAATTGATCAACATATTCCATGTTTATGAAGGAAGAGACCTATCTAGAAGCTCTGCCTACAAAACCCTAATCTTAACCTAATCAAAACTACACCACCAGAAGGGAAGATCTTCAAATCCAAGCCTCTTCAAGCAATCCAATTCATCTTCAACTTTTCTTCATCATCAACCAAGAACAAGCAAAGCACAACCCTAATCTAAGGGAACTAAAGATGTTAATCTAGTTGAGTTAGTGCCTTAGAATCATCTAAAACTAGCACCTAAACTAAAATCAATCAAAAATAGCAAACTACCTTATAAATTTCTACAAAAATTCCTAAGGGATCCTAATTCAATTAAGAATGCCTCATACAAAAACCAGGGACTAAATCATCTATTAAGTCCTAAAATCAAGTCCTAAATCCAAAGGTATCAATCATGAACCCTAAAAATGGAGCTTCTAAAGGTTTCAACCTAAACTACCACCTATGTTCATCACAAAAATGTGAGGAAATTCTATGGGGAGCATGCACATCTATGCTAACTACTCACAAAAAATCAGGATCAAAATCATCATCACATGACCACACAAAATTCCACAAAATCAAGTATCAACTATAACTATTTTAATATCAATTAAAATGTAAAATTCCCATCAAATCAGAAAATGCATGAAATAAATATATTTTTTTATCTAAAAAATACTAGACTCAATCATGAATATAATGCAAAAAGAATGGGGTTAATTGGATCATTTTTCAATTTTATATGATTTAATCAAGAACCATGAATAAAATGAAACAAATAAAGAAAATAATGGAAATTAATAGGCGTGTGTGGCAAATAGCAAGAAAATCCAGTTCATTTCAATGCTGGGCCCAAAAGGGGGGTGTTGGTATCAACCAGTCCAAAGCCCACGCTCCAATTCTCAACTCAGTTCACAAACAAAAGGACCAGAGGAGGTGTGCTAAGTATAGATTTCACGTTACAAATCTCATTGGGCTTGAAAGAGGGGTGCTGATATCAAAGGATCCATAGGCCCATGCGCTCATTCTTCTCAATTCACAAAAATCAGAAACATCACACACCAAGGTTCGAACTCGCTCATTCTTGGTCCATGCAGCGAAGTGAACAAGGCTGGGGTATCTCACTAATCAAAACGCAGTGTTTTGAAGGGAGGGGACGTGGCACAACGCTGAGCCTTGGATTGCTTGACTCATTCAATTTCTCCACGCGAAGGAATGGTGTTGATTGTGTCTTCCTTGTTTCAAACCTGCAACTCACGCGCGCAAGCCCAAATCGCCGGTGGCTTTTCCGGCCACCCCTGCGCAACCCTAGATCCTTCTACACTCAACCATTGGTCACGATGTCTACATGAATCTTGACCAGAATTTCCTCAGGAACCTAACCATGCCACTAGTTTATACTGAAAACGCACGATTCATAAAAACAAGATCTCAACCGAAAATGGAAGGAACCCTAACTCGTCTCTAATCATCAAATTAACTAACTAGAATTCATCTACATGTTAAGGGGAACCTAACCACGTGCTTCTAATGGATTGAAAGTACATAATCACAGAGATATTTCAAGAACTTAGAACCAACCTTGAAGCTTGGATTGTAGTGGTTATGCACCTCAATTCTCTCTCAAACTATGCAGAATCCTTCAAGGAGTAATGGTGGACAATTCTTGATGCTTAGTTCTTGCTGCAACCTCTTGATTCTCCAAAACGCATTTCCAATTTTCAAGCTTTTTCTTCACTTCACATCAATGGATTCTCAACAGAATTCTGCTCCAGAACCTTCCAAGTTCGTTCTACTTCTTACTTATAGTGTATTCAGATGGATATCCAGCCCAAACTAGGCCCAATTATGGATTTTGGATGTTCACCTTTCCTTCCAAATTTCAACATGGAAGTGTGCCTTCAATCCTTACTCATGTTCTAAACTCAATCCAAACCATCCACTTAATCATTAAGGAGTGTGATGTAATGGTTTTCTTCCTTTGATTTTAACATATGGAATGTATATGAATTTGTTTCTTAATTGTGAAGTAACCATCCAAATGACCATGCTATGGACCTCAAATCCAAAATGTGGCAATGCCAATCTTTCTAAAACATTAGTTCCATTCAAAATGACCACAAATTTGACTTGGAAACATGTTAATCTCATTCCTTTTGAATTTTCTCATTTTAATTCATTAAAATGGCTTTCATGTGAAGTTTCTCCAACCAATGCTTGATATAATCCATATCAATGGACACTGGATGTTTAGACAAGCTAAAAACATCATTTTGAACAACTTTCATGTTGAACAAAAATCCATTTGGAGCTTGGAAATATGAGTTATGGCCTTATGCTTGAAATGACCTGTAATCTCCAAATGACCAAAATGCCCTTGACTTGTCAAAGCCATAAGTTGAGTTCTACACATCCAATCATGGACTTCTAGTACTCTCTAGAAAGCTAAGAGAATAAGGAACAATATTCATGTTGACCAAAAGTTCATAGGAATCATCCTTATTGGGAAAAAGTTTGATGCAAGTTGGGTAACTTTCAAGCTCCAAATTCACATGCCTCAGATGACTTGTAACTTGTCAAAGTCATAACTTGAGTTCTACAAATCCTATCAAGGACTTCTAGTACTAAAATTAAAGCTAAGATCAAGCTCTACAACATTCATGTTGGGGGCAAGATGAGATGACAATCACATCTTGAGCTAAACTGTCTTGAAGATAGGGGTCAAACTAGGGGATTTTACACTGCCAAGCCTTAGAAACCCTAGCTTGAAACTTCTCACACTCTTCAATCATGATGAGTTGACCTTGGAATCATCCTTAGAACATCTCAATGCATCAATCCATGATCACATGGCTCTTGGATTAGGTCTCAACCCTCTCCAAATCATCAGTTGACCTAGGGTTGAGCCAGTCAAACCCTAACTGCACCACTCATGGCTGAGTCTTCTTAATCTTGCACAATGACCTGTCTAGGCCTCAAGGTGATCTTCAACACTTCTCATGAGCTCTCTCAAGACCTCCAGTCAATCTCCCTGGCCTCAGAATCATCTGATGGCTTCCCACAACTCTCAAGTTAGGAGGCACACCCTCTTGGTTTCAACCACTCTCTGAGGATCTTTTGACTTCTCTGACAAGGATATCAACCCTTGAACACTTGAATAAGCTTCTTAGCTAGATTCATAGTCTTGTGTAGCTCTTAATTGGTACTCCTACTTCTTGATCTTCTGCATACATGTCAATGAAATGCAAATGATAATGCTAATGTGAATGAAATGAAACATAAGCTAAGTAAAGAAATGTTGGGCAAATTTTGGGGTGCAACACCACTGTCTGATAAGAAGGATGTTCATTCATTTTTGATTTCTAAGTTTTTTCTTAACATAAATTAAGGGAAAATTTCTCCCTAGATTTTTTTTCATATCTTAACATATTCATCACTGTATATAAAGATACTGCTGAATAATATCCTAATTTTTTCGACAACTTATTTTGTAATAAAAAGATCAAAGTTTTAATTTCAGTTTTAGTCACCTAAATTGCGGTTTTGGCTTTCCTTCATTGCAACCTTCAACACCTACATTGTATTGGGTTTTAATGGGTAAATTTAGTCATACATTACTTAAAGATATAACATGCATTGTCTTTATAAGTGAGGATAATTTTCACCTTACAAGCTAGTTTTGTATTATTGAGTTAAGCCCAACAAAAGTTTTTAAGACTTTATAGTCTTGGACCAAATTTTACGTTTATCTAAATGTTATTTTTTTTTCATGTATGAATGAATTGTTGGGGTTGGTTGAAAATATACAAGTTCTTTGAAGTTTCACGTCACTTAATTTTGTGTATAAAGAGAGAGTTCAAGGCTATATATAAGATACAAGTTCTTTGAAGTTTTACATCATTTAGTTTTGTGAAAGAAGAGGAATTCCAATGTTATATATAGGATCAGGTTCTTCGTTCCAAGATGCAACAGTCAAAAACACTTTAAGCTTGTATTTGAATTTCTTTATTCTCTTATACTTTTGTATTAGAGTGTTGTGAGATATAGTTGTTCTCTTATTCTCTTGTATTCGAGTGTTGTGAGATGTAAGTATAGTTAAATGTTTGTTTTGTAAACTATGAGTGTATTGGAGTTTGGGTTAGTTGAGAGTATATTAGGTGTTTTAACAATTTTCACTAAACAAAACGTCATCTACATCCACACCCTCATCTTGGAATGAAGATTTTTATCCCATGTCATAAGCTCTGAGACAATGACCACTACTATCTAAGTATATGGAACGTGTTTGAACTTAGGCTTCAAAGGTTGAAATGATTGACAATTTGTTCAAGCCACTGTCTGATAAGAAGGATGTTCATTCATTTTTTATTTCTAAGTTTTTTCTTAACATAAATTAAGGGAAAATTGCTCCCAAGATTTTTTTTCATATCTTAACATATTCATCATTGTATATAAAGATACAGCAGAATAATATCTTAATTTTTTTGACAACTTATTCTGTAATAAAAAGATCAAAGTTTTAATTTCGGTTTTAGTCACCTAAATTGCGGTTTTGGCTTTCCTTCATTGCAACCTTCAACACCTACATTGTATTGGGTTTTAATGGGTAAATTTAGTGTTACATTACTTACAGATATAACATGTATTGTCTTTATAAGTGAGGATAATTTTCCCCTTACAAGCTAGTTTTGTATTATTGAGTTAAGCCCAACAAAAGTTTTTAAGACTTTATAGTCTTGGACCAAATTTTACGGTTATCTAAATGTTTTTTTTCATGTATGAATGAATTATTGGGGTTGGTTGAAAATATACAAGTTCTTTGAAGTTTCACGTCGCTTAATTTTGTGTATAAAGAGAGAGTTCAAAGCTATATATAAGATAAAAGTTCTTTGAAGTTTTACATTACTTAGTTTTGTGAAAGAAGAGGAATTCCAATGTTATATATAGGATTCAAGTTCTTCATTCCAAGATGTAACAGTCAAAAACACTTTAAGCTTGTATTTTAATTTCTTTATTCTCTTATACTTTTGTATTAGAGTGTTGTGAGATATAGTTGTTCTCTTATACTCTTGTATTCGAGTGTTGTGAGATGTAAGTATATTTAAATGTTTGTTTTGTAAAGTATGAGTGTATTAGAGTTTGGGTTAGTTGAGAGTATATTAGGTGGTTTAACAATTTTCACTAACCAAAACGGCATCTACATCCACACCCTCATCTTGGAATGAAGATTTTTATCCCATGTCATAAGCTCTGAGACAATGACCACTACTATCTAAGTATATGGAACGTGTTTGAACTTAGGCTTCAAAGGTTGAAATGATTGACAATTTGTTCAAGCCACTGTCTGATAAGAAGGATGTTCATTCATTTTTGATTTCTAAGTTTTTTCTTAACATAAATTAAGGGAAAAATGCTCCCAAGATTTTTTTCATATCTTAACATATTCACCACTGTATATAAAGATACTGCAGAATAATATCTTGATTTTTCGACAACTTATTCTGTAATAAAAAGATCAAAGTTTTAATTTCGGTTTTAGTCACCTAAATTGTGGTTTTGGCTTTCCTTTATTGCAACCTTCAACACTTACATTGTATTGGGTTTTAATGGTTAAATTTAGTCTTACATTACTTAAAGATATAACATCTATTGTCTTTATAAGTGAGAATAATTTTCACCTTACAAGCTAGTTTTGTATTATTGAGTTAAGCCCAACAAAAGTTTTTAAGACTTTATAGTCTTGGACCAAATTTCACGGTTATCTAAATGTTATTTTTTTTTTCATGTATGAATGAATTGTTGGGGTTGGTTGAAAATATACAAGTTCTTTGAAGTTTCATGTCGCTTAATTTTGTGTATAAAGAGAGAGTTCAAGGCTATATATAAGATACAAGTTCTTTGAAGTTTTACATCACTTAGTTTTGTGAAAGAAGAGGAATTCCAATGTTATATATTAGGATTCAAATTCGTCATTCCAAGATGCAACAGTCAAAAACACTTTAAGCTTGTATTTGAATTTCTTTATTCTCTTATACTTTTGTATTAGAGTGTTGAGAGATATAGTTGTTCTCTTATACTCTTGTGTTCGAGTGTTGTGAGATGTAAGTATAGTTAAATGTTTGTTTTGTAAAGTATGAGTGTATTGGAGTTTGGGTTAGTTGAGAGTATATTAGTTGTTTTAACAATTTTCACTAACCAAAACGCCATCTACATCGACACCCTCATCTTGGAATGAAGATTTTTATCCCATGTCATAAGCTCTGAGACATTGACCACTACTATCTAAGTATATGGAACGTGTTTGAAATTAGGCTTCAAAGGTTGAAATGATTGACAATTTGTTCAAGCCACTGTCTGATAAGAAGGATGTTCATTCATTTTTGATTTCTAAGTTTTTTCTTAACATAAATTAAGGGAAAATTGCTCCCAAGATTTTTTTTATATCTTAACATATTCATCACTGTATATAAAGATACTGCAGAATAATATCTTAATTTTTTTGACAACTTATTTTGTAATAAAAAGATCAAAGTTTTAATTTCGGTTTTAGTCACCTAAATTGCGGTTTTGGCTTTCCTGCATTGCAAACTTCAACACCTACATTGTATTGGGTTTTAATGGGTAAATTTAGTCTTACATTACTTAAAGATATAACATGTATTGTCTTTATAAGTGAGAATAATTTTCACCTTACAAGCTAGTTTTGTATTATTGAGTTAAGCCCGACAAATGTTTTTAAGACTTTATAGTCTTGGACCAAATTTTACGGTTATCTAAATGTTTTTTTTTTCATGTATGAATGAATTGTTGGGGTTGGTTGAAAATATACAAGTTCTTTGAAGTTTCACGTCGCTTAATTTTGTGTATAAAGAGAGAGTGCAAGGCTATATATAAGATACAAGTTCTTTGAAGTTTTACATCACTTAGTTTTGTGAAAGAAGAGGAATTCCAATGTTATATATAGGATCAGGTTCTTCGTTCCAAGATGCAACAGTCAAAAACACTTTAAGCTTGTATTTGACTTTCTTTATTCTCTTATACTTTTGTATTAGAGTGTTGTGAGTATAGTTGTTCTCTTATACTCTTGTATTCGAGTGTTGTGAGATGTAAGTATAGTTAAACGTTTGTTTTGTAAAGTATGAGTGTATTGGACTTCGGGTTAGTTGAGAGCATATTTGGTGTTTTAACAATTTTCACTATCCAAAACGGCATCTACATCCACACCCTCATCTTGGAATGAAGATTTTTATCCCATGTTATAAGCTCTGAGACAATGACCACTACTATCTAAGTATATGGAACGTGTTTGAACTTTGGCTTCAAAGGTTGAAATGATTGACAATTTGTTCAAGCCACTGTCTGGTAAGAAGGATGTTCATTCATTTTTGATTTCTAAGTTTTTTCTAAATATAAGTTAAGGGAAAATTGCTCCCAAGATTTTTTTCATATCTTAACATATTCATCACTGTATATAAAGATACTGCAGAATAATATCTTAATTTTTTTTGACAACTTATTCTGTAATAAAAAGATCAAAGTTTTAATTTCGGTTTTAGTCACCTAAATTGAGGTTTTGGCTTTCCTTCATTGCAACCTTCAACACCTACATTGTATTGGGTTTTAATGGCTAAATTTATTGTTACATTACTTAAAGATATAGCATGTATTGTCTTTATAAGTGAGGATAATTTTCACCTTACAAGCTAGTTTTGTATTATTGAGTTAAGCCCAACAAAAGTTTTTAAGACTTTATAGTCTTGGACCAAATTTTACGTTTATCTAAATGTTATTTTTTTTTCATGTATGAATGAATAGTTGGGGTTGGTTGAAAATATACAAGTTCTTTGAAGTTTCACGTCACTTAATTTTGTGTATAAAGAGAGATTTCAAGGCTATATATAAGATGCAAGTTCTTTAAAGTTTTACATCACTTAGTTTTGTGAAAGAAGAGGAATTCCAATGTTATATATAGGATTCAAGTTCTTCATTCCAAGATGCAACAGTCAAAAACACTTTAAGCTTGTATTTGAATTTCTTTATTCTCTTATACTTTTGTAGTAGAGTGTTGTGAGATATGGTTATTCTCTTATACTCTTGTATTCGAGTGTTGTGAGATGTAAGTATAGTTAAATGTTTGTTTTGTAAAGTATGAGTGTATTGGAGTTTGGGTTAGTTGAGAGTATATTAGGTGTTTTAACAATTTTCACTAAGCAAAACAGCATCTACATCCACACCCTCATCTTGGAATGAAGATTTTTATCCCATGTTATAAGCTCTGAGACAATGACCACTACTATCTAAGTATATGGAACGTGTTTGAACTTAGGCTTCAAAGGTTGAAATGATTGACAATTTGTTCAAGCCACTGTCTGATAAGAAGGATGTTCATTCATTTTTGATTTCTATGTTTTTTCTTTACATAAATTAAGGGAAAATTGCTCCCAAGATTTTTTTTCATATCTTAACATATTAATCACTGTATATAAAGATACTGCAGAATAATATCTTAATTTTTTCGACAACTTATTCTGTAAGAAAAACATCAAAGTTTTAATTTCGGTTTTAGTCACATAAATTGCGGTTTTGGCTTTCCATCATTAATGCAACCTTCAACACCTACATTGTATTGGGTTTTAATGGGTAAATTTAGTCTTACATTACTTAAAGATATAACATGTATTGTCTTTATAAGTGAGGATAATTTTCACTTTACAAGCTAGTTTTGTACTATTGAGTTAAGCCCAATAAAAGTTTTTAATACTTTATAGTCTTGGACCAAATTTTACGGTTATCTGAATGTTATTTTTTTTTTCATGTATGAATGAATTGTTGGGGTTGGTTGAAAATATACAAGGTCTTTGAAGTTTCACGTCGCTTAATTTTGTGTATAAAGAGAGAGTTCAAGGCTATATATAAGATAAAAGTTCTTTGAAGTTTTACATCACTTAGTTTTGTGAAAGAAGAGGAATTCCAATGTTATATATAGGATTCAAGTTCTTCATTCTAAGATGCAACAGTCAAAAACATTTTAAGCTTGTATTTGACTTTCTTTATTCTCTTATACTTTTGTATTAGAGTGTTGCGAGATATAGTTGTTCTCTTATACTCTTGTATTCGAGTGTTGTGAGATGTAAGTATAGTTAAATGTTTGTTTTGTAAAGTATGAGTGTATTGGAGTTTGGGTTAGTTGGGAGTATATTAGGTGTTTTAACAATTTTCACTAACCAAAACGGCATCTACATCCACATCCTCACCTTGGAATGAAGATTTTTATCCCATGTCATAAGCTCTGAGACAATGACCACTACTATCTAAGTATATGGAACGTGTTTGAACTTAGGCTTCAAAGGTTGAAATGATTGACAATTTGTTCAAGCCACTGTCTGATAAGAAGGATGTTCATTCATTTTTGATTTCTAAGTTTTTTCTTAACATAAATGAAGGGAAAATTGCTCCCAAGATATTTTTCATATCTTAACATATTCATCACTGTATATAAAGATACTGCTGAATAATATCTTAATTTTTTCGACAACTCATTCTGTAATAAAAAGATCAAATTTTTAATTTTGTTGTATATTATACTCCTTTTCTTAGGGATGATCACCTGGAATTTTTCTCTAAGTCGGTCTTTCCAATTAGAGTGGATGAGCACCTAAGGCACTTTGTTTAATTGGAAAATACATAATTATAAACACGTTTAAATGTGTTGTACTGGTTTTTTCTTTCCCCTTTTTTTAATGTGTAATTTGGGGAAGGTTTCTATATGATTCTTCGTTCATTTTTCATCTTTTGTTCATCAATACCATATAGTTTCTTTTTGTTATGCATGCTCTTTATTCAGATTTTTTTTCGGCCTGCTTACATGATTATTTGTGTCAAATTTAATCCTTCTTAACCATTGTTTGATGGTTATTTGTATGAATTAAATTAGTTGAATTTATTACTCGTAATCCTTTATGCTTGCTTTCTATTGTAATAATCTTAAGTAAACTTTTGTTAGGAATTGTGTTATGAATTCAGTTATGAGTTGGAGTGTGCAACCAACTATAAATAACTAAATTGTAAACTGAAATAGTTGACTAATCTCATTTTTTCAGTTTTTATATATTTTTTGATTCAGTGCTTATCACCATGGCTTCCAATTCATCATCGTCACAAGCCATAAGTTTTTTAAATTATTTGAGTATGCTTTTTTTTGTCATTTTCTATAAGCATCGATTGGTTGGAATTTTTCAAGTTATATAGATATGATTCTTTGTTGGGGATCATCAAATCAATGACACTAGTTTGTCACATAGAAATGACACTATTACAAAAACACGTATAATTACATTTGCGAAAGATCTATAATTGTAACACCCTAAAACCTCGTGCATAATATTATAAAATGAGACATGTAGAAACACATATTCAAAGTTTAGGATGTTACTCAACATCAAACTCATTTATTCTACAACAAATAATCAACTAGATAACATCTTCACTTACATTTGTCATCGTATGCTCACCTTCATTTAGAGTATCATTGCAGCGGAATTCCATCGACTAAGCATGCAACATAATAAAAAAGTCTTATGAAATACTTTATTGAAATTCAAAATGATTCATGGCAAAGGCTCCACAACTAACAACACTCCAAATATAGAGAGTATAACATTCAACTCTCATTACAAAGCATAAACAACAAAATAACAACATTCACCCAGTGTTACAAAATTAGAGCAACGAAAATCTTAAAATGTGCAAAATAGGAAAAGAAGGGGAATAGCCTCAACACCGTCCTCGAACTCTAAGCAACTACTCGTCTACCTGCTTATTTGTACTCCGAAGGGAGCATAGACCACAAGACAAGAACAAAGGGGTGAGAATCCACATCAATAATATAAATGACATAAACTCCAAGGTAGAATTACAAACATCTACACATTCAATCACATCAATCACACACACATCATTCTCACACCTAATTCATAAACATACACAACAATTGCATATTCACCATTTAAGTATGCAATGAGAATCTCAACTTCAACTAGACTCATATGCGTGTGGTATCATGTCATCATCAATTAGTTCACTCAGGAGTCGGGCTCGCCCTGCTCGGATTTGGGACAAGTCACCAATCCACCTTGCTTTGATTACAACTTGCCTCTTTAATCAACAACAACGACATAATGAATGTGTATCACAACATGTTAATGAAACAAAAACATAATGTTTAAAGTCTTAAATCCACAATAAACAAAATATGCATTGACACAACGATAATAGCTCCCCCTACTCGAACTATTATCCATTAACAAAACAACATTTTCACAATTTAACAACATCATTCATGCTCATACAAAAACACATCATCATCATAACTCACATAAATTAATACAATACTAACACCATATATACACATATCTAACACTCATAAATAACCCACAATTCAATTAAAATTATACTTAATTATAAATCATACCAAACATCATTATAGCAGTAGTTAATAGAACTTGACATTGCTCAAACAATTCATACAAGTTAAAGATTTGAAATATGCAGCTCAACATCATCAAAACAAGTTCTTACGCCAAAGTAAGGCTCATGGAGGATTACCTGCCACATACATGGCACTCACCATCAACATCAAAACCCATGGCGACCTAGTCTCCATGACAATGGCGCCCGCCATCGACCTACAAATAGCAGAATTCATCATCCTGCATATACTTACTATGAGTTATAATCGTTTAACATAACATGTACTCACACATCATTCAAATATGGCAATTTATCACAAAGGAACTACCATCATGTAGCTATATGCGTTAGCTTTCCAACACTTTGAACCACGCTTCAATTCGAGTTCCAAAACTCAATATATGACCAAAATCGTATTTATGCCTACTTAAGGCTCATGGCGGGTCACCTGCCATGGACTTGTAGAATGCAAAATTATGTTTTCTACTATGGAACATAAAACAAAGGAGAATCAATATATATATATATATATATATATATATATATATATATATATATATATATATATATATATATATATATATATATATATATATATATATATATATATATATATATATATATATTAACATCACCCAATATATATATATATTAATTGGCAAGCATGACCATCACTTATTCACCACTTTTATCATGATTTAAAGACCCTCAAAGCTCAAAAATGGTGAAAACATATTAACACGTCAAAATAAAATTTACTCCACACACATGTACGTGAATTTCATCATGAAAACAGATTATAACTCAAATTGGTTATAAAATTTCAGATTCACAATTAAACACAATAAAACATACATAATCATACAAAACTATTAGAGGTTAAGGGATCCTCAATTCTACCCCTTAAGCATATACCTGTTATTGAATCAATTCTCCCTTAACCTGGTCTTCTTGGCAGCGATAGCAAACATTCTGGTTTTAGTTGTTCTTCTCCTCCCTTCAAAGCTCTAACATTTTATCTCCCTTGTGCCTCTAATTCTCTTTTCACGTACTGATCTAAATTCCCTAAAACTAGGTTATCTCTTAGATTATGTAGTTAGGATAATCTAATTAAAATTATAATTATCTTCACTACTAATCATTACTTTTACTCCTTCATCCCCTCTATTTCTCTTAATTTATAATTAAGCCCCAAACTCTCTATTTCCTCAATTTTATTAAATAAATTCAATAAAATAGTATTATTTTAATTAATAAACTCCAATTATTCTAAATAAATTCCACTAACCTTTACTTAGTCTCTTCACCCCCACCTCAAGGTTACAGAACCCCACCTCCCAAATTAATTCAATTATCGCACATAATAATTAAATTAAATCGTGAATAAGCACATAAAATAACCATTTAAAAACTTGGGTGTTATAATAATAACGGTTGAACAACTATTGTTAGGTAGGGTTTGATTGTATGAGGGTTATTTACAACCACGATTCAATGCCCGTGGTAGAAAAGCTGGAAAGCGAGCTACCTATAACCACAATTGTTTTAAATAACCATACTGAAAAGTTTAAAGGTCCTGGGTTCGATACCCAACAAAGCCATTTTTGTTGTTTAAATAACCTGTCACTATAATTTTTTAAGGTGAGAAAAATACAAGAAAGGGGTTGAATTGTGTTGTCTTTTTCTTCTTTTAACTTTTCAACTTCTACTTCTGATGTTTCTTAACTATAGTCTAAACACTTGGTTCAGATTCTGACTCAAAAACTTGGTTGACTTTTGAAAGATCTTATCAGATTCTGAACCAGAATCAGATTTGGATTATTAGAATTGACAACAGCGAAATAAGTAAGTACAAAAGAAAGAAAGTAAAAGCAAAAGACACAAGCAGTTTATCCTAGTACCTTTCACAACCTAAGAGTAGTTGAATCCCCTTGCACTTCCAAGGGATTTCCATTATAACCAACTCTGATTCCAAATCCTCAAGCCCAAAAGCAAGAGACTTTATTTATTTACACACACAAGTATAAGACTTCCTTGCTCAAACACACAAGTTTGAGACTTCCTTGCTCAAACACATATGCTCAAGACTTCCTTGCTCTATCACACAAGCTAAAAAAATTGCTAAAACATACAAGTCTGAGATGTCCTTGCTTAAGCACACAAGCTTAAGACTTGAAATGCTCAAGCACTAAAGTAAGAGATTTCTGACTCTAAACAAACTATTAAGAGTTTTGGGTAACAACTACACTTGATATACAATCATAGGTGTACAAACAATACAACATAAAAGACTCTAAGACTTAAGAACGTCTAAAATATACATATGTTAAGATGTTCTAAGTCTAAGAGAGTTGCATTAGCGCTTGGTAGTCTTCTTCTCCAAGTCTGCAACTCCTTTTATAAAGAGGGAGAAAAGAGATGTTGAAGAATTTTAGTAAATAGCTTGGTTGGCTTTGTACTTGATTAGACATAACAACAAAACACATTTCTGTAAAAGGAATTATCTATTGAAGCTCATGCACCAAGAAGAGATTTTTCCTTAAGTTTTCATGTGATCACAAAGTCTCTGAGTTTGTCAGAGTTTCCTCGGTTGAAGAAATTCTGTTTCAGAGGCTGAATTTCCTTCAGACTTCACTCTTTAGAGGCTGGTCATATCAGAGTCCACTTCCAGGCTTTTGAAGCTTTAGAGTCTTGGTCACTAGAGGTTGAGTCTTTAGAAGTGATCCTTAGAGCCAGGGTCTGATCTTCAAATGCAGATTTCTCAAGCATTTCTTTATCTGTTCTTAATAATATAATTTTGCATACTTGAACAAATGTTAGAGTATCCAATTTTTTCTTTAAATACTTTGTTATCATCAAAACTTAAGGGATATGGTATTAACCAATCTTGTTACAACAATCTCCCCCTTTTTTATGATGACAAACATAAGTATTTAAGAATAACAGTTATTGATTTAGTTAACATTCTAACTTCAGGGTCTGAGGTTTGTAAGCTCCCCCTGATTCTGAAAATCCTAAGGGTTACTTTTGTAAGCTCCCTTTAAGTCAGGTAGTTCTTAGAGTGAGGTTTGTAAGCTCCCCCTAAGTCCTAGCCAGGTTTATTAATTTTATCCTTGAAGTACAATAAAAAGTTCTTCAGTATTTAAGCATAAAACAAAATCAATTGATCAGACTCAGATGCATTAAATACTTATCCTCCTTCTCCCCATTTTGTCATCAACAAAAAGACAAGACAAAAGAATAAAAAGATGTTGAAGAAATAAAAACAATGTGTGGGAAATTAAATTCTGAGTAAAAATAGTTTAAAAAAAGCTTTTGCATTCACCCAAAAATTCAAACATGTTTTTAAGGATTTAAAGAATAGCTAGATTAGTTGAGAATATTTTGTCACTTCTCGAGACGGTCAGACAAAATCCTTTAAGTTGTCGAGAATGGAACAGCATAAGTGATAATTAGAATTAAGAGCTAGTAACCCTAGAGTAGCATGCATTAAATATCATTGGTGATTAAACTTCCACAAGCAACATGTAAGACACTCAAGATCCTCTATATAAGCATCAAACCATAGGTTAAGACCACTTATTATCATCAAACTCTCTTTTGAACAAGATGAGCACACCAACTGAAAACACCATAATATTTATACTTATGTGAAGACTCGATAACCATATACATGACTCATAAGATACAGTCATTAGTCTACTTATATAATAGTCTTTATACATCACTTTTGTCCTACAGACAGTAAAGATTGACTACAGATACTTTAAGAATAATGTCCTCGTGTTTAATAAGGTATCACAAATAAGCTACACTTAATGTACCACTAAACGAACTAACTATACTAAGGACTTTATTATGTCACATATAAGTAACATAATAAATTAAATGCCTAATTTTAAGTATATATATTAACACATAATATATATCAAGGTTATGATTCAAAATCATATACAATCAATACTGATTGGCTATTAGGACTTTCTCCAACAGTTTCTTCATTAGAAAAACACATGGGTTACCTTGTGTGTGTCAATTTTGAGGTCTTCAAATACAATGTGAGCTTGTTCTATTAGAATCAATTCATGTGTTTTTGAAAGAAATTAAACATTAAATAACATTAATTCACTCAATAGGATAATGGGACACATTTGGATTTAAAAGAAGAGTGTGAAGAGTTGAAGAGACATTTCAGTATATTGGATATAGTTGGCCAAAGAGTAATAAAGAAAAAAGTTCGAGAACTAACACATTTACCTACAACTCCCACATGTCCACCACCAGCGAAGTATAAGTCAAAAGGGGGAATAAGAAAAGTAAAAGGGCCAAGAGAGTGGTGTGCGTCGTGACGATTCACATTGGAATTATGTTGAGGGCTCATAGGGTATTCAGATGACGAAGAGATCATGTATAAACTAACTTCACTTCAACCATCTAACAAGTCTTCAAGACATTTTTACTTGTCTTAATTTTTGGTTTTCTTACACGATTACATTGATGCCATTGTTAATATGGAGCCTATTGGAAATTGTGGTTTTCGTGCTATTGTAACTTTACATGGATGGGGTGAAGTGTAGGGTGTTCAAAATGAACTTTCCAAATAAAAAACCACTAACCAAACTGAACCAAGCCAAACCAAAACCACAAAAAACTGCATTTTGGTTCAAATAAGTGTGAGCCAAATTTTAACAAAAGCGTGGCAGTTTGGTTTAGTTTGCAGTTTATATTTTGCAAACCAAACCAAACCATATTATGTTAGTTTATTTGATAATACCTCCATTTATTTATTATAAGTTGTTTTGGACTTTTACACGTATTAAGAAAAGTAATAATTGTTATATGAAAGTCAGAAATTATGAATGTTTTTACAAAATTGTCCTTCATTAACGACTTGGGTAAGATAAATTTACATAATTGAAAGGAGAGATAATAAAAAAAATTTAAGGGTATAATAGAAAAAATATCATTAATTATTCATTGGTAATGTAAAGTGACTTATATTATGGTGCAATTTTTTATCCTGTGAGATATTGGATCGAACTCTAGTATGATCGATGGATAGCTTCTAGTTCGACAGGAATCAAGCATGAGGTCGAAGTATATTGACATGCTGCTATTGGAGTAATGTGTGTTGTAGTCGAAGTTTGTTTTAACATGCATTAGTCAATATTGCTAGGTTTTAGCATATTGGATTGAACCTTGCTTGTAAGCCCAAGTGTTTAAGTTATCTTGTACCCTAAGTTAGCTTGTAATGGATAATTGTTAAAAATCCTATTAGGTCAGTGTGCTATTTTTCTTATAAATAGGATGCTAGTTTCTCAATCTTGGCATAAGAAAAAATAGGAAGATAAATTCCTAATTTCAAGAGAGAGAGAGGTTATTTTGTTATTCTTGTATACTTGTAATCTTGTTCTAAGAGAAAGGAAAAAATAATGATTTATAACCAATTCTTGTTGTTCCTTGTTGTTTTACCTTGTTTTCTTTGTTAACCATAACCCTTGTCTGTTTCTTGATCATAAAGAAACAATTTATACTTTGTTTTAAGACATCTGATTCACAACAAATTGGTGTGGTGAGCGTGGAAAAATGCCTTCAATAAAGTATGAGATTGAAAAGTTCACCAGAGTGAACGTCTTCGGTCTGTGGAGCTTGAAGATGAAAGCCCTACTGGTTCAGCAGGGTTGTTTGGAAGTGTTGAAAGGAAAGGCATTCATGGACGCTGCATTAATGGCAAAAGAAAAGACAGTCATGATTGAGAAAGCCCACAGTGCAATATTGTTGAGCCTTGGTGATAAGGTTCTTCGACAGGTGTCAAAGAAGACTACAACATCGGGATTATGGGTGAAACTTGAAAGTTTGTACATGACCATATCTCTGGTGAATCGACTCTACCTGAAGCAAACTTTGTATTCATTCAAGATGAGTGAAGACAAAGTGTTGGCTAAGCAGTTAGATATGTTCAATAAGCTGATTCTTGATCTTGAAAATATTAATGTGAAGATCAATGATGAAGATCAAGCACTGTTGTTGTTGTGTGCTTTGCCCAGAACACATGCTCACTTCAAAAAAATTCTCTTGTAGTGAAGGGAGTCCTTAACCTTTGAAGAAGTTAAATCATCCTTGTATTCTAAGAACTTAAACGAACGAAATGAGCATAAACCTTCGAGGGTGGGTGAAGGTTTGGCCATTAAGGGAAAATTATTACGAAAGGATGGTAAGTTTGACAAGAAGAAA
The DNA here is from genome assembly GCA_963859935.3 of Lathyrus sativus. Lineage (NCBI taxonomy): Eukaryota > Viridiplantae > Streptophyta > Magnoliopsida > Fabales > Fabaceae > Lathyrus > Lathyrus sativus. The sequence goes on from OZ012741.1 coordinate 547,772,396, forward strand.
GGTAAAAGTCAACAGAAGTCTTATAGTGGTGAAACATCTGGTATTCGATGTTATCACTATAAGAAGGAGGGTCACGCAAGAAAGGTGTGCCCTGAACGCCTGAAAGATCATGGAGGTAATGGCGATGCAACCATTTTTCAAGATGACTTCGACTTATCTAATGTCCTTGTGGTTTCAAGTGGCGACTCGAGAAAAGAGTGGATTATGGATTCAGGTTGCACTTGGCACATGACTCCAAACAGAGAATTGTTTGAGGAGTTATATGATCAAGATGGTGGATCTGTGTTGCTAGGAAACAACAAATCTTGCAAAATTGCAGGTATTGGATATGTGAGATTCAAGCTCCATGATGAGTCAATAAGGTTATTGAATGAAGTCAGGTATGTACCTGACTTGAAGATAAATTTGATTTCTCTTGGTGAATTCGGAAGAAAGGGATATGTTTTTCAATGAGAGAAAAGTATCCTAAGAGTCATGAAGGGGTCGAAGGAAGTCTTGAGAGGCATGAAGAAACAAGGCTTGTATACCCTTGAGGCTGAGGTTGTAAGTGGTTCAAAAAATGTTGCATCAACAAAACCTGTGTCGAAGATAGAATTATGGCACATGAGATTGGGCCATGTCAGCGAAAGAGGCCTGGTTGAATTAGGGAAGCAGAATATGCTAGGAGGTGACAAAGTCGAAAAGTTGGAGTTTTGTGAATCTTGTGTATTTGGAAAATCCTGTAGGGCGAAGTTTAACAAAGACAAGCAAAGAACACATGGATCCCTGGATTACATTCATGCTGATCTTTGGGGGCCTGCAAAGAATCCTTCACACTCAGGTGCAAGGTATTTTCTATCCATTGTTGATGACTATTCTAGAAAGTTATGGGTATTCATTCAGAAGACAAAGGATGAAACTTTTGAGAATTTCAAAAGTTGTAAGATTCTGGTCGAAACTCAAACTGGCAGAAATGTTAAGAGGTTGAGAACCGACAGTGGCCTTGAATTCTGCAACAAAGCGTTCGACAGTTACTGTGTTGAGTTTGGGATTGCAAGGCATAAGACTGTAGTAGGTACTCCTCAACAAAATGGCTCAGTTGATAGATTCAATCGAACAATCCTTGAAAGGGTTATATGCATGTTGGTTAGTGCTGGATTGAAGAAGGTGTTTTGGGAGGAAGTTGTTTCGATAGCAGCTTACCTGATAAATAGATGTCCCTCGACTACCTTGGGAATGAAGACACCTGAAGAAGTTTGGTCGGGACATCCATCTAGTCTCGACAGACTGAGAGTATTTGGCTGTGTGGCCTATGCTTACATTAGGCAAGACAAGGTCGAACCTAGAGCTCTGAAATGCATGTTCATGGGATACCCTGAAGGAGTCAAAGCTTATAGGCTATGCTGCCTAGGTCCAGGTTACAGGAGGTGTATCACCAGTTGAGATGTATTTTCAATGAAGCAGGGATGGCCTTCAAGAAAACTGATGATGCTAACGAAGAGCTGGAACAGGGAGAGCTTCCTGTTGAGGTGGAGCATGTTAATGCTGAATTACGTATCCCAGATAAAGTCGAAGAAGACACAAAAGATGTTGTTGAAGATGAAGACACTGATAATGACTACTTGCTAGCAAGAGACAGGTCGAGGAGAGTCATCAAACCACCTAAAAGACTTGGGTATGCATATCTTATATCTTATGCCTTAATCTATGCAAGTGAGGTTCTAGACGAAGAACCTAGAGACTATAAGGAAGTTATGAGGAGTCGAAAGAAGACTGAATGGTTGAAGGCCATGGATGATGAGATGAAATCTCTTCATGATAAGAACACCTGGGAACTGATCAAGAAACCTGCTGGAGCCAGGTTAGTCAATTGTAAATGGATTTTCAAAGTTAAGGAAGGAATCGAAGGAGTGACGTCGAAGAGATACAAGGCAAGATTGGTTGGTAGGAGGTTCACTCAGAAAGAAGGTATTGACTTCAATAATGTGTTCTCTCCTGTTGTAAAGCACATATCCATTTGAATGTTGCTTGCCATAGTGATATAGTTCGACCTTGAACTGGAACAGATGGATGTGAAGACTGCGTTCTTGTATGGTGACTTAGATGAAACAATCCTGATGAGGCAACCTGAAGGGCATGTCGAAAAAGGGAAGGAAGATTATATGTGCAAGCTGAATAGATCCTTATATGGACTGAAACAATCTCCTCGACAATGGAATAGGAGATTCAACAAGTTCATGGCACGCATAAGTTTCATCAAAAGTCAGTTCGACCATTATGTTTACTTCAGATTTCAACTGGGTAATTCATTTGTTATTTTGTTGCTCTATGTGGATGATATTCTAATAGCAAGCAACAATGTCGAAGAGGTAACGAGGGTGAAGGTTGAACTCAATAAGGAGCTCTACATGAAGGATTTGGGACCTGCATCTAGGATTCTTAGGATTGACATCCAAAGAGATAGAAAGCAGTCAAAATTATGCTTATCTCAAGAGGCATACCTATGGAAGGTCCTCGAAAAGTTTGGTATGTTGAATTCAAAGCTTGTTGGGACTCCGAAAAACCCTCAATTCAAGCTAAGTATAGATCAATTTCTCAACACTGATGTTGAAAGAACTTATATGAATAGCATTCCATACGATAACGTAGTAGGTTCTTTGATGTATGCTATAGTCTGTATACTTGTAATCTTGTTCTAAGAGAAAGGAAAGAGTAATGATTTATAACCAATCCTTGTTGTTCCTTGTTGTTTTACTTTGTTTTCTTTGTTAACCCTAACCCTTGTGTGTTTCTTGATCATAAAGAAACCATTTATACTTTGTTTCAAGACATCTGATTCACAACATTTCCAAAACGATTTATAATGAAAAAACAGAGGGAGTAATATATTTGATATGTTCTTGAAATGGCCCAAATCCCACGGTTAACTGAAGGACTTTCTGATATTGAATCTGATTACTATATGTGCTTGAAAATGAAATGGTAAGTTTTTAAATCTTATTCATTCCTTTTAAATATTTTCATTTGTTTTTAAGTATTAACCTATTTAATTATGATATGTAAGAAGCTGCAATGGAGGATACTTGGATATCATGATTTAATGGAAGAGTTTAGTGTTATTCTGAATAAAATTTCTAGAAGTAGGAGGTTTTTTCTTGCTATCTTAGTAGAAAGTTTTGTATTTTTATAGTCTAGTATATCATTGAAGTATTTCTCAGTTGTCTCGTGTTATGGATAGCCTAGTTTTAATCTAGGTGGTATGTACTTTGTAATACACATTGTTATTATGTTATTTGAATTCTTTGTTATTTAGTGTGGAAATAGTGTTGTAACTTATACCCATTGACATTGTTATTTGTTATTTGGTAATTTATGAGTGATTAACCTACAGTTATATTGTCCTTTATACATGTATGTATGGATCAATAAAAATTTTGTTAAAAAATCGAACCAACCGAAACCACATTAATTTGGTTTCCATATGTTATATTGTTAGATCAGTTTCTCAACACTGATGTTAAAAGAACTTATATGAATAGCATTCCATATGCTAACATAGTAGGTTCTTTGATGTATGCTATAGTCTATACTAGACCCGACATAACATATGCAGTAAGTCTTGTAAGCAGGTACATGGTGAATCCTAGAAAGACTCATTGGCAAGCATTGGAGTGGATTCTGAGGTACATAAATGGGTCTCTGAATAGAGTCCTAATTTATGGTGGAGCCTTGGGTGAAGATAGTAAAGCAGCAATTGAAGGATATATCGATTATGATTATGCAGGTTGTATGGATTCCAGAAAGTCTATTTCTGGATATGTGTTCACTATGTTTGGGACAACAATAAGTTGGAAAGCTACACTTCAGAAGGTCATTGCCTTATCAACCACTAAAGCAGAATATATTACCCTAACTGATGTTGTGAAGGAATCATTGTGGCTTGAAGGTTTTTCAAAGGAGCTAAAACTTTAAGGTCGAGTTATCACTGTTAAATGTGATAGTCAAAGTGCAATACACCTGTTAAAGAATTCAGCCTATCATGAGCGAACCAAGCACATTGATGTAAGGATGCATTTCATCAGAGGGGTAATCGAGCATGGATAAGTCCAAGTGCTGAAGGTTTTGACAGATTATAATGTTGCTGATATGATCACCAAGACGTTGCTAAAATGCAAGTTTTTCCACTGTATGTTGTTGATAAATCTACATGAAAAAATCTAGTTCCTTGATGTAATAAAGTTAGATCCAAGGTGGAGATTTGTGAGATATTGGATCGAACTCTAGTATGGTCGAAGGATAGCTTCTAGTTCGACAAGAATTAAGCATGAGGTCGAAGTATGTTTGCATGCTGCTGTCGGAGTAATGTGTGTTGTAGTCGAAGTTTGTTCTAACATGCATTAGTCAGTAGTGTTAGGTTGTTAGCATATTGGATTGGTTCTTGCTTGTAAGCCCAAGTGTTTAAGTTAGCTGGTACCCTAGTTAGCTTGTAATGGGTAATTGTTAAAAACCTCATTGGGTTAGTGTGCTATTTTTCTTATAAATAGGATGATAGTTTCTCAATCTTGGCATAAGGAAAAATAGGAAGATGAAATCCTAATTTCAAGAGAGAGAGTTTATTTTGTTATTCATGGATACTTGTAATCTTGTTCTAAGAGAAAGGAAAGAGTAACGATTTATAACCAATCCTTGTTGTTCCTTGTTGTTTTACTTTGTTTTCTTTGTTAACCCTAACCCTTTTGTGTTTCTTGATCATAAAGAAACCATTTATACTTTGTTTCAAGATATCTGATTCACAACATTTCCAAAATGATTTATAATTAAAAAACAGAGGGAGTAATATATTTGATATGTTCTTGAAATGGCCCAGATCCCACGGTTAAATGAAGGAATTTCTGATATTGAATCTGATTACTATATGTGCTTGAAAATGAAATGGTAAGTTTTTAAATCTTATTCATTCCTTTTAAATATTTTCATTTGTTTTTAAGTATTAACCTATTCAATTATGATATGTAAGAAGCTGCAATGGAGGATACTTGGATATCATGATTTAATGGAAGAGTTTAGTGTTATTCTGAATAAAAATTCTAGAAGTATGAGGTTTTTTCTTGCTATCTTAGTAGAAAGTTTTGTATTTTTATGGTCTAGTATATCATTGAAGTATTTCTCAGTTGTCTCGTGTTATGGATAGCCTAGTTTTAATCTAGGTGTTACGTACTTTGTAATACACATTGTTATTATGTTATTTGAATTCTTTTGTTATTTAGTGTTGAAATAGTGTTGTAACTTATACCCATTGATATTGTTATTTGTTATTTGGTAATTTATGAGTGACTAACCCATAGTTATATTGTCCTTTATACATGTATGTATGGATCAATAAAAAGTTTGTTAAAAAATCGAACCAACCGAAACCACATGAATTTGGTTTCCATACGCTATATTGTTAGCTCAGTTTCTCAACACTGATGTTGAAAGAACTTATATGAATAGCATTCCATATGCTAACTTAGTAGGTTCTTTGATGTTTGCTATAGTCTGTACTAGACCCGACATAACATATGCAGTAAGTCTTGTAAGCAGGTACATGGTGAATCCTAGAAAGACTCATTGGCAAGCATTGAAGTGGATTCTAAGGTACATAAATGGGTCTCTGAATGGAGTCCTAATTTATGGTGGAGCCTTGGGTGAAGATAGTAAAGCAGCAATTGAAGGATATATCGACTATGATTATGCAGGTTGTATGGATTTCAGAAAGTCTATTTCTGGATATGTGTTCACTATGTTTGGGACAACAATAAGTTGGAAAGCTACACTTCAGAAGGTCGTTGCCTTATCAACCACTGAAGCGGAATATATTACCCTAACTGAAGTTGTGAAGGAATCATTGTGGCTTGAAGGTTTTTCAAAGGAGCTAAAACTTTAAGGTCGAGTTATCACTGTTAAATGTGATAGTCAAAGTGCAATACACCTGTCGAAGAATTCAGCCTATCATGAGCGAACCAAGCACATTGATGTGAGGCTGCATTTCATCAGAGGGGTAATCGAGCATGGATAAGTCAAAGTGCTGAAGGTTTTGACAGATTATAATGTTGCTGATATGATCACCAAGACGTTGCTAAAATGCAAGTTTTTCCACTGTATGTTGTTGATAAATCTACATGAAAAAATCTAGTTCCTTGATGTTATAGAGTTAGATCCAAGGTGGAGATTTGTGAGATATTGGATCGAACTCTAGTATGGTCGAAGGATAGCTTCTGGTTCGATAAGAATTAAGCATGAGGTCGAAGTATGTTTGCATGCTGCTGTCAGAGTAATGTGTGTAAGAACACAGATTGTTTCTTAGTAATATCTCTATGTTTTGATGATAACACTTATGAATTTTGTATTCAAGAATTATATACTCTAAATTTGTTCTAGACTGTTTGCTACAGGTACTAAAGAAAATATTCTTAAAAGAGCAAATTTGGATCTGAACAATGATATTATGAAAGGCTTCAAAAGTTCAAGAGCATCTTAAATGAAGATCTGAACGCTGCTCCCAGAAGAATCTGAGTGTTGTCTACTGAAGACTCTGAAGCAGAAGCCTATAAAGAATAGAAGACTCTGAGAGTTCCGAACCTTAGTCATCAGAAGACTCTGAAGATACTGTGTTGCATAAGTATTGAGAATCTGATATAGAAGACTCTGCTTTGACAGAACTACACGCTCAAGCACACAAGCTGCATATACTCTGATTCAGCATAATCTGAAGAACATCCCAAGACTCTGAAGATCCAGAAGATCTCTACTCTGGAGATTCTGAAGATCCAGACTCTAATGTTGATAGCTGAACTTACTTAGTGAAGAAGATTTGAATATGTACGTTGGCATATCTCAACAGCTCTTTCCTCTTTTATGCTAGATACAAGAACACAGACAAAAAGGTTTTATCTGTGCATTCCATTCTAAGGAAAGTTTCTGCAAAGTAAAAGACAAAAGGCATCAGGCTTTTTCAGCACAGCCTCCAATGTGAAGACAAAAGGCACCAAGCTTTTTAGCACAGCCTTCAACGTTGAGAAGACTTCATGGATTTAAGTGCCTATATAAAGAAGTCCACTCCATCTTCTTCAGTAACGAACAACTTGCAAAAATTCACTCAAAGCAAATCTCTCAAAAGTTCTTATATTCTATTTTCTGTAACATTGTTCTTAAACTTAAGAGAAATATCAAAGTTGTGATAATAGCTTTTTAGAAGCATTCTTACTCTTGTAATAGTTTTACATTGATTGTAAAAGGTTTCCTTAAGAGGATCCAGTTGGGATCAGTAGCTCTTGAGGAGACTAAGAACAGTTGTTCTTAGGTGTTACTATTGTAATCTGTTTGATTAAATAGTGGATTAAGTCCTTGACTGAGAAAGGCAAATCACTCTTGAGAGGGTGGACTGGAGTAGTTGAGTTCAACGAACCAGGATAAAAATAACTGTGTTTGAATCTTTGATTATTTGTCATACTTATTCAACCCCCCCCCCCCCTTCTAAGTATTTTTCTCACCTTCAGTTGGCATTAGAGCTCCGGTTCTGCGTGTGCTACCACTTAACCGTGTCAGTAAAGATCCAGTGAGAAGAGTTACTTTAGTATATATTTGTTTGTCATTATGGGTGATGTTTCTACATCCAATACAGCTAGTTGTAACAAATATGAAGGGGATAGAATCAGCACAAAGCCTCCCATGTTTGATGGAGAGAAATTTGATTACTGGAAGGACAAGATAGAAAGTTTCTTCCTTGGGTATGATGCTGATTTGTGGGACTTGGTCATTGATGGTTATGAACATCCTACAAATGAGGATGGCAAGAAAATTGATAGAAAATAAATGACAGAAGCCCAGAAGAAGGATTTCAAAAATCACCATAAGGCTAGGACAATATTGCTTAATGCAATCTCTCATACTGAGTATGAAAAGATTACTAACAAAGAAACAGCTCATGGAATGTTTGAGTCACTTAAAATGACTCATGAAGGAAATTCTCAAGTGAAGGAGACCAAGGCTCTGGCGCTTATACAGAAGTATGAGGCGTTCAAAATGGAAGAATCTGAAAATATAGAAACTATGTTTTCTAGATTTCAGATCCTTACAGCTGGTCTAAAGGTTCTGGACAAGGGATACTCCACATCAGATCATGTAAAGAAAATCATCAGAAGTCTACCTACCAGATGGAGACCAATGGTGACTGCCTTGAAGATGGCTAAAGATCTGAACAAGATATCTTTAGAAGAACTCATCAGCTCACTGAGGAGCCATGAAATTGAGCTTGAGGAAGATGAACCTCAGAAGAAAGAGAAAGGTAAATCTATTGCTTTAAAATCTAATAAATTTGCTAAAGCTTTGCAGGTTATTGAAGAAAGCTCTGAAGGATCTTCTTCGGAAGAAGAAGATGAATTATCCATGTTGTCCAGAAGGATCAACAGACTCTGGAAGCACAAGGGAAAGAAGTTCAACAACTTCAGAAAATCTGATCAGAGAAAGGAATCTTCTGGGCACAGAAGATCTGGCAAGAAAGAAGTTGTATGCTATGAGTGCAAAGAACCTGTGCATTACAAGAATGATTGCCCCAAACTTCAAAAAGAAAAACCCAAGAAGAAGTTTAACAAAAAGAAGAAGGTTCTGATGGCAACATGGGATGACTCAGATGAATCTGAATCATCTTCTGAATCAGAAGAAGAATGTGCTAATGTTGCACTGATGGCCAACACAGAAGATCAGGAAGAAGGAACTTCAGGATCTGAATCTGATTCTGAATCTGACGATGATGCTGAAGAGGTAATGGCTAAACTTACTAAAGAAGAACTTGTCAAAGTTTTATCAGAAGTTCTGAAAAGCTATAACAATATCAAACTCAAATACAAGAAGCTGAAAAGCAGTCTTGAATCTGAGATTGATCTTCTGAAGACAGAACTTGTTGAGCAAAAAGAAATTAATCTGAAAATCAAAAATGACTTTGAAATAACTCAACAAGAATCTGAATCTGAGGCTAAGTCATGTGAAAACATTTTAGAAAAATATGACTCTAGCTTTCAGAGATTCCTTACTAAGAGCATAGACAGAAGCAAGATGGCTTCTATGATCTATGGTGTTAGTGGGAACAACAGAAGAGGTATTGGATATGAATCTTCCTCTGGAAGTAATCCAAAATCTGCTGACAAACTCTTCATCAAGAAGACACCTCTGTACTATCAATTTAAGTTTGGTCACTTAAATGATATTAAACACACAAGCTCTGAGAAGAATACTTATGTGTTTAAACCCAAGGCAAGTCAGAATAAACATTATGTTGAAACACAGAAGTTTAGACAAACCTACAAACCAACTAACCCTAAAGGACCCAAGAAGATCTGGGTACCTAAGAGCAAAATAATCCCTGTTGCAGATGTTCTTAGCAGCAAGGTCAGGACGCCAGTCATGGTACCTGGACTCTGGATGCTCACGACACATGACAGGAGAAAAGTCTATGTTCCAAAGCCTGGAACTTAGATCTGGAGGTGATGTGAAGTTTGGAGGGAACCAGAAGGGCAAGATCATTGGATCTGGCACCATTGGAAATGGTAAACTTCCCTCTATTACTAATGTTTTACTTGTTGAAGGGTTAAAGCATAACTTATTGTCCATAAGTCAATTAAGTGACAATGGTTATGATATTACCTTTAATCAAAAATGTTGTAAAGCTATTAGTCAAAAGGATGGCTCTATCCTATTTAGTGGTAGGAGGAAAAACAACATTTATAAAATAAATCTTTCAGAAATTAAAGTTCAGAATGTTAAATGCCTCTTGTCTGTTAATGAAGAGCAATGGGTCTAGCACAGAAGATTGGGCCATATTAATATGAGACGTATATCTCAGATTAATAAACTTAATCTTGTCAGAGGACTTCCTAATCTGAAGTTCACCTCAGATGCTCTTTGTGAAGCATGCCAAAAAGGGAAGTTTTCAAAATCATCTTTTAAATCAAAAAATGTTGTTTCTACTTCCAAACCACTAGAATTACTTCATATTGATCTGTTTGGACCAGTGAAAACTGCATCCATCAGAGGCAAGAAGTATGGATTAGTCATTGTTGATGACTATAGTAGATGGACATGGGTAAAGTTCTTAAAACACAAGGATGAGTCACATTTTGTGTTCTTTGACTTCTGCAAGCAAGTCCAGAATGAAAAAGATTTCAAAATTATAAAAGTCAGAAGTGATCATGATGGTGAATTTGAAAATAAATATTTTGAAAAATATTTTTCTGAAAATGGCATTGCTCATGATTTTTCCTGTCCTAGAACTCCACAACAAAATGGGGTTGTAGAAAGGAAAAACAGAACTCTGCAAGAAATGGCCAGAACCATGATCAATGAGACAAATCTGGCAAAACACTTTTGGGCAGAAGCAATTAACACAGCTTGTTACATTCAGAACAGAGTGTCTGTAAGACCTCTCCTGAAAAAGACTCCATATGAACTGTGGAAGAACAGAAAGCCCAACATTTCATATTTTCATCCTTTTTGATGTACTTGCTATATACTTAACACTAAAGAGAATCTTAACAAGTTTGATTCCAAAGCACAGAAGTGTTTCATGCTTGGTTATTCTGAACGCTCTAAAGGCTACATAGTATTCAATACTGAAACACAGATTGTGGAAGAATCTATTCATGTAAGATTTGATGATAAGCTTGGCTCTGAAAAGCCAAAGCAGTTTGAAAATTCTGCAGATAGAGAAGTGATTCTCACAGACTCTGAAGGCTCAGAGGTAGAAAAGGCTAAAGAGAAGGAATCTGAAGCAACTCCAGATGATATTCCCTTATCTTCTCAATTGGACAACTTACACATTTCTGAAAGATCAAATGTCAGAGGATCTTCTTCCAGAATCAAGGCATCACACCCAGAAGATGTGATTATTGGAAAGAAAGATGATCCAATCAGGACAAGATCCTATCTCAGAACATCTGAATCTTCATTGTTTGGCTTAGTGTCAATAATTGAACCAACATCTGTGGATGAGGCTCTGAAAGATAATGAATGGATTATTGCCATGCAAGAAGAGCTAAATCAATTCACCAGAAATGAAGTTTGGGATATGGTTCCTAGACCTAAAGGATTCAATGTTATTAGAACAAAATGGGTCTTCAGGAATAAGTTGAATGAAAAGGGAGAAGTTGAAAGGAATATGGCAAGGCTAGTTGCTCAAGGTTACAGTCAACAAGAAGGTATTGATTACACTGAAACTTATGCTCCAGTGGCAAGGTTAGAATCTATACGCCTTCTTATTTCATTTGCTGCACAGAATAACATCACTCTATATCAGATGGATGTTAAAAGTGCCTTTCTTAATGGTATTATAGAAGAGGAAGTATATGTCCACCAACCTCCTGGTTTTGAAAGTGAAAACTTTCCAGATCACGTTTTTAAACTAAAGAAATCTCTTTAAGGCTTAAAACAAGCTCCCAGAGCTTGGTATGAGAGGTTGATCAATTTCCTTCTTAAGAAAAATTTTATCAGAGGAAAAGTGGACACAACTTTATTTTGTAAAACTCTTAAGAAAGATCTGTTGATTTGTCAACTATATGTAGATGATATTATTTTTGGATCAACAAATATTACGCTTGGAAAGGAGTTTGCTAAATGTATGCAGGCAGAGTTTGAAATGAGCATGATGGGAGAATTGAGATTCTTTTTGGGAATCCAAGTCAATCAGGCTCTAGAGTGCACCTACATACATCAGACCAAATATGTTAAAGAGCTTCTGAAGAAGTTTAACATGGTTGATAGTAAGATGGCAAAGACTCCAATGCACCCTACAAGCACTCTAAGTAAGGAAGAGGTAAGTAAGAAGGTAGATCAGAAACTCTACAGAGGTATGATAGGATCTCTTCTATACTTGACTGCTTCTAGACCTGATATTCTGTTTAGTGTCTGCTTATGTGCAAGATTCCAATCAGATCCTAGAGAATCACACTTAACAGCTGTTAAGAGGATTTTAAGGTATCTGAAAGGTACTACTAACATGGGTCTGTGTTACAGAAGATCTGATGAATTTTCATTAGTTGGATTCTGTGATGCTGATTATGCTGGAGACAGAGTTGAACGTAAAAGCACTTCTGGAAGCTGTCAGTTTCTTGGAAGTCATCTGATCTCATGGTACAGCAAGAAGCAACCCACTATTGCACTATCAACTACAGAGGCAGAATACATTGATGCTGCTGGATGTTGTACGCAGATGCTCTGGATGAAGAGTCAGTTAGAAGATTATCAGATCTATAAGAGTAATCTTTCTATATTCTGTGATAATACTTCTGCTATATGTTTGTCAAAAAATCCAATCTTACATTCTAAGGCTAAACATATAGAAATTAAACATCACTTCATCAGAGACTATGTTCAGAAGGGTGTAATAAATCTAGCTTTTGTTGATACAAATCATCAATGGGCTGATATTTTCACAAAACCCCTTGTTGAAGATAGGTTTAAGTTCATTCTGAAAAATATTTGTATGGATTTTTGTCCAGAGTAATATTTATCAGAGGCAACTTCTCAGATGCAAAATGTTTAAAGATCTGAAGTATTTCATCTGATTATTTGTTCATTTATCTTTAATTGATTTATTTGTGTGAAACTCTGAACTAACAAACTCAGAAGATCTGAACGTTGGAAACGTTTCATTTCTTGAGAGATATCAGATGCATACACAAAGCAAACACGTGTCACTCAGAATCTGAAAAGATGGAGTGCTCTACTGAATTGACGTGTGAGGTACTGCTTTGAAAATCTCATTTTTCTTGGATTTCCCCCAAATTGTCATAATTTTAATTTGAAATGATTACTTTCATTAAATGCTATGTGTAAACGTGCGTAGGTGTCTATTGATGTGCCCAATGCTTGATTTTTTTTCTATAAATACCACCTACCACACTATTTTCACACTCACTACACTCATGCGTTTTTGCTTACTCTTCAACCTCTACCAAAACCCTAAACCCAAATCAAAAGCTTCATCCTCATTAATGGCTTCTACATCAAATGCTGCTGAAATCTCCAACAAAAATATAATGTACAAGAAACCAGAATGCACTCTATTTACTCCAGTTGTGGATCTTGAGGTTCTGTGTGAGAGTTTCGTTGATCTTGAATCTTTAGAAGAAAATGGGTTTGACCTAACAATTGCCATTAAAGCTCAAGGATGGGAGAAGTATTTTGAGAGACTAATGGGTCCTGTATACCCAACTCTTGCGAAGGAGTTCTGGATTCACGATAGTACTGGTCCTAAGTTCATTCACTAATCTGTCCTTGGGAAGGAGATAGTGATTACTGAGAAACTGATCAGGCAACTGTTCAGTTATAAAGAATCTGATGGTGTTACAAACCTAGCCTCTTCACGTATTGATATGGCTAAGGTATATGAAGAGATTACTGTAGCTGGAACACCAACAAGTAAGGTTAAAGATCTGAAACCTATCTATAGGATCTAGGCAAAGATATTTATGAGTACAATCTTTCACAGAAAGTCAACCAACTCACCAGACTATGTGAGTTCAGAGCATCTGTACTTCATGTACTGCATCAGCCAGAATATTAAGGTGGATCTGCCCTATCTGATTTTCAATCATCTTCTGACTCGGTCAAAGGAGCTAAAACTTTAAGGTCGAGTTATCACTGTTAAATGTGATAGTCAAAGTGCAATACACCTGTCGAAGATTCAGCCTATCATGAGCGAACCAAGCACATTGATGTGAGGCTGCATTTCATCAGAGGGGTAATCGAGCATGGATAAGTCCAAGTGCTGAAGGTTTTGACAGATTATAATGATGCTGATATGATCATCAAGACGTTGCCTAAATGCATGTTTTTCCACTGTATGTTGTTGATAAATCTACATGAAAAAATCTAGTTCCTTGATGTTATAGAGTTAGATCCAAGGTGGAGATTTGTGAGATATTGGATCGAACTCTAGTACGGTCGAAGGATAGCTTCTGGTTCGACAAGAATTAAGCATGAGGTCGAAGTATGTTTGCATGCTGCTGTCGGAGTAATGTGTGTTGTAGTCGAAGTTTGTTCTAACATGCATTAGTCAATATTGTTAGGTTGTTAGCATATTGGATTGGGTCTTGCTTGTAAGCCCAAGTGTTTAAGTTAGCTTGTACCCTAGTTAGCTTGTAATGGGTAATTGTTAAAAACCTCATTGGGTTAGTGTGCTATTTTTCTTATAAATAGGATGGTAGTTTCTCAATCTTGGCATAAGGAAAAATAGGAAGATAAAATCCTAATTTCAAGAGAGAGAGTTTATTTTGTTATTCATGTATACTTGTTATCTTGTTCTAAGAGAAAGGAAAGAGTAACGATTTATAACCAATCCTTGTTGTTCCTTGTTGTTTTACTTTGTTTTCTTTGTTAACCCTAACCCTTGTGTGTTTCTTGATCATAAAGAAACCATTTATACTTTGTTTCAAGATATCTGATTCACAACATTTCCAAAATTATTTATAATTAAAAAACAGAGGGAGTAATATGTTTGATATGTTCTTGAAATGGCCCAGATCCCACGGTTAAATGAAGGACTTTCTGATATTGAATCTGATTACTATATGCGCTTGAAAATGAAATGGTAAGTTTTTAAATCTTATTCACTCCTTTTAAATATTTTCATATGTTTTTAAGTATTAACCTATTCAATTATGATATGTAAGAAGCTGCAATGGAGGTTACTTGGATATCATGATTTAATGGAAGAGTTTAGTGTTATTCTGAATAAAAATTCTAGAAGTAGAAGGTTTTTTTCTTGCTATCTTAGTAGAAAGTTTTGTATTTTTATGGTCTAGTATATCATTGAAGTATTTCTCAGTTGTCTCGTGTTATGGATAGCCTAGTTTTAATCTAAGTGTTATGTACTTCGTAATACACATTGTTATTATGTTATTTGAATTCTTTTGTTATTTAGTGTTGAAATAGTGTTGTAACTTATACCCATTGATATTGTTATTTGTTATTTGGTAATTTATGAGCGACTAACCCACAGTTATATTGTCCTTTATACATGTATGTATGGATCAATAAAAATTTTGTTAAAAAATCGAACCAACCGAAACCACATTAATTTGGTTTCCAAACGCTATATTGTTAGATCAGTTTCTCAACACTGATGTTGAAAGAACTTATATGAATAGCATTCCATACGCTAACATAGTAGGTTCTTTGATGTTTGCTATAGTCTGTACTAGACCCGACATAACATATCCAGTAAGTATTGTAAGCAGGTACATGGTGAATCCTAGAAAGACTCATTGGCAAGCATTGAAGTGGATTCTAAGGTACATAAATGGGTCTCTGAATAGATTCCTAATTTATGGTGGAGCCTTGGGTGAAGATAGTAAAGCAGCAATTGAAGGATATATCGACTATGATTATGCAGGTTGTATGCATTCCAGAAAGTCTATTTCTGGATATGTGTTCACTATGTTTGGGACAATAATAAGTTGGAAAGCTACACTTCAGAAGGTCGTTGCCTTATCAACCACTGAAGCGGAATATATTGCCCTAACTGAAGTTGTGAAGGAATCATTATGGCTTGAAGGTTTTTCAAAGGAGCTAAAACTTTAAGGTCGAGTTATCACTGTTAAATGTGATAGTCAAAGTGCAATACACCTGTCGAAGAATTCAGCCTATCATGAGCGAACCAAGCACATTGATGTGAGGCTGCATTTCATCATAGGGGTAATCGAGCATGGATAAGTCCAAGTGCTGAAGGTTTTGACAGATTATAATGTTGCTGATATGATCACCAAGACGTTGCCTAAATGCAAGTTTTTCCACTGTATGTTGTTGATAAATCTACATGAAAAAATCTAGTTCCTTGATGTTATAAAGTTAGATCCAAGGTGGAGATTTGTGAGATATTGGATCGAACTCTAGTACGGTCGAAGGATAGCTTCTGTTCGACAAGAATTAAGCATGAGGTCGAAGTATGTTTGCATGCTGCTGTCGGAGTAATGTGTGTTGTAGTCGAAGTTTGTTCTAACATGCATTAGTCAATATTATTAGGTTGTTAGCATATTGGATTGGGTCTTGCTTGTAAGCCCAAGTGTTTAAGTTAGCTTGTACCCTAGTTAGCTTGTAATGGGTAACTGTTAAAAACCTCATTGGGTTAGTGTGCTATTTTTCGTATAAATAGGATGGTAGTTTCTCAATCTTGGCATAAGGAAAAATAGGAAGATAAAATCCTAATTTCAAGAGAGAGAGTTTATTTTGTTATTCATGTATACTTGTAATCTTGTTCTAAGAGAAAGGAAAGAGTAACGATTTATAACCAATCCTTGTTGTTCCTTGTTGTTTTACTTTGTTTTCTTTGTTAACCCTAACCCTTGTGTGTTTCTTGATCATAAAGAAACCATTTATACTTTGTTTCAAGATATCTGATTCACAACATTTCCAAAATGATTTATAATTAAAAAAAAAGAGGGAGTAATATGTATGATATGTTCTTGAAATGGCCCAGATCCCACGGTTAAATGAAGGACTTTCTGATATTGAATCTGATTACTATATGTGCTTGAAAATGAAATGGTAAGTTTTTAAATCTTATTCATTCCTTTTAAATATTTTCATTTGTTTTTAAGTATTAACCTATTCAATTATGATATGTAAGAAGCTGCAATGGAGGATACTTGGATATCATGATTTAATGGAAGAGTTTAGTGTTATTCTGAATAAAAATTCTAGAAGTAGGAGGTTTTTTCTTGCTATCTTAGTAGAAAGTTTTGTATTTTTATGGTCTAGTATATCATTGAAGTATTTCTCAGTTGTCTCGTGTTATGGATAGCCTAGTTTTAATCTAGATGTTACGGACTTTGTAATACACATTGTTATTATGTTATTTGAATTCTTTTGTTATTTAGTGTTGAAATAGTGTTGTAACTTATACCCATTGATATTGTTATTTGTTATTTGGTAATTTATGAGTGACTAACCCACAGTTATATTGTCCTTTATACATGTATGTATGGATCAATAAAAAATTTGTTAAAAAATCGAACCAACCGAAACCACATTAATTTGGTTTCCATATGTTATATTGTTAGACCAGTTTCTCAACACTGATTTTAAAAGAACTTATATGAATAGCATTCCATATTCTAACATAGTAGGTTCTTTGATGTATGCTATAGTCTGTACTAGACCCGACATAACATATGCAGTAAGTCTTGTAAGCAGGTACATGGTGAATCCAAGAAAGACTCATTGGCAAGCATTGAAGTGGATTCTAAGGTACATAAATGTGTCTCTGAATAGAGTCCTAATTTATGGTGGAGCCTTGGGTGAAGATAGTAAAGCAGCAATTGAAGGATATATCGACTATGATTATGCAGGTTGTATGGATTTCAAAAAGTCTATTTCTGGATATGTGTTCATTATGTTTGGGATAACAATAAGTTGGAAAGCTACACTTCAGAAGGTCGTTGCCTTATCAACCACTGAAGCAGAATATATTGCCCTAACTGAAGTTGTGAAGGAATCATTGTGGCTTGAAAGTTTTTCAAAGGAGCTAAAACTTTAAGGTCGAGTTATCACTGTTAAATGTGATAGTCAAAGTGCAATACACCTGTCGAAGAATTCAGCCTATCATGAGCGAACCAAGCACATTGATGTGAGGCTGCATTTCATCAGAGGGGTAATCGAGCATGGATAAGTCCAAGTGATGAAGGTTTTGACAGATTATAATGATGCTGATATGATCACCAAGACGTTGCCTAAATGCATGTTTTTCCACTGTATGTTGTTGATAAATCTACATGAAAAAATCTAGTTCCTTGATGTTATAGAGTTAGATCCAAGGTGGAGATTTGTGAGATATTGGATCGAACTCTAGTACGGTCGAAGGATAGCTTCTGGTTCGACAAGAATTAAGCATGAGGTCGAAGTATGTTTGCATGCTGCTGTCGGAGTAATGTGTGTTGTAGTCGAAGTTTGTTCTAACATGCATTAGTCAATATTGTTAGGTTGTTAGCATATTGGATTGGGTCTTGCTTGTAAGCCCAAGTGTTTAAGTTAGCTTGTACCCTAGTTAGCTTGTAATGGGTAATTGTTAAAAACCTCATTGGGTTAGTGTGCTATTTTTCTTATAAATAGGATGGTAGTTTCTCAATCTTGGCATAAGGAAAAATAGGAAGATAAAATCCTAATTTCAAGAGAGAGAGTTTATTTTGTTATTCATGTATACTTGTTATCTTGTTCTAAGAGAAAGGAAAGAGTAACGATTTATAACCAATCCTTGTTGTTCCTTGTTGTTTTACTTTGTTTTCTTTGTTAACCCTAACCCTTGTGTGTTTCTTGATCATAAAGAAACCATTTATACTTTGTTTCAAGATATCTGATTCACAACATTTCCAAAATTATTTATAATTAAAAAACAGAGGGAGTAATATGTTTGATATGTTCTTGAAATGGCCCAGATCCCACGGTTAAATGAAGGACTTTCTGATATTGAATCTGATTACTATATGTGCTTGAAAATGAAATGGTAAGTTTTTAAATCTTATTCACTCCTTTTAAATATTTTCATATGTTTTTAAGTATTAACCTATTCAATTATGATATGTAAGAAGCTGCAATGGAGGTTACTTGGATATCATGATTTAATGGAAGAGTTTAGTGTTATTCTGAATAAAAATTCTAGAAGTAGAAGGTTTTTTTCTTGCTATCTTAGTAGAAAGTTTTGTATTTTTATGGTCTAGTATATCATTGAAGTATTTCTCAGTTGTCTCGTGTTATGGATAGCCTAGTTTTAATCTAAGTGTTATGTACTTCGTAATACACATTGTTATTATGTTATTTGAATTCTTTTGTTATTTAGTGTTGAAATAGTGTTGTAACTTATACCCATTGATATTGTTATTTGTTATTTGGTCATTTATGAGCGACTAACCCACAGTTATATTGTCCTTTATACATGTATGTATGGATCAATAAAAATTTTGTTAAAAAATCGAACCAACCGAAACCACATTAATTTGGTTTCCAAACGCTATATTGTTAGATCAGTTTCTCAACACTGATGTTGAAAGAACTTATATGAATAGCATTCCATACGCTAACATAGTAGGTTCTTTGATGTTTGCTATAGTCTGTACTAGACCCGACATAACATATCCAGTAAGTATTGTAAGCAGGTACATGGTGAATCCTAGAAAGACTCATTGGCAAGCATTGAAGTGGATTCTAAGGTACATAAATGGGTCTCTGAATAGATTCCTAATTTATGGTGGAGCCTTGGGTGAAGATAGTAAAGCAGCAATTGAAGGATATATCGACTATGATTATGCAGGTTGTATGCATTCCAGAAAGTCTATTTCTGGATATGTGTTCACTATGTTTGGGACAATAATAAGTTGGAAAGCTACACTTCAGAAGGTCGTTGCCTTATCAACCACTGAAGCGGAATATATTGCCCTAACTGAAGTTGTGAAGGAATCATTGTGGCTTGAAGGTTTTTCAAAGGAGCTAAAACTTTAAGGTCGAGTTATCACTGTTAAATGTGATAGTCAAAGTGCAATACACCTGTCGAAGATTCAGCCTATCATGAGCGAACCAAGCACATTGATGTGAGGCTGCATTTCATCAGAGGGGTAATCGAGCATGGATAAGTCCAAGTGCTGAAGGTTTTGACAGATTATAATGATGTTGATATGATCACCAAGACGTTGCCTAAATGCATGTTTTTCCACTGTATGTTGTTGATAAATCTACATGAAAAAATCTAGTTCCTTGATGTTATAGAGTTAGATCCAAGGTGGAGATTTGTGAGATATTGGATCGAACTCTAGTACGGTCGAAGGATAGCTTCTGGTTCGACAAGAATTAAGCATGAGGTCGAAGTATGTTTGCATGCTGCTGTTGGAGTAATGTGTGTTGTAGTCGAAGTTTGTTCTAACATGCATTAGTCAATATTGTTAGGTTGTTAGCATATTGGATTGGGTCTTGCTTGTAAGCCCAAGTGTTTAAGTTAGCTTGTACCCTAGTTAGCTTGTAATGGGTAATTGTTAAAAACCTCATTGGGTTAGTGTGCTATTTTTCTTATAAATAGGATGGTAGTTTCTCAATCTTGGCATAAGGAAAAATAGGAAGATAAAATCCTAATTTCAAGAGAGAGAGTTTATTTTGTTATTCATGTATACTTGTAATCTTGTTCTAAGAGAAAGGAAAGAGTAACGATTTATAACCAATCCTTGTTGTTCCTTGTTGTTTTACTTTGTTTTCTTTGTTAACCCTAACCCTTGTGTGTTTCTTGATCATAAAGAAATCATTAATACTTTATTTCAAGATATCTGATTCACAACATTTCCAAAATGATTTATAATTAAAAAACAGAGGGAGTAATATGTTTGATATGTTCTTGAAATGTCCCAGATCCCACGGTTAAATGAAGGACTTTCTGATATTGAATCTGATTACTATATGTGCTTGAAAATGAAATGGTAAGTTTTTAAATCTTATTCATTCATTTTAAATATTTTCATTTGTTTTTAAGTATTAACCTATTCAATTATGATATGTAAGAAGCTGCAATGGAGGATACTTGGATATCATGATTTAATGGAAGAGTTTAGTGTTATTCTGAATAAAATTTCTAGAAGTAGGATGTTTTTTTTGCTATCTTAGTATAAAGTTTTGTGTTTTTATGGTCTAGTATATCATTGAAGTATTTCTCAGTTGTCTCGTGTTATATATAGCCTAGTTTTAATCTAGGTGTTATGTACTTTGTAATATACATCGTTATTATGTTATTTGAATTCTTTTGTTATTTAGTGTTGAAATAGTGTTGTAACTTATACCCATTGATATTGATATTTGTTATTTGGTAATTTATGAGTGACTAACCCACAGTTATATTGTCCTTTATACATGTATGTATGGATCAATAAAAATTTTGTTAAAAAATCGAACCAACCGAAACCACATTAATTTGGTTTCGTTTGATTTTGTTTTATTTCTAAAATTCATTCAAATCAAACCAAAACACACATTTTTTCTCTTGCGATTCAGATGACTTTTAGCATGAAAGCCGCTCAAACCACACCGCGAACACCCCTAGTGAAGAGTCATGGTTTTTTATTCGAACGCATTGAGATTGTGAAGTTTATAAACACCATTAATTGTATTATAAGGTGTTCTATGACATTTTTCTAAAGGTAGGAGTTCGTTACGTGTAGGGATGTGAATAGGTCAGGTCGACCTAAAGGTGCCTATAACTTGGCCTATTTAAGGTCTAACCTATTTAATAAAAAGGTTATGCCTTGACTTTTTTAAATGTCTATTTAATTAAATAGAACAATATTAAGCTATTAAAAAGCCTATAAAACATAATAGGTCGACATATATATATATATATATATATATATATATATATATATATATATATATATATATATATATATATATATATATATATATATATATATATATATATATATATATATATATATATATATATATATATATATATATATATATATATATATATATATATATATATATATATATATATATATATATATTAGAAAATAGTCTAAATAGTATATAAAATGTCTTGTTGTCTATGTAAAAAAATGGGAAAATAGATTATTTGAAAGCCTTAATATTAAGTAGATTTTTAAATAGACTTTCAAGTCAGACCAAACTTTTAAAAAGGTCATACAAGACTTATAAAAAAAATGTATAATAGGTCATAGGTCAGACTCTGACCTTAAAAATTTATAATAGGTCTGCCCTGTCTTAGCATATTTCCATCCCTAGTTGCGAGAAACTAGTTTGGACATTCATGGTCGTGACAAATGGATGACGTCGGTGCTAGGCATATATTATTCTAATTCTTCTAGAAATATTGTGATATTTGACTCATTGTCAATAAATCTTACCCTCATTTTCTCTCTACTAGTAGTATCTCCATCTATGTCAATGAATACATATAAGTCATTGGAGTTGGTTTTGTTAACAACAATCATTGGGTTCAGTTGAAGTTGAAATTTGATTGTCCATTGCCTCTTGTTGTCGCTACTGCGAAAATCGGCGCCGGCTAAACAAAAGAGTCGCCATCGTGTGTTATTTATCCCAACGGAGGGAAAGGAAACGCTCGAAGTAAACCTAATGCAAAGACGGGAAAGGAATGGTCATCGCAACCAAATCCTGGATTCGGGAGTCGGTTACCCAAGGGGAAGGTATTAGCACCCCTCACGTCCGTCGTACTCGACGGGATCCACGCTTGTTTTCTATCGAAAGGTGTGTTATTCTATCTACTCTATAGGTCTGGGTTGAAAAGAAAAGAAAATGACTCGGCAAAGTATCGCACTTTATGCCTACGTATTCCTGTCTGGAACGAGAAATCAGAGTCAACGTAGTTCGCCTACCTACGGGAAAGGAGGGGAAGGTTGCTCGCTAGGATATTGCATCCTATGCCTACGTACTTTCATACAGCATGAAAGATCTGAGCAAACGTAGTTCGGGCCACGAAAGACACAAGCTTGTCCAAATGCTTTTTATCTCTTTATGAAAGGGTTTTCCTGATTAAGAGTCCAAGCGGATGAAAATGACGTTTAGATTGGTTTCCAGTCTTTTACGCAAGAACTGCTTTTTATGATGTTTGCAATCTATGACGCGCTAGAGACTATGATTTGAGAGTGACTACGTCGTATGTCACCCTAAGGGTAACACACTAAGTAATCAGATTACTGAAGAGTGACCCTCCAGCAACCTTTCTCAAATAGCTTAAGGCTCGTAGCGCACGACATTGATTATCTTTATTACTGTGTTTTGAATTGTTCTGAGATAGAGAAAGAGGCTCTAAAAAGCCTAGGGTTGAAAGGGAATAAAACTAACCTAATGTTGTCATGCATGGATAAGAATCCTAATGTCTGTCGTAATTCCCTCCTGCACAGAGGAAATCAGAGATCCTAGAGGACAAACGAAAAGGAAACAGCAGATATACAGTAAACAGTAAAATGCATGAGATGCGGCAATACAAGCGAGGCAAAGGGAGTCCCACTCAACCTCGAACCTGGGAAAACAATAGGCGAAGTGAAACAGCTTCACTTCAAACCTAAGGGGCAAGCTGAACCAGCCAACAATCAATACAGGAAAAGAAAACAAAACCCAACAATAGCTCTGACAGCAACACCAGCTCCTACAGTAAGCAGTTCAAACAGCACCAGCTCTCGCAGCTACAGTTGATTAACAGCAAAAGGTTGACAGTAACAACTTCAAGCAAGACCCTACCCTTCCACCTTAATGATATTCAAGCTTCAGATAAGCCCTTATTTCCAATAATCTTCAGCTTTAGCAAGCACTGAATCCCAACAAATAGACAACTTCAGTCAACAGCAAAACCCTAATTTTCACAGTTAACTAGCTTTGACAGGCACAAGCTTCATCTTCAACACTCCTCAATGCATTTCTTATCTTCAATAGGTCTTCAACTTCAATGCAGACACTCACAGGAGAGAATCAACTAACAGATGAAATTGGAATGTTAAGAGGCTTAGTGAAAACCCAGGGAAATCACTAAGATCTTATCATAGCAAGGGAGAGGTA
Source organism: Lathyrus sativus (assembly GCA_963859935.3). Classification (NCBI taxonomy): domain Eukaryota; kingdom Viridiplantae; phylum Streptophyta; class Magnoliopsida; order Fabales; family Fabaceae; genus Lathyrus; species Lathyrus sativus. The sequence continues at coordinate 547,795,970 of OZ012741.1, forward strand.
TCCTCAAGGTTCTACCCAATCAAAGCATGCTCTACATCCATCCTAAGGAGAGATGGAACTCTTTTGGGGACCTTGTGTCATAGGATGGAATAGAGGCACAAGAAGCTCTCTATGTTTGACAGAAAAAATCAGTCTACTCTAGAGCTCTTCCTATATCTCCTATCTCCTAAGTCTTCAACAAGCAATCTTCAAGCACAAGCAACTTCAAGCTCCAAGCATCATTATTTGTCTTCAATCATTCTCCAAGTCTTCATTAGCTCCCTCAAGCAAAACTCAAGCCCAACCACCCAATGGAAATGCCCAAAACCAATAAACAAAGCAACTTCCCAAGAGGGAAACACACCATTATCAACCAACTTGCAAAAATCAAATAAAATGGAAATACTCATCATAAAATCCTAGATTAATTTCTAAGGGACCCTAACTATGTACCCTATACCCCATATAAACCTCAAGGCCTAAATCAAACTAAAAAACCCAAAACTATGTGTTGAAATGCACCTATGTCAAGTTGAAACCCTAATTCTAGCATACTAAAGTTTGATGTTAAAAACTAACTAAAATTAAATCACAAAAATGTGATAAAATTCCAGGGGGAACCTAATACTATATTCTAACTATAGGAAAAGGAATGGCACCAAGAATCAAAGTCACATGGTCATACTAAATCCAGCAAGTTGCAATATCAAATGAAAATGAAATAAAAGCAATTAAAAGTAAAAATAAACCAAAAAATGAAAAATGAATGAAATGTCAATTTTATTTTTCTATAATTTTCTAGATGTTTTTATGGAAATTAGGAAAAAAATCCCATCTAAAAATATGAAATTTTCAATTTATTATGAATTTTCAAAAAACTAGGTATGAAATGAAAAATTAAAGAAAATATGAAAAAAAAATGACAAATGCGTGTGATGAATAGCACTCAGAAACAGTTCATTTCACTAACTGGGCCCAGAGAGGGGGTGTCAAGAGAAAGCGCGTGTTAGGCCCACTATCATTTAGAAATAATAATGAAAATCCCAGGAAAATAGACAAAATCAGAGTACGAATAGCAAGCGAACTCAGTGTATTTCTCATTGGGCCTTGGAAGTGGGGTGTCTTTATCAATTTCCACTTAAGCCCAAGCTGGCAACTTAATGAAACGGTGCGTATTAGGTCTCTCTTCAGACTCCTTCACAAGCTTTGAATCACGCGTGGCCGTTGGATTTGGATTGGGTCAAAGGTCATCCTAGGATCTAATGGTTTAAAACTCATCTTCAACCTTTGAATTGTTCAGTGGAGGGAAACGGCCATGGAAGAACAGAGTAACAACTTCATCTTCTCCAAGTCGTGCTCCCTCAATTCTTCATCAAAAATCAAAACTAAGCATCCTAATCTAATCCATTTTTCACCAGCAATCTAACCATGTCATTCACAATCATTGAAACACCTTCCTCCTCAAAACACGATTGAACCATCAGAAATTGCTCAGAAATTAATTCTCACTAAACCTAAAATTGAGTGGCCTAAACTCTTCACCACTTCACCCTGATCAATTCTAACTATCAAACTAAGATTCTATCATCAAGAACACCAAGATATCAGCATGAACAGAAATTGTGCCACTCAACTAATTGTCTCTAAATCAAACCAAATGCTACCAGAAAGATCCTAACCATCATCTACAATAAGTCTAACCTAAAAAAACCTAAAGAAACTACATGGATTATGCTGTAGGATAAGATTTACATTCCTGCAAATTCTTGATGAACAGAACGACAAAACCTCCAAATTAAGCTTTAAGATTCTCCAGATACAATCTATGAATGATAATCAAACTTCTGTATGCATCAAATTTGGTTGAATCCCTCTGAATCCTTGAATTCGATTTTCAATTGCAAGTGATTAACTCCAATTGCCAACTCAAGATTCTTCAGGGTTCTTGCTCAATAATCCATCTGGAATCACTCAACTATGCTTGATCAAGGTTCTGAGATCAAAAGAATGGATTGAAAGTGGTTGAAACTTGTAACTGAATTCTGTTTTGCAAATGGAAGGTTAAAACTGCAATCTCTCCAATCTCCCTCAATTCTCTCGAACTCTTGCTCTGAATCACTTCTAATGTATATATAGAACATGAAGGAAGCTTCTAGACAGTTCTGGATTAATCTTGTGAGAAGTTCAAATTCTCATGTCATGAAAATCTCTTCTTATGCTACACACATATCAGTTCATGTTTTTGCTTGCAATTCACTATGCTTTGAGTTTAAAATGTCCTTAGATGAGATTTTGGAGGTGTTAGGATGGAATGGAGCCTTGCATTTGCCTTGAAGAATGGTTTTGCAATTGTGTCTTATGATGCCAGTAACCAATTTACAAAGCAAGTCATACATATATCCCTCAACTCAAAATTGTAGCAATGTCAATGTTCTCAAAATGCATTTTACAATCAAATTGGTATGTCATATGGCTTGGTTTGGATTTGTAGATCAAAAACCCCAATTTTCATTCTTGGCTCATTTAAAATTCACCCTTATTTTAGGCCATTTTTGTGACTTTGTGAAGCAAGCCATTCCAAACTCTAATGACCTCTTATCTAGCCTAAAAACACCATTTTGAACACATCTCATGTTGAATATTTTTCTATTTGAGGAGTGGAAGATGGAGATTTTGACCTATGTTGAAAAATGACCTGTAATTCAACTTTCCCAAAATACCCTTGGATTGCCAAGACCGTAACTTGAGTTATACAAATCCTCTTGAGGAGTTCTAGTACTCAAATTAAATCTAAGATCAAGATCCACAACTCTTATCTTGGCAAATAATCCATTTGAAAACTCCTTCATGGGCAAAAGTTGCTTGGAAGCAGGGCTGGAAATGAGTCGAGTCGAGTCGAACTCACCTCAGCTCGGCTCGACTCGTTAAGAATTGTTCGAATTCGAGTTCGAGTTCGAGTTCAACACGAACTTTTTTTTAAGCTCAAACTCGACTCGTTATAAGTTCACGAACAGTTCGGTTCGACTCGTTAGGTTCATCTCACATGGTTCACGAACTTAAAAACTATTTTTTTAAATATATATATTTTTTAGTATATTTGACATTTTAAATAAATATATATTTTTTAAATAAAATATTAAAATAAAATAAAAGTTATCATAATGAAATTTAACTTTATCTTTGAAATCTACTAATTCAAAACCTACACAACTTTCAAGAGATACATTTGAGAGTCTAATTCAAAAACTACTAAATTGAAGATTAAATTTGTCTAAGATTTGAAGTAAATATTTAAACCTAATCTTAAAGACAGTATAATTCTTTTCATATGTAACCGAGTTGACTCATGAACCTAACGAGTCGAACTATGTATAGTTCAAGTTCAGCTCATTTAGTTAACGAACTTAATTTTTCGCTCATACTCAACTCATTTGGTTCATGAACCTAGTTCAACGATTTAATTGTCGAGTCGAATTTCGAACTATCTTCGAGTTGGTTTGGTTCATTGCCAGCCCTACTTGGAAGTCAAGTGACTTTCACAGATAAATTTCAGTGTCCTCTGGGGACCCATAACTTGCAAGAACCATAACTTGAGTTCTACAAATTTTCTTGAATACTTCTAGTACTCAAATTAAAGCTATTGAGAATCTCTACAAGTTTCATGTTGACCAAGAATTCATTTGAAACTTGCATTTTGACTTATCTGGCTTAGAAGTGAGGCCTAAATTAGGGGATTTTACACTGAAACCCTAATTTGGTAACTCCTCCTACTCTTGATTCTCTTTGATTTATCCTTGGCACAACACCAAACTTGTATCCACATATCAATTCATGAATTCCACATCCTTCAACTAAGCCTTTATGCTCTTCAATCACTCAGTTGACCTAGGGTTGACCCAGATGAAACCTTAGTTGACTGCACTTCAACTGTGACTCTTGTACTTGAATCAATGACTTGTCTCATATTCAAAATAACCCTCTAGATCTTCCATGATCTTTGTGCACATTCCATACCCTCAATTTGTAGTTCATACTCCCTTGATGATACTCAATATACCTCAAATTAGGAGAGAAATCCACTGGTTGACCCTCAAACTTTTCAAAGCTTCAACTCATTTCTTGATTACTTGGATGGTCTTGAACTTGAATAAAACCCCTTGATGTGCCTCTTTCTGATAAGAATGGCACTTGATCCCTTGTTAGATGACTTGTTATGCTATGCTATGCAAATGATTAGACTATGTACATGACTTATTATGCAAATGACAATGCAATTGAAACATAAACCAGGTGAAATAGGGTGAGCAAATTTTAGGGTGCAACAGCTGCCCCTATTCAAACGGCTTGGACCCGACTGGGTGAAGAGCGAACGGCCTTCAAACATTCGAGGTACGAGACGGTTGAATACCAAGAACCCGGAAATTTGCGAACCGCAAAGATAAACGGCACCACTGCTTGGGGAACCCCATCCATCAATTGAACCTGATTGTTACGGTAACAACTGATCAACCACCTGATACAGGTCTGATTTCAACACTAACCGCCTGTGCAACACCAAACTTGTAAATAAAGGAATAACCTGGATGACTTTAATGGGGAATTACTTCTGTCAACAAAACATGACTCTGCCAACGATACAGGAAAATGACTCCGCCATCACTACGGGTAATGCTCTGTCATCACTACAGGAAAATAACACCGCCATCGCTACGGGTAATACTCTGTCATCACTACAAGAAAATAACACCGCCATTGCTACGGGTAATACTCTGTCACCACTACAGGAAAATGACACCACCATTGCTACGGGTAATACTCTGTCATCACTACAGGAAAATAACACCGCCATCGCTACGGGTAATACTCTGTCATCACTACAGGAAAATAACACCGCCATCGCTACGGGTAATACTCTGTCATCACTACAGGAAAATAACACCGCCATCGCTACGGGTAATAACTCTGCCACCACTACGGGAAATGACTCTGCCACCACTACGGGAAACAACTCCGCCACCACTACGGGAAATAACTCCGCCACCACTACGGGAAATAACTCCACCATCACTACGGGAAATAACTCCGCCATCACTACGGGAAATAACTCCGCCACCACTACGGGAAATACTCTTGAATCCAGCTCCTCTGCCTATCTTTGCAGTAGCTACCTCCATTAATCAAATGGGTAACACATGATGGTCCAATCTTCAACTTTTAGCGCGGACATGGCAGCAAATCTGAGAAGGACTCTATTGGGGACTTTCTGAACCCAAACTGCCAGACACTTATTGCGACATAAGCGGCAACTTTCAAAAATTGATTCTCGAAGTCTTTTGATGCTAACATAACAACAATCTTGAAGAAATACTCTGCTGGAGGGGCAAGAGAAACTTAAACAAGCAATTCTGTGGGGAATAATGACAAGACGATGAGATTTTTAATATTTGGTAATTGATCTGAGCAAGAGCTCCCTCCACCTGCAAGGGAAACAACACTTAAAAACAACAGGTTAACCAACCTGGCTTATGTTTCAAAATGGCGTAATGCTCCGTACAGTACGGATATGCTACGCGTTTTTGGGTAAATGCAACTATGACAATGTATGCAAATGAGAATGCAGGCTCAAGCTGCTGGGGAAACTCTGACAAGCTTGCTTCAACACGGCTGTTGAGAGCAAATACCACGATGTTGGGGATGAACGAGTATCATAAAGTCCTCCGGCAAAATACATGCCGGACATACAACCAACTCCACCGGGGAGAGTTTAAACTTCGATTTCCACTGGGAGGAACGAACATCCTCGGCTGGGGAGAGTAACTCAGCTGGGGAAGAAACGACTCGGTCGGGGAAACCTGAACCTTCCGGGGAAACGCACTGTCTGGGCACAGCTTACAAACTCGGAGCTACCACTCCGCTGAGGATAATCCTTCTGAACCAACTATGACTTGGTTAAACACTGCGGGAATTCTCCCAGCTGGGGATTGATCATTCACATACTCGACTTTCTGGGGAGTGCAACCTCTGCAGGGGATACCGATTTTGACTGGCTGGGGACATCCTCTGGGGATAAGCTGCGACTAGCTGGGGAAATTGATCTCCTCGGTAAGGGACAAAAATCATCCCAACTTTTGAATATGATGTGCGACCTGCATGGGGATTGGCGTCGCACGAACCTCCGGCTGGGGGCCACAAGTTCTGATTATCCGCTTCAAGGGCGAGAACCCTGCAAACCACAAACGAGACAAGACAAACCTATACAACCAAATCTATTCGGGTTAGTGTCCGTGACATTACTTCAGTCAATTCGAAATTTTATCAATTATTGGCAAGGGCCAGCAAAGTTATACACATGCAAGTTCTTCAAAACATCGGCATTTTCCACATCAAATACTGAATAACATGTTTTATTAATAACAGCCTCTGAATAGGCAAAGCTTTGTACATCGGATGCAACTCCTGAAAAGAGGAATTTACGCACACACACACATACATATATGCACAAAAAGCATAAAAATACAAATACAACTCGAATTTGTACACATGTCGGCAACGTGGTGCAGACAAACATCGTGAGCTGATCCTCCTATGACTCGCCTGACTCTGGCGCTTTCCCGGTATTCCATTTTCGGAAGAGATTGTGTTGGATAAATGCAACCTCAGGTGCTCCCAAACCACTAAGCAATGCAGTATCAGACCCGGACCGCAGTCATTTGCTTTTTCAATCCCTAACTTTTGCGTGAATCGCCCTTTGCGGGTTTTCAATTCACCGGGATACCCCTTTTTGCCGAAGTCGCCCAATGCAGGTTTTCGACTTCGCGGGTGTACATCTTTTCAATTTTATCCCTAACTTTTGCCCGAACCTTTTATTCATTTTTTATGGTTCGCCGGGATGCCCCATTTTTGCCTGGACTCTCTTTTTACTGTCCAGCGGGTCTCTTTCAAGCAAAGTATTTTTTAACTGCGTTCGAATTCACAGGAGACGTAAAGTCTTCACCATCCATGGTAGATAGTAGTAAAGCTCCTCCAGAGAAGACTTTTCTGACAACGTAGGGCCCTTCGTAATTAGGGGTCCACTTGCCCCTGTGATCTGTTTGTGGCGGGAGAATCCTCTTCAGCACAAGGTCACCCGTCTGAAAGCTTCGCGGACATATCTTCTTATCGTATGCTTTCTTCATCCGGCTTTGATACAACCGACCAGATGCAAGAGAAGCTAGCCTCTTCTCATCCATTAAGCTGAGCTAATTCAGCCTGTCTTTTACCCATTCTGCCTCGTCAAGTTAGACATCTCGTAAAACCCTCAAGGAAGGAATCTCAACCTCCAACGGTAATACTACCTCCATTCCGTATACTAATGAGAAAGGGGTTTCCCCGGTTGATGTGCGTACCGTCGTACGATAACCGTACAAAGCAAAAGGTAGCATCTCGTGCCAGTCCTTATACGTCACACCCATCTTCTGAACAATCTTCTATATGTTTTTATTGGCCGCTTCAACAGCGCCATTCATCTTGGGTCGGTAAGGAGAAGAGTTGTGATGTTCAATCTTAAAATTCTGGCACAGCTCTTTCATCATCTTGTTATTCAGATTCGAATCGTTGTCAGTGATAATCCGCTCAGGGATTCCATATCTGCAGATAATATCCCGCTTGATAAATCTGGTGACCACTTGTTTGGTGACATTGGCATATGACGCTGCTTCCGCCCATTTGGTGAAGTAATCGATTGCCACCAAGATGAACCGGTGCCCGTTTGATGCCGTAGGCTCAATCTTACCAATCATATCAATTCCCCACATCGAGAATGGCCACGGTGATGACATCACATTTAGAGGACTTGGGGGTACATGGACCTTGTCCGCATAAATTTGGCACTTATGACACCTCTTTGCAAACTTGAAACAGTCTGTTTCCACAGTTAGCCAGTAATAACCTGCCTGTAGCAACTTTCTTGTCATAGCATGCCCGCCAGCATGTGTACCAAACGTACCCTCATGTATCTCTTCCATGAGCAACTTTGCTTCTTTCTCATCTACACATCTTAGCAACACCATGTCGTGATTTCTTTTGTATAGGACACCGTCCGGGTTCAAATAGAAATTTCCAGCCAATCTCCTGAGAGTTTTCTGATCTCGACTGGATGCCCCAGCTGGGTACTCCTTACTCTTCAGGAAATTCTGGATGTCAAAGTACCAGGGTTTATCATCCGATGCTTCGTCAATAGCAAATATGAATGCAGGCCTATCAAGCCGAGAGATAACAATCCGGGGAGCCTCATTCCAGAAGTTAACATTATACATCGAGGACAATGTCGCCAGGGCGTCAGCCATTTGATTTTCTGCTCGCGGCACATGATGCAATTCCACCTTGTCAAAGAAAGGCAACAATCTCCTGGCATAATTCATATATGGTATCAAATTAGGCTGACGTGTCTCCCATTCTCCTTTTATCTGATTCACCACTAGAGCTGAGTCTCCGTATACATCCAGATGTTTGATTCGCAAATCAATAGCTTCTTCAAGACCCATGATGCAAGCCTCATATTCAGCTTCATTATTGGTAACCGGAAAGGTCAATCGAGCAGTAAATGGGATGTGCGACCCCTGAGGAGTAGTAATAATTGCACTTATTCCGCTACCGTAGGAATTTACAGCTCCGTCAAATATTAACTGCCATTTGGAACCCAACTCTGGTCCTTCGTCCGGCAACGGCTCTTCACAATCTTTCATCTTTAGGTACATGATATCCTCATCAGGAAAATCAAACCTCATCGATTGGTAGTCCTCAACAGGCTGCTCCGCAAGGTACTCGGACAAAACGCTACCTTTAATAGCCTTCTGAGAAACATATTGGATGTCATATTCGGTTAACACCATCTGCCATCGGGCAATTCTTCCGGAGAGTGCTTGCTTCTCAAACACGTATTTGATTGGATCCATCTTTGAAATTAACAGGGTTGTATGATTTAGCATGTATTGCCTCAAACGTTTGGCGGCCCAGGCTAGCACACAACACGTTTTCTCGAGCATTGAGTATCGAGACTCACAGTCGGTAAACTTCTTACTCAAATAGTAGATTGCATGCTCTTTACGCCCAGTCTCGTCGTGTTGACCGAGAACACAACCCATACTTTCCTCAAGAACCGTCAAATACATAATCAAAGGTCTCCCGCCCACTGGGGGTATCAAAATAGGAGGTTCCTGCAAGTATTCTCTTATCTTGTCGAACGCCTTTTGACAATTTTCATTCCAGGTCACAACCTGGTCCTTTTTCAACAACTTGAATAACGGCTCGCATGTCGCAGTTAAGTGAGATATGAACCGGGCGATGTAGTTCAACCTCCCTAAAAACCCACGCACTTCTTTTTCTGTTTTAGGCGTCGACATTTCTTGTATTGCTTTTATTTTTGCAGGATCAACCTCTATTCCTTTTTCGCTCACGATAAACCCCAGCAGTTTACCCGATCTCACCCTGAAGGTGCATTTGTTAGGGTTCAGTCTCAGCCTAAACTTCCTAAGCCTCTTGAACAATTTCAACAGATTAACCAAATGCTCATCCTCCGTCTGGGATTTGGCAATCATATCATCAACATAAACCTCGATCTCTTTATGCATCATGTCATGAAAGAGAGTCGTCATAGCACGTTGATATGTTGCCCCAGCATTCTTCAATCCGAAGGGCATCACTTTGTAACAAAATGTTCCCCAGGGAGTGATGAAAGTAGTCTTCTCCATGTCTTCTGGCGCCATTTTGATCTGATTATAGCCCGAGAAGCCATCCATGAAGGAGAATACGGAGAATTGGGCAGTGTTATCAACCAGCACATCGATGTGAGGAAGTGGAAAGTCATCTTTCGGGCTCGCCCTATTCAAATCACGGTAGTCTACACACATTCTCACTTTACCGTCTTTCTTTGGCACTGGCACAATATTAGCGACCCATGAGGGATATTTTGTAACAGCTAGGAAACTAGCATCCCACTGTTTTTGAACTTCCTCCTTGATCTTCACAGCCATGTCCGGTCTAGTTCTTCGGAGTTTCTGCTTAACAGGCGGACATTCCTCTCGCAGCGGCAGATGGTGAACAACCATATCTGTGTCCAGCCCATGCATATCCTCATACGACCAAGCAAATATGTCACTGTACTTTTTGAGCATGTCAATTAACCTTTGCTTGACGTCGCTTTGCAGCGCAGCCCCTATACGGATGTTTCTCTCAACCCCTTCCGACCCCAGATTGATAATCTCAATGACTTCCTCATGAGGCAGAATGATTCTTTCTTCTTGTTTCAATAACCAGGTCAGCTCTTCTGGTACGTCGCCATCTTCAACAATCTCTTCCTCAGCCTAAAATACCGGGTGCTCGAAGTCGAAGTGAGTCATAGGCGGTTCATAGATGTCATCTGAAATAGTAATCCTGCAAAGGAAATGGTTAAATGCTTCAAAACACATACAAAGCAAATAACCATGTTGCCATTTTATTGTAAAAGATAAAAACAGGAAAAACAGGGATCACAATATTTGTATATGAAAAACGCCTTTATTTCATGATTAAACAATGTAATGTATATAACCAAATGACCCTAAGCAAAATCACTATGCCCCAGGTAGGACACAGGATTATTCAACAATTAAGAAAACAAATCATTATTGTTTAGTTGTCACAGGAACAGTTTCCCAGATAGACCAATTGCAGAGACTTTGCCCTGACACGCTTGGCTTGATCCATGCGTCCATATCACAGTCGCTATCTCCCTATTCAGAATTGGAAACAGCATTGATAGTCTCGAAGCTCACCCCGTTTGGTGTGATGGTTATCGGCCCTCTGAACTTGGGCGTTCCTGAAGAGGATGCTGATGACGAAGGATGATATCCAAGCCCGAACCTGTCATTCTTCACGGGAATCTCCAACACCTGACCTCAGCCCTTGGTTTTTCCTGCTTGCACCAGAGCTTGAGCCTTTTTGTACGATGACACTGCCACATCTGATATCTTGGGTACTGGAGCTTTGTCTTTAATCTTTAGCCCTTCAAATGCCTGACAGTGTGTCTCGTGTATTTCGCCATCGACCTCCAAATATATGAATGAAGGCAGATGGCTAACCAGAATATCTTCTTCTCCACAAACAGTGACGACACTATCCCCCACTATATACTTCAACTTTTGGTGCAACATGGATGTGACTGCCCCGGCAGCATGAATCCATGGGCGCCCAAGAAGACAACTATACGCTGGCTGGATGTCCACTATATAGAATTCAGTTTCAAATATTTCCGGCCCCACTTGCAACGGTAATGTTATTGATCCGAAAACCGACCTCCTCGTTCCATCGAACGCTCTCACCACTAAGTCACTGGGTGTGCAGATAATCCCCCTGACATCCAACTTCATCATGGCTTTCTTCGGTAGCACATTCAGGGAAGATCCAGTGTCTACTAAAACATGGGACATAACCGTGCCCCGGCATTCTACTGATACATGCAGTGCCATGTTATGCTCCCACCCTCTTGGAGTTAAATCAAAATCTGTAAAGCCCAAACTGTGCCCTGCATTAACATGCGCCATCACCCCTTCTAATTGATTAACCGAAACATCTTGAGGAATGAATGACGTGTCTAGGATCTTTAGCAAAGCGTTCTGATGGGCCCCGGAACATAATAGTAGTGACAAGATCGAGATCTTTGATGGCGTTTGCTGGAGGTGCTCAACGATTTTGTAATCACTTTTACGGATGAGCCTCATAAACTCTTCCACATCCTTAAGTGATGTTTCCTTTTCAATCGACTGAGAAGGACCGCCCTCAACTATCTTAGCTTTACCCTTGGCTACTCTTTCTGCCTCTACCTCAGGTGATGTGAAGATTCTCCCGCTTCTAGTCATACCTCCTGTTCTGACAACATTGTCGACAACCCCAGCTGGTTGTTTATTGACTTCGATTCTCTCACTGTCGCAATACACCTCCAACCCGTAAGTCCATGGCACTGCTTTGGTACTTTCAAAAGGGACTGGCCCTGCTTTGGTAATAGTGATTGTCGGCCTCCTGGCGGGTGCCGTTATTGTTATTGTTTTCCTTGGAATCGTTACCGTCGCAACATCGTTCAGCTCATCACACAACGCCTCTACAGGCTTTTCGACCTCGGTTCTATCAAACTGCAATGTTCCTTCATCCATCATAGCCTGGATACCCTGTTTCAACTCATTACAACCCTCTGGCTGTATCCAACAATCCAAGAAAAATTCATCACACCCCGGGAATACACCCCTTTTAACAACATGCTTTTGATCTCACCCCACGGTGTCTTCAGCTCATTGACATTCGTCACTAGATTCAAATTTTCCTCGGTCAGGATGGCGTTTGCCCCGTGATTGGGCATAGGCTGTTGTACTATATTTGGACCCGCCTGTCCAAAGTTGATAGCTTTGTTGTCCAATAAGTCTTGGACTTTATGTTTAAACGCATGACAGCCTTCAATATCATGTTCGGGCGCCCCGGAGTGGAACTCACAGTGTTTACCCGCATCATAGCCAAACGGAGGAGTGCCCGTTAATGGCGCCATGGTCCTTTTCTCGACCAACTTCAACCCTAGCAGTGTTTGAAGCAGTTCGGCGTACGTTGAAGGAGGCGTTTCAAATACTCTCCTTGGCTTGCCCTCTAGGATTCTGCGTTGGGTGGGGTGTTGCCTTTGTTGTTCTTGCTGCTGCGGCTGCTGTTGCTGCTGTTGTGGAAAAGGGATGGTAACACTAGCGACTTGTTGAGACTGAGCATACTGACCTTGTCCTCTGCCCCGGCCTCTGTCACCAAACATGGCACTAGTATCACCTTGTCGTCTACCACCGAATGCTTTCCTGGTACCTCCTGCGGGGGTAGACTCACCTGTTTGGAATCTTCCAACCTTAATACCGTCTTCGACCATCTCACCCATAAGAATCAAATCTGAAAAACTGCTCAACGAAACATTAAACAATTTTTCGTAATATATCCCTGTAAACGTCCCAATGAACATACTATTCATTTCTCTTTCCGCTAACGGAGGATGTACTCTTGCTGCCATATCGCGCCATCTCTGCGCATACTCTTTAAAACTTTCCTCGTTCTTTTGCGACAAACCTTGCAATTGAACTCGGTTCGGAGCCAGATCACTGTTATACTTATAATGCATGACGAAAGAATCCGCCAATTGCTTCCAGGTTATGATTTGAGCGGGCTCCAACCCCATGTACCACTCAAGTGATGGTCCTGATAGGCTGTCTTGGAAGAAATGCATAAGCATCCTTTCGTCATCTGAATACGCGGACATCCTTCGGTAATAAGCGCGGACATGCACCTTAGGGCAAGTGTCCCCCTTATATTTGTCGAAAATGGGAGATTTGAATTTCAGCGGTACCCTCAGCCCAGGCACCAAGCCCATAGTAGTCATGTCTAATCCGGTAGAATTCTGATTAGCCATACCCTTCACTTGTTCTTCAAGCATTTTAATCCTCTGAGTATTGTCAACGGGTCCCTCAAATCCCACGCCTCTTCCTGAAAAGGCGTCCTCTTGACAGTCTTCGCCCCAGCTCACATTTTCATTTTCGTACCCGTTATAACCACTGTTGCGACCAAACCCTTGCTGATTAGTCATGGGACCTCGTCCCCCATTACCATAACCTTGATTAACCCCAACATGCCCAAAACCAGTGTTGACAGGAATCAATCCAGCACCATTTCCACCATAACCCTGGTTAGCGTTACCAAAACCGTCGTAGCCAAAATCTTGAGTGTTGAAGCCGAACTTTCCGCCTTGATTTCCGTACTCAAACCCCTGGTCATTATAGCCGAACCCATTGTTACCAAAACCATTACCGCCATTGTAGTTACCACCGCCCAGATTGGCGTCTCCAAATCCAACATTGTTAACAACAGTCTCATTTCCATTCCCTGTGTTACCATTGCCAGCGTCAGCGTCATTGTTTACAACCACAACAGGTGGGGTCACCACAGAAGGAACCACAGGCGTAGGGGGAACATCCTCCGGAATAGTCTCAACATGTGCAGAATGGTGGTCATTGTTGCCATTCCCATTAGCCCGCGTCAGCAGCGGCTGTACCAAAGTCTGGAGATTCTCCTGACCTTTAGCAATGCTCTCCGTGGCCTGCATGAACAGGTTCAACTTCTCGCGAATTTCCTGCATCTCCACTTGGACTTGATCCATGATTCTCTTGCAGTTGGTACGAGTAGAGTATCGATGAACTCTGTGTTCGTCAATCCTGAAAACCTGTAGATGCAGGAAATAAGAGACAGATTCAAGAATATCGGTTATGCAATACGAATGCATATGCAAACGTGTAAATATGCTACAGGTTATATTCCCTCCGATTCCAGTTTCGGAGAGAAGGCCATTACGACAATGGAGTCCCCATCAAGCAAGCAAGGAATCAGAAAATCCTCATATATAAGCAAATGCCAATAGGCTGAGTACAAGAGCACAAATGAACACAACTGAAGAGATCTCAGCCAACAGGCCTGGTGATGGTCACAATACAAGTACAAATAACAAAGGCAATGCAAAGATAAATCAGGCCAAATGGCGTGCTCTGACGTCCTCCAATATCCTCATCGTCTCCGAGTGCCCTAGTCGGGAGATCAGCTCCTGTATTAGTAAAGCATGCCGCTCGGTAGTGGATCTCAGCTTCTTGGCGTCGTCCTGGTAGGTTCTTTTGCCAGAACTCTCGTCAAATGTGTACCTCTTGGAACCGGCCTTCTTTTCACAACCTCTCGGCTTCTCGTCAATGTCACTTACTCCGAGCTCAGCAGCACTCCTAAGTGATGTCTCTTCAGCAATCTTTGTGTCTTGGGCTCTAATCTGTGCCTCTAGTGTGGCAATCTGCAGCTTCAGTTCGTCTTCGCGCTCCTTCCGCTTGGTAAGCGTGGCATTCCACAAAGCTTCCCACTTGCTGAGACGGGCATAAGCTTTGCTTAGAAGTTCCTTCTTGGAAGTAAGCACCTTGCTAACACTGTTCAAAGCTATCCCCACTTTTTCTTTCTTGTTGGTCTCTTCCGTCAGCTCCGATCCCAACCTGTTAATCAATTCAGTATGTTCCTTCACAGTGAAGGTGGCTTCATTCTTCTCACGCGTAACTGGAAGATCTCCTTCTCTAACTCCTCATTGGCTTTCTTCAATTCCTCGTTTTCAACCAACAATTTGTTATACTTCTCACTCTCTTCCGAAGGAGGTACCTCAATTAATGGAAGATACAGGGGTTCCACAGTAGGATAAGGCATCAAAGAAGTACTAGTTCTCTCACGGATCCAAGCCAAATAAGGATCATAAGCTCTGCTATTGCACTTACCGATCAAAGCTTTCCCCCTCCTATGGATGTTATCCCATGCATGTCTCAATCTGATCAAAACAGCTGTGTCCAATAAGCCCGTGAGATACAGAGATATATGTATCTCCTTCTCAATAGGAGCATCCCTCAAAGCATAATCGAACTGTCTTACCAGCAGCGAAGGGTTATAGTTAATACAGCCTTTCCGCCCAATCAGGGGGACGTTCGGAAAGCCACTGCAACTATATATAATGTCAGTGCCCAGCATACTCCGATCAAACCAAATGACGTTCTCAGCAGACAACCCCATCAGCCGAGAAGACCAATCCGAAGTATCAACAGCATCCACAAAAGGTCCTGTCTTCGGAAGGTGCCCCTGGAACCACCTGTACAGGAGAGGAAGACAGCAGGAAACATTCTTGCCACGATGTTTCTCATTCTTGTAGTGAATGGAATGATAAACATCGCCTAAGAGCGTAGGAACTGGATTCTTCGAGGCAAGAATCAAGAAGGCGTCTGAGTCGACAAAATCTGGCACATTAGGAAACAAGACAATTTCGTAGATGCAGACAGCTAGAATGGCACTGAAGGCAATCCAACATCCACTCTTCGCGCACTGTGTAGCCTTCTCAACCAGGACAGACAGGTGAAAACCATAAGCTCCGTTTAGCTTGACCAAGCCTCCAGGGAACTCAGAAGCGTCTAAACTGACAATCTCAGCAAGTGTAACCAGATCAGGCTCAGCATCCACATGTACAAAGGGCATCTGGTCTAACACAGGAACTCCCAACATCACAGAATACTCCTCCAAAGTGGGTGCTAGAATATAGTCGAGAAATAAGAAACATCTCAGCTGCGGCTCATAAAACTGCATCAAAGTATACACCCCAGTCGTCTCGAATGCCGAAGGTCTGTACAACAAACTGAGTAATCTCCCATAAGATATCATGAGCTCAGCCCTCACTTTCTCATCTGCTAGAGCAACTAATCCCAGCAAGGAACCGATATCTGGTGAATGCAACCGGTAAGCAACTGTCTTCTTCAGGGACTCCATGTCTGGCTAGAAGATATACTAGAATCAGAGGGGAATGATCACCTGTAACATAAATACATGTTAATGAAATGCAATCATGAAAATGCACATGCGTATGAAAACAAGGGACCAAGTGCAATGCTGATGAACTGTGCTACTTTGTACTGAAGCCTGAGAACCATCCAATCTTTATCTCAAACCAACCCCTCAAATGAACCTTGTAACCACATCTCACTGACAGAGATAAACCAGGCATTCTGAGGCCAAAGGTTTCCTGCAAACAACCCTACCTACCCCTCACAGGTGTGTACTTAACTCGCAGACGAGGTATGACATCCTATGTGGGTTCAACGTCATAGACTTTCAAGAGCGATGATATGATACCCAGAAGGTGTGGCATCATCATCCCTTGAAGTGGCCTCACTTAGTTGAATCCCAATTGATAGGTCCCCAGAGTCGACAATCCTCGGGTCAGACAACTTGTCGAGCCCTAAGGGCCAGGCAAGAAGCATCAAAGAGAATCTCATCTGAGCGTAAATTTCGCGACTAGCTGGTGCGAGCTAAGCAAGCAGGCTAACCACTACTCTCTACTTCTAAGTCTATGTGTAACCTCAAGCCCAGGTCTGACTTGTCTCTCAATAGATTACCCCCTTCCCACAGCAGCGATAACAGTATAAAGCTGATAATAAAATGCGGAAAGTAAAGACAGAAAAGTAAATCTATACAACACCCACGACGGGAAAACAAGCGCTAGGATCGACTCGAATAGGGGATATTCCTGTCCCCAGCAGAGTCGCCAGCTGTCGCTACTGCGAAAATTGGCGCCGGCTAAACAGAAGAGTTTCCACCGTGCGTTATTTATCCCAACGGAGGGAAAGGAAACGCTCGAAGTAAACCTAACGCAAAGACGGGAAAGGAATGGTCATCGCAACCAAATCCTAGATTCGGGAGTCGGTTACGCAAGGGGAAGGTATTAGCACCCCTCACGTCCGTCGTACTCGACGGGATCCACGCTTGTTTTCTATCGAAAGGTGTGTTATTCTATCTACTCTATAGGTCTGGGTTGAAAAGAAAAGAAAATGACTCGGCAAAGTATCGCACTTTATGCCTACGTATTCCCGTCTGGAACGAGAAATCAGAGTCAACGTAGTTCGCCTACCTACGGGAAAGGAGGGGAAGGTTGCTCGCTAGGATATCGCATCCTATGCCTACGTACTTTCATACAGCATGAAAGATCAGAGCAAACATAGTTCGGGCCACGAAAGACACAAGCTTGTCCGAATGTTTTTTATCTCTTTATGAAAGGGTTTTCCTGATTAAGAGTCCAAGCGGACGAAAATGACGTTTTGATTGGTTTCCAGTCTTTTATGTAAGAACTTCTTTTTATGATGTTTGCAATCTCTGACGCACTAGAGACTATGATTTGAGAGTGACTACGTCGTTTGTCACCCTAAGGGTAACACACTAAGTAATCAGATTACTGAAGAGTGACCCTCCAGCAACCTTTCTCAAATAGCTTAAGGCTCGTAGCGCACAACATCGATTATC
This sequence comes from Lathyrus sativus, assembly GCA_963859935.3. NCBI lineage: Eukaryota > Viridiplantae > Streptophyta > Magnoliopsida > Fabales > Fabaceae > Lathyrus > Lathyrus sativus. The sequence continues at coordinate 547,813,832 of OZ012741.1, forward strand.
TTTATTACTGTGTTTTGAATTGTTCTGAGATAGAGAAAGAGAAAGAGGCTCTTAAAAGCCTAGGGTTGAAAGGGAATAAAACTAACCTAATGTTGTCATGCATGGATAAGAATCCTAATGTCTGTCGTAATTCCCTCCTGCACAGAGGAAATCAGAGATCCTAGGGGACAAACGAAAAGAGAACAGCAGATATACAATAAACAGTAAAATGCATGAGATGCAGCAATACAAGCGAGGCAAAGGGAGTCCCACTCAACCTCGAACCTGGGAAAACAGTAGGCGAAGTGAAATAGCTTCACTTCAAACCTAAGGGGCAAGCTGAACCAGCCAACAATCAATACAGAAAAAGAAAACAAAACCCAACAATAGCTCTGACAGCAACACCAGCTCCTACAGTAAGCAGTTCAAACAACACCAGCTCTAGCAGCTACAGTTGATTAACAGCAAAAGGTTGACAGTAACAACTTCAAGCAAGACCCTACTCTTCCACCTTAATGATATTCAAGCTTCAGATAAGCCCTTATTTCCAATAATCTTCAGCTTTAGCAAGCACTGAATCCCAACAAATAGACAGCTTCAGTCAACAGCAAAACCCTAATTTTCACAGTTAACCAGCTTTGACAGACACAAGCTTCATCTTCAACACTCCTCAATGCATTTCTTATCTTCAATAGGTCTTCAACTTCAATGCAGACACTCACAGGAGAGAATCAACTAACAGATGAAATTGGAATGTTAAGAGGCTTAGTGAAAACCCAGGGAAATCACTAAGATCTTATCATAGCAAGGGAGAGGTATCCTCAAGGTTCTACCCAATCAAAGCATGTTCTACATCCCTCTTAAGGAGATATGGAACTCTTTTGGGGACCTTGTGTCATAGGATGGAATAGAGGCACAAGAAGCTCTCTATGTTTGACAGAAAAAATCAGTCTACTCTAGAGCTCTCCCTATATCTCCTATCTCCTAAGTCTTCAACAAGCAATCTTCAAGCACAAGCAACTTCAAGCTCCAAGCATCATTATTTGTCTTCAATCATTCTCCAAGTCTTCATTAGCTCCCTCAAGCAAAACTCAAGCCTAACCACCCAATGGAAATGCCCAAAACCAATAAACAAAGCAACTTCCCTAGAGGGAAACACACCATTATCAACCAACTTGCAAAAATCAAATAAAATGGAAATACTCATCATAAAATCCTAGATTAATTTCTAAGGGACCCTAACTATGTACCCTATACCCCATATAAACCTCAAGGCCTAAATCAAACTAAAAAACCCAAAACTATGTGTTGAAATGTACCTATGTCAAGTTGAAACCCTAATTCTAGCATACTAAAGTTTGATGTTCAAAACTAACTAAAATTAAATCACAAAAATGTGATAAAATTCCAGGGAAAATTTCAGCGATCACTTTCACAAAACTAACATAGGTGAAAAATAACATAGGTGAAATGTGATAAAAGTGTTGCACCCTAAAGTTTGATCAGGTGAAATAGGTTGAGCAAATTTTAGGGTGCAACACTTGTCACTGATCGCTGAAGATAAAATTGTAGTGAAGGTGCGAGACCATGAAAAATAACATATGCAGGTCGTATAAGGCACTCGACAAAAGTTAGAAAATCGACCTAATTTGTTTTTGTATTCAAATTGTTAATATTGCATTACACCATCCATTATATTATATATTTTATCGAGTTAATTGTAATTATACAAATACATTTGATACATCTACATGAAAAAATCTAGTTTCTTGATGTTATAGAGTTAGATCCAAGGTGGAGATTTGTGAGATATTGGATCGAACTCTAGTACGGTCGAAGGATAGCTTCTGGTTCGACAAGAATTAAGCATGAGGTCGAAGTATGTTTGCATGCTGCTGCCGGAGTAATGCGTGTTGTAGTCGAAGTTTGTTCTAACATGCATTAGTTAATATTGTTAGGTTGTTAGCATATTGGATTGGGTCTTGCTTGTAAGCCCAAGTGTTTAAGTTAGCTTGTACCCTAAGTTAGCTTGTAATGGGTAATTGTTAAAAAGCTCATTGGATTATTGTGCTATTTTTCTTATAAATAGGATGATAGCTTCTCAATCTTGGCATAAGGAAAAATAGGAAGATAAAATCCTAATTTCAAGAGAGAGAGTTTATTTTGTTATTCATGTATACTTGTAATCTTGTTCTAAGAGAAAGAAAAGAGTAACGGTTTATAATCATTCCTTGTTGTTTTACTTTGTTTTTTTTGTTAACCCTAACCCTTGTATGTTTCTTGATCATAAAGAAATCATTTATACTTTGTTTCAAGACATCTGATTCACAACATTTCCAAAACGATTTATAATGAAAAAACAGAGGGAGTAATATATTTGATATGTTCTTGAAATGGCCCAGATCCCACGGTTAAATGAAGGACTTTTTGATATTGAATCTGATTACTATATGTGCTTGAAAATGAAATGGTAAGTTTTTAAATCTTATTCATTCCTTTTAAATATTTTCATTTGTTTTTAAGTATTAACCTGTTCAATTATGATATGTAAGAAGCTACAATGGAGGATACTTGTATATCATGATTTAATGGAAGAGTTTAATGTTATTCTGAATAAAACTTCTAGAAGTAGGAGGTTTTTTCTTGCTATCTTAGTAGACAGTTTTGTATTTTTATGGTCTAGTATATCATTGAAGTATTTCTCAGTTGTCTTGTGTTATGGATAGCCTAGTTTTAATCTAGATGGTATGTACTTTGTAATACACATTGTTATTATGTTATTTGAATTCTTTTGTTATTTAGTGTTGAAATAGTGTTGTAACTTATACCCATTGATATTGTTATTTGTTATTTGGTAATTTATGAGTGACTAACCCACTGTTATATTGTCCTTTATACATGTATGTATGGATCAATAAAAATTTTGTTAAAAAATCGAACCAACCGAAACCACATTAATTTGGTTTCGTTTGATTTTGTTTTATTTCTAAAATTCATTCAAACCAAACCAAAACACGCATTTTTTCTCTTGCGATTCAGATGACTTTTAGCATGAAAGCCGCTCAAACCACACTGCGAACACCCCTAGTGAAAAGTCATGGTTTTTTATTCGGACGCATTGAGATGGTGAAGTTTATAAACACCATTAATTGTATTATAAGGTGTTCTATGACATTTTTTCTAAAGTTAGGAGTTCGTTACGTGTAGGGATGGGAATAGGTAAGGTCGACCTACAGGTGCCTATAGCTTGACCTATTTAAGGTCTGACCTATTTAATAAAAAGGTTATGCCTTGACTTTTTTAAATGTCTATTTAATTAAATAGAACAATATTAAGCTATTAAAAAGCTTATGAAACATAATAGGTCAGGCATATATATATATATATATATATATATATATATATATATATATATATATATATATATATATATATATATATATATATATATATATATATATATATATATATATATATATATATATATATATATATATATTAGAAAATAGTCTAAATAGTATTTTTTTAAAATTTGATAGTTACGGAGACAATTTTGAAAAAAAACAGTTCTCCTAGTGTGATATATGAGTGAGGTGGCAGGATAAAATCTTCATTTCTTCAGTCAAAACACTTGACCCTAACTGATCTGAGAAATCAATAATAGTTGGTGGCGGAACAAGTATTGACAGGGTTACAACATTAAATTTCTATGACTTTTGTCCTTCAACAAACATGATCACTAGCTGTCCAAAATCAATATTTTGTGACGTTTTTCCAATCCTTTACTTGTGCAATTGCATGTTCATGTTTAGCTACTCTACAATGTCACGTTATCAGACTTCACTAACATAGTACTTAAAACCCACCCAACCCAAATAGAAAAAGAAGAAGTCAAGTTTTTGTTGATATAATTAACTTTATTTTAGTTTATTAATGATTTTTATAATATTACATATTTTTATTTTAAAGCATTTACAAAAAAAAATTTAAATAAAAATTAATTTAAATTGTTTTTTAAAATATTATTTTAGATATTCTTTTAATATTAAAATTTCAAAAAAAATCGTTTAAATTTAAAACTATTTTGAATATTTTTTCATAAAAATTAATTTTTAAAAACATTAAATTTTTAATTTCTATTGTATTTTAATCTACAATAATAAATATATATGTTATTGAATATCAAAATTAATTTTTTAATTTATAAAAAGTGAGTTAAGAAAAACTTTAAATACTTTATGTAAAATTAATGTTAAAAATATATAAAAAAAAAAGTCTATTTCTTAAAACTAAAACAATAGACCTATAGTCTATTTTTATGATAGTCTTTGCCAAATTTACTGAACATGCATAATGTTAATTCTTTAATTTAAATGAGATTTTATTTGTTTAACATGCACTGTATTTGTTTAACATGTTTTCAAAAAAAAAAAAAACATGCGCTTTATTTGTTTATTGATGCCCTAAAAAATATTGTTTGTTTCTTAATTTTTTTTCGGCGCATACAATAAATTTATGTATTTGTAAGATGTCTATCCATGAGATCCACTAAATGTGTCCAAATAGTGTGCTAATTGAAATGATGTCACATTTTACAAAACCACCTGGTTTCCATCATGTTTGAGAAATAAACTTTAGAATGAAAGAGAAGTAGTAGGATCACAAAAAGAACTCAGTTGGTATAAAGCAAGTTGGTATAAAGCAACACCATCCATGTGATGTGAGTGGCATGAACTTAATTTCTAGTAAGATTGTGCTGATGAGTGGGGAAGCTGTTAAATAGTTCAACCATCTTGAATGCATCTGCCTGAATTTGTGCCTTATTTATTGAATAACAAAGGCCCATGAAAAATTAAACAATGCTGGTTTGAATAGCAACTTTAAATTATAATCCCAAAATGCAACCTTAAAAATAAGGACTATATTTATTTGTGTTTTACTAGGAGGTTTTTATAGGAGCATTCTATTCTATTCACAAGTCCTTCTTGCCTCATAAATTGTTTTAATAATTCATAATACATTTTAATGCTTAAAAATAAAATTAAGCATGTTCTAACTAGCATAGAGAATGTTTAATCAATTATGATGAGTTTAATATCAAATGATTCATCTTTTTTTAATTGATTTATAAGTTTTAAATTTAAATCTGATTTTTACGATCAAAGATAAAATTTATAACTTTTCTATTTAAAAATAATTTTTATATTGAAATTCAACTCTATATAAATTTATCCAAATATAAATCATTTTATCTTAAAAACTCATTTTTAGCTCAAATTAATTATTCATGCACAAAATCAACATGCTATAGTAAACAACTTACAAGACACCCTAGGAACATGCTAAACAACTTACAAGGCACCCTAGGATATCCCTAACTTAGAAAGTTAGAGAGCTTTCTCTCAAGTTAGGGACCATAATGAATGAAATGTATATTGATTTGGAAGTTGGAACCTAGAAGTTATGGTAAAAATATCTCTTATCTTCTTAAAGACTTTTCTTAAGAGCTTTTGGTAAATTATGGTTAAGAGATTTCTTATCATCACTTCTAGAGGCTTTTCTCAAGAGCTTTTGGTTAGAATAGATTTCTTTCAAAAAAAATTAACAAATCAACTACAAATAAAACTTAATTATATTGCTGAACAATATGATTAAAATTGAATATTATTATTATTATTATTATATGAATTTTAATAAAGTTTGGATAGGGTCCATGTGAATAAGAGAGAAAATGAGAAGAGACACAGATGATATGAACAGAAATGACGCAAGTAATACAGTGACCAAACAGAAGCAACTATCCTTTCTGTATACTCTAATGATTCCTTGAAATATTGAACCACACCTATATTGAGGAGCTTCAATGGAAAAAATTTGCAGCTTTTTGATTGGGTTATAACTTTGATCAAGTGGCTCCTACTCCAAGAAAATCAATAAATGGAATTGCATCTGATGGAGGGGGATTGCTCATCAGAACTTCATTTCTATCTTCTCCTGCCACAGATGATGGCGAAACTTCACTGTTCAATAACTGTGCTCTTGTTGCTAATGTGGTTGAAATTGATGGCAAACTGTATATATTACTTTTATTGTGATTCTTGTTTTGTTGTTGCTGTTGCATTGACATCATATCTTGGGGATGATTATGGTAAAAACTCATTGGGCTAAAATACTCATTCATGTGAGGTGAACCATTTAAGCCCCATTCAACACCACCATGAAAAGATGGATATGGAAAACTAGTCATATTATAGCCATTTGGGAAGTTGAAAGCACAATAGGATGAAGAAACTGGATCTATATCTCTTGAGACAAAGCTTGTTGTATTATCTTCTATTCTTCTGTAAACGGATTGATTCAGCCTTCTTCTCCTGTAAGCACTTGATTGTTCTCTGTACTTTCTAGCCATTATAACATGCCAGTGATTCTTAACTGCATTATCAGTTCTACCAGGGAAAAGCCTTGCAATCATAGCCCATTTGTTGCCATAAATCCTATGAGCTTGCATTAGTCTTTCTTCCTCTTCTTCACTAAAAGCTCTTCTGTTTATTCTTGGATCTAACTGATTGAACCATCTAAGCCTACAACTCTTACCTTCAATACAAAAAGAGAAAAATCTCAACAAAAGAAAATGACCCAAAAAAAAGGACACAGCAAAAAGAGGAAAAGAATAAAAGTTGTTTAAACAAGAAAAGAAAAAAATACATTTTTTTACACAAGTTTTGTTCACAAACCTGATCTTCCTTGAAGCTTTTCAGCAATGAGGTTCCAGTTCTGAGGACCATAAAGAGCAACAAGTTCTTTGAGCTTTGAATCTTCTGCAGGTCTCCAATGACCTCTTGCACATAGTTTGGAATGTCCGCTATTATTCTCATTAGGGTTCGGGTCTTCATTAAGGTCAATTTTGTCACTGTTTTCTTCAACACCATCACCAGAATCAGAACCATTACTTTCCCCAGCATCATCACTATGGTTGTTTTCTTCAAAGTTTCTTGTAAGATAACATTCTCTCATAAGTGGTGAAGACCAGTTAGTATTAGTACCCTCCTTAGAGACATAGAAGTCTTGAGATGAAGAAGCGGCATAGTTAAGTGATAGAGAATCCATATTTGCATAGACAGTTCCCATTGAAGGTGAAGAATAACAAGATTGGTAATGAGTGTTATCTTTAACACTTGCTGCTTTCATCTTATATAACATAAGAGAATATTTAATGTGATGGGCAAAGAGGAAACAAATAGTGAAAGGTAAGAAGAAGTAGAAGAAAGTGGAAAAAGCAGTTTTACTGCACAGGAGAAGTAACAAGAACTTAAAACAGCTAAAGTGTTGAGAGAGAGAGAGAGAGAGAGAGAGAGAGAGAGAGAGAGAGAGAGAGAGAGAGAGAGAGAGAGATATTGAAGTAGTTATGTGTCCAGACTAAGGTAATGACACTGGCATTCTATTTTAATTAAACAAGTTGGTGTCAGTGTTTATTTATTTAATTAATAAAGAAAGAATAGCTTTGGTCACACGTGTGGGATTGATGTGTTACAGTTGCAGGGTCATAGGCTGTCTCTCTAAAAAATGACAGGAAAGACAGACACACCTATGTGATGGGTGATGCATAACAAAGCAAGGGACATACATATGATATCTTTCTTTTCGAAATACAAAAACAAAACAAGAATTAAGAGGGTCTTGCTTATTGTTAGTTTGCTATATAACGGAACAAGTATTGTCATCTTCATAAACACTAACTAATGACTATGACTCGGTCCGGTCTAGTCCGTTTTGGTCAGGGCCCAAAACATATAAATAAATTGAAGTGAATTGGTTGAATTATTTTAGAGAATTTTTTATCCGGCTCTTTAAGGTTTTTAGTTATCATGTGCGCTTTTAAAATTATTTTTTATTTTCAGAGATATATAGTCGGATGTACCTTTTTTTATTTAAGGTTGGTTATTTCTGAAGCTACATCAACGAAATATTTCTGTTTACATAGTTCCGGAAAAAATCAGAATACATTCCCGATAGAGTCTCTTCTCCTCTCTCATTCTCCATTTTTCAACTTCTTCACTCTCAAACTCTCCAAACTCTCTCAATCTTCACAAAAAAAAAATTTCCACCAAACTTAATTGTTTTCATTCAAGTTCGACAAGGAGCATTCATCTCAACGATCAAAACACTCTAAATCATTCAAAACTCGATATAATCAGTAAGTTTTCGAGTTTCTGAGATATTTTTGAATATTTCCTGTAAACGAGTTAGAATATAATTTTGGGGGTAGAAATCGTTAGATAGTTTTAGAAACATAGTTTAGAGACAATGTAGGTATTGTTTGTTGGATGAAATGGACGATTAGGGTCTCCCGTAGGCCTCGTCGGGATACTCCTGGTTCTCCTTCTGTCGATGATTCGGTGCCACCTCCAGAGGGTGATGACCCACCACCAGAGGATGCTGGTGACGACGACAATGATTAGCCTGAGGGTTTCCGAGGGGGTCCCTCAAATATGTCCATGCTGACAGGGTACGCTGACCATACTGTCAGACATGTCTATGATAGAAAGGTAACATTACTCAAATTATTTCTTTTTTTTCCATTAGAAATTTATAATTTGTATCATTGTTTCTTATTTATGGAAATTTTCAAACTTGTTAGCCGCAGAAGTTCTATAACCACAGGCGGAAGATATTATCTTTGGAGCAGCCACATGAGGCTTGGTTTCAAGATGTCCTTGCCGCCTCTGGTATGAAGGACCTTTGTGAGATCTGTTACAGCTTGATCCACAACGAGATACTAATGGGATTTGCAGAGAGATGGCACCCTGAGACGTCCTTCTTCCATCTACCGCACAACGAGCTCACGATCAACCTATACGACATCTCATGTCTGCTACATATACCGATCAGGGGTACCCTCCTCCATCACAGTAGGATGACGAAGGAGGATGCGAGAGAGATGTTGATCGAGAAGCTTGGGGCTATCCACTGGATGCGCTAGAGGAGGTGGATAAGACCAGAGGGGCTCATGTTAGGTTCTTCTTTCTCACCCTTAGATTTGGTGAGGTGTTCATTGTTTTACACCAGGCAGATGGTGATCTAGTTGAGGTTGAGATACACAAGCAGTGTATGCTGAGATGTTATTTTCTAATTTTAGTCGGCACTCAGCTGTTTGTGGACATTTCCTGCACATATAAGGATGTCGCTTTCCTGAGGTACTTTTTAAATTCCACACAGATCCATGATTACACTTGGGGGGCGGCTACCCTGGCTTATACGTATTTGAGGCTGGGAGATGGATGTCTGTGAAAGACCAGGATTATGGCAGGGAGTGTGGCACTACTTGTGGTAACAATCTTATACCTTTCGACTTTTTTTCATTTCTTTTCATTATATATTCGAGATAATGCTTGATCCTGATGTTTTTTATTTTCATTTCAGGCTTGGATATTCCAGCACTTTCTCATGATCGTCGGGTGGGGGAGTTTGACTGATTACACAGAGTAGATGTCGCGTGCTCGTGCCTTTCTCCCGCTTAGGGAGAACTAGGCGGTCGACTCTTACAGAGTCTATCTCAATCGCCAAGATGCTGAGGACATTTGGTAGGACGTATATGCTAATCACCGTGTGACACGCCCGTTTGACGACATCTCCCTATTATCAGGATGGTTGGCATGCAGTTTGACCATCATTGTTCCATATTTATCTGAGCATGTCATGCGGCAGTTTGGCTATACTCAGACCATTCCTTGACACCCAGTTGTCTCTGATCCTCTCGGTTTGACCCGTATGCATATATAGGAGATCTATGTCGACTACTAGAGGCACATGGTACCTGACGAGGTTTGAGCGACCAGAGCACTGAGAGACTGGAGATGCGTTTATGGCTACATCGTGTGGTTCTTCACCGTCTCACATCTTTACATGGTGCCCACTGCCGAAGGATCACCTCCCAGACTAGCTCATCAGGAGATCTTAGAGGAGCATCAGTCTCAGTTGGACCATACTCAGGATGTCATACCTTGTTGTCGTCAGATAGCAGAGATTTGGTGGCAGGCATTGCCGACGGTTTCTTCCCCAAGGGGTCTGACCACAGGCGTGTATTGGATGACATGATCGCGGTTGCAGCGGGGGCACTTATGTACCATAGGCATCGTGTCAAGACGGGTGGGATCGATGGCCGAGGACACAGACCGAACGGTCGAAGAGGCGGGAGAGGCAGACGAGGCGATAGAGGCATATGCGGAGAAAGGGGTGCAGATGTTCTCTGGCACATACATTAGTGACTATGATGTTTTTTTATGTACTATATTTCGATGACATTGATGTACTATTTTTTTATGATGATTATGAAATATGATTTCTTATATATATCACATTATTTTATTTACGGATGTATGCCATTTTATATTCATCTGCAACAGTTAATATTCATCTACGACCAACAAAACTTGATTTTTTTTAAAACCTGTTATGATAAGATTTTGGAGATGTATCTCCAGAACTTTTTCCGTAGATGTATCTCCAAAAGCATCTAGCTTAAAAAAAAGGTGCATCCAGATATGTATCTCCGAAAGTAGGGACATAAAAGAAATTTCGCTAGGTGCCTAAGAGTATCAAAGGATGAATTAAGAAATTCTCTTGTTTTATAAGCTACTAAAAATAAGTCTAGTTCAATTTCTAATGGGTCATGTGGTTTGATTGGCCAACCCCAAACTAGCTAGATCTATATTTTAATATTAAAGTTTTTATTTTATAAAATAGTTGTAATGGACAAAAACTACATAACATAAAGAATAATCAAAAACTAAACTTAGTTATGTGAGATTTAAAATATTCATCAAATCAATATATATATATATATATATATATATATATATATATATATATATATATATATATATATATATATATATATATATATATATTTAGAGAGAAAGAGAGAGAGAGAATCAATTGACACCGGTGTAAAACATTAATTTTGACATCATATCTTATTCATTAAATAATATTTGATCCAATATTTTTTATTAATCCAATTAATCATTTATGTGTCAAATATTATTTTTAACATCATATCTGATCTCGTTAAATAATATTTAATATAATGATTTTTATTAACCTAATTAATTATTTAATAATTACATGAGTTTAATTTGTTTGTTTGTTAATTAGTTAGTTTGATTCTGTTGAAATCAAATGTCAAAGTTTAATTTGACACCAAATCTTATCCCTTAGTTTCTTTTTAAGATAAACGATCGATGTTAATTGATTTGAATATGAATTTTGATAAATTTAATCAATACAATTTATTTTATTTTAATATTAGATACAATATTTTCTAATGAGATATTTTTTAAAAGCACACTCTCTCTCTTTATTTTTCATTTTTTATATTATAAATTTTAATTAAAATTTTATTTTCACTAATTTAATAATTACAAGATTTTTTTGTTTAAATTATTATAATTTATATCATGAAGAGAAGTGCTTTCTATTTAATTTAAATATTTATAAGATTAAAATACTATTATTTAAAGTTAACATTAAACAAATAATTATTTTATATTCTACAAAAATATCCCAGTGAACTTGATCTGACCTGATTAGGAGGGGATCACGGGATGGCCACGCTCCGTTAGGCTGTTTCCTGTTCACCGGTGGGGAGGATGAGGAGGGGGTGTACCTGCAAGGCACTCCGATGCCAAAGTTAGAAAATGGGCAGAGTGACAACAAATACAGAAAGTTGGTAGAGAATTGAATTACCTGGCCCTCTTGGGGAAGAGGGTATTTATAGAGAGACCCCAGCGCTGGGCCAACGGTCATTTGAGCTGGACTGGATGACCAGGCCCAACCCTAATGACTGCTAGGGATTACGTGGCGTAGTGAAGACCAGGACGTGGTCTTCGCCCTAGTCCAACTGCTCCTAGATCTCCGGAAAGTGGGTTTGACCTGCTCTTTCGGAGGTGGGCAGTTGGTTGATGACGTGTCCCCGCGGAGGGGAGCACGTGGAGAACGTGCGCCGAGCACGTTATTCTCCCCGCGGAGGGGACCTGCTCTTTCGGAGGTGGGCAGTTGGTTGATGACGTGTCCCCGCGGAGGGGAGCACGTGGAGAACGTGCGCCGAGCACGTTATTCTCCCCGCGGAGAGGAGCACGCGGAGAACGTGTGGAAGGCATGTTGTGCTGCCCGGCGGGATGGGCACAAGTTCTGCCCGTCAGGATGGGCACAGGTTCTGCCCACGGGATGGGCACCTGCCTGACGGGAGGAGGTGCCGCCCTGACGGGATGGGCACAGGTTCTGCCCGTCAGGATGGGCACAGGTTCTGCCCATGGGATGGGCACCTGCCTGACGGGAGGAGGTTCTGCCCTGACGGGATGGGCACAGGTTCTGCCCGTCAGGATGGGCACAGATTCTGCCCATCAGGATGGGCACAGATTCTGCCCACGGGATGGGCACCTGCCTGACGGGAGGAGGTTCTGCCCTGACGGGATGGGCACAGGTTCTTCCCGTCAGGATGGGCACAGATTCTGCCCGTCGGGATGGGCACAGATTCTGCCCACGGGATGGGCACCTGCCTGACGGGAGGAGGTTCTGCCCTGACGGGATGGGCACAGGTTCTGCCCGTCATGATGGGCAGAGTTTCTGCCCACGGGATGGGCACCTGCCTGACGGGAGGAGGTTTTGCCCTGACGGGATGGGCACAGGTTCTGCCCGTCAGGATGGGCACAGGTTCTGCCCACGGGATGGGCACCTGCCTGACGGGAGGAGGTTCTGCCCATGGGTCCCTGCTCATCAGTGTGGTCCAATTGGGCCCAACCTCATTTGGGATTTTGGGCCTTCTCGATTGTGGTCTAAGCCTCGGCCCAGTCCAGAACAGGAGCCCCTCAAGTCGTAGTTCGCTGTCAGGAGAGCTATGACTTAAGTAGAGAATAGCGTTGCGCGCGCTGATATGTCAGGCAGGATGCGAGAATGGCGTCGATCGTATCGATCATCTGGGAAGGGCGAAATTGCAGTCGCTCGACATCCAAAAATTTTTGCTCGACACCTTCGATCGTTTCTGCTCGACATCCGGGGTCGTGCCCGTTTATTATAACGTTTTGACTTCTGGGCTTGTGCCCTCTTTTATGGAATTCTTGTTTTCCTTTCTAAGTTTTGTGTGCGTGCATGATCGTTATGCTTTTTCGCTAAGTGTTGGCTCGTTTTGCCGAGCTCCATTATGACGTGAATGTTTATTGTTTTGTGGGGGACCTTTGCTCGGTGCGTGTTACCCGGTAGTGTGGGGAACTATCCGGATGCCCGGGGTAGCTTCCTGGGCGGACAAGAGTTAGGTCACGGTTGTGATCTATCCTGTAGGCTTGAACATCCCATCGCGAGCTGGGCGTTCGGCCGATTATGATACTGCGGCGGCGACTCTCGATCGAGGGGGTGCCGTCGAGCGGGCTATTCTCTTTTTGTTCGGGGAGGTATAGTGCCCGCTAAGGTAAGGTCGGTGAGGTGTGGTCGTATCGGTCCACCCTCTTGTTCGCGCGGGTTGTCCCACGCGGGCAGTGTTGTTTAACTGTAGTATTTTTTAGCTTTTCAGCGTTCCATGGTCGAGCTATATGGTCCCGTGTAAGTTTTCGAGGTAGTAGGTTTTCGAAAGGAGGACAAGGCTGGATGGAAGCCAGGGTCCTTCCAGGCAGAGTCTTCTGCCCGACGAAAGAGAGGACAAAGACTGGCTGGTGGGCAGCCAGGGTCCTGCCCATCGGAGTCTTCTGCTCGGCGAAAGGAGGACAAAGACTGGCTGGTGGGCAGCCAGAGTCCTGCCCATCAGAGTCTTCTGCTCGGCGAAAGGAGGGGACAAAGACTGGCTGGTGGGCAGCCAGGTCCTGCCCATCGGAGTCTTCTGCTCGACGAAGGGAGGACAAAGACTGGCTGGTGGGCAGCCAGGTCCTGCCCATCAGAGTCTTCTGCTCGACGAAGGGAGGACAAAGACTGGCTGGTGGGCAGCCAGGTCCTGCCCATCGGAGTCTTCTGCCCGACGAAAGGAGAGGACAAAGACTGGCTGGTGGGCAGCCAGGTCCTGCCCATCGGAGTCTTCTTCTTGGCGAAAGGAGGACAAAGACTGGCTGGTGGGCAGCCAGGTCTTGCCCATCGGAGTCTTCTGCTCGACGAAAGGAGGACAAAGATTGGCTGGTGGGCAGCCAGGGTCCTGCCCATCGGAGTCTTCTACTCGACGAAGGGAGGACAATTGTGAACAGCGTCGCCATGGCGGAGGGCACTCGTGATCTTGGGCGTTTTGAGAGATGAAGCTTTGGTTCTCTGCTCGGAGGAACGGGGGAGCTTAGTTTCCCACAGACGGCGCCACTGATCTGACCTGATCAGGAGGGGATCACGGGATGGCCACGCTCCGTTAGGCTGCTTCCTGTTCACCGGTGGGGAGGATGAGGAGGGGGTGTACCTGCAAGGCACTCCGATGCCAAAGTTAGAAAATGGGCAGAGTGACAGCAAATACAGAAAGTTGGTAGAGAATTGAATTACCTGGCCCTCTTGGGGAAGAGGGTATTTATAGAGAGACCCCAGCGCTGGGCCAACGGTCATTTGAGCTGGACTGGATGACCAGGCCCAACCCTAATGACTGCTAGGGCTTACGTGGCGTAGTGAAGACCAGGACGTGGTCTTCGCCGTAGTCCAACTGCTCCTAGATCTCCGGAAAGTGGGTTTGACCTGCTCTTTCGGAGGTGGGCAGTTGGTTGATGACGTGTCCCCGCGGAGGGGAGCACGTGGAGAACGTGCGCCGAGCACGTTATTCTCCCCGCGGAGGGGACCTGCTCTTTCGGAGGTGGGCAGTTGGTTGATGACGTGTCCCCGCGGAGGGGAGCACGTGGAGAACGTGCGCCGAGCACGTTATTCTCCCCGCGGAGGGGAGCACGCGGAGAACGTGTGGAAGGCATGTTGTGCTGCCCGGCGGGATGGGCACAGGTTCTGCCCGTCAGGATGGGCACAGGTTCTGCCCACGGGATGGGCACCTGCCTGACGGGAGGAGGTGCCGCCCTGACGGGATGGGCACAGGTTCTGCCCGTCAGGATGGGCACAGGTTCTGCCCATGGGATGGGCACCTGCCTGACGGGAGGAGGTTCTGCCCTGACGGGATGGGCACAGGTTCTGCCCGTCAGGATGGGCACAGATTCTGCCCATCAGGATGGGCACAGATTCTGCCCACGGGATGGGCACCTGCCTGACGGGAGGAGGTTCTGCCCTGACGGGATGGGCACAGGTTCTTCCCGTCAGGATGGGCACAGATTCTGCCCGTCGGGATGGGCACAGATTCTGCCCACGGGATGGGCACCTGCCTGACGGGAGGAGGTTCTGCCCTGACGGGATGGGCACAGGTTCTGCCCGTCATGATGGGCAGAGTTTCTGCCCACGGGATGGGCACCTGCCTGACGGGAGGAGGTTTTGCCCTGACGGGATGGGCACAGGTTCTGCCCGTCAGGATGGGCACAGGTTCTGCCCACGGGATGGGCACCTGCCTGACGGGAGGAGGTTCTGCCCATGGGTCCCTGCTCATCAGTGTGGTCCAATTGGGCCCAACCTCATTTGGGATTTTGGGCCTTCTCGATTGTGGTCTAAGCCTCGGCCCAGTCCAGAACAGGAGCCCCTCAAGTCGTAGTTCGCTGTCAGGAGAGCTATGACTTAAGTAGAGAATAGCGTTGCGCGCGCTGATATGTCAGGCAGGATGCGAGAATGGCGTCGATCGTATCGATCATCTGGGAAGGGCGAAATTGCAGTCGCTCGACATCCAAAAATTTTTGCTCGACACCTTCGATCGTTTCTGCTCGACATCCGGGGTCGTGCCCGTTTATTATAACGTTTTGACTTCTGGGCTTGTGCCCTCTTTTATGGAATTCTTGTTTTCCTTTCTAAGTTTTGTGTGCGTGCATGATCGTTATGCTTTTTCGCTAAGTGTTGGCTCGTTTTGCCGAGCTCCATTATGACGTGAATGTTTATTGTTTTGTGGGGGACCTTTGCTCGGTGCGTGTTACCCGGTAGTGTGGGGAACTATCCGGATGCCCGGGGTAGCTTCCTGGGCGGACAAGAGTTAGGTCACGGTTGTGATCTATCCTGTAGGCTTGAACATCCCATCGCGAGCTGGGCGTTCGGCCGATTATGATACTGCGGCGGCGACTCTCGATCGAGGGGGTGCCGTCGAGCGGGCTATTCTCTTTTTGTTCGGGGAGGTATAGTGCCCGCTAAGGTAAGGTCGGTGAGGTGTGGTCGTATCGGTCCACCCTCTTGTTCGCGCGGGTTGTCCCACGCGGGCAGTGTTGTTTAACTGTAGTATTTTTTAGCTTTTCAGCGTTCCATGGTCGAGCTATATGGTCCCGTGTAAGTTTTCGAGGTAGTAGGTTTTCGAAAGGAGGACAAGGCTGGATGGAAGCCAGGGTCCTTCCAGGCAGAGTCTTCTGCCCGACGAAAGAGAGGACAAAGACTGGCTGGTGGGCAGCCAGGGTCCTGCCCATCGGAGTCTTCTGCTCGGCGAAAGGAGGACAAAGACTGGCTGGTGGGCAGCCAGAGTCCTGCCCATCAGAGTCTTCTGCTCGGCGAAAGGAGGGGACAAAGACTGGCTGGTGGGCAGCCAGGTCCTGCCCATCGGAGTCTTCTGCTCGACGAAGGGAGGACAAAGACTGGCTGGTGGGCAGCCAGGTCCTGCCCATCAGAGTCTTCTGCTCGACGAAGGGAGGACAAAGACTGGCTGGTGGGCAGCCAGGTCCTGCCCATCGGAGTCTTCTGCCCGACGAAAGGAGAGGACAAAGACTGGCTGGTGGGCAGCCAGGTCCTGCCCATCGGAGTCTTCTTCTTGGCGAAAGGAGGACAAAGACTGGCTGGTGGGCAGCCAGGTCTTGCCCATCGGAGTCTTCTGCTCGACGAAAGGAGGACAAAGATTGGCTGGTGGGCAGCCAGGGTCCTGCCCATCGGAGTCTTCTACTCGACGAAGGGAGGACAATTGTGAACAGCGTCGCCATGGCGGAGGGCACTCGTGATCTTGGGCGTTTTGAGAGATGAAGCTTTGGTTCTCTGCTCGGAGGAACGGGGGAGCTTAGTTTCCCACAGACGGCGCCACTGATCTGACCTGATCAGGAGGGGATCACGGGATGGCCACGCTCCGTTAGGCTGCTTCCTGTTCACCGGTGGGGAGGATGAGGAGGGGGTGTACCTGCAAGGCACTCCGATGCCAAAGTTAGAAAATGGGCAGAGTGACAGCAAATACAGAAAGTTGGTAGAGAATTGAATTACCTGGCCCTCTTGGGGAAGAGGGTATTTATAGAGAGACCCCAGCGCTGGGCCAACGGTCATTTGAGCTGGACTGGATGACCAGGCCCAACCCTAATGACTGCTAGGGCTTACGTGGCGTAGTGAAGACCAGGACGTGGTCTTCGCCGTAGTCCAACTGCTCCTAGATCTCCGGAAAGTGGGTTTGACCTGCTCTTTCGGAGGTGGGCAGTTGGTTGATGACGTGTCCCCGCGGAGGGGAGCACGTGGAGAACGTGCGCCGAGCACGTTATTCTCCCCGCGGAGGGGACCTGCTCTTTCGGAGGTGGGCAGTTGGTTGATGACGTGTCCCCGCGGAGGGGAGCACGTGGAGAACGTGCGCCGAGCACGTTATTCTCCCCGCGGAGGGGAGCACGCGGAGAACGTGTGGAAGGCATGTTGTGCTGCCCGGCGGGATGGGCACAGGTTCTGCCCGTCAGGATGGGCACAGGTTCTGCCCACGGGATGGGCACCTGCCTGACGGGAGGAGGTGCCGCCCTGACGGGATGGGCACAGGTTCTGCCCGTCAGGATGGGCACAGGTTCTGCCCACGGGATGGGCACCTGCCTGACGGGAGGAGGTTCTGCCCTGACGGGATGGGCACAGGTTCTGCACGTCAGGATGGGCACAGATTCTGCCCGTCAGGATGGGCACAGATTCTGCCCACGGGATGGGCACCTGCCTGACGGGAGGAGGTTCTGCCCTGACGGGATGGGCACAGGTTCTTCCCGTCAGGATGGGCACAGATTCTGCCCGTCGGGATGGGCACAGATTCTGCCCACGGGATGGGCACCTGCCTGACGGAAGGAGGTTCTGCCCTGACGGGATGGGCACAGGTTCTGCCCGTCATGATGGGCACAGGTTCTGCCCACGGGATGGGCACCTGCCTGACGGGAGGAGGTTCTGCCCTGACGGGATGGGCACAGGTTCTGCCCGTCAGGATGGGCACAGGTTCTGCCCACGGGATGGGCACCTGCCTGACGGGAGGAGGTTCTGCCCATGGGTCCATTCTCATCAGTGTGGTCCAATTGGGCCCAACCTCATTTGGGATTTTGGGCCTTCTCGATTGTGGTCTAAGCCTCGGCCCAGTCCAGAACAGAACTATTGATAACAATAATAATAATAATAATAATAATAATAATAATAGTAATAATAATAATAATAATGATAATAATAATAATAATAATAATAATAATAATAATAATAATAATAATAATAAAATATTTAGGAAATAGAATAAAAAAAATTATATTTTATTTTAAAAATATTTAAAACATTTTTTCAAATTATTATACTATAATAAAAATAATATTATTCAAATTCAAAAGATGTAAGTTTATTAGTAGAAAAAAACTATCAAAAAACTCATAGTCTTTAAAACGAAATCCCAAATGAAAAAGGAAACAAAAAATTTAATATTTATATAGTTTTTTTCTACTAATAAATTAACATGTTTTGAATTTGAAAAATATTGATTTTATTATAGTGTTAAAATAAGTTTTTTCTATTAATAAGTTTTTTATTTAATATTAATTTTAAATGTAAGTTATGCAGAAAGTTAATAATAAGAAGTTATGTAAATTATGATAATAGTAGTTTTAATGGAAATTATTGTATAAATTACAAATTCTAAGAATAAAATTAATAGAAAAATAGGCTACACCAAAACACCATATTTTATCTTTATATATGTTATATATTATTATTATTATTATTATTATTATTATTATTATTATTATTATTATTATTATTATTATTATTATTATTATTATTATTATTATTATTATTATTATTATTATTATTATTATTATTATTATTATTATTATTATTATTATTATTATTATTATTATTATTATTATTATTATTATTATTATTATTATTATTATTATTATTATTATTATTATTATTATTATTATTATTATTATTATTATTATTATTATTATTATTATTATTATTATTATTATTATTATTATTATTATTATTATTATTATTATTATTATTATTATTATTATTATTATTATTATTATTATTATTATTATTATTATTATTATTATTATTATTATTATTATTATTATTATTATTATTATTATTATTATTATTATTATTATTATTATTATTATTATTATTATTATTATTATTATTATTATTATTATTATTATTATTATTATTATTATTATTATTATTATTATTATTATTATTATTATTATTATTATTATTATTATTATTATTATTATTATTATTATTATTATTATTATTATTATTATTATTATTATTATTATTATTATTATTATTATTATTATTATTATTATTATTATTATTATTATTATTATTATTATTATTATTATTATTATTATTATTATTATTATTATTATTATTATTATTATTATTATTATTATTATTATTATTATTATTATTATTATTATTATTATTATTATTATTATTATTATTATTATTATTATTATTATTATTATTATTATTATTATTATTATTATTATTATTATTATTATTATTATTATTATTATTATTATTATTATTATTATTATTATTATTATTATTATTATTATTATTATTATTATTATTATTATTATTATTATTATTATTATTATTATTATTATTATTATTATTATTATTATTATTATTATTATTATTATTATTATTATTATTATTATTATTATTATTATTATTATTATTATTATTATTATTATTATTATTATTATTATAGTCAATAATTCACGGGAGTATTTTTATAGAATTTTAAAAGAAATGTATATGTTCAATGTTAACTTAAAAAAAATACAGTATTTTAATCTTATAAGTATTTTGATTAAATAGAAAGCACTTCTCTTCATAATATAAATTATAATAATTTGAACAAAAAAAATTATGTAGTTATTAACTTAGTGAAATATAATTTATAATATCAAAAATGAAAAACAATGATAGAGTGCACTTTTAAAAAATATCTCATTAGAAAAAACTGTATGTAATTTTAAAATAAAATAAATTATATTGATTAAATTTATCAAATATGTATTCAATCAATTAACACGAATCTTTTATCTTCAAAAAATTAAGGGACAAAATCTGATGTCAAATTAAACTTTGACATTTGATTTCAATAAATTCTAACTAATTAACAAATAAATAAATTAAACTACATAATTAATGAATGAATAATTAGGTTAATAAAAGTCTTTATACTAAATATATTTAACAGGATGAGATATGATGTAAAAAAATATCGGACACATGAATGATTAATTGGATTAATAAAAACCATTGAATTAAATATTATATAATGGATAAGATATGATATTAAAATTAATGTTTGATACGAGTGTCAATTAATCCCCTCCCACACATACACACATTATATATATATATATATATATATATATATATATATATATATATATATATATATATATATATATATATATATATATATATATATATATATATATATATATATATATATATATATATATATATATATATATATATATATATATATATATATATATATATATATATATATATATATATATATATATATATATATATATATATATATAATGTTAAGATAGAGATTAATCGAATATTATCTCTAATACTCATCAAAATTTTCTTAATCTCGCAATCAATTTTTTAATACAATCATCTTGAAAATATATCTTCATTCTCTATAACTTTTCTTTTCATATGAAAATAATTTTCATATCAAAATAAAATTATACAATCATATCTTAACTCTATATTTTTTTCCCATAATAAACTAAAAATATTTTATAAATTTATTTTTTAGTGGGTCAGCCTGAAAACCCACTTGACCTAACCCATGAAAAAACATAGGTCTGGTGGCATGATCCAAAAAAATTGGGTCATGTTTTTAAATTATATATATGATTTGTGCCGAGTCCATTTTGACAGCTCTAATAATACACATTTTGTTTCAAAATAAAAATCTTTTAAGGAATTTATACTCAAATTAAGAAGAAAAAAAATAAGTAAAATGAATTGTTATTGGTTACACATGTATTATCATAAATTCAGAATGAGAGTTAATGTCTTAAGAATAGTGTATACAATATTAATTAGGGGTAAAATTGGTACAAATGAATTGATGTTGCCTAAAAAAAAAGTAAAAATACATTATTTTGAGACAAATTTTTTTGATTAAAAGACACTTATTTAAAATAAAAAAAAAGAGTATTATATATTATATCTCTCTCTTTCACTCTCTTGAGTCTTGTCATAATTATCATCACTGCTTATATACTACTACATAAGTAGTAGTAACTTGGATGACTCAATTGAATTGAAATAAATAATTAAAGTGGGCTTAATAACTTTGGTTTATGTTGAGGTAACTTCTGAGTGTTCTGGACAACGAGTTGGTCATTGTCCAACCCAAATTGTGGTAATAATATTAAACCTATTTTCGCTCAATTTTAGAGTCAGTTGAGATGGGTTTGAGTTAATACGCATGGATATTTCTGAATAATTGACTGATTCAATATTTAGCTCAAAAATATTAAATTGATTTAATACTGATTTTATACATCTAGATTTAATACATATTAATTTAATACATATCAGTTTATTACACAGCCTTTAGTATGCAACTTTGAACATTATTAATTGACAAATTTTCCTGTGAAAGAATGGCACTGTGGTAACATTAAATAAATTAGTTCTAAAGCTATGTAATACCTTCTTCTGAATCTTCCTATAAGTTGTATCAACACCTATATCAGTGGCGAAGGTAGAAATTTTTTGAATTCTAAGCAAAAATTTAAAGATCGTAAATGTATATTGTATATAATTAGAGTTGACAATGAACTGAATCAACTTGAAAACAGTTTGAAATTCGGTTCGACAATTAATTCGTTGAACTTGGTTTATTAACCTAATGAACTGAATATGAGTGAAAAACTAAGTTTGTTAACTAAATGAGTTGAACTTGAATTATACATAGTTCGACTGGTTAGGTTCATGAGCCAACTCGATTATCACTACAAGAAAACTTTGATTTTGCCTAGTGATTTAGTGACGTGGTAAACACGTGGAAAAAAAAACAAGTTGCGACGTGTAAACCACGTCACTAACATATTTAATTAATATATTATGTAAACCTAAAATATGAAACGAAAAATTTGAATTATAAAAGGGAGGGAAATTTGAATTTTTCAAAAATTAAGTTGTGGCATGTTAAACACATGGGAACAAAAAAATCAAAAAAGTCTTTTGTATTTGTGACGTGGGAAACATGTCACAAAATACCCACATGGGATACACATCGCAAATTTATAAATAATAAATTGGTCAGCTTTTACTTTTACTTTTCAGACACATTAATGATGGAAATTGACTATGCAAAGGTTCCCACGTGAATCTCACGTCACAAATGGGAAGTTCCGACGTGTATCTCACGTGACAACTTTCCCATGGGACATTCACGTCGCAAATGGGCAAGTCTTTAATGCGTTCCGACGTGGTTTTCACGTGGGTACGTTCCCACATGTCCACCACGTCGCAAGTTTTCCTATATATTAAAAACTCAGAATTTTTTCCACTCATCCTCCTTTCTTCTTCCTTTTCCTTCTTTTTTTTCCTTTCCTTCTTCTCCTTCTGCCTGTTACTCCCCCATTTTTGAACGAAACCTTCACACAAAAATTAAGGTAAATGGTATTTTTCTTGGTTTTGTTTTTGTTTTACCGTTTATTTTAATTTTTTCTTATTATTAATTATTGATTTTTTTTCCAGATCTAAGATTAAGAAGTTGCTCCATTAAGGTATTTATGCAATTAAATTTATTTATTTTTCAGATTTACAGTGATATATGAAATTTTAATTTGGTTATTGATTATAAAACTTTAGATTTGTTGTTGTTAGTGTATGTAAATATGTATTGTTATTGTTATTGTTGTTGAAAGATAAAATTAAAAATATTATAAGATATATTATATTAGAAACAAAATATATATTTTTAGAATTAAAAACAGAATATAATAATATATATTAGAAAAATATGTAATAAAATATATTATAGAAACAAAATATGTAATGTTGTATTTAAATATGTATTTAATTTTTTAAAACATAATATATATTATATTAGAGAAAGTAGAATATAATATTAAATAAATTATAAATAGAAAAAATTAATTTATAATATTTAGAGAAAGTAGAACATAATATGTATATAATATTCTATTTAAATATATGTTGTATTTAAATATATTATATTAGAGAAAGTAGAACATAATATGTATATAATATTTTTAAAACAAAATTGTAAATAGAAAAAATTAAAATGTATTTTTTAAAAACATAATGAATATGTATTATATTTAAAATGTGTTATTTTTAAATGGGTTATTTTTTGAAAAAGTATTTTTTATTAAAACAATAACTATGTATTATATTTTAAATTTGTTATTTTTAATAAACAAATTATATATTATCTTATAGAATATTATATTATAGAATATTTATTATATTTTAGTTAATATAATATATATTAAAAAGTTTCATTATTTTAGCAAATTATATTTTTTTCTTATTATTAATTGTTTTTTTTCCAGATCTAAGATTAATTAAAAAGTTTCATTGGAAGCTTTGAGAGTTAGCTCTATATTGGGATATTTATGCATTTTAATTTGTTTATTTTTCAGATTTTTGGTGATATATGAAATATTATTTTAGAATATTGATTATAAAATTTTAGATGTGTTGTTGTTAGATGTAAGTATATATATGTATTGTGTTGTTGTTGTTGAAAGCTAAAAATAAAAATAATTTGTTATAGAATAATATGTATTTTTAGAATAATAATAGAAACAACATATAGAATAATATATTAGGAAAATTCATGTGTGTTATAGAATAATATATTAGAAAAATGTGTATTTTTAGAAACAAAATATAATTAAATATTTTTAGAAACAAAATATGTATTTTTAGAAACAAAATATAATTAAATATTTTTAGAAATAAAATATAATTAAATATTTTTAGAAACAAAATATAATTAAATATTTTTAGAAACAAAATATGTATTTTTAGAAACAAAATATATATTTGTAGAACCATATTGGTGAGTTCCCACGTGAAAACCAAGTCACAAATTAGTGACGTAGGAATCACATGGGAAACAAATTAATTGGTGTCAGGTATAACGTGCAGAACCATATTGGTATAGGTGGGTTCCCACGTGAAAAACAAGTCACTAATTAGTGACGTGATATTCACGTGGGAAAGTTTTCTCTTATTTTTGTTATTTGCGACGTGGGATCTATGTCACAACTTTGTGACCTGTTTTCCACGTGGGAAAATGTTCCCACCATTGCATTTCCGACGTGTTTTACCCACGTCGCAAATGTTGCTCAGTGAAGTGATACAATATTTCTTGTAGTGTATATACGAGAAGGATTATATTATCTTTAAGAGTATGTTTAAAGATTTAATATAAATTTTAACCTTATATTTTATTTTAATCTAACCGTTTTAATGTACAATTTATATTCTCAAGTGAGCAAAATATTTCTAAATATAATTACTCAAATAAAATTAGCATCATATTAATTAATTAATTTTTGAATTAGTGGATTTTGGACACAAAGTTAAATTCCAATCTAATAACTTTTATTTTATTTCAATATTTTTCTTTTAAAATAGTATTAATTTAAAATATTAAATATGTAAAAAATAGACTTAAAAAAATGGCTTTTAAGTCTGTGAAATAAGCGAGCTAAGCCTAACGAGTCGAGCCGAGTTGCTCGTGAACTTATAACGAGTCGAGTTTGAGCTTAAAAAAGAGCTTGTGTCAAACTCGAACCGAGATTTGAGTCAAACCAATTCTTAACGAATCGAGTTGAGCTGAGGCGGGTTCGACTCGACTCGACTCATTTTCAGCCCTATATATAATATATAAAAAGTTATCAATCAAAATAAAATATTTTTAATTAAATTGATCTCGACAGAATTTTAAAACTAACATAGCCATATCCAATTTGATGTTGATTCTAACATGTAACATCATTTCATGTGATTCATGAAATTAGCTGCAAGTTAACAAAACAAAATTTTATTTGTTAACTACTGTTATTATAAATTAAATTTAAAAAACAAATTCTTAGTTAACATAAATTGAATCATATAATTTATATAAAGTGAACATAAATTGAAGTATTGGATCTCATGTAACATAAAGTGAAACAAACAATAACAACAATTCAACACCATAATTCATAAATCATAACCTGCAACAACAACAACAACAATAATTCACCATCATGAAGTAAAAAAATTGAATCAAAAATAAGCGAGAAATTGATTAAATCATTTTATCGAACACCTAATATATTTTTTATATTATTTGAGTATAAAATTTATTCTTTTCTTCTTCTTTTTTACAACACTGTACATTTTTTTTTTTAAATTTTAGTAGTTGTTACTTTTATGTTAATTTTTATTTCTCCTAAGTATTCATTTTGTTATTTTTGATTAATTTTTTCCTAAATTGCAACTTTATTCTTTATTTCAATCCTTGCACTTTTTATAGTGTAGTTGAATCTAAATATTATAATATTAAAAAAAATTGATGTAATGTATGCTTAATTGCATAAAAAAGTTTTAAAAAATTATGTTTTTATTTGTGAAAAATGTTTAATTTATGGTGGTCAAAACTGTCATTATCAATGACAATGAAACCGCTATTTTATTCAATGTATATTATGACATTTTGTGTGGTAGTCAATTTTATTCAAAATTGTCATGTTTTTCTATATTTTCGTTAATTGTAACCGTTTAAACCGCCATAATATCACTTTATAACCACCACAATTTGCATAATTTTTTTATGTAAGAAAATTTTTGGGCCAGAGCCTGGGCACATGCCCAGCCTAGCCGGGCCTTAAAATCGCCTATGACCTACATGATATCTTGCTTGGTGGATCATATCTTTGTACCTAGAAAATACAATACAAAAATGTTATACAATAATTAACACATGGTTCTTTAGGTCAAAATATTAGTATCCAACAAAACTAGAATTAGAGCAATAACAAAATTAGGTAATAGAACTATTCAAGGAATATTGCTCAAACTTCATGAAGCTACCAAATTAAAAGTATATCTAAAAAGGTTTGTTGCAGACTCAAAATACACAAACTGATTCAAGGATTTCATGCAATTGTAATAAATAAGAAATTATAATACATGTATGTTTTCTAGTTCGAAAAAAAAAAATTAGAATACACAGTCGAACTGAAAAATTGGACAAGACAAATGTTAAGTATTAAAAAAGAATAGAGTAATAATTAATTGAAATTAATAAAGTAAACATACATTCATATTTTTCAAGCACAACCCATAGGTTATGCCTCGAGCTATGATGATGAAAGACTTATATTTCCATATCCTTCTCTTACTGCGGAAGACAATTGTTGAAATTCTGAAATAATGAAATAAATATTTTTTAGAAAGACATAACTATACAATATTACAACATCTTATTTATTCAAAATAATATAATAAATTTACATGTTACAATATCTTCAAAAAGTTCAAAATCTTCCATGAAGTTCCTATCTTTGAAATAGATAAAAGAAACTCCTATAAGTTGTTATGGTTTTCCCTCCTCTCCTATAAGTTGTTATGGTTTTCCCTCCTATGCTAAAAGCACTTTTGAAAGCAACCGTACACACTGATGTGTCTAAAATATCTTTAGCCATTATAGATAAAATAGGATATTCGACTTAATTGTGTTTCCACCATAAAACAATGTCACATTTAGGATGTGTAATAAAAGCAATATTATCTCTATATTATTATTGTTATTTTAAATAAATATTAAATTATTTATTATTACAATTAAATTAATTTAATTAAATTTAATAGTAATACTATTAATCTCATTGTGTCCAACACCTCATACTTCTCGTTAATTACTACAACACCTCTCACTTAAAATTCTAATATTCTAGGGACACTACCCTATACTCAAGACTCCATTACTACCTCAATCATTCAAAACACATACAATATAATTAAATTATTTTATAAAATTAGATAATTTAAATGGGGTGTTACAGGATCCATTTTGACACACTTACTAGAATTATACCTCTTAGACTCATTTTATTGATCGATTGATTTTGTTCCTCTAAATTTTGTTTAAAAGCATCAGCTCTAGCCATAAGTGAATGATGAACAACAGTTATTTCATCATTGAAAACATTATTTCCACCACTACTAAGAGGCTGTCTAGAATTATGCTTTTCGTCATAAGATTTTTTATACCAATCATACAATTTTTGTAAACTCTCTTTCATGGATTTCGTCAACTCACTAGCAAACTTGGATCCAACTCCATACATATCCTTAAAAGTCCACTCAATATAATTCAATGTGTATCTTGGATCAAGATTAATACCATAATATATCATATTGCTCTTCTTATCAGCATTCTCCCAATATCTATTATACTTATCCAACATCTCCCCACCCACACTTGCAAAAACATCATTTAAGTTTATATTAACTAGACGACAGACACTTGGTGAAAAGAAATTTGCGAACCTACATTTTAAAAGGTGGAAAAAACTTCGGTTGCTTCATAGAATAACTTTAGAAAAGTGGAAAAGAACCTAACAAATGTCCCAATCAACATTATTAGGGGGTTACCTTTTTCCAAAGAGCTCCCTATAGCTCGAATCTTAATCCTCAAGCTTTTCAAAAGTGAGTTGAAACTTCTTTGCACTCTCTAGCATCAAATATATCGTGTTCCAAAGAGTTGAAACATCGAGACATACTAGTTTTTTGCAAGATGTTTCAACAAATTCAACGCATTCTTTAAACTTGGCTGCCTTATGAGGTGGGGACTTGACAAATCTAAAAGCATTCCTAACACTAGTTACAAATAAATGTTTATCTTTCAAACCCTCATTTACCACCAAGTTTAATATGTGAGCAGAACACCTCATATGAAAATACTTTCCATCCACCATCAATCCATTCATTTTAGTTATTTTTTCTTTAGATATGCTACAACAACATTATTTGCAATGGTATTATCAATAGTTATGGTTGACACATTCTTAATTCTTCAGTCCCTTAACGCTTATTTCATCTTTCTACGTATAGTTTCACCCTTGTGGTTTAGAATTACAATAAATCTTATAATTCTTTTTTGATAGTTTGATTTATTTTAACAAAATATTTACTACATCAATAATTCAAAACACATACAATACAATTAAATTATTTTATAGAATTAGATCATTCAAATGGGATTACAGGGTCTCTTTTGAAACACTTACTAGAATTATACCCCTCAGACTCATTTTCAGCACAATATAGGTTTGTCAAAAAAAATACTAGCCTATTTATCCCTTTCTTCAGCCAACCACTTGCATACAATCCATCTTCAAGAATTGTAGGATCCGAATCAAAACTAAGAAATACTGTCTGATGACACGTCTAGATACTGAATCAAAACTAAAATGGGTATTCAAAACCCTAAATAAAAAAACCTAATAAAATAAAACTCTAAAACAGAATCAAAACCACAACCTTGCAAACGAAAATAAAAAAAATGGTAGAATGAAGACCACAACTTTAAGTGGTGTTTGTGGACTGGGGATTCACCGTGGCAGAGTAGTGGCAGCGGTAAGGGTGAGCAATAATGGTGAGTGACGAGAGAAGAAGAGAAATGGTGGAGTTTATCACTCTACTAGGTAAGAGAAATGAGGGCACTGCTGAGGGGAATCGTAACAACCATTCATCACTACTTGAACATTAGTAATTTTTTAAGAACCTAATTGAATTGAAATCTATTATCTATTATATTAAATGTAAATTACATACTATTTTGTTATTAACCTTATTTGTCACGTCAATTAAAATTTAATGTAATATTCTATAAAATTTAGTATACAAACTTTAAAATTTCATTTTCCTTTCAACATAATTGTAACTCTTGTTAATAAAATCATTAAAACACTTCTATTTTATATTTTACAACTCACGCCATTTATTTCATTTGATCAAAAGTCATTTATAAATATTATGTTACTTTTACACTATTTTTTTATTTTATACATCAATTTAATTTCAATAAAAAATGTTTATTTATTATTTTAATAAAAAGTGATGACATATTAATTCCTTAAATTATTGCAACAAAAAAAAATCAATTCCTTAGAAACTTCTCATAAATTAAAAAAAAATTATATAATTTTACTCCAAAAGAATTGTAAATAAAATATTTTTATGGAAAGAAAATTCATTTATATGTATCATGAGTTTTAAAACCATAATACCAAAAAAAATGTAGTTACAATTCTTAAAATAAAATAATCAAATAATGCTCTTAAATTTTACTTGTATTTTTGAAATAGACAAATAAAAAATTTAAATTATTCTTTAAATTATAATTCCTAATTGTACTTGCAAAAGTACATGAGTTTGAAAATAGAATATGCTCACATAGAAATTGCAAGAGATTTTATGTTTTTCTCTCTGAAATTGTAAACGCTTTTTCTCAATTTTGAGACTCAATTATATAGAGGATCTATGGGCTAAGAAAAGCAATTTCTTTCTCTTCTTTATGAGTAACGGAAGACTAGTTGTTCCACAAATTGTGGAGGACACAATTTTTCTCTTTTGATTAATACTTCCATTTTGTTGCTACTTGGATACCTCATAGGTCACTTGTATTAAGTTATTTAATACAAGTGTATTACTCTCTTAAAGATTACGTGAGTCCTTTAAATGAAGTTTAAGAAAATTCCCTCAAGCAACACATGGGTCATTCCTAAAAATTTGCTTAAGGAAGCACATAGAATATTAAATATTTCTCATGATGGGTCTGTCTAGGGAAGCTAAGTCTGCCAAGGACCCCTGAGTCTCTCACACAGATCAGAAAGGGAGATATGTGAAGGTTCACCTTGTAACCATTATGGAGCATCTAAAGGGAACCTATCATGACCTACGCGATCTAGTTTCCTAGTCTTATAAGAGGAGGACCTCAACTCATTTTTCATACATACTATTTCAAAGTTTCCACTTTAGCATGGCAAGATGCATTCAAAACTTCTCAAGCTTAACTTCATCGTCTTTCTTAACAAAACATGTATAACCTATTCTTCCCTTTCTTCACCATTTTTATTCCTAGAAATGGCAACCATTTGGGAGTTATTTAAGATGGCTAACGTGATTAAACCTTCGGTTAGTAGAGAACTTGCGAAATTATATGAAAACTGCATGGAAAATACAAGGTGAGTCGATGGAACAATTAACTACACGTTCCTCCAAATAGGAATGTTTAGGAGTTATGCGAGAACTCTGATTCTAGTAGTGATAGTGTTCTTTCTCAAGAAATCTAAATTTGTCAATGGCGGCTAGCTCATCCAAACACTCATGAGAAGAGGACTTCGGTGGAGGAAGGGTTTATGCGTTATGCGAGGATGGATGCACACTTATCGAGTTAAGGCAGCAAATGCAAATGATAGATGAGTTGGAATTTTTTAACAGAGAAGAAATTAGGTGCGCTAAGCGCATATGGGCAGTGTGCTTAGCAGGAATACCGGATCAGACCCTATAAATATGGGTGTCATTCAATTCAAATGGCGATCATTAATTTGAGGTAGCTCTCAGAGAAAGTTAGGTTAACATCACAAATCACAATAAAAGAGAACGGGGAGGAAGATTAAGGGCAGAAGCGTTGCTCGAGGAATCGTCACAGATGTTGTTCAACTTATTTCTTCTATGTTTTAATTGTAAAACTACGATGAGTAAGCGTCACTAAATTTCTTTTCTTACATAAAAGTTGATTAAATACATTGATTCTTAAACCATTTGAATTATTATAGGCTGAATTTTTTTCTGATCTTGTATCTTGTACCCAAAGTTCATTTTGCTCTCATAATTTTAAAAGTACCATAATGGCCTCTTAACTATATAAACTAAACATGTTAGTCATTTTCATATATTTTCCTCAAACACTATTGTTAAAAATGTCCGCATGGTATCCATGTAAGCATTGTGTGGCTTTAACACACTTGAATTGTTGCGACCGATTTAGAGTCTAAAAATAGGTCATTAAAAGGTATTTTCTTGATTTTAAATTTCACCTTTATATTCTTCATTTTCAAATGTCTAAATAAAATTATATTTTACTATTTCTCAAATTGCATCTATAAAAATGTAAGTTCCAGCCCCCAAAATTCAAATCCATTTCACCATCAACAATGACAACAACACTTTTCTGAACATCTCTAACGACGACAACTTTTTTCCAGCATGCACAATCCTTTTAGTGTGCACAAACAATCACATGTGCATAGTCGATACCCATTTTTACGTTCAAATCAAATGAGAAATATGGATTATGTATCAAATAATGGAATCAAAATATGATTCAACTTCATTATAACCAACTTTTACTTAGTAAAATGTCTCTAAAGTATTGTCATTACAAATTTGGTATTGATTGTTTTTAAAGTCAAGTAAATTGAAATGATAGTTTTTTTGTGTCATCGAGATTTAGTGTAATAGAGAAAAGAAATCATGGCCAAAATCTTTATTCCATTGATAAAAGAAAAAACGTTTAATTGATCTATTATTATAGGAATGAAAGTTATGGTTATATTTTTTCACATGGTTTATATTGAGTAAGTATTCTTTGACAATTGTATTATCATTGTTTTGGTGGTGTATCATTATGGGAGTTGGTGCAGAGCTCTCTTCTTTTTCTTTTTGCTTAATATTTTGAATGTGATTGTTAATGGTGGTTCTTGTATCTATTTTCTTCGTCCAGTGCTCATGTTTGTTTGCTTCTTGTTGCCTTCTGGTTTAACACTTCTTGTGCTTGTTGTACCTTGTAGTTTTCTAAGGAATTTAGCCTAATTTATTAACATATTATTTGATCATTCAAAATAAAATTGTTTGGAAGCCGGAGTAAACACTACTAGAAAAATTCTGTTTTTCTGCGGATTTTGACAAAGTTTTCGCAGGAAACGTGTTACCTGCGATTCTTCCTGCTATTTTTCGTTTCCAGCTAAAACCTTCGTGGGTAATTAATTTAGTAGGTAAAGTCGCAGGAAAATGTCACAGAAAATATCGAAGGAAAATATCGAAGGATATATTATTGTAAATCTAAAATCGCAGGTAAAGTCCCAGGAATTTCTGCGAACTTTGCTGCTACCTTGATTTTCGCAGGAAATAATGAATTCACGGGTAAAAACCACAGGTATATCTGCGGATAAATTTTCACAGGAAAATCCGCAAGTAATTCTTGTATTTCTAGTAGTGGAGATGTTAAAGTCTTTGAAAATGGTAACATTAGTTCCTACATTGACATTGAAGAGAGCGTTCGAGGTTTAAATATTTTCTTCACTTTTTTGAAAAAATAAATTATGGATTTGGGGTTTTTATGTGAGCCTTCCTCCCTTTTTGAGAAAATGAATTTTGAGATGATTTTATGAATTATAGGTTTAGGATTTAAGTTTTTTTTTTTAATAAAAGTTATTATTTATGTGGAATACACAATGATTTTCATCTTTACAAAATAAAAATGCACATAGCCATCTAAGATTTTATATCACTGTCACATAGACTAGCTCAATTAATTTGACCAATAGAGTAGTCAGAAAGAGATTTCTACTAGAAATAATGCAACCACAATGTTGTTGTCGCTTCTTAGAATTAATGACTCACTCTTGTTTCATAGGTCTCATAATAGGTGACTAAAAGGAAAGCTATGTAAATATTGGGTTCTTTCATGCTTGTATTAAGATTAGAAAGAAGAGGAATGCTCTATTAGTTCTTCAAGTGGGAGATGGTTAGGTGAAAGGTGTGAATGAGATTAGGTCTCAAGTGTCTACGTTATTTTCTGATCATTTTTAGGAACATTATTTGTATATATCTTAGTTGGATAATGTGTCTTTTCGATCTCTATCGCCCGATGATGTTGAGATGTTGTCTTCTCCGTTTCTTCTTTCAAAAAATTATATGAAGGTCTCTCTCTTTGATTGGGATAAAAGTCCTGGTCTGGATGGTTTTAATTTTTCTTTCACTAGGATAGTTTGGTATCTCTTTCAAGATAATGTCTGGTTTTTATTCAATCCGTTCCATTTCTAGACATCATTTCATAGGAGTTTCTCGTCCTTCTTTGTTACCTTGATTTTGAAAGTGGAATACCCCTTAAATTTGGAGTATTTTTGTTCTATTTCTTTTGTGGATATGTTGTATAAGTTTATAAAAAATATTTGGCTTTTAAGTTGTCTAAAGATTATGGATAACCTAATCTCTCTGAGCCAATATAATTTTCTAAAAGGGATACTTCTAGTTGAAGTGGCGGTGGTGTTAACAAATTAGTGGATATGGAAAAGAGATATAAGAAATATTTTCTTATATTTACGGTGGACTTCAAAAGGCTTATGAATTAGTTCGTTAGAGTTTTCTAGACTATATGCTTTCTAGATTTGGTTTTGATCGGAAATGACGTGCTTGAATGCATATATATATATATATATATATATATATATATATATATATATATATATATATATATATATATATATATATATATATATATATATATATATATATATATATATATATATATATATATATATATATATATATATATATATATATATATATATATATATATATATATATATATAACCTATTACAACCATATAATATTTTAATTCTCAACAATTCAAATTAGAGATAATAAACAAATTTTACATGGTTCTTTAATAAATATGAAAGAAAAATAAACTACTGGTATGAGACAAAAAAAAAAAAACTAATTCATGTTTGTATCACTTCGGCCATTCACTCTAATGACTTAAAATTTTAATTATAATTTGGTTTATAAGTTTTCATCAATGTAGTAATTGATTACTCCATAGACAGATTCAAGAAAGCTTCTATTGATTTAAAATTTGTCATCAAATCATTTGTTTAAGTTAGATGGAAGACAACAGACTTAAGAACACTTGTTAAAAATGTGGTTTTGTTCTTCTTTAATCCTATAGTAATTACTAGTTACAAGTATATTTAGAAAAGCATCAGAATGGCAACAGGGAAATGCCTAAAAAGGAGACATAGGAACCCTCCAAAACTGGAAGAGGTAACCTGTTTCTTTTCCAACACTTGAGTATGGGGTCCTAACCAAAGGTCACATTATTCTGTTACATCTTTAATAACAACTCAGTCAGTAATAATGCTTGAAAAGGTTGATCGAGATGTGTAGGGGAAAAACTACAGTGCTAATTCTATGCCATTATTAGTAAGTTGCGTATGTGAACCAGATATCACAGATTTTACTTTGCTTTTTGGTGATGAAATATTCATTCTGCTGCAGATAGAGAAAGATATTACATCGGGAACCTGCGAGATGCATTAGGCTACCAGCATTGCATTACTCACTCCTCTTTCTAGGTAATCTCTACTATATATAGCTAAATAGCCAAAAGTATATGATGGCTTATTTCTTAACTATAAAACTCCTATACGTATTCACTCAGTACACGGATGTGTCTGACAGAGTGACAGTCAAATTCGTGTATGATTGTATTAGATATAATTTTAAAATGTTTGAAGAAATTTTTTTTTTGAATGGTAACATACATAGATATGATATTTTATTTCAAATATATGATATAATTCAACTCAAAAAATTTTAAAATTAAAAACAAAACCAACTCAAAAATTTTCATAATTAAAAAGAAAGTTATGTTTAAGTTACTTGCAGAATTTAAGTTATGTTTAAGTTACTTGCAGAATTTTGTTCATCATCATATTGTGAATGATATGTTGATGAATTCGGTACGAAGATTAATATTTTCATGTATTATACTAATTCTTTTGAATTTATCAGACTTTCTTAAAAAATTGAGGATACATAACAAACAAGATTAATATTTTGTTTTGACCCAGATTTTTTTTTTTTGAAAAATTATAAGATAAATTTGTGGGAAAAATATATAATTTAAATTGGCTCTCTTTTTATTTTTTAAATTCGTATCTCTATCTTTTTCTCACACTTTCTTATATCATAGTCATTAGTTAATGTTGTAAATTAATAAAATGAAAACTATTGGTTACATTTCTCATATTAATTCTCATTACTTTCTTTCGAGTTTCAAACGGCGTTGTAAACCGTATGAAAAAAATTTCATTTTAACGTACCGAAACTTTTCAATAATGTATATACAATAAAACAAAATTAATTGGTCATTACGTCGTGCACGTGCTTGGGCTCTAAAGATTTAGCCAAGATCTCATACAAGCGGATCCACTTAACCCTCATGTAGGTGATTTCATCATGTATGCTGCAAATCATATATCACCCATAAGGGATATGAAATTCATTAAAAACTACAAAAACTTATTTCCTCTTTAATGCAGCTTTTAGCACTTTTTCATTCACAACATAAGAAAGAGACGAAAGAAAAAATTAATTAAATTAATTTTTGGTGATAGCAGAACTAGCAAGTAACTTGTTATTACTCATATGAACCTTGTTCATGGGATCTCCAACCACAAAGGTTTCCATCACTTGTTAATTTCAATTAACTTAAGTCTCGTTCCTATCGATGTGTAACAAATTACGTTCTCTCCAGGGATTTGTCAGAGGGTCAGCTAAATTTGACTTTCGACTTCACATAATCGATCAATATTGTTCCATCTTTTAACAACTGATTTACTACATATGTCTCAATTGAATATGGCTATTTTTACCATTGAATGACTTGCTCTTTGCCACGACTGTTGCCGATTGACAATCGCAATGCAACAACACTGATGCAGTTGGTTTTATTCGTAAAGAAATATTAGTTAAGAGGTTTCTTAACCACTTAGCTTCACTACCAGCCAATTCTAGAGCTATGAACTCTGATTCCATAGTTGATCTAGCAACAATGAATTTTTGACTGATCTCCATACAACTGCACCTCCACCGAGTGTAAAAACATAACCACTAGTGGATTTTGTTTCATCTGAGTCAGATATCCAATTAGCATCGCATTATCCTTCTAGTACAGCGGGAAATCCACTATACTCAATACCATAATTCATGGTACCTCTCAAATATTTAAGAACTTTAGAAAGAGCCTCCCAGTGAGCATGATTGGGGTTATGTGTATATCTACTCAATCTGCCTACTACATATGCAATATCAGCTCAAGAAAATTTCATTAAATGCAGTAAGTTCCCAATAATTTGAGCATATTGAGTTTGATCAATAGGATCACCTTTATTCTTCTTTAATTGAGAGTTAGCATCATAAGGAGTACTCACCTATTTTGAATCATAACGACAAAAACTTCTTAAAAGTTTCTCTACACAATATTCTTGAGATAGTATTATACTATCATCTTTCCTTATGATTTTAACTTCCACTATTACACTTACTTCACCCGTATCTTTCATTTCAAATTTAGAAGAAATAAAATTTTTAGTTCTAATTACTATGTCAATACAAGTATCAAAGATGAACATGTCGTCAACATACAAATATATAATCACACATTCATCATTCAAAGATTTTGTGTATACACATTTATCAACTTCAATTGATGAAAATACATCAATAATCAAAACTTGATTAAATTTTTCATGTCATTGTTTTGGTGCTTACTTTAAACCATATAACGATTTAAGAAGTTTACAAACTTTATTTTCTTGACCAGAAACTACACATCCTTCAGGCTGTGACATATAAATTTCTTCTTCTAAATCTCTATTTAAAAATATTGTTTTTACATCCATTTGATGAATAACCAATTTATAAATAGAAGCAAGAGTTATTAAAACATGAAATTATGAAATTTGGGTTACCGGAGCAAAAGTATCAAAATAATCAATATTTTATTTTTGAGTAAAACCTTTTGCAACTAATCTAGCTTTATATTTTTCAATAGAACCATTCGAAAAATATTTTTTCTTACAAATCCATTTACAACCAATTGGTTTTTCTCCTTTTGGTAAATCAGCTAAAATTCAAGTATGAATTTTTGAAATTGAATCTATTTCGATTTTAATAGCTTCTTTCAAAAAAATTCCATCGGGAGAAGAAATTGCTTCATAAAATGTTTGAGGTTCATTTTCTACAAGATATGTATAGAAATCACTTTTCGAAGGATGTCTTTTTTCTTTGTCTTTTACTTCTTAAATCATCACTTGAAGTTTTATTTGAAATATCTAAAGTAGGATTCACAATATTTTCAACTTTAAGAAGAAAAACATTTTCCAAAAATTTAAAATTTTTAGTTTCAACAATAGTGTTATTAGCAAGCACATCACTTTTAAAAACAAGATATCTATATGCAGCATTATGTTCGACATAACCAATAAACAAACAATCATATGTCTTAGAACCTTTTTTTTCCTCTCTTTGGACCAGACAACATGACTTTTGCTAAACACCCCCATACTTTTAAACATTTCAAAGTTAGCTTATAACCTTTTCATAATTCATATGGTGTTTTACCAGTAATTCTATGTGAAATTCTATTTTGTAAAAAACATGCGGTTAACAAAGCTTCACCCCAAAGGTTTTCAGGTGCATGTCAACTAACATGCATAACATTCATCATTTCTTTTAAAGTCCTATTTTTTTCAGCTACTCCATTTGATTGAGGAGAATAAGGGAGAGTTACTTCATAAATTATTCCTTCTTTTTCATAAAAATCATTAAAAGAAATATACTCTCCTCATCTATCAGATCTAAATCTTTTTATTTTCTATTTAATTGATTTTCTACCCCAGCTTTGTATAAAATAAACTTATTGAACGTTTCATCTTTATGTTTTAACAAATAAACTTTAGTGAATCTTGAAAAATTATTTATAAAATTTATATAGTAGTTATTTCCTCCTCTATATGTAGTTTGTTTTAAGTCTCCTAGATCGATATGAATTAGACTAAAAAGATCAGATTCACATTGCACAAAACATACATTTTTTCTTTGTTAACTTTGATTCTAAACAAATATCACATTTACCATATTGTTTATTATTTAATGTAATCATATCAAGACTTTGCATTCTATTAATATAAGAAGAATTAACATGTCCTAATCTAGCATGCCATATATCATAAGAATCAATCAAGTAAGAAGAATAAACTTTATTACTCATAACTTCAGAAATATTCAATACAAAGAGTCCCTGGTCACAATAACCTTTTCTCACAAATACATTATTCTTTGTTATTACAATCTTGTCATATTCGAATGACACTTTAACCCCACCCTTGCTCAAAAGAGCCACAAAAACTAAATTAGTCGTAATATTACGAACATGCAAAACTTCACTTAAAGCCAAGGTCTTTCCTGATTTGAGTTTTAATATAACTTTACCTTTTCGTGAAACTGCAACAGTTTGAGAATCACCAAGATAAACTTGTTCTTCTCTATCCCCCACAATAGTGTAGGAGGTAGAGGCATCTTTATTAGCACAAATGTGCCTAGTAGCCCCAGAGTCTACTACCGATTTGTTCACATCACTCACAATATTTTCTTGAGCAATGACAACAACAATAATATCATTTCCTTCGGCCAAGTTAGCTTTAGGAGGATTATCATTCCTCTTACGATGTCTGCACAGGTGCATGATGACCTGACCTACCACAAACATAACATTCTCCTCTCTCTTTTCTTTTTAAGTGGGATTAGTAACACGTGGAGTAAAATTATTATGATTATTATGACCCGGTTTATGATCGAGTTTGTGATCGTACCTTTTTTTGTGAAACTTATTCTAAGTATGATTTTGGACCAGATTTGCTCGAGAAACAAATTTTTCTTGCCTTTGCAACCTTGTTATCCTTTCTGTTAGTATCCTCGATAATGATGTGTGTGATCAAATCTGCTAAAGGTAATTGCTTTTGCTTGGGTTTGAGTTGATTCTTGTAATCCTTCCATGATTCCGACAACTTCTCAATGAGAACTCCAATAACAAATTGGTCTGGCAGAGTAATGTTTTCAGCTTTCAATTCTTCCAACAAGTAATGGTACTCTTTGATCTGCACGTCAAGCACGTGGATGATCTAATGACGGAAGTCACTAGAGAAACCTCAAAAGCCCCAAAATTATAATGGAATTGGGGATTACGATGAGCACGTCGAGCACGTGGATGATCTGATGGACTATTACCATACCAATGGAGATGTGAAGTGAAATTTTGGACTAACATTTACCGAAAGTTGCCATACCCGTGTACAAGTCCCTTCTGAATGGAAACATAAATCTTGATCTAACATACACAAGGTCTTCACCTCCCATTTCATTGCAAGGAAAATACAATCGACCATAATGATAGTGTTGTGTGGAGTCATACAATGTAAGAAAGAAACCTTGTGCAACTATGTTGATCATTTCACTAAGGTTGCAGGTGTTAGAGGCTCATATTAAAGCTTAAAGGGCAAGATTTTTGAGAAAGGTCTTAAACCAGATTGTGTGTTCTAGGAGAAGTTAGGGCATAATCACTATGCCAGAAAAGAGTTTAGGCAACACCTTTTACCAACGCTTATTTATAAAAAAATTTGCTAAAAAATATGAAAAGAACATTAGACATCACTTTTGAAAATAAGCGTTGGTTAAAATATCAACATTTGTCGCATTTTTTAATATAAGTGTTGTTGGATGTTAAATAAAATATAATAATTTTAAAAATTATATATTAGACAATATTTTACTTTAGACAACACTTTTACTTTTGAAAACTCTTAGTATAAAAAGGGATGTTGTCTTAAATTATACATTAAAAAACATTTATTATTTAAAAAAATACTTCCTTAAATAGTACATTAAGAAACATTTATTACTTAAGACATTTAAGCAGCACTTATAAAAGTGTTGTATGTATAACTTTGGACAACGATGAATTAAAAAACCGTTGTTGCATAATACACATTAAACGATTTAGAAATTTAAAAATTGAGAAATGCTAACGAGTGCCCTCAGGGCATTGGTTAAGAGATTAGAATGGTAAGTTTGACATTATTTAATAGATTGAAAATACATTTTTTTTAAATATATGTGTATTCAATGCCCTGAAAAGAGAAATAATCAGACTTTTTAAAGAATATTGTGTGTATTGAGTGAACTAAATATAACATATTTTCCTTATTTGAAATTCTTAACTATTGTCATGAGGGCACTGATTAATATGACCCTTAAAAATTTAACAAATTATAGTAAAATATTGCACTGAAGTCAAACTCCTATTTTTCCGCATTGGATCTATGTACTTAAGATCTTACCTATAGTTCTTTTACTAGTATATTTTCCTTAGCTAAAATAAAAGTCTTTCTAGCTAATAAACTTTGTTTTAAAATAAGAGTTATTTTACTTTTTCAATGCGACATTAATTAAATTTTATTAATTTTATTTTTAATTATTATTGTCTTTTTTCTAGTCATTAAATCTCACGATCGGATTATGATAATGTATAATAATCATTAATAAATAGAGACAATTTTATAAAATTTTCATCTTTATTTATTCAATAATTAGTTTTCTTAAATTGTCTTTAAAACCCTTAAAAGACTTTTATTGAGATGGAAGGAGTATGTAATAACTTTAAGAAGAAGAAAAAATCACAAGACAATTTTATATAACTTTAATATTATCAAAATTTTAATTCTATAACTTTTCTTATCAAAATTTTCCTCGAAAATCAATATTAAAAAATAAATTAATAAAATAAAAAATGCCAACATTATTATTTAATAAATAATAAATTAATTAATAAAAGTTCCTGCTCACCCACTCTTTAAGACAATTTAAATAAATAAAGAAACCTATTTCACCCACCACTCACACGTTTCTAATTCATTAATAAAACACCACAATTCTATCAATTATTAAAACTCTTAATTCAATTTATTATTTTATTTAATTAATTTAATTTAATTAATGAGTATATTCTAGGTTCTATAATTATGTAAAGGGAAATGCTAACGAGTGCCTCAAGGTATTGGTTAAGAGATTAAAATGGTAAATTAGACATTATTTAAGAGATTGAAAATATATATATATTTTTTAAATATATGTGTATTCAATGCCCTGAAAAGAGAAATAATCAAACTTTTTAAAGAATATTGTGTGTATTAAGTGAACTAAATATAACATATTTTTTTTATTTAGAATTCTTAACTAGTGCTCTGATGGCACTGGTTAGCATGACCCTTATGTAAATTCCCTTTTGATGATAACTCAAATTGTAAAATTGTTTTAACATTTTTCTCATACTTTTACTATCCATTTCTTGAGGCTACATCTTTTTTATTACCATTCACTTTTCATCTAAAAAATGATGAATGCCATTATTTTTTGTCACTTATATTAATTTAAAATTCTCACAAATTTAGTTTTTGTGTTAAATCAACGTAGAATAATGGATAAATTTTGTTTAACTCATCTCTATTCATTTTGTGCATACAAAGAGAATGGAGAAGGCAAACATTATTGAAAAATATGATATATTTTCTGGAACTTTTATGCTCCTTTTGTTCTAGATTGGTTTCAATATCATTTTTAAGATGATTTGCATTTGATAGAGTTTTTTATTTTTGTGTACAAGATTGGTATAAGCTATAAAAGATTTATTATTGATTATGCAATTTTTGTTAAAATATATGAATATAAATGTTTACAAGAAATATTTATTAAAATCTATGAAAATCTATAAATTGTTTAATGACTTTGGATTTCATGTACTAACTTATTGTTATTATATTATTAAACTTGTTATAGGTATTTATTTGGACGAGCTTAAATAAGATTGAATATCCGCTTTATCACCCCCTAATAGTGATACTTGAGCAGGTTTCATTCAATGTTAGAGTTGAAAATGTGATTAAGTGTATAATTGCATTAGAAGTGAGAGGTTACCCTCACATCTCTTCAACCATGAATTATTATTGAGCTGCAACTACAATTTATTTATTTCACAAGTTTTTCTTCTTAATAAAAAATTAATTTGTAATTTATAATTTTTCTTTAGAATATAAATGTTTGTAGTTTTATTCCATACATTAACTTACGTGATTAAACTTATAAATTTTAATATGTTTTGTATGACGCAAAGTGTTATGTATATATTTGAAAAATAATATATTTTAAAGACGGATTTTATAGTATTGAAAGATGACTTTAGCCAAATAAAACTATTGTATAAAATGTATGTATATATATATAAGACAAAGCTTAGTAGTAGAAGGTGCTGCCTAATAATGACTTATACCAACACTTTTGTAAGAAAATGTTGTTTAAATGCGACTCACGCCAGCGCTTTTAATAGAAAATGCTACCTAAAGAGGGCCTAAGTAAGGGCTTTTATAAGAAAGCACTGCCTAAAGAGGACTTACGCCAATGCTTTTAACAGAAAGTGAAGCCTAATAATGACTTACACCAACACTTTTAGATGAAAATGTTGTCTAATGATGCCTTATGTCAGCGCTTTTATCATAAACTAGTGCCTAAAGAGGACATACGCCATCATTTTTAACAAAAATGTTGTCTAAATTACACTTAAACCAACGCTTTTATAATAAAAGAGTGACGCCTATAACTACACCAGTTCCAGAATAAACAACATTTAAAAGTGTTACATAATGTCAAAAAGTGTTGTCTAAGGTCTTCTTTGACATAGCGAATGAGGCGCATAATATAAAGAATTTGTTGAGTAGAGCTCAGGTCGACATCAACTATGGAGAAAAATAGTTGTCCGACAGAGAGAACTGAGGGTTAGGAAATACTGGATTCGTCAGACCTTCAAAAAACTACTTTGGCCGTCTAAAAGGGGAAAGTGAGCAGAAAACCATGATCAAGGTTTGACGCATATACTCCCATAAACACTTCGCTGGAGAGAATCATGAAGGAGTACAGTAACACTGAGTTTAAGGAGGATGGGATAAAGAGCCTCATCTGATTATAGAATTCACACAGATTGATAAGTCCAAGTACTTCTGTTTCTATAGGATGTCACTACCATAACACTAACAATTGCATCCAGCTGAAGGATGCAATTGAAGGGCTAATCAAGATGGGGAGACTTTCTGAGTCCATGAAGGATGGAAAGAGGATACAAGAGGATTCTCCTAAAAAGAAGTAGTTCCCTAAGAAATCTACTGAAGTTGTGGTTGGTGGAAAAGACAAAGAGGCAAGTAGCGGAGGAAATGAAAGGCACAATGATTAATGTCCGTACATTGCTTCCATTACTGGAGTCACTCAAAGGGTATGCAACCTATCAAAGATTAGTACAATAAAAATAAATATTGTTGAATTGATGGCCGTCAACAAGAAGGAAAAGAGTACCTCTACCAAGAGCCAGGAGAGACATATCCTTAGATTCTAGGATAACGAGAAGGTTGAAGGAGTTCCTAAATAAATCTTTCCTCTAGTCATAACATTTGTGATCTCCAACTTTAACGTATCTAGGATACTAATTAACGATGGAATATTCTACAATATAATGTATTCGGATCCCTTTGAGAAGATAGGATCGAAGAAAGAAAAGTTGTGGCCTAATGAAGGGTCCAATCGGTAGGCCTTTAATGACATTGTAACCGCTTTAAACAAAGCGATTTAAAAATACATTACTTAGATATTCTTAACAATGCATAATTGACTTCTAGATGATTCTTTAATACACAATAGACCTAAGCTTATACATTAAATTGCTATAA
Source organism: Lathyrus sativus (assembly GCA_963859935.3). Taxonomy (NCBI): domain Eukaryota; kingdom Viridiplantae; phylum Streptophyta; class Magnoliopsida; order Fabales; family Fabaceae; genus Lathyrus; species Lathyrus sativus. The sequence goes on from OZ012741.1 coordinate 547,857,800, forward strand.
GCATGGTCTAACATATAAGGTATACAATCAATGCAATCACGCAAATATGCAACATTAAATATGAATGAATGAATGCTTATAAAGTAAAAGGATATGGAAAGGGAAAGATACATAAAAGGAAATCTTCTCCAATGCCTCCAAAGATCGGACAACTTCCAACTTCGCCTTATAGATTGTTGATACTTGATTATGCCAAATTCTTCCTTGGAGTATAATGGAAATTATCATCTTGTTAGATAATAACTCAATGCCAAATTGCAATTAATAAATGATACCTGCACCTGTGACAATAACAAAAACAATCTATACATGAAAACATTAGATTCCATAATGTTCCACTAGTCTCCCTTACACTAAATTTTTAGAGGAGGGTCCATAAACAAGGAAAAAGGCTAAGGATGAAGATGGTGAACAATGCCAGGAAATCTCAACAACAATTAAAATTATAAGTGATTCATCAAGTAATTCAGTTTTGATGAATGAAGAACACACACATAAGGTTCAATCAAGTTTCTAGGATCAAGAGCTTGATTAATTTTCAACAAGATTGATCAAATCATTATCAAATTCACATGAGAACAACAACCAAATTGCACAAAAAAAGATGCAAAAAAAAAGGATAAAGAATTGACATGGCTTCAATATCAAAAGGTTAGTATTTTGAGAAGAAGAGAAAAAAATGGTGTAAAGATAAACACACTAAAAAGAGAAGACAAAAATCACAAATTTTGTCTCTATGGATCACCATAGGTTTCCCACACAAGTTAATTTCACCATAAGAAACAATAATTTAAATAAGTGATGGAGAATTGGATTTTTAAGGTTTGATTCGAATCAAGAAGGGTTTGTGATTCAAATCAGTCTGGACAATGTGAAAATTGGAGCTTTTTTAAAGTTAGTGATTCAAATCATTATTTGCACTTGATTCGAATTCAATGAGGTCACGATTCGAATCATGTTCAATTTTTTAGTCGAATCATTTGATCCAGAATGATATTTCAATTTTCAATAGTTGATTGATTTGAATAAAATATAAAACATGATTCGAATCAAATACCAAATCATCAAAATTCAAATGTTATAACTTGTGATTCAAGCTACTCACGTGGAAATGACAAAACAATAACTTTCATAGGATCAAAACTGAAATATCTAACAAGGATCAAATGAATATATCATGAAATTTAAAGGATTCTCAGTGGTATAGTTAAGTAGCCGAAGCAATTACAATTAAATGAAAAGAATATTACAATCACACAAATGAATTAAAATAATAGATAAATTCCAAATATGCAATGGAACAATAATCAAATTATAAGACATCAAAAAAAATTGATACTTAAAGCACGTAAGTGATACCAAATGATACTATGTGCTTTCACTAACCTCCTTTCCAAACAAGAAGAAGTGGCTGACCCTAACTGATCTAGACAAGAATGATTACCACTAACCTCACATCCAACAAGCAACAATTATGCCACTCAGTTATGTTAATTTCAATTTCCTTGTGTAAAATCAAGATATATTATAATATGATAATTAAAGAAGGAAGTAATTGTACCTTACTAAATTATCTCTTTCGTTTGTAATTATGAAAGGTAATGATAAGTCTGGGGGTACGACTAGAGAGATTGAAGCCCCCACTACAAAGACTCAAGAGTGTTGTCACAAATGTCATAGGCGTACGACTAAAGCAATAAAAACCCCATGATGCTAGCACACACACACACACACACACAAAGCAAGCCTAAAAATTTATAATTAATCAACTCACCTCTTTTGGTAACTAGCCACTCCAGAGGCACTGGTGGGTATGCCAATGTATCGACCTTGAACCAGGTTTTCACCAGAGGGCATGGGAAGTGGTAACAACCCTTAGTTGATAAAGGTTCCAAAAGATACCAAATAAACATCGAGTGAAACTCATAGGGAAAGATGAATCCTAGAGAAATGAACCCCAAACTTATGAAGATGGGAAAGTAGTTTCTTTGGAAGACTTGCTTTCCCCCTCCATTTTTATGAGCGAATTTCCTATACCAAACATATGTAACTTTGATAAATGAGTGATATTTGTTGTTTTTTTCTTGCAATGTATATTTCAATTTGCTACTACCAAATTTACCTTTTTGCTAGGTCTTGCTATGGTCCCAATTTTGTTGCTCTTGGACTCAACTTTCCGTTCGTGTTTTACCCAAATTTTATTGTACAACTATGAGGACCTAACCTTTTAAGGGTATGTACTCCTTTCCATGCTCCCAGGTGAAAACCTAGTTCAAGGTCGACACATTGGTGAACCCACCGCGGTCTTTGTAGTATAAAGCTACCAGGAGAGGGGGATCCATTTTACTTTTGTTGTGCATCATGGAGTTTTTATTTCTTTAGCCATATGCTTGGTTAGTTTGTGACAGGACCCCCAAGTCATTGTGATGGGGTTTCGATATCTCTATTCGTACCCCAGACTCATAATTACCTTTTATAATCATCAAGGAAAAATATAATTCCTTCAAATTTAATAAAATATTGTTATATTACATTATTATATTTTGATTTTATAGAAAGAAAAAAAACTTAAAATTAACGTAACCAAGTAGCATAGGTACAACTTGTTGGTCATCTATAAAATCTATCTAGAGTCAACCACTTTTATTTGCCTGACCAAGACGGTTGGCTTTAATTGAATGGAGTTGAATGTACATGTCTTTTAATTGTTTCATCAAGTAGGTCATATTTATCTTCATTCCCTATCTTCCCCTTCTTTTTGTTCTTGCTACAAGGCCTTGTAAATCTGCTTTGATCCTAAAAGGTCGACATTGATTATGGTCAGTTCACTGTGTACATAGTGGTATTTGATCTTGAGATGGATGGGGGATGCCAATGAATCTAGTGTTGCTGTGAAAGGTCTACCTAGGATTCCGTTGTACACACTCCTGCACGGAAATACCTGAAATTGAGCATCGATGGTTTTAGTATCTCTTCCCTCTCCTAAGGTAACCATCAGTTCTATGTTTCCCTAAGGACAAGTCATGGTGTAGTTGAAGTTCTGCATATCAGACCCTTCATAGGGTTAAAGATTTTATTTCTTCAATCCCAAAATTTCAAAGAGATATAAGTACATAACATTGTAGGAACTTCCGCAATCGATCAATATCTTGGATACATCGAAGTTGAAGATTGCAACTGTGATAACTAAAGGGATGATTTTATAGGGGACTTCTCCGACCTTCTTGCTGTCTCAAAATCCGAGGATAGGTCTCTCTGGGCTCTTGGTGGAGGTACTCCCTTCCTTTTTATGACAACCATCAGCTTCACAATCTTTCTTTTCATCATACTCTTGGGCAGATTGTACGCCATATGGGCGCCTTTAGTTTATGGAATCAATGTATGGGTGTTTCCCCTCTTGCACATCATTTTAATCACTATTTTCTTTATTTCCTTTCTCCTAGACATGACCTTAAAAAAATTTAGGGACTACTTCCTTTTTTAGGACTCCTTATGGCCATTTTTATCATCCTTGGTGTATATGGACAACTATCCCTTCTTTATCATTCTTTGAATTTCATCCTTCAGCTAGATGCAATCGTTGGTATTGAGACCATGACTCATAGAAATGAAAGTACATGAGTTCATAAGTTCCTACAAATTATCTGACCGAATACATATTCTTTATCTTGGCCTCCTTGAAATTTGTGTTACACTCTTTTAGGATCTTCTCCTATGAAGTGTTCATGGGAGTGTACGATTCAAATCTTGGACGAGGCATGTGTTTGCTTTCTTCTTCTGATCACCCATAATCCTTGTCAGATGCTCGACTAGATCAAATATTTCCCAATTGTTGCGGTGAAATTTGGATGTCAAGCTATTGATTAACTTGAATCTTAATTCATTTACAACCGGTCTTTGATTTATCCGAAGGAAAGGTTAAAGAAAGGAAAAACCTAAAAGGGAGAGATCTAAGGTTCGGGGGTTGGTTAAATTTAGGGAAGGTATTAGCACCCTAAACTTCCGTAGTACTCTACGGGAACCTTTTGTTTATTTTTTTTTTATTTATTTCATTAATTATTTTGCTTTAGGGTATATACAAAGGATTGAAAATTAAAAAGACCTAGGGGTTAATTCTAAGTTTAATCGGCAAGACATCGCATCTTGTGCCTACATATCCTTACGGGAATGGAATTAGAGTAACTGTAGTTCCCCTCAAAAGGGAGGTTAGAAACGTCTTGACTGTGGCCAAGGTTTGTTCAGAGACTCCAATCTCTATGTTAAAAAAATGTTAATTAAAATTAAAATAGGGTTAAATTAGGGATTCCACGGCGGAAAACCTTAAAACAGAGTACGGCGTCTCTTTTGGCCTAACACTAGGATAAAAGCAATTTTGTCCACGGCGGGACACCTAGGCTAAACAGGGTTTGATCCATTAAAGGGGTAAGGCTATTGACTAGGCGGCCAAAAGGCTGGACCTAATCCTTCAGAAGGATAAAACTGTAAAAAAATGTGAAAATATGACAAATCATTATATGGAGGAATAATTAAGGTACAGAAATAAGAAAAGTAATAAAGGCAGAGGGTATAAAGAAACAAAGAAACATTTCTGAAAACATGAAGAATATGAAAATATGTAATGACACTTAGAATGAAGTGAGGGAGGAAAATAGTGTGGGGCTGTGGCCACCACAAGCACATCTCAACCTCGAGCATGCACATGAAATGCCAAAAGAAAGAAAAGTAATAAAAGGGTACATAACATGACACGACAAACATCGAACATCAGGAGTTCCTTACGAAAAGGTTTTAATTTTTTAATATTTTAATTATGTAAAAAAAGGTTTTAATTTTAAAATGGAATTACTTAGTTAAAAAAATTTAAGTTTAAATTATAAAAAAAATGTTAAGTTTAAATTATATATAAAAAAAATGTTTTTGGGAACAAAAAGGTTTTTTTGGAAAAAAAAAATGTTTACGGGAACAAAAAAAGACTTTTTTTGAAAAAAAATGTTTACGGGAACAAAAAAGGTTTTTTTTTGGGAAAAATGTTTACGGGAACAAAAAAGGTTTTTGGGAATAAAAAAAAGTTTTTTTTGGGAAAAAATGTTTACGGGAACAAAAAGGTTTTTGGAAAAAAAAGTCTTAGTTTTAATAAAAAAAGGTTTTGATTTTGAAAAAGGTTTTGATAAAAAAATAACAATAGAATTGCAAATGCAAACAGACAATTAATGGACATGCAAACAATCCTATACGACACAATCATGGTTCATACAGATCAAAATCTACGGATCTAAACAACAATGAAGGTTAACATGGCAAGGATGCAAATAAATATGAAAAATGCAAAGGATTTAGGAATCTAACCTTCGAAGCGGAGGCTTGCTTCGGTGAATGTTGGTTTGGTTTGAATAAGAGAACACTGGAGAGCTCAGAGGCCCGATCCTTTAAAGCCAATGAGGGTTGTGCGTTGTAAGAACAACAGCCTTTTTCCTTCTCTAGTGTCTTCTTCTCTCTGTCTGAACCTTCCGCCCTCTCACACTCACAACTTCTTACACATGTCCTCTTGCCAATTGTACCATTTTTAATTTTTAGAAAAAAAATGCATGCCATATGATATTTACCTGCAAAAAGTCAAATGACTACACAAATTTGTTAGTAATTGATTAAATGCAATAAAAATGCAATGAAATGCGACGACAAATATTAGGGCAAAATTTGGGGTATTACAGTTGCCCCTATTTAAATAACTTCACCGGGTGATTTGAGCAGTGGAGACTCGAGAAATCGTGGTGGAGGGATTTAAATACAGATAACCGAAAATTTTGCCTTTAGACGCAGTGCTATGCAATGATATGGACAAAACAAAATGAACTATAATGCTAAATATAATATGAATCTGATATGATGCGTATGATGACAAATGCACGGATACAGACGAAACAACATCACAGGGGACGACCCACCGAGGAATTGCACTAGGGAAGGAGACATGTCATATCTGAAAGAACGTCGGGTAGACACGACACAGAATTGTTGATAGGTGCCAAGTAAATTAGAAATTGTCCGCAAGGTAAGACGTGGGTAAAACACGAGCTCAGGAGAAAAACGCAAATGAGGATAAAACACCCATGATGCCAAGTAAATAAATTTTGCCCACAAGGTAAGACGCGAGTAAAACACGACCTCAGGGGAAAAAAAAGTAAATGGGGGTAAAACACCATGATGTTAGGTAAACCCAGGAATATCTGGTAAACGGGGAATAAAACACCCGGGATAAAGGTACATGGGGGGATAAAACACCCAAGGATAGAAGGTAAATGGGGAGTAAAGCACCCAAGATAGACATGTAAATGGGGAGTAAAGCACCCAGGATAGAAATGTAAATGGGGAGTAAAGCACCCAAGATAAAAATGTAAATGGGGAGTAAAGCACCCAAGATAGAAATGTAAATGGGGAGTAAAGCACCCAAGATAGAAATGTAAATGGGGAGTAAAGCACCCAAGATAGAAATGTAAATGGGGAGTAAAGCACCCAAGCTAGAAATGTAAATGGGGAGTAAAGCACCCAAGATAAACATGTAAATGGGGAGTAAAGCACCCAGGATAGAAATGTAAATGGGGAGTAAAGCACCCAAGATAGAAATGTAAATGGGGAATAAAGCACCCAAGATAGAAATGTAAATGGGGAGTAAAGCACCCAAGATAGAAATGTAAATGGGGAGTAAAGCACCCAAGCTAGAAATGTAAATGGGGAGTAAAACACCCAAGATAGAGAGGTAAATGGGGAATAAAGCACCCAAGATAGAAATGTAAATGGGGAGTAAAGCACCCAAGATAGAAATGTAAATGGGGAGTAAAGCACCCAAGATAAAAATGTAAATGGGGAGTAAAGCACCCAAGATAAAAATGTAAATGGGGAGTAAAGCACCCAAGCTAGAAATGTAAATGGGGAGTAAAACACCCAGGATAGAAAGGTAAATGGGGAATAAAGCACCCAAGATAGAAATGTAAATGGGGAGTAAAGCACCCAAGATAGAAATGTAAATGGGGAATAAAGCACCCAAGATATGCACATGTATAGGAATTATGCTATGACATATGATCAAATGCAAATGCAGACGTCGACGACAAGGCTCGACTCTTTTGGTGAGATGACAAAACTGGAGGACTGATTCCTCAACACGGAGATCACTGTCATTCTGTTAAACTGTATCAAGTTGATAGTCACTGTAGGAATGATGAATAACTGCTTAGGGATTATGCGAGTAAACTGCCCCAGGTCAAATGAACTGATAGTTGCTTCAGCTGTCTGATTCGTGGAATCGACTGTTTTGCTGTATCCTCGGAGGGCTTGCCCCAGTCTGAGTCTTGAACAATTCTCTGGATAAACCAAATCTGAGAAGATATTGACTTGAACAAATCTTGAACTAATTCTTTGACAGGATGTAAAAGGAACTTGCCCCTGATAAAATCACTTGACCAAGTTTCTCATTGTTTGAAAATTCCTTAGAGGAAAGCCAGTTTGCAAACAAAAATATTCATACAAACATGGTAATGCAAAGTTCATGCGATTTTTGAAAAATTGTTTTTGAAAGATGGAAAATACATGAGTCGTTAGTCAGAACAAGGCGGTTCAAGACACTCAAAGTTTAAAATAAAAGTGTATTGCCAAAATAAATGATTCGCAAGGATCTTTTGGAGTCAGGTTACGCAACCTTGTTGTAGTATACTTTCAAAATAACCCTGTTTCAGTTAGGTCTTTTGAGGGTTGTAACGTGGCCTGGTTCACGGTTTATGAAACAAAAGATAAAGGCTCAAAATTTATTTGTACCCACCCAATCTACGTGATGATCTTCAGTCCTATGCTCAGTTAACTCATACTATGCATTCAGGTTCCCATAAGTTAGGGATTTCATTGATCGTAGCAGTGATGATTCAGAAGTCAAAGGCACCTATGAAAAGGCAGCCACTACTCCCCTATAACATTTGATTGTTTTGACATTGAGGATTTTCAAGATAAGGATTTAAAAATCTCTTTGTATTATCCCTAAATTTTGCCTGAACTATTTATTTTAGAGTTTACAGTCAGCGGGATGCCCCAGTTTTGCCTAAATCTCCTTCATAGGTTTTGACTTAGCGGGATTCTTTTGCTTTTTTTATATTATTTTTTTGTGTGAAGGAAAGTGACTGTTTGATTTTAATGATTACGGTGAACCATCATCGACCTTTTGATTAGAAAACATCTTCGACACTTGTTTGACGTGTGCGAAGGAAAATTTGTTAATGAAAGGTGTATCGTATGAACACACAACCAAGTTAATTGAGAACTACCCATCCCAAGGTTAAAATTGTGGGTTTTTTGTAACGAAAGGAACTCCAACTTCTAGGCCCGAAGGGGGTGGCGAGGGATTAACTTCCTTATTTCTCCAGTATTTGGGAATTGAAACAATGCCTTACATCGTCAACAAGGTTTAATTGAAAGCATACTGACAGCAGTTATGGGTATAACATTTTCGTCATCCTCCCTCCGATCTTAGCATATCAAAATTTTGGACAAGAAGTAAACATTTGAAAAATAAAGCATAAAGATGAAAATAAATGGACGGAAATGAATTGAATCAAAAGTCGCAATGCTTATTTCATTAATGAAAGTACAAACATAATTAAAAGCAAACAACTTAAACAAAATAAGGAAAGTGCAAACAACGAGAAACAAAAGGCCTAGTGACAAAACTTCATTTCTGATGTACTGGCAAGGGATTTTTCTGAACATCCGGATGACTGTCTGTAAAATCAAGTATTCCAGTTCTAACCAATTCACATACTCTAGCCTTCAATGCAAAACAATGCTCCAAGTCATGGCTTGGGGCACCCTCATGGGAAGCACAATGGAGATCAGCCCTAAATCCAGCCAGAGGATTAAGAGGAGGTGGTAAAGCCTTTGTAGTAATCAGTCCTTGCCGGACTAAGTCAGGATATAGCTCTGTGTAAGTCATGAGAATAGGATCAAAGTGACTCCTGTTCTGTTTCTGGTCTGATATCTATGTCGAGGAATCAGCTTGACGACTCAAAGGTACACTAGAAGACGATAGGACCAAGAAGGAGAAACTGGGGGATAAATGCAATGCAAAAATGTGATGCTAATGCCATGCAATGGTCTCAAGAATTTCAACGGTCGATTGCAAACATTCCCTTTTAGGAATGCGAGAAAAGTTGTTAGACTTTAAAATGTAGGACTTCTTGAATTTGCAAAGGACTTGTGAATTCCTTGAAACTAGAAATGATATGATGCTTTATGGATGCAAAGCACAAACGCACATAAGCAAACAAAAGGTCCTAAGTTAGAGGAACAATGAATGGAGTCAAGGTCTACCCTTCCCAAAGAGGTATGTACTATAGGTTGATTGTACCTGCAGAACAAGGGTTCTAAATCAGTGCCCAAAGTCATCAGTCCATCTTTCGGATATTATCGACTTCCCGACTGACTCGAGGGTCAATAATATTCTCAAGAGAACCTCTTTCGAGCGTAGTATCGCGTAGCAACCATTGTAGGACTACTCCCACATAGTTCCCGCACTACGTCCTATATAAGGTCAAGATGGTGTAAAGGTACTACGGTTCCCAGTATCACAGACTCCAATCGATAACGGTAAAAGTTTTCACGACTACACTCGATCAACCGAACCATTTTCGAAAGTGTCTCAACTGAGCGGTGATTCTCGATTTAGCTTAGTCGGGACTCACTCCCTATAAGCCTCGTCGAATATATCAACCATCCTATCATAAGGTCGCTCAAGTCCGGGTGTAGGACTTATCTCACAACACAGTAACTCCAAGTAAGGTACCCCAATATATACATACAAGTGAGAAAAATATATAATAAAACAAATATATAAAGAAAAATAAATAAAATAGGGATAACCCTCAATAGTTAGGAGTCCCCAGTGAAGTCGCCATTTTCTGTTGCGGTGAAATTTGGATGTCAAGCTATTGATTAACTTGAATCTTAATTCATTTACAACCGGTCTTTGATTTATCCGAAGGAAAGGTTAAAGAAAGGAAAAACCTAAAAGGAAGAGATCTAAGGTTCGGGGGTTGGTTAAATTTAGGGAAGGTATTAGCACCCTAAACTTCCGTAGTACTCTACGGGAACCTTTTGTTTATTTTTTTTTATTTATTTCATTAATTATTTTGCTTTAGGGTATATACAAAGGATTGAAAATTAAAAAGACCTAGGGGTTAATTCTAAGTTTAATCGGCAAGACATCGCATCTTGTGCCTACATATCCTTACGGGAATGGAATCAGAGTAACTGTAGTTCCCCTCAAAAGGGAGGTTAGAAACGTCTTGACTGTGACCAAGGTTTGTTCAGAGACTTCAATCTCTATGTTAAAAAAATGTTAATTAAAATTAAAATAGGGTTAAATTAGGGATTCCACGGCGGAAAACCTTAAAACAGAGTACGGCGACTCTTTTGGCCTAACACTAGGATAAAAGCAATTTTGTCCACGGCGGGACACCTAGGCTAAACAGGGTTTGATCCATTAAAGGGGTAAGGCTATTGACTCGGCGGCCAAAAGGCTGGACCTAATCCTTCGGAAGGATAAAACTGTAAAAAAATGTGAAAATATGACAAATCATTATATGGAGGAATAATTAAGGTACAGAAATAAGAAAAGTAATAAAGGCAGAGGGTATAAAGAAACAAAGAAACATTTCTGAAAACATGAAGAATATGAAAATATGTAATGACACTTAGAATGAAGTGAGGGAGGAAAATAGTGTGGGGCTGTGGCCACCACAAGCACATCTCAACCTCGAGCATGCACATGAAATGCCAAAAGAAAGAAAAGTAATAAAAGGGTACATAACATGACACGACAAACATCGAACATCAAGAGTTCCTTACGAAAAAGTTTTAATTTTTTAATATTTTAATTATGTAAAAAAAGGTTTTAATTTTAAAATGGAATTACTTAGTTAAAAAAATTTAAGTTTAAATTATAAAAAAAATGTTAAGTTTAAATTATATATAAAAAAAATGTTTTTGGGAACAAAAAGGTTTTTTTGGAAAAAAATGTTTACGGGAACAAAAAAAGGCTTTTTTTGAAAAAAAATGTTTACGGGAACAAAAAAGGTTTTTTTTTGGGAAAAATGTTTACGGGAACAAAAAAGGTTTTTGGGAATAAAAAAAAGTTTTTTTTGGGAAAAAATGTTTACGGGAACAAAAAGGTTTTTGGAAAAAAAAAGTCTTAGTTTTAATAAAAAAAGGTTTTGATTTTGAAAAAGGTTTTGATAAAAAAATAACAATAGAATTGCAAATGCAAACAGACAATTAATGGACATGCAAACAATCCTATACGACACAATCATGGTTCATACAGATCAAAATCTACGGATCTAAACAACAATGAAGATTAACATGGCAAGGATGCAAATAAATATGAAAAATGCAAAGGATTTAGGAATCTAACCTTCGAAGCGGAAGCTTGCTTCGGTGAATGTTGGTTTGGTTTGAATAAGAGAACACTGGAGAGCTCAGAGGCCCGATCCTTTAAAGCCAATGAGGGTTGTGCGTTGTAAGAACAACAACCTTTTTCCTTCTCTAGTGTCTTCTTCTCTCTGTCTGAACCTTCCGCCCTCTCACACTCACAACTTCTTACACATGTCCTCTTGCCAATTGTACCATTTTTAATTTTTAGAAAAAAAATGCATGCCATATGATATTTACCTGCAAAAAGTCAAATGACTACACAAATTTGTTAGTAATTGATTAAATGCAATAAAAATGCAATGAAATGCGACGACAAATCTTAGGGCAAAATTTGGGGTATTACACCAGTATCTGATTGTCACCATCGACCAATAAGTTTTCTTCATAATAGTAGGGTTGTGCTTTACTTAGTAAGTCATTTAGGTTGCGAGCCTTCTTTCATCCTAATTTATCCTAAAAAAAACAATCTGGTCTAAGACTTTTGTTGAAGATCCAACACTTTAGGCCATCATCGGAGTCTCCCATAACTACTACCACCTTGGTAGACCGGTCAAAATACGGGGATATGGTATCCTTCTTACCCAGTGTGACCCTAATTAGAATGATCATGTTGGTCGGTTATCTTTTCCTAGAAGTTAAATGGATGGTTAAAACCTCACATAGTTTAGGCCAGGAGTCCATGCTTCTGTTTATGAGGGACTTGTACTAGGTTTGGGAGGGCTTCATTAAGGTTAGTGCAAAGGCTTTGCACTTCACATCTCTGTTGGCCTGGTAGTAGTCTAGTCAGTCATCCACATACTCGACATGTTCATCCAGATCTCCATTTCCATTGTAACTCTGGGGATTTTGAGGCTTCTCTAAAGACTCAGGAATCCTACCATCTAATATATGAACAAGTAGAGGATTCTTCTTCTATGGTTGAGTGGGGGCTTCTTCTTTGTTTCCTTCTCTCCTCATTGGTCGGTGGACTTCTGGAAGAGTTTGATTGCTCTTTCCTCTTTTGGGATCCAGGGAAAGAGTACGACATATGTTTTGTCGACAACTTGGAGATTTTAGGACTTCTTCTGAATCATTTCTTGGCTCATAAGTGTTATGTGAGTCTGCCTCCAACACGATGTTGTTCTTTGGAATAACATTGTGTATGCTCTTTTCGGTCTGAGTTAATTTGTATGCAAAGGCCTAAAAAGTTTGTTATGTAACCATCTGGTACATGCTGTTAAATAATTTATTAGCTCCTCATTGGACAAGATTATCCTACAAGAGCTGGAAGTCGGGGAGTGCTTCACGTGTAGTTACAATAGGCGGTAATGTAGATATGAAGGAAGGTTCACATATATGGAATTATGGAGTGGATCAGATAAATATAGGAAGTTGGGAAACTCCTGGATCTGCCCAAGGTTTGATGAGGCTTAGTGGTGGAGGGACAGAGGGAGTCGTTGCCAAGACTTGATTGCCCATTCCTTGAGGAGGAGAAGGAGGAGGCGAAGGATTTCTAGCTGCTTTGATGATGATAACTTCTTGCTGTTGAATGGAAGAACGAGTGGCTTTGGAAGCTTCTCTCGTCTTGTGGATTAGATGGAAGGATTTTAATTTAGAACTTGGATGTATTAGTCTAGAGATGAAGATATTCACTTCAATCGAAGGAGATCTGTATCTTATTCGATTGAATCGTGAATCAGTGAATCATAAAAATCGTAGGAATAAAAAGTTAATTTCCATAGATGAGTCCAATGTTTAACTCTGAAACTGTATGAAAATCAAGAAGGTTGAATTCAAAGTGAGTTATGGTGGTTCAAAACATCCAATGCATTGGAATAGGGGTTAACTGTTGCACCCCAAAATTTGACCAACCGGGTCTCGTAGCTGGCTCGATGTTTCGACACATAATCGCATTCGCATCTGCATATTGCATACAGTGCATTTTTTCATTTTTGTTTTGATTTTATTGGGATCACAACTCTCGTCTCGTGTTTCAGGTGTTTTTTATCAGTTTAAATAGGTAGAATCGTATTTTTGGGATATTTCGGTGCCCGTTTATTTTTACCGGCTATTTTGGTGCGCTCTCGCGGTGTTATGTGTCGTTCGGTGCTTATTTTGTTCCTCTGGGAATTATTGTGATTTTTCTGAATTTTATTGGCATTTTTTAGGGTTTAAATAGCTTTTAAATCATTTTTAGGATTTAATAGAATTTTTAATAGTTTTAATTCTTTTTTTAATATGGAGTTTCTTAAGTAGATATTATTAGAGTTTAGAACTTTAATCATTTTAATGTTTGATTAGAGTGTTATCATCTGTTTTTCGGTTTAATCCCTTGTCCTAATCATTTTCATTTCATTAGTCATTAGCCTTAATTCCAATTAGTCCAATCAGTCTCCTTAATTAGCATTTAATCACGTTTTAGTCAGTAGTTAATTCAGATAGTCCATTAATTAGCCTTTTCAATTCAGTTTTTTGTTGTTAATCCATTTCGTTGGGCCTCATTCTCAATCAGCAAGCCCAGTTTACTGCAAAGTCCAAATCAGTTCAATGCAAGGTCCAGAAGGGTCCACGTTTGTCCAGCAGCTTCTGGAAGATTCTAGAACAGTCCAGAAAGTCTCAGTGGTATAAAGTCTCAGCACATGTGTAAAGCGAAGGGAGGCCCCACGTTTGCACGCGCCATCACGCCACATCGCAAATTCAGTTCTCTCTCTCCGTGCCACGCCCACGCCACGTGGCGCGCATGCACTCCCTTCCTCCACCAGCCACACCACGCGTCCCTCCACCATTCTTCACCGGCAAACCACATCGGCCGGCCTGCATGGCCGGCGGCCACCGTGAACCCCACCGGAGAACGCCCAAAAACCCAGATTCCAATCATCATTCATCTTCCTCCTTTCATCCAACCTCTGATCCACTTCCGGCCACCATCGATCTCACCAGAAACACCCAAAGCCCAGAATACCGATCGGTCTTCATCTTCTTCCCCTGACCTTCATCATCTTCAACCCAGAAAAAACTCAGAAACCTCCATCTTCACCTCCTTCGTCCATCTTCTCCGTTCAACAAACATCAATCTTCACCAAAATCCCCAGATTCCTTCATCTCCTCCGGTCAATAATTTTCTAGAAAATCTCAAAACAAACTCCATTGCATTCATCTTATTTCCAGAAGAACAACACCTGAATCCATAAACCCTCGTCTATTCTTCTCCATCAAGATCCAACAACACGACCTTCATCCGTCCTCCTTCAACTTTCCAGATTACCACACCGATCCTCAACAAGAACATGCAAGAATTTCAGCGAACAATCTCCAAGATCCAAGAATTCCATCATCAGAAAATCAGAGAACAGGAAGAGCGTCTTCGTCGTCTCTACGAATCAACCTGAAGTTCGCCACCGAGAAGCTTCCAGATCTCCATCGCTAATCAAGAAGATGAGTTCATATCTCCAGATATGGCATTTCGTCCTTCATCTGACGTGAGCGATGTACGTATTTCCGTCTTCATCGAGATGCTTCGTCAACGAGCTTCAACCATCCGTCAAGATCTCCTTCAAACGCGAACGAGAATCCATGATGAGTTTCCAGATCTTCGCCTCCATCTGTTTTCATTACATTTTCTTTTATTTGGTTGAGGATTAAAGCTAGGTGAGTTTGGTGGTGGATCATTTGGGGAGTGAGGTGGTTCTAGGGAAGTTGAGAGGCGGAAAAAACGGGATGGAGGTTGATGACGGCGGTGAGGGAGAAAGGGAAAAGAATTAGGATTTTTCTCAGAGAAAGGAGGAGGAGGTTGGTGATGGGATTGGGCCTTGGGCCATCAGTTTGTTATGGTCCGTACACCCCAATTTTCCTTTCGCACCCCCCGTCTCTGCTTACGGATGGATTGGGCCGAGCCCAACGAGACCACTTGGCGTATACCCCCGTTTCGCATCCATACCCCCTTCCCCTTTCAGCCTTCTTTTGTGCTTTTTTTGGCAGGATATGGGTTGGGCCCAGTTGCTTTTCTGTTTTTTTTTAGCAATACCCCCTGTAACTGCAATGTACCCCCTCCCTCTATTTTATTTCTTTTCTATTTTTTATGTTTGTTGCTAGTATAAAAAATGTAATATGAAAGAAATATAAAAAAAATAAAGAGAATATATTGGAAAAAAATAGAAAAACATATTGAAAAAAAGAAAGAAGAAGAAAGAGAAAAAATATTAGAAAAGAAAGAGAAAAATATAGAGAAAAAATATTGTGAAAAAATACATAGAAAAATATAGAAAAATATGGAAAAATATGTTGAAAAGAAAAGAGGAAAAAAGAGAAAAAATATTAGTATAGACTTAATATTTTTTAGAGTGCATTTTCTTTTAGGATATATTTTCATAGAGATTATTTTACAATTTTAGAGATAGAATTAGACGTCCACTTGTTAGGGGACTTTTCCATTCGATTTTTCAGCATAGGATAGTATAGTATTTCCTAGGAGATTTATTTTCAGTATTCACTCATTGTAATCATTTTTTCAGAATGTTAATAAAACGAGATTTGAGTTGTGGTCCCGATAGTAGCCGAACTACAGCCGCTCTGATTTCTCGTACCAGACGAGAATATATAGGCATAGGATGCGATATCCTAGCGAGCACACTAACGACTGACTCCCTGTTCTCTCGCTGCTGTGCGATCGAGACTTTCCCGCTGACGATTAATTGTTACCCTTTTTTCTCTCTTGCCCCAGGTGCATTTGAGACCAAGCCATAGTATTGCCCATAGGTTCCCGACCCTGTGAAGCCAGTTGTTTTTCTCACTGCTGTGTGAGAATGTTTTGTTTAGCCGTAGTTAGCCTGAACTACATAAAGCTCTGATCTTCCATGCAATATGGAAGTACGTAGGCACAAGACGCGAGGTCTTGGCGAGCCAATTTTCCCTGTAGTCCCGAACTACGTTGACTCTGACTTTCTCTCTTGAGAATACGTAGGCATAGAGCGCGACGCTCTATCGAGTCAATTCCCTTCCGTTTAGATTTAGCAGCCGTAGATAGATTGTTTTGCATCCTTTAGACAACCCAAGCAAGCGTGGATCCCGTCGAGTACGACGGACGTGAGGGGTGCTAATACCTTCCCCTTGCATAACCGACTCCCGAACCCAGGTTTTGGTTGCGATGACCATACCTTTCCCCATTTTTTGCGAGGTTTACTTCGAGCGTTTCCTTTCCCGTTCTGAGGGATAAATAATGCACGGTGGCGACTCTTCTGTCAGCCGGCGCCGATTTTCGCAGTAGCGACAACTGGCGACTCTGCTGGGGACTGCGATGGTTCCCTATGTGAGTCTGCTGGGGATCCAACGTCCCTGGCTGCTAAGGATTGCGATAGTCCTTATGCATGTGGGATCCAACGTCCCCTAAGAGAGAGTCAATCCTAGCGCTCGTTTGGTTGTCTATTTGGGGCTTATTTACCGATATTATCTGTTGCTGTTGGGGTGTTACGGGTGTTCTATGATTGAGAGAGAAGCCGGACCTGGGCTTGAGCATGCACCTAGATATAGTTGCGGAGAAGTAGTAGACGAACCTGTCTACTGAGCAGGCACAGTTCCCTACGAAAATCTGCGCTCAGACGAGGTTCTCGCAGAGGTGCTCCTTTCCGGTCCTGAGGATCTGAGGGGAGTCCAGACGTGAGGATTGTCGACTCTGGGAACCGATCATTTGGAAGTTAGCTAAGTGAGGCCTCTTCAGGACTCAGTGATGCCACTCCTTCTGGGAATCGTATCGTCAGTTCTGAAAGTCTGTGACGCTGACGACCGCATAGGATGCCGTACCTTGTCAGATATAGGTCCATACTTGTGAGTGGGGGGGTTTTTTTTGTGCAGGAAACTTGACTTCCAACCTACCCGTTATTCTGGTCTTCTCTTCAGAGCAACCGTACTCCGTCAGCAGTGCATCAGTATTTAGATTGTGTGGGGGCTGTGATCCCGTGTTTGTTGCATTGCATTGCATTTGCATAGGCATCTTCGCATCATGTTGCATACCATTCGCCAGTTAGTCAGAGCTCTTATCCAGCCGTTATTTTGATTCTGAAGGTGAGTGTTGAAGACGACCAAGGGGTGGAAGCAGATTTGATCAGAGTCAAGCAGTGAAGTCAGCTGACAGTTGTTGGTAGCGATGTCAGAGAGCAGCTTCCAGTTTGTTGATACCTTGTCAGGTTTCACCGTGACGTCCAATCCTCTGTATGGATCTCCGCACGACGAAGACTTTCTGCAAGTGAACAACCTTACTGCAGCTCAGCTTGTGCAGCCATCTGTTGAAGACCAAGGTCTACGTGAGCAGTTTGTTGCCCGAGGTGAACGTTCTCCTTCTGTTGATGTCTCAGACTACCAGGGTTTTGCCTTCCCTGTGCCAAAGCCCCGAAGAGAGGTCCCAACAGCAAAGAATGAAGACCCATTAGCTCCCGTGTATGCCGAAAGGTTTCGTGCATTAGATGAGAGATTCAAAGCCTTGAAAGGTAAAGATGCTGTTACTCCTAGTGCTGCAGATATGTGTCTGGTTCCTGGCCTAGTGTTACCTCCGAAGTTCAGAATGCCGAGGTTTGAAAGGTACAAAGGAGATAGTTGCCCGAAGCAACATTTGGTGATGTTCTGCCGAAGAATGACTTCATTTGTGTACAACGACAAGCTGATGATTCATTGCTTTCAAGATAGTCTGACTAGGGCACCTCTGAGTTGGTATATGCAGTTAGAGCGTGATCAGATCCGATCATGGATGGACTTAGCCAATGCCTTTCTGAAGCAGTACGACTATAATCTTGACGAGGCTCCTACTCGCGTGCAACTGCAAGAATTGTCTCAAGGGAATAATGAATCTTTCAGAAAGTATGTTCAGAGATGGAGAGAATTTGCTGGTAGGGTGCAACCACCGCTCCTAGACCAAGAGCTGAAAGGCATGTTCGTAAACTCCTTGCAGAGCCCGTACTTCGAAAGAATGTTTGAAACCGCACCAAATTTCTCTGAGTTGGTAAGGACGGGAGAGCGCATCGAGTATGGTGTAAAGACTGGAAGAATCCCGAATGTTTCAAGAGGTCCGGCTAGTGAAACTGAATCTCTCTATAGCTCTCAATCTGAAGGTGAAGCTATGATCAATGCGGTCCTGACAGATGTTGGATATCCTCAAGTCGAATCGGTGAAATCTGTTGGTTCTCCGTCTTCTCAGCGGTCAGCATCTTCTGTGTCTCGTTATTCTAGACAGACAACTGTGCCTGGGGCACCCCATTGGGAACCTTATGTCGCTCCTCTTGCAAGTCCACGAGCCCGTGGCCGAAGTTATCAGAATCAGCGTCAGAACCAGAACCGACCTCGTAGCAACTTGGAACGAAGGAACGCTCCTTTCCATCCAGTACCTGTGCCGTATAGCCAGATTCTTCCGCGTTTGATTCAGAATTCTTAGGTGGAACCAAAAGCTCTCAAGCCCGTGCCAGAGCCTTACCCTCCAGGGTACAATCCCCACGCTCAGTGTGGTTATCATGGTGGATCTCCAGGGCATTCAACTGAAGATTGCAAAGCTTTCCAGGCGAAAGTGCAGCAGTTAATCGACAAAGGGTGCATTTCCTTTCCAGATGGAGTTTTGGTTGTGCATGACAACCCCTCAGCTGTCTGAGCTCGTAGATTCAGAAGGGTTATTTCCAAAAGCCGGTGGTCCAGACAGGCAGACGTCCTCAACATTGGCAGTCCTCGGACCTTTATATCATTTGCATTTGTAGTTTCTTTTCTGTTAGTTACTACTTGCTTTTAAACATTGTATGTTTCGAATGGTGATAATAATAAAGTGACTATGCATTTTTCTGAATTAATCATGTCGCTGTCGCTCATTTACTTGCATTGCACTGACACTTGCATTTTATTCACTCCACTTTATCCCTGTGACTAGCAAAGATTAGAGGGAGGATGATGAAAATAAATACTCATAACCAATGATCGTAGGCTTTCAGATAAGACCGTACCGATGACGTACAAGGCATTGCTTCAAATCCCTAAACACCGGAGAGATAAGGAAGAGAATCCCTTGTTAACCACTTCGAGCCAGGAAGTAGGAGTTTTTCGGACTTTTAAACCCTCACATCTTAACCCTGGGCAGGGTAGTTGTCAGTTAACTTGATCGAGCGTTCAAGTCTTATAGAGGAGTGTTGTCCTTCGAGGACCAATCAGTTTACACCTTTCAAGAGGTCAAAACTCACCAATCAGGAGTGAGACAGTTACAATCCTTTCGGAGCAATCAAGACAACCAGTGTCACACGACTTTGTTCCAAAAGAAAGAAAAAAAGCCCGCTAAGTAAAAAGAAAGAAAAACTGAGAAAGCTAATACTTAGGCAAAAATCAGGGCATCCCGCTGGACTTCAAAAGAAGACGAAAAATCGAAAAGAACTCAAAAGGAGTCAGTCCAGGCAAAAATTAGGGAATCAAAAGAACGAAAAAGAGGGATTAAAAAGAAAATTTTCCCCAGCAAGTCACAAAGTCGTGTACACAGACACTGAAAGCGAAGAAAGAGTAACTATCACTCCGAAAACCCTGTGAATTCCCTAATTGTGGTTCTTACCATTCAACATACCTCTCGAAGAGGCGAGCGCTTGTGCCAGGTTAACTGAACCTTAGGATCGGAGGTCATCACGTAGACGGGGTGGGTACAAATCAAAATTTGAGCCAAATATCCTTTGTTTCACGAACCGTGAACCCGACCACGATACAACCCTTAAAAGACCTAATTGAGGTAGGGTTAGTCTGAAGCGCATTACGATAAGGTTGAGTAACCTGACTCCTTCTTGACTTGCTAGTCACATCTTTGTTGTATTTTCACTGACCACGTAAGCACTACGTTTGAACTTTGGTTCATTCGTCACTCAATCATGCATGTAAATGAGTGACAGCTCAAATTTTTTCAAAATCTGCATAACCACTGCATTAAGATTACCATTCGTAGATAGACAATTTTAATTGCAGGTTAGTAGTTGGCATGAAAGAAATTCCAGCAGGAATAATCAAGCAGGACTGAGTAATTCAGCAGTCTGAACCAGAATGGCGTATGTTGTGAAACCCTATGAATCAGGGGCATTACCTTCCAGTAAGTTCGGAATCAGTTAGTCTGAGGACAAGTCCCGAAGCTTCAGTTGATCAGAGGTAGTTTGTTTGAGAAACAGTTGATCAGAATGAGTCTTCTAGAGAGCCAATCAGGGGCAGCTATGCAGAGCGTTGAAATTTGAAAGCAGAGACTTCCAGTGGATAATCAGATCGAGTTAAGTCGCTAGAACGCTCATTCAGGGGCAAGTCATCGCAGAGAATGTTGAAATTAACTGGGTTGTTAGGTGTTTAATTGGAGATTGAATTCTTTTGTCGTGCAGATACCGGGGCAAGTAATCTCGAGGTCGTCTCGTAGCAAGCTGTTCAGAGCAAGTACTCCCAAGAGTTAGATTGGGGCAAGTTGAATTAGACTGGGGCAAGTGGTGCAAGCAAGTTTGTTTATCCCCAGCCGGAGTGGAGTATCGGGGAATCATGTCAATACCCTTATCGAAAAACCTGAACCTTTCAAATAAAAAAGGCCTTGCTGTCGTTGGATCATTATCCTGCAGTTTAAACCTGTTGCGTGTCAGTAACCAGTCGTTTCCAAAGTCCAGTTCTCGCCTGGCAAACCGGTAACCAGCTCTCGTCTGGCCCACCCTTCTGTAAGCATCAGTTCCCGTCTGGTGCAGTTTATTGTAACCAGTTCTCGTCTGGTCACCGTTTCTTCAAGTGTTGTATCAGTTCTCGTCTGGTACATGTCATCGCGTAATCAGTTCTCGTCTGATCATTGTGTGTTTTAACCTATGTGTTATACCAGTTCTCATCTGGTGTACGTCAGCTTTCAGCCAGTTCTCGCCTGGTTGTCTATACCTCAGTCTGTTATCCAGTCAGCCCGTCGGATGTCCAAACCAAATCAATTCCCGTCTGATATCCAGAACCCGTAAGTCAGTTCTCGCTATCGGCTCTCGTTTGGTAGTCCACTCTGAATGCTAGTTCTCGTCTAGTATTTCTTATATCTCCCACTGTGTACATAATCCGTGTTTACCCTAAACCAGAAAAAAAAAACCTAAAGGTATCTGACACAGTAATCCCCAATGACTCGCATGTTGTCATGTTCCCCGATACGAAGCTCGACGGATGCCAGCGCTCCGAGCAATGTTTGAATTCCTTGTGGATGTTGTTAAATCAGAATTTCCACTCTTCAGCAGATGAAAGTTGCTTATTATCCCCGGAAGAGTCGAGATCGTATTTTACCCCATATCAGAGTAGGATCAGAAGGATCCTCAGCAGATTAAGATCGACATCCTTGATAGTAGGGGCATTTCCAGCAGTGTGCCGCACGCAATCAACCTCAGTTTAGGTCAATCCCCGCAAAGTACAATCAGTTGTCAATGGTTTGAAGGAAGCATCCCCAAGCAGAGTTGTTTTCTTTCCCCAGTAAAGTCACCAAAGCAGGATTCTTTCCCCAGCATCGGGTCACAAGTGCAGGTTTCGCAGGAAGCTCTTCTCATGCCGAAGTATGCAGTAACTGATGGTGCCAGACTGAGGTCTCCAGCGGAATTGAGATTCCCCACCAGAGTCATGCTCTCTCCTGAAGTTGGATGATTCCCTGTTCCCTAGCAGAGCGTGGGGCAGCTGATGCTGTATTTCCCCAGAGTCGCACCCTCTCCAGCGAAGCAGAATGACTTCTCCTTCCTCGGCCGAGTTTGCAGATATCCAAGAGGGCCGAGTCCTTGGAAGTGGATCAGATCATGATTGGTTCTTCCCCAGTGGAGTGTTGAGCAGCTGAAGTTGTTTCCCCACAGAATGGTTATCCCCAGAAGAGTATCCGAGACGGCCGCATAGTTTATTCTCGCGATGGATATCAGCGGGTCCAAGTTCTCGTAAAAGCTCCGTCCCTCTGCAGCAGATCAACTGAAGTTGTTTGCCCTGCAGCAGTCAACCAGAAGGTCGTTTCCCCAGACAGAGCCTGACTGATATTGGCGTGTCCACGTTCTCCTCAGCAGGATGATTCCTTCATCTGAGTAGTTCTTTCACCTTGACAGGAGAATCTCCCCTCGGCATTTATTTTGCTGACGGGATTGCATAGCATTGTGCATGATTGCATAACATTGTACATGATTGCATGGCATTTAGCATAAACGCATAGCATTCCCACCGTGTGGGGCATAGCCAAGAAGCATATGCATCATAAGCATGACCTAGGTCATTGTCATTCTTGTTTTACAGGTGTTCCACCAAGAGACCAGTTGCTCAGGACGATTCCTGATATTCTCTCCAGCGAGGTCGCTTTATTAAGAATGAATTTTAAGACCCCGGTGTAATGCCCACTGTAATACCCCAAATTTTACCCTTATATTTAGTCAGTCATTTCGCATATCATCTCATATGTACATTTGCTAACCACTAACAAGTTATGGAGGTTTTTGTTTTGCAGATTTGGTTCCAGGGGTATTTTGGTCATTTTACGCAAATTCTGCTAATTCTCTGAAGACAGGCTATTATTAAGTTCTGAGGCGTTTGATACACTATTTTTGAGGCATTTACCTATCACCAGGTCTAATTATATCAAGGTGCCAATTTGATGTGGTCGGTATTAAAATTTGTCAAGCACAACTGGATTAAGATCCATTCCATCGCTCATGGTTTATTTCCAAAGCGCTTCCGTTTCTGTTATTAAGACACATTCGTAATTGGGTATTGTTGGTTTGTGGCTCTTGGCGTTTGGTCAGTGGAATTTGATTACGAGTAGTGTTGTTGTTGATGCTGAAACTGTTGTGATTATGGTGCACATCCGTGTTGGGTTATGAAATGGTTGGTTAGCATTTAAATTGGATTTTAATCCGATGATGAGACAAGTGCACAAATAAGAATATCATTTGGGAGTGTTTATGTTTTATGACTATGTTAATGAATTTAAATACTTGTGGATTTATTCACAAATGTTTATAATTTTTTTAACTAAGAATAAAATATAAATGAATTCAAATTTTGGGAATTTTATTTCATAAAAAAATCTCATCATACAAGAAATGAAGATTACTTCACATTTCAGAGATAATGTTACAAGGAATTACATTGATCCTAAAAGTTCTAGATCCTAAGTCCTAAAAATGCTAAGTGTCTTCATGTTGGCCTTGAGCTTCTCCACGAGTCCTCGACTAACCTGCACGTCAAAATAGAACAAGCAATATAGAAAAATGTTAGAAGTTGTTTTTTGACACTCTCAGAACAATGTCATCATCGAGTGCCGGGAGTGGCACAACCGAAGCTGCGTCCTACCCCCGTTACCGATCCGCGCCGTGGGCGTCAGATCAGGTAACACCTGTTCTTATCGGTACGGGACATCCGAGAGATAGAAGTAATAAAAGAAGCGGGACTGATTCGTTTTGCCGCGATTGGATTTCCGAACTGATACGAGAATAAGGCAACATAGACAAAATTGAACTCAGACCCGGATGCCGGCAGGTCTGAGTCACTTTGGTTCCGAAGCTTCCACACCTGAAAATCCACAAACACATCAATATCAGGTTCAGCATTCAAAACTCAAAACGATTCATAAGTTGCCATAGGCATCAAACTGCAGCAATCCTGAACAGGGCAGAGAAACGAAACCAAACAGCATCATACGCTGCATCAAAGCCCTCGGCTCAAAAGCATACCAAAACAAGGCAAGAGAGCAGGTCAGTTCACATCAGTTCCAAACCATATAGCTGAGTTCATGGAAAGTCAAGTCCAAACAGGAAAAGAGAATTGAAATACAAGCCAAAACTGCCTCAAATTGCAAACAGAACACCAGATGCAAACTGAACTGCATCAAAACAATGCATCAGAAGGCAGATTTATGCGCAAGAAGCCATAAGAAAATATCTCATAGGTCTGTCATAACAGAAATGCCCAACAAGATCCAAAGGAAAGTTAACAACAGATAATACAAAGAAAGCCAGAAGAATAAAGTATCCAAACAAAGTTGTATCAAGCTGCAAAGCTGTACCAAAAGGTTGTCAGTTAGGGGCAAGCTTCACGGATAGCAAGTCACAAAAATGGACACCAAGTTGCAACACAGAATGGGGCTCAGTCATGAGCATCATTGCCCCAACAAACAAGTCACCGAAACAAGTTATCAAACCATACTCAGTTCATGAAACAAACAAGTGCACAAACACATGGCTCGAATCATCATCGCCCAAACTCACTATCGCGTAAATGTATCGAGGCAACATTAAGCGACATTTGAATTCATAGTTGGATACAATTGCCCAGAATATCAGCTCTGAAACGCAAGAGTCAAATATCATCAGCAGTTAAAACAACTCAAAGGGAATAAGTGATAAACCACAAGCGAAGATCATCAGAAGCAACCGCGACATCGTCGAAGAAACATCCCTCGAAGGCTCAGAACGGTGTCATCATTGCCGTATACCTTTCCCGACAATTTTGATTCGACCGAAGTCGTAGCATCAACCCTCTCTGAAAGAAGAAGAGGAAAAGCTAACTGCACCGGAAAATCAAAAACAAATCGAAAAACGCATCAGTATAGTCCAGATTGAAATCAAACAAAACAAACGAGTTAATTCAGATATCGAACAGATCTAGTGAATTCAAAGGCAACCCAATCTACATCAGAAAATGATCAAATCAAATCGAATCTGGAAAGGGAAAGTTTCGAGTCAGATCCAAATGCATCAGGAAACTTCTCCATTGGAACCAATCTGAATCTATCTGAATCAATCTGAATCCATTGGAACCAATCTGAATCAATCTGAATCCATTGGAACCAATCTGAATCAATCTGAATCAATCTGAATCAATCTGAATCAATCAAACAAATCAGTCAAAAAACGAATCAGTTCGAAATCAAGTGAATCAGTATAGACCAGTCAAACAAATTAATGTCAGATGAAACCATGATCGCGTCAAAACCCCAATCAGGTTCTAAAAGAGGAAACAGAGTATCAGATTCATATGATTCAATCTCACCAAAATCCCAATCAGGTTCTAAAAGAGGGAACATGGTCCAATCAGTATCTGAGAAAATCACAACAAAATCAAATAATATCAACACAAAATCAAATCGCATGAAAGTGAAAATAGCACAAATCCTCACGGATTAAAGGCCCAGAAGTTAGTTATAAAAAGGAAGGTACAACCTGATGAAGAAGGGGGGGTAGCCGTGAGAGAGAGAGAGGATCGCAGAAACCCTAGCGAGATCGCGAAAGCCCTAACAAACGAAACCCCAACGGCCGAGACTCAGAGACGAAGCCTCATCATCGTCGCCGTTTGTCGCCGTACGAACATCACAAAACCACGAGCGAAGCACCGAACGAAGGAAGATCACCTTCGCCGTTTAAACGGCGGGCAATCAAACCATCCAGCCTCAGAGAAAAACCTCATCACCGACCGTTTCACCATAAAAGTGAGCCAGGATTGCTTATCATTACTATTTTCATGTGTTTTTTCAGGATCGCGAAAGAGAACGGAGAAGAAGATGCATGGCGATCGCGAGAGAGATGAGGGAAGAAGAAGAAGTGAAACGGCGCCTCAAGGGCATTAGGGTTCTGAGAACCCTAATTGCTTTCCAAGTTAATCCAACCGGGTTGGGTCCGGGGTGATGACCGGCCCAACCCCTTATGTTTTTTTATTATTTTATTTATTTTGTTTTTTTAAAATTATGTTTTTTATTTGTTCTAAAGTGTTTTAAAAACTTTTTTTGGGAAGATATTATACATAAATAAAAATCTTTTATAATATAATAAAAAACCTTTTTTAAAAAATAAAAATTAAAACTTTTTTTTATAAAATTAAAACTTTTGTAAATATAAAAATGAAATTTTTTTTTAAAATAAGGAAAACTTTTTTAAAAAATATAAAAATAAAACCTTTTCTTAAAATTCTTTTGTAAGCTAACATTAAATCATTAAATATTAAATAAAACAATAATAGATCTCGAGTTTGCATCTCGTTTTCTTCATTGTCTCGTAATTCATCTGATAGCCGTTTGACTCTGCCTACTAACGGGTGTTCATTTTTTGCAGTTCATACTTATTACTATTGTGTTGAGTTTTCATTTAAGTTTCCTCTATATTTGTATCTGTTTCTCAATTGTAACCTCGCGAACCTAATAATCGCGTTTACTTTTCGCATTTAAATTTCTGCTGATGTATGATTTAAATTTCTGCTGATGTATGATTTAATTTTCTCACACTGTCATTGCTATTATTCTGTCACATTGCACGCACATCCGAAGGTTAGGTCTAACCGTTTGGCCGCCGCGCCAATAATCCTCAACTTCAAACCCTTACACCTTTTCAACCCTAATTTTTCACAAATGCCTCGCCGCAGGCAAAATTACCATTTTACCCCTAGCATTAGGTCAAAGAGCCGCCGCGCTCATTTTAGGGTTTCCCGCCGCGGAATCCCTAACCTAATTTAACCCTAATTACAACTTAACAATTCAACGTAGAGATTTGGAGTTTCTACACTCCATGTAAGCGTGTCCCTAAGATACGTTTATTCCCCATTGAAACCTTGACCACAGTCAAGACGTTTCTAACCTCCCTTTTGAGGGGAACTACGATTACTCTGATTCCACTCCCATAAGGATACGTAGGCACAAGATGCGACGTCTTGCCGAGTAAACTTAGAATTAACCCCTTAGGTCTCTTTTCTCACTTTTAATCCTTTGTACATATACCTTAAGCAAATAAATAAAGCAAATAGTAAACATTTGAACAAAAGGTTCTTGTAGAGTACTACAGAAGTTTAGGGTGCTAATACCTTCCCTAAATTTAACCAACCCCCGAACCCTAGATCTTTCCCCGCATTGTGTTTACGATGCAAAATAGGTTTTCCCTTTTTGACCTTTTCCTTCGGATAAATCAAAGAGCGGTTGTGAATTGAATTACGATTCAAACTCATTGATAGTTTGTGATCCTATTTCCACCGCAACAGAAAATGGCGACTTCACTGGGGACCCTAAACTTTTGAGGGCTATCCCTAACTTGTTCATATTTATTACTACCTGTTTTACTATTCATTTGCATGTATATATTTGTGCTCTGATTTGGGGGATTGTTCCTTGTGCAGTGAGATAAGTCCTACGCCCGGACTAGTGACATTATTATAGGATGGGGATATATTCGATGAGGCTTATAGGGAGTGAATCCCGACCAAGCTGATTCGAGAATCTCCGCTCAGTTGAGACCTTTTCGAAAATGGTTCGGTTGAACGAGTAATCGCGAAAACTTTTTCCATGGTCGATTGGAGTCTGTGATATTGAGGACCGTAGTACCTTAACACCACCTTGGCCTTATTTAGGACGTAGTGCGGGAGCTATGTGGGAGTAATCCTACAACGGTTGCTACACGATACTACACTCAAAAGAGGTTCTCTTGAGAATATTATTAACCCCCGAGTCAATCGGAAGGTTGATAATATCCGAAAGATGGGCTGATGACTTTGGGCACTTTGTAGAACCTTGTTCGGCAGGTACAACTAACCTATAGTACACTCCTTGTGGGATGGGTAGACCTTGACTCCGCTCACGTCCCTTTAACCTAGGACTTTGTGTGTTTTTATGCATTGCATCTCATTGCATTGTATTTCATGGAGTTCAAATATCATTTATGGATATCGCGGGATACCATAAATAAAAAGAAATAAAATGAAAAAACAAGAAAAGATTTCTTTGGTACCCCACGACATTCGTAAATGTTTGAATTCCATGAACTCTTCATTTGCATTCACATTTTAGCATCATACTTTTGCATTGCATGTGTCTCCCGATTTCTCATACTCGGTTCTCTCACCCTCCAGTTTTGTCACCCTGAGTTCTCTGCATCAATACGACCCTTCAAAAGAATGGAAGATCAAAACCAAGAGATCAACCGTGTCAGCCATGAATTCGAAGATCTTCGAGGAAGTGTAGGGCAGATTTTGGAGATGTTACGAGCTCTTAGTGTTAAGGTGGATGCTCAGTCTACTGTTGTTTCTAAGACTAATACCGTTATGGAACCTCAACCAGCTGTTACTGTCGAGAATGTACCTCCTCACGGTCTTCAATCCGGTTTGGTGCCTCCCAGTGCTCGACCAGTTCGACGAGCTACCCCTCCAAAGTGCAAAACTCCTAACTCCGACCATGGTAAAGGACCTACACGTTCAAAGAACCGCAAAAAGGCTACTCCTCAACCTTTACAATATCAGCAGAGTTATGTTCAAGGTTATCCGTTTCTATATGTTCAACAACCCTATGTAGCTACTGTTGCACCTCCTTTCAATCAGCAGTTTCCTACATACCAGCCTGTGCAGTCAGCTCCGGTATATCAAGCACCAGTTTATCAACAACCTTCCGATTATTCGCCTACGCAAGTTCCTATCAACAGTCAACGAGCGCCCAACGCTCCTGTTCACCAGCAATCACAGGATCAGGTTCCTTATCCCTGTAAGAGTCAGTATAAGCCTTGTCCTCCAATTCCGATGACTTTCACTGAGTTATACCCCCATTTGGTACAACAGGGTCTGATTACCACCCATGCTTTGGGTCCTCCGCCTAACCCATTACCTGCAGGTTACAATGCTGCCGCTCATTGTTTATTTCATGAGGGTGCGCCCGACCATGATCTAGAGAATTGCTATGCTCTTAAGAAAGTTGTCAGAAATTTGCTAGAAACGAAGAAGTTGTCTTTTAGCGATGCTCAGATGAATATCGAGACTCCTCTCGGGGTCCCTCACTTGTCAAGTTCGAATTCTGCAAAGCATGCTACTCCTGTGGCAAATCAGCCGAATCCAGCAATTATTCAAAGGCCTAGCTCGCTTCATTTCAGTAACCCTCAAGATGATATGACCGGGATCAACAAAGAATCTGGGAAAGTTATTTTGAAGCAACGACTGAAAAATGTTGAAGATGTGACCAGCGTAACTGGGGCAAACCATGATGACTCACAGTGATCAAAAGCCAGACGTCCTTTCCATTGAGGCTCCGCCAAAGGAAACTGTTACGTTTGAATGCAAGATTTCATAACCATTTAGAAGGATTTTCCCGACAGTTCCTTTGTTTATTTATATGCATTTCTCTTTGATTAAGCATATTTAGCATGTACGAACTTGTTTATCTTTGATTAATTAATGCAACGCATATGTTTGTCTTGAATAAATCCATTCGTTTCACTCATTCAAAAAACGTTTTCATAAATTACAATGCCAACTTTACCCGATCTCTTGTTCTGATGGAGAATTGGGAGGAGGATGATGAACCAGAAACGTCAAATCTCTTGTCGTATGCTTCGATTGAAACCCGCTGATGATGTAAGGCATTGTTTCAAATCCCAAACACTGGAGATATAAGGATGTTAATCCCTAGTCAACCTCTTTGAGCCTTGACGTAGGAGTTTTCTTTCTTTTTAAGAACCTTCATCCTAACCTGGGGCTGGGTAGGTTTCAGTTAAACTGATCGAGCATTTAGATCCTCAAAAAGGAAGAGCAAACCTTCGAGAATTTATCCTTAGCATCTTAAGAAGTCCAATACAATGACTATCCCTCGGTTACCTAAGGAGTGGGGCAGTCATGAGCCTTTCAAAAGGTTTACACGACTTGTGCATAAAAGAATATTCAAAAAAACAAAAGCCCGCTAAGTCAAAACCTATGAAGGAGACTTAGGCAAAACTGGGGCATCCCGCTGGACTCCAAAGTCAGATCAAAAGACGTTGTCCAGGCAAAAGTTAGAGAATAAAAAAGAACAAAATCGTGTGACCAATTGCCATTAGAAATAGGTGAGTGACTGCCATGTCCAAAGCCTTGATAAGTTCTCGACCATAGCAAATCCGCTTGAGATATGAGTGTTCGTATCCGATTAACTGAATTAGGATTGGAGAACATCACGAAGAAGGGGTGGGTACAAATATAACTTTGAGCCTATATCCTTTATTTCTTAAACCGTGAACCGAGCCACGATACAACCTTTAAAAGACCTAATTGAAGTAGGACTTCGGTTGAAAGCATATTCGACAAGATCACGTTTCCTGACTCCCACGAGCTATGCTCAGAAAAAATTCATGTTGGCATTATAATTAAAACTTATATCCTGACTAGTGATTTCGGTCACAAGTTTTTGCGATATCTTTTTCAAAACAAAAATTCAAGACAAATATATGTGTATATTGACCAACTCAGGATAGGCATTTCAGGCATGACGACTTTGCTTGATATCTTAGAGATCTACATATGGACATGACCCGTGGAACTTGAAGCAGGCAGTTTCCCAGTTCGCTTACCAACGCGAGTCTGACGTTCTTAAAGATTTTGTCGTAACACGATTAATTTGTGCCAGTTACGTCGAGACCTGACAAATCTCAACGAGTTTGAGAACAGTGGGGCAACCAGACTCCGTGTTCTCTATAAAATCCTCTTGAGATGACCCTACCTCACAACACAAGTATCCTGGGGCACCGTGTTTTTTTGAAGAAACAAATGGCGACTACTATAAGGTCCTTCAAGATCAAAACCATGGGGTTTCATAATTTTTCTTCATGCACCCGAGGGATTTTACTCACAGCGGCCTTCATTCCCCAGTAAACCTCAGTGTTGCAACAGGCTCCTAAACTATAGCCATCACAGTCCCCAGCGAGACTATAAGCTGACAACCTTTTCTTGGGTAACTCGAAAGGGTCCTTCAGGTTTTCCTCTCCCCATGAGAATACGTGATACTGTGCACC
The DNA here is from genome assembly GCA_963859935.3 of Lathyrus sativus. NCBI lineage: Eukaryota > Viridiplantae > Streptophyta > Magnoliopsida > Fabales > Fabaceae > Lathyrus > Lathyrus sativus. Next base: position 547,888,984 of record OZ012741.1, read on the forward strand.
CAAGCAATTTACTTTCTCCCCAGAGAATTCAGAATTTTGAAACCAGATTTGGTCCTACCATTCCCTCCCATGATTGACGTATTGGTTGCAGAGAACGCAGGGTATTTCCGTCGAGATGTTTATTTCATCTCTCGTCCCGTCTCTAGTCTGTTTCGTCAGCATACGCAAGGGCATAAGCATCACATGCCTATTTCATTACATATTCATTACATATTCATTACATACTCATTACATACTCATTTCATAACATCCTGCATATTCACATACATAGACATCAACATACATTCATATTAACATATTCATTAACATACGCGTTAGCATGCACAGGTTCATTGTGTCTCTATCATTGGTCGTTACCGCCGAGTAACTGGGTTCGTCCATTCTCTTCAAATAGATTGTCAGCCCTAAGCATAAAATACATATGTGTTTCCAAGTTTCCCTACGGAGCTCGATCCTCGTGGATGACGGTTACTTCAGCTATCTTTCCTCGCCAGGATAAGATATCTACCCTTCGAGATCATTCCCTCGATGGAGTCTTGATTACCAGTTTTCTTTCTAGCTCGATCCTAGATTGAACCTCAGTCTTGTCGGTCGTCAATCCCAACCGGACGTGCATTTATTTTGCACCATCTAAAGGTTTTCACCATACCATGACAGATACGCGACTATCTCGCTCGAGAAGTTTATCACTGTACCCGGACGTGCATTTATTTTGCACTATCTTTCAAGAAAATCAACTACAATCCTTTACAGATACACGCCAGTTCACGCCTGGAAAATCTACCAGTACAACACTTTAAAATCCTACATGTTACAACATCTGTACAACACTTTACATCTTACAACATCGGTATACAACATTTCTCACCTAAGAAACCGATCCTATCTTCGTTATGACTCGCAGCAAATGGCCATCTCCATGGAGCAGTTGGGCTTCCATTTACCTGTTGTCTTGAAGTATGGGGGGTTTTGAACCAAATCGTATTCAGGAGAGCACGATCTTGAAGTACGGGGAGGTTTGAGCGGAATCATATTCAGGAGAGCACGATTCTGAATTATGAAGAAGTTCATTTACCCTTTAGTAAAAGAAGAAACCAAATCGTATTCAGGAGAGCACGATCTTGAAGTACGGGGAGGTTTGAGCGGAATCATATTCAGGAGAGCACGATTCTGAATTATGAAGAATTTCATTTACCCGAAGGAGCGGAATCATATTCAGGAGAGCACGATTCTGAAGTATGAGGAAGTTCAGTTAGCCCTTTTCATATTCAGGAGAGCACGATTCTGAATTATGAAGAATTTCATTTACCCGAAAGAGCGGAATCATATTCAGGAGAGCACGATTCTGAAGTATGAGGAAGTTCAGTTAGCCCTTTTCATATTCAGGAGAGCACGATTCTGAAGTATGAAGAATTTCATTTACAAGAAAGAGCGGAATCATATTCAGGAGAGCACGATTCTGAAGTATGAGGAAGTTCAGTTAGCCCTTTTCATATTCAGGAGAGCACGATTCTGAAGTATGAAGAATTTCATTTACCCGAAAGAGCCGAGTCATATTCAGGAGAGCACGATTCTGAAGTATGAGGAAGTTCAGTTTACCCTTTTCATGTTCAGGAGAGCACGATCTTGAAGCATGAAGAAGTTTATTTATCCTTCAGTAAGAGAAGAATCAGAATCGTATTCCAGGCGCCGACCTTAAATACGAGAAGATTTATTTATCAGATAAGCAGCAGCCTCTTTATTTGAGTGCTTATCCATTTTGGCACATAAGTCCCTTCCAACGATAAGTGACAGCTCTCCCTCGAGAAGCTTATCAGGGCATTTCCCATCAAAGTCCATTTATTTTGGCATACAGTCGGTCTTTACCCTGTATATTTGATACGGATTTCCGAAAAGTCCGTTCGATCCCATCACGAAGGATAGTTTATAGAAGCTTGGATGTTATTCTTTGCTCAATGCTCCAGCTGTCTGTAATCGATCTTGCGACCGTGTAGATCCAGTTTTATTATTAGACATTCCCTAGTGGAGGTCATCTCATAGGTGTCATCTCCATTTAAGGATCTTATTCCTAAAGTCCATTTATTTTGGCATACAGCCGGTTTTTACCCTGTATATTTGCTACGGATTCCCGAAAAGTCCGTTTGATCGTGTCACGAGAGATAGTTTACAGAAGCTTGGATGTTATTCTTTGCTCAATGCTCCATGCATTCTGTGATCGATTTTGCAATCGTACGTGATCCAGATTTACTTTTAGATTCCCAGTGGAGGCCGTCTCACAGGTGCCATCTCCATTTGAGAATCTCGTTCCCGTTTCTAAAATGACAATTGGTCGTGTTCGCACCAGTTGACCATCATTTTAGAATTCCCCAGTGTTGTACTGTGTCCCAGCGCGTCGTTTTCCCCAGTGTGTTCTTCTCGTAGCGTCTGTGTCGTAGTATTCGTCATCATTTTCGCATTCATCATTCCAGCATACGCATCACATCATATTCATATCATCTGCATTAAGCGGTCCTCGCTTTGTCCATAGCATTGCATACCGTCGCATATAAGGGCAAAATTTTCGGTTATCTATATTTAAATCTCTCCACCACGATTCCTCGAGTCTCTGTCACTCAAATCGTCCGGTGTAGCTATTTAAATAGGGGCAACTGTAATACCCCAAATTTTACCCTTATATTTAGTCAGTCATTTCGCATATCATCTCATATGTACATTTGCTAACCACTAACAAGTTATGGAGGTTTTTGTTTTGCAGATTTGGTTCCAGGGGTATTTTGGTCATTTTACGCAAATTCTGCTAATTCCCTGAAGACAGGCTATTATTAAGTTCTGAGGCGTTTGATACACTATTTTTGAGGCATTTACCTATCACCAGGTCTAATTATATCAAGGTGCCAATTTGATGTGGTCGGTATTAAAATTTGTCAAGCACAACTGGATTAAGATCCATTCCATCGCTCATGGTTTATTTCCAAAGCGCTTCCGTTTCTGTTATTAAGGCACAGTCGTAATTGGGTATTGTTGGTTTGTGGCTCTTGGCGTTTGGTCAGTGGAATTTGATTACGAGTAGTGTTGTTGTTGATGCTGAAACTGTTGTGATTATGGTGCACATCCGTGTTGGGTTATGAAATGGTTGGTTAGCATTTAAATTGGATTTTAATCCGATGATGAGACAAGTGCACAAATAAGAATATCATTTGGGAGTGTTTATGTTTTATGACTATGTTAATGAATTTAAATACTTGTGGATTTATTCACAAATGTTTATAATTTTTTTAACTAAGAATAAAATATAAATGAATTCAAATTTTGGGAATTTTATTTCATAAAAAAATCTCATCATACAAGAAATGAAGATTACTTCACATTTCAGAGATAATGTTACAAGGAATTACATTGATCCTAAAAGTTCTAGATCCTAAGTCCTAAAAATGCTAAGTGTCTTCATGTTGGCCTTGAGCTTCTCCACGAGTCCTCGACTAACCTGCACGTCAAAACAGAACATGCAATATAGAAAAATGTTAGAAGTTGTTTTTTGACACTCTCAGAACAATGTCATCATCGAGTGCCGGGAGTGGCACAACCGAAGCTGCGTCCTACCCCCGTTACCGATCCGCGCCGTGGGCGTCAGATCAGGTAACACCTGTTCTTATCGGTACGGGACATCCGAGATATAGAAGTATTAAAAGAAGCGGGACTGATTCGTTTTGCCGCGATTGGATTTTCGAACTGATACGAGAATAAGGCAACATAGACAAAATTGAACTCAGACCCGGATGCCGGCAGGTCTGAGTCACTTTGGTTCCGAAGCTTCCACACCTGAAAATCCACAAACACATCAATATCAGGTTCAGCATTCAAAACTCAAAACGATTCATAAGTTGCCATAGGCATCAAACTGCAGCAATCCTGAACAGGGCAGAGAAACGAAACCAAACAGCATCATACGCTGCATCAAAGCCCTCGGCTCAAAAGCATACCAAAACAAGGCAAGAGAGCAGGTCAGTTCACATCAGTTCCAAACCATATAGCTGAGTTCATGGAAAGTCAAGTCCAAACAGGAAAAGAGAATTGAAATACAAGCCAAAACTGCCTCAAATTGCAAACAGAACACCAGATGCAAACTGAACTGCATCAAAACAATGCATCAGAAGGCAGATTTATGCGCAAGAAGCCATAAGAAAATATCTCATAGGTCTGTCATAACATAAATGCCCAACAAGATCCAAAGGAAAGTTAACAGCAGATAATACAAAGAAAGCCAGAAGAATAAAGTATCCAAACAAAGCTGTATCAAGCTGCAAAGCTGTACCAAAAGGTTGTCAGTTAGGGGCAAGCTTCACGGATAGCAAGTCACAAAAATGGACACCAAGTTGCAGCACAGAATGGGGCTCAGTCATGAGCATCATTTCCCCAACAAACAAGTCACCGAAACAAGTTATCAAACCATACTCAGTTCATGAAACAAACAAGTGCACAAACACATGGCTCGAATCATCATCGCCCAAACTCACTATCGCGTAAATGTATCGAGGCAACATTAAGCGACATTTGAATTCATAGTTGGATACAATTGCCCAGAATATCAGCTTTGAAACGCAAGAGTCAAATATCATCAGCAGTTAAAACAACTCAAAGGGAATAAGTGATAAACCACAAGCGAAGATCATCAGAAGCAACCGCGACATCGTCGAAGAAACATCCCTCGAAGGCTCAGAACGGTGTCATCATTGTCGTATACCTTTCCCGGCAATTTTGATTCGACCGAAGTCGTAGCATCAACCCTCTCTGAAAGAAGAAGAGGAAAAGCTAACTGCACCGGAAAATCAAAAACAAATCGAAAAACGCATCAGTATAGTCCAGATTGAAATCAAACAAAACAAACGAGTTAATTCAGATATCGAACAGATCAAGTGAATTCAAAGGCAACCCAATCTACATCAGAAAATGATCAAATCAAATCGAATCTGGAAAGGGAAAGTTTCGAGTCAGATCCAAATGCATCAGGAAACATCTCCATTGGAACCAATCTGAATCTATCTGAATCAATCTAAATCCATTGGAACCAATCTGAATCAATCTGAATCAATCTGAATCCATTGGAACCAATCTGAATCAATCTGAATCAATCTGAATCAATCAAACAAATCAGTCAAAAAACGAATCAGCTCGAAATCAAGTGAATCAGTATAGATCAGTCAAACAAATTAATGTCAGATGAAACCATGATCGCGTCAAAACCCCAATCAGGTTCTAAAAGAGGAAACAGAGTATCAGATTCATATGATTCAATCTCACCAAAATCCCAATCAAGTTCTAAAAGAGGGAACATGGTCCAATCAGTATCTGAGAAAATCACAACAAAATCAAATAATATCAACACAAAATCAAATCGCATGAAAGTGAAAATAGCACAAATCCTCACGGATTAAAGGCCCAGAAGTTAGTTATAAAAAGGAAGGTACAACCTGATGAAGAAGGGGGGGTAGCTGTGAGAGAGAGAGAGGATCGCAGAAACCCTAGCGAGATCGCGAAAGCCCTAACAAACGAAACCCCAACGGCCGAGACTCAGAGACGAAGCCTCATCATCGTCGCCGTTCGTCGCCGTACGAACATCACAAAACCACGAGCGAAGCACCGAACGAAGGAAGATCACCTTCGCCGTTTAAACGGCGAGCAATCAAACCATCCAGCCTCAGAGAAAAACCTCATCACCGGCCGTTTCACCATAAAAGTGAGCCAGGATTGCTTATCATTACTATTTTCATGTGTTTTTTCAGGATCGCGAAAGAGAACGGAGAAGAAGATGCATGGTGATCGCGAGAGAGATGAGGGAAGAAGAAGAAGTGAAACGGCGCCTCAAGGGCATTAGGGTTCTGAGAACCCTAATTGCTTTCCAAGTTAATCCAACCGGGTTGGGTCCGGGGTGATGACCGGCCCAACCCCTTATGTTTTTTTATTATTTTATTTATTTTGTTTTTTTAAAATTATGTTTTTTATTTGTTCTAAAGTGTTTTAAAAACTTTTTTTGGGAAGATATTATACATAAATAAAAATCTTTTATAATATAATAAAAAACCTTTTTTAAAAAATAAAAATTAAAACTTTTTTTTATAAAATTAAAACTTTTGTAAATATAAAAATGAAAATTTTTTTTAAAATAAGGAAAACTTTTTTAAAAAATATAAAAATAAAACCTTTTTTTAAAATTCTTTTGTAAGCTAACATTAAATCATTAAATATTAAATAAAACAATAATAGATCTCGAGTTTGCATCTCGTTTTCTTCATTGTCTCGTAATTCATCTGATAGCCGTTTGACTCTGCCTACTAACGGGTGTTCATTTTTTGCAGTTCATACTTATTACTATTGTGTTGAGTTTTCATTTAAGTTTCCTCTATATTTGTATCTGTTTCTCAATTGTAACCTCGCGAACCTAATAATCGCGTTTACTTTTCGCATTTAAATTTCTGCTGATGTATGATTTAAATTTCTGCTGATGTATGATTTAATTTTCTCACACTGTCATTGCTATTATTCTGTCACATTGCACGCACATCCGAAGGTTAGGTCTAACCGTTTGGCCGCCGCGCCAATAATCCTCAACTTCAAACCCTTACACCTTTTCAACCCTAATTTTTCACAAATGCCTCGCCGCAGGCAAAGTTACCATTTTACCCCTAGCATTAGGTCAAAGAGCCGCCGCGCTCATTTTAGGGTTTCCCGCCGCGGAATCCCTAACCTAATTTAACCCTAATTACAACTTAACAATTCAACGTAGAGATTTGGAGTTTCTACACTCCATGTAAGCGTGTCCCTAAGATACGTTTATTCCCCATTGAAACCTTGGCCACAGTCAAGACATTTCTAACCTCCCTTTTGAGGGGAACTACGATTACTCTGATTCCACTCCCGTAAGGATACGTAGGCACAAGATGCGACGTCTTGCCGAGTAAACTTAGAATTAACCCCTTAGGTCTCTTTTCTCACTTTTAATCCTTTGTACATATACCTTAAGCAAATAAATAAAGCAAATAGTAAAGATTTGAACAAAAGGTTCCTGTAGAGTACTACAGAAGTTTAGGGTGCTAATACCTTCCCTAAATTTAACCAACCCCCGAACCCTAGATCTTTCCCCGCATTGTGTTTACGATGCAAAATAGGTTTTCCCTTTTTGACCTTTTCCTTCGGATAAATCAAAGAGCGGTTGTGAATTGAATTGCGATTCAAACTCATTGATAGTTTGTGATCCTATTTCCACCGCAACACCCACGGTCGCTCGCTCAAGATGATTTTTGAGATCCCCAACAAAGTCTTCAGTTTATGACGATTCTTGAATTCCTCAGCAGAGCCGTTTGCTCAAGATGATTCTTAAGACCTCTGCACAGTTTCCCGAGTTGGTTGCTTAGGATGATTCTTGAGCTCCCCAGTAGCGTCCCCCAGCAAGGTTTGCCCAGGAAGATTCCAGGAATGCCTAGCAGAATAAAGTCTCCAGAATGGTTATCGGTTCAGGATGATTCTTGAAGGTGCCTGACGGAGCCGGTTGTTCAAGATGATTCTTGAAGTCCTTAGCAGCGTGATATGTCTGCTCCAACAGTGATGCCTAATCTGAAGATTGACTTCGTAAACGCCTGAAGGCGGTATCAGAAGGTTCCTGTGAATTCAGATTTCCTTGTTGATGAATCAACGTGTGGCTGAAGGCAAGGTTCAATTTTGTATTCAAGATGATCCGTGTTGGTCTGAAGACCAAGTCAGTTGTCCTGAGGAGATGATTGGTTGCGATCAAGTGGATAGTTTTTCTTCTGACTAAAGTCGAAGATGTTTCTCCAGCTGAAGCGGAGTTTTGCCTGAAGGCAAAGTGTTTGAATCCCTGTAGAGTCATGAATGGCTCTGGATACCATTTCTCTGACTGAAGTCACAGATTTCCCAAGCTGAAGCAAAGGTGTCTAAGGGCAAGGTTATCCCTAAGGTCATGAATGACCGATGATTCATTTTTCGGACTGAAGGCCGAAGTATATCCCTGACTGAAGTCTCGGATGCTCTATAGCAGAGGCGGAGTTGCCTGAAGGCAGATCCATGTATCCTTGAAGGCCAAGGACCATTTCTTCAGACTGAAGTCGAAGATACCTCCTGCAGAGTTGCCGACGGGCAAAGTTTACATCCTTGAAGGCCGAGGATGTTTATCTTCAGAAATACTTGAAGATCTTTTCTAGCTGAAGCTGGAATCGCCGACGGGCAAGGTTTATATCCTTGAAGGCCAAGGATGTCTATCTTCAGAAGAACTTGAAGATTCTCCAGCGGATCTGGAGTGGCCAGGGGCCAGGGTTTCATCTATCTTCAGAAGAACTTGAAGATTCTCCAGCGGATCTGGAGTGGCCAGGGGCCAGGGTTTCATCTATCTTCAGAAGAACTTGAAGATTCTCCAGCGGATCTGGAGTGGCCAGGGGCCAGGGTTCCATCTATCTTCAGAAATACTTGAAGATTTTTTTCTAGCTGAAGCTGGAAATGGCCAGGGGCCAGGGTTTCATATATCTGTAGTGTTGAAGTTCTACGGTGGGCAGTGTGCAGTAGTATTCCGATGTTCGTTATGGTTCTGAGGGTGAACCCCAGATCAGAGTGTGCTCGGTTAAGTCTCTCATTCCCAGCGGAGTAGTTTCAAATACGCAAGTGTACCTTTTGTTCCATTTGCCAGGGGTGAACCCCAGGTCAGAGTTGTTCAGGGTTATATTTTCTCCAGCGGCGAGGTTGGATGGTTGTTCAACGGCGAGGTTGAACGTTTGGATATGACGGCGAGGTCAGATCATCATTTCTCCAGCGACGAGGTTGGATGGTTGTTCGACGGAGAGGTTGAACGTTTGGATTTGACGGCGAGGTCAGATCATCATTTGTCCGGCGGCGAGGTTGGATGGTTGTTCGACGGCGAGGTTGAACGTTTGGATTTGACGGCGAGGTCAGATCAGGTTTGTTCGACGGCGAGGTTGAATGTTTGTTTGACGGCGAGGTCAGACTCTTTAAATCCCCAGCAGAGATGATGTTTCCGACGGCTATGTCGAGTGTCTCTAAGAGGATGTTTGTTTCCAACGGCGATGTCAGATTCAGTTTCCAGCGGCGATGTTGGGCATGTCAAGGTGATCCAGTCTTCTGACGGCGATGTTAGGTGATGCAGATCCTGTGTTTCTCCAGCGGCGATGCGGGGTATTTTGTCAAATTTAGTTCTCCAGCGGCGATGTTGGGTATATCAGATAGGTTTAGTCTTCCAGCGGCGATGTTGGGTGTTGTGGTTGTCTGAAGGCAATGTCAGAAGAAGTTAACGAGGATAACTGACGGCGATGTCAGATTCAGCTCTCCAGCGACGATGCGGGGTATTTTGATTAACGTAGTTCTCCAGCGGCGGTGCGGGGTATTTTGATGATCCGACGACGATGTCAGATCAGTATTTCTCCAGATAGTTGCCGTGCAGCTATTATTCCAGTGTTCGACAAGTTGAGCAGTTGGCAAATTTTCGGGTTTACCGGTATTCAACCGTCTCGCACCTTGATTGGCTGAGAGTCGTTCGCTTCTCACCCAGTCAGGTCCAAGCCGCTTGAATAGGGGCAGCTGTTGCACCCCAAAATTTGACCAACCGGGTCTCGTAGCTGGCTCGATGTTTCGACACATAATCGCATTCGCATCTGCATATTGCATACAGTGCATTTTTTCATTTTTGTTTTGATTTTATTGGGATCACAGCTCTCGTCTCGTGTTTCAGGTGTTTTTTATCAGTTTAAATAGGTAGAATCGTATTTTTGGGATATTTCGGTGCCCGTTTATTTTTACCGGCTATTTTGGTGCGCTCTCGCGGTGTTATGTGTCGTTCGGTGCTTATTTTGTTCCTCTGGGAATTATTGTGATTTTTCTGGATTTTATTGGCATTTTTTAGGGTTTAAATAGCTTTTAAATCATTTTTAGGATTTAATAGAATTTTTAATAGTTTTAATTCTTTTTTTAATATGGAGTTTCTTAAGTAGATATTATTAGAGTTTAGAACTTTAATCATTTTAATGTTTGATTAGAGTGTTATCATCTGTTTTTCGGTTTAATCCCTTGTCCTAATCATTTTCATTTCATTAGTCATTAGCCTTAATTCCAATTAGTCCAATCAGTCTCCTTAATTAGCATTTAATCACGTTTTAGTCAGTAGTTAATTCAGATAGTCCATTAATTAGCCTTTTCAATTCAGTTTTTTGTTGTTAATCCATTTCGTTGGGCCTCATTCTCAATCAACAAGCCCAGTTCACTGCAAAGTCCAAATCAGTTCAATGCAAGGTCCAGAAGGGTCCACGTTTGTCCAGCAGCTTCTGGAAGATTCTAGAACAGTCCAGAAAGTCTCAGTGGTATAAAGTCTCAGCACACGTGTAAAGCGAAGGGAGGCCCCACGTTTGCACGTGCCATCACGCCACATCGCAAATTCAGTTCTCTCTCTCCGTGCCACGCCCACGCCACGTGGCGCGCATGCACTCCCTTCCTCCACCAGCCACACCACGCGTCCCTCCACCATTCTTCACCGGCAAACCACATCGGCCGGCCTGCATGGCCGGCGGCCACCGTGAACCCCACCGGAGAACGCCCAAAAACCCAGATTCCAATCATCATTCATCTTCCTCCTTTCATCCAACCTCTGATCCACTTCCGGCCACCATCGATCTCACCAGAAACACCCAAAGCCCAGAATACCGATCGGTCTTCATCTTCTTCCCCTGACCTTCATCATCTTCAACCCAGAAAAAACTCAGAAACCTCCATCTTCACCTCCTTCGTCCATCTTCTCCGTTCAACAAACATCAATCTTCACCAAAATCCCCAGATTCCTTCATCTCCTCCGGTCAATAATTTTCTAGAAAATCTCAAAACAAACTCCATTGCATTCATCTTATTTCCAGAAGAACAACACCTGAATCCATAAACCCTCGTCTATTCTTCTCCATCAAGATCCAACAACACGACCTTCATCCGTCCTCCTTCAACTTTCCAGATTACCACACCGATCCTCAACAAGAACATGCAAGAATTTCAGCGAACAATCTCCAAGATCCAAGAATTCCATCATCAGAAAATCAGAGAACAGGAAGAGCGTCTTCGTCGTCTCTACGAATCAACCTGAAGTTCGCCACCGAGAAGCTTCCAGATCTCCATCGCTAATCAAGAAGATGAGTTCATATCTCCAGATATGGCATTTCGTCCTTCATCTGACGTGAGCGATGTACGTATTTCCGTCTTCATCGAGATGCTTCGTCAACGAGCTTCAACCATCCGTCAAGATCTCCTTCAAACGCGAACGAGAATCCATGATGAGTTTCCAGATCTTCGCCTCCATCTGTTTTCATTACATTTTCTTTTATTTGGTTGAGGATTAAAGCTAGGTGAGTTTGGTGGTGGATCATTTGGGGAGTGAGGTGGTTCTAGGGAAGTTGAGAGGCGGAAAAAACGGGATGGAGGTTGATGACGGCGGTGAGGGAGAAAGGGAAAAGAATTAGGATTTTTCTCAGAGAAAGGAGGAGGAGGTTGGTGATGGGATTGGGCCTTGGGCCATCAGTTTGTTATGGTCCGTACACCCCAATTTTCCTTTCGCACCCCCCGTCTCTGCTTACGGATGGATTGGGCCGAGCCCAACGAGACCACTTGGCGTATACCCCCGTTTCGCATCCATACCCCCTTCCCCTTTCAGCCTTCTTTTGTGCTTTTTTTGGCAGGATATGGGTTGGGCCCAGTTGCTTTTCTGTTTTTTTTTAGCAATACCCCCTGTAACTGCAATGTACCCCCTCCCTCTATTTTATTTCTTTTCTATTTTTTATGTTTGTTGCTAGTATAAAAAATGTAATATGAAAGAAATATAAAAAAAATAAAGAGAATATATTGGAAAAAAATAGAAAAACATATTGAAAAAAAGAAAGAAGAAGAAAGAGAAAAAATATTAGAAAAGAAAGAGAAAAATATAGAGAAAAAATATTGTGAAAAAATACATAGAAAAATATAGAAAAATATGGAAAAATATGTTGAAAAGAAAAGAGGAAAAAAGAGAAAAAATATTAGTATAGACTTAATATTTTTTAGAGTGCATTTTCTTTTAGGATATATTTTCATAGAGATTATTTTACAATTTTAGAGATAGAATTAGACGTCCACTTGTTAGGGGACTTTTCCATTCGATTTTTCAGCATAGGATAGTATAGTATTTCCTAGGAGATTTATTTTCAGTATTCACTCATTGTAATCATTTTTTCAGAATGTTAATAAAACGAGATTTGAGTTGTGGTCCCGATAGTAGCCGAACTACAGCCGCTCTGATTTCTCGTACCAGACGAGAATATATAGGCATAGGATGCGATATCCTAGCGAGCACACTAACGACTGACTCCCTGTTCTCTCGCTGCTGTGCGATCGAGACTTTCCCGCTGACGATTAATTGTTACCCTTTTTTCTCTCTTGCCCCAGGTGCATTTGAGACCAAGCCATAGTATTGCCCATAGGTTCCCGACCCTGTGAAGCCAGTTGTTTTTCTCACTGCTGTGTGAGAATGTTTTGTTTAGCCGTAGTTAGCCTGAACTACATAAAGCTCTGATCTTCCATGCAATATGGAAGTACGTAGGCACAAGACGCGAGGTCTTGGCGAGCCAATTTTCCCTGTAGTCCCGAACTACGTTGACTCTGACTTTCTCTCTTGAGAATACGTAGGCATAGAGCGCGACGCTCTATCGAGTCAATTCCCTTCCGTTTAGATTTAGCAGCCGTAGATAGATTGTTTTGCATCCTTTAGACAACCCAAGCAAGCGTGGATCCCGTCGAGTACGACGGACGTGAGGGGTGCTAATACCTTCCCCTTGCGTAACCGACTCCCGAACCCAGGTTTTGGTTGCGATGACCATACCTTTCCCCATTTTTTGCGAGGTTTACTTCGAGCGTTTCCTTTCCCGTTCTGAGGGATAAATAACGCACGGTGGCGACTCTTCTGTCAGCCGGCGCCGATTTTCGCAGTAGCGACAACTGGCGACTCTGCTGGGGACTGCGATGGTTCCCTATGTGAGTCTGCTGGGGATCCAACGTCCCTGGCTGCTAAGGATTGCGATAGTCCTTATGCATGTGGGATCCAACGTCCCCTAAGAGAGAGTCAATCCTAGCGCTCGTTTGGTTGTCTATTTGGGGCTTATTTACCGATATTATCTGTTGCTGTTGGGGTGTTACGGGTGTTCTATGATTGAGAGAGAAGCCGGACCTGGGCTTGAGCATGCACCTAGATATAGTTGCGGAGAAGTAGTAGACGAACCTGTCTACTGAGCAGGCACAGTTCCCTACGAAAATCTGCGCTCAGACGAGGTTCTCGCAGAGGTGCTCCTTTCCGGTCCTGAGGATCTGAGGGGAGTCCAGACGTGAGGATTGTCGACTCTGGGAACCGATCATTTGGAAGTTAGCTAAGTGAGGCCTCTTCAGGACTCGGTGATGCCACTCCTTCTGGGAATCGTATCGTCAGTTCTGAAAGTCTGTGACGCTGACGACCGCATAGGATGCCGTACCTTGTCAGATATAGGTCCATACTTGTGAGTGGGGGTTTTTTTTTTGTGCAGGAAACTTGACTTCCAACCTACCCGTTATTCTGGTCTTCTCTTCAGAGCAACCGTACTCCGTCAGCAGTGCATCAGTATTTAGATTGTGTGGGGGCTGTGATCCCGTGTTTGTTGCATTGCATTGCATTTGCATAGGCATCTTCGCATCATGTTGCATACCATTCGCCAGTTAGTCAGAGCTCTTATCCAGCCGTTATTTTGATTCTGAAGGTGAGTGTTGAAGACGACCAAGGGGTGGAAGCAGATTTGATCAGAGTCAAGCAGTGAAGTCAGCTGACAGTTGTTGGTAGCGATGTCAGAGAGCAGCTTCCAGTTTGTTGATACCTTGTCAGGTTTCACCGTGACGTCCAATCCTCTGTATGGATCTCCGCACGACGAAGACTTTCTGCAAGTGAACAACCTTACTGCAGCTCAGCTTGTGCAGCCATCTGTTGAAGACCAAGGTCTACGTGAGCAGTTTGTTGCCCGAGGTGAACGTTCTCCTTCTGTTGATGTCTCAGACTACCAGGGTTTTGCCTTCCCTGTGCCAAAGCCCCGAAGAGAGGTCCCAACAGCAAAGAATGAAGACCCATTAGCTCCCGTGTATGCCGAAAGGTTTCGTGCATTAGATGAGAGATTCAAAGCCTTGAAAGGTAAAGACGCTGTTACTCCTAGTGCTGCAGATATATGTCTGGTTCCTGGCCTAGTGTTACCTCCGAAGTTCAGAATGCCGAGGTTTGAAAGGTACAAAGGAGATAGTTGCCCGAAGCAACATTTGGTGATGTTCTGCCGAAGAATGACTTCATTTGTGTACAACGACAAGCTGATGATTCATTGCTTTCAAGATAGTCTGACTAGGGCACCTCTGAGTTGGTATATGCAGTTAGAGCGTGATCAGATCCGATCATGGATGGACTTAGCCAATGCCTTTCTGAAGCAGTACGACTATAATCTTGACGAGGCTCCTACTCGCGTGCAACTGCAAGAATTGTCTCAAGGGAATAATGAATCTTTCAGAAAGTATGTTCAGAGATGGAGAGAATTTGCTGGTAGGGTGCAACCACCGCTCCTAGACCAAGAGCTGAAAGGCATGTTCGTAAACTCCTTGCAGAGCCCGTACTTCGAAAGAATGTTTGAAACCGCACCAAATTTCTCTGAGTTGGTAAGGACGGGAGAGCGCATCGAGTATGGTGTAAAGACTGGAAGAATCCCGAATGTTTCAAGAGGTCCGGCTAGTGAAACTGAATCTCTCTATAGCTCTCAATCTGAAGGTGAAGCTATGATCAATGCGGTCCTGACAGATGTTGGATATCCTCAAGTCGAATCGGTGAAATCTGTTGGTTCTCCGTCTTCTCAGCGGTCAGCATCTTCTGTGTCTCGTTATTCTAGACAGACAACTGTGCCTGGGGCACCCCATTGGGAACCTTATGTCGCTCCTCTTGCAAGTCCACGAGCCCGTGGCCGATGTTATCAGAATCAGCGTCAGAACCAGAACCGACCTCGTAGCAACTTGGAACGAAGGAACGCTCCTTTCCATCCAGTACCTGTGCCGTATAGCCAGATTCTTCCGCGTTTGATTCAGAATTCTTAGGTGGAACCAAAAGCTCTCAAGCCCGTGCCAGAGCCTTACCCTCCAGGGTACAATCCCCACGCTCAGTGTGGTTATCATGGTGGATCTCCAGGGCATTCAACTGAAGATTGCAAAGCTTTCCAGGCGAAAGTGCAGCAGTTAATCGACAAAGGGTGCATTTCCTTTCCAGATGGAGTTTTGGTTGTGCATGACAACCCCTCAGCTGTCTGAGCTCGTAGATTCAGAAGGGTTATTTCCAAAAGCCGGTGGTCCAGACAGGCAGACGTCCTCAACATTGGCAGTCCTCGGACCTTTATATCATTTGCATTTGTAGTTTCTTTTCTGTTAGTTACTACTTGCTTTTAAACATTGTATGTTTCGAATGGTGATAATAATAAAGTGACTATGCATTTTTCTGAATTAATCATGTCGCTGTCGCTCATTTACTTGCATTGCACTGACACTTGCATTTTATTCACTCCACTTTATCCCTGTGACTAGCAAAGATTAGAGGGAGGATGATGAAAATAAATACTCATAACAAATGATCGTAGGCTTTCAGATAAGACCGTACCGATGACGTACAAGGCATTGCTTCAAATCCCTAAACACCGGAGAGATAAGGAAGAGAATCCCTTGTTAACCACTTCGAGCCAGGAAGTAGGAGTTTTTCGGACTTTTAAACCCTCACATCTTAACCCTGGGCAGGGTAGTTGTCAGTTAACTTGATCGAGCGTTCAAGTCTTATAGAGGAGTGTTGTCCTTCGAGGACCAATCAGTTTACACCTTTCAAGAGGTCAAAACTCACCAATCAGGAGTGAGACAGTTACAATCCTTTCGGAGCAATCAAGACAACCAGTGTCACACGACTTTGTTCCAAAAGAAAGAAAAAAAGCCCGCTAAGTAAAAAGAAAGAAAAACTGAGAAAGCTAATACTTAGGCAAAAATCAGGGCATCCCGCTGGACTTCAAAAGAAGACGAAAAATCGAAAAGAACTCAAAAGGAGTCAGTCCAGGCAAAAATTAGGGAATCAAAAGAACGAAAAAGAGGGATTAAAAAGAAAATTTTCCCCAGCAAGTCACAAAGTCGTGTACACAGACACTGAAAGCGAAGAAAGAGTAACTATCACTCCGAAAACCCTGTGAATTCCCTAATTGTGGTTCTTACCATTCAACATACCTCTCGAAGAGGCGAGCGCTTGTGCCAGGTTAACTGAACCTTAGGATCGGAGGTCATCACGTAGACAGGGTGGGTACAAATCAAAATTTGAGCCAAATATCCTTTGTTTCACGAACCGTGAACCCGACCACGATACAACCCTTAAAAGACCTAATTGAGGTAGGGTTAGTCTGAAGCGCATTACGATAAGGTTGAGTAACCTGACTCCTTCTTGACTTGCTAGTCACATCTTTGTTGTATTTTCACTGACCACGTAAGCACTACGTTTGAACTTTGGTTCATTCGTCACTCAATCATGCATGTAAATGAGTGACAGCTCAAATTTTTTCAAAATCTGCATAACCACTGCATTAAGATTACCATTCGTAGACAGACAATTTTAATTGCAGGTTAGTAGTTGGCATGAAAGAAATTCCAGCAGGAATAATCAAGCAGGACTGAGTAATTCAGCAGTCTGAACCAGAATGGCGTATGTTGTGAAACCCTATGAATCAGGGGCATTACCTTCCAGTAAGTTCGGAATCAGTTAGTCTGAGGACAAGTCCCGAAGCTTCAGTTGATCAGAGGTAGTTTGTTTGAGAAACAGTTGATCAGAATGAGTCTTCTAGAGAGCCAATCAGGGGCAGCTATGCAGAGCGTTGAAATTTGAAAGCAGAGACTTCCAGTGGATAATCAGATCGAGTTAAGTCGCTAGAACGCTCATTCAGGGGCAAGTCATCGCAGAGAATGTTGAAATCAACTGGGTTGTTAGGTGTTTAATTGGAGATTGAATTCTTTTGTCGTGCAGATACCGGGGCAAGTAATCTCGAGGTCGTCTCGTAGCAAGCTGTTCAGAGCAAGTACTCCCAAGAGTTAGATTGGGGCAAGTTGAATTAGACTGGGGCAAGTGGTGCAAGCAAGTTTGTTTATCCCCAGCCGGAGTGGAGTATCGGGGAATCATGTCAATACCCTTATCGAAAAACCTGAACCTTTCAAATAAAAAAGGCCTTGCTGTCGTTGGATCATTATCCTGCAGTTTAAACCTGTTGCGTGTCAGTAACCAGTCGTTTCCAAAGTCCAGTTCTCGCCTGGCAAACCGGTAACCAGCTCTCGTCTGGCCCACCCTTCTGTAAGCATCAGTTCCCGTCTGGTGCAGTTTATTGTAACCAGTTCTCGTCTGGTCACCGTTTCTTCAAGTGTTGTATCAGTTCTCGTCTGGTACATGTCATCGCGTAATCAGTTCTCGTCTGATCATTGTGTGTTTTAACCTATGTGTTATACCAGTTCTCATCTGGTGTACGTCAGCTTTCAGCCAGTTCTCGCCTGGTTGTCT
This sequence comes from Lathyrus sativus, assembly GCA_963859935.3. Taxonomy (NCBI): domain Eukaryota; kingdom Viridiplantae; phylum Streptophyta; class Magnoliopsida; order Fabales; family Fabaceae; genus Lathyrus; species Lathyrus sativus. The sequence goes on from OZ012741.1 coordinate 547,906,622, forward strand.
ATACCTCAGTCTGTTATCCAGTCAGCCCGTCGGATGTCCAAACCAAATCAATTCCCGTCTGATATCCAGAACCCGTAAGTCAGTTCTCGCTATCGGCTCTCGTTTGGTAGTCCACTCTGAATGCTAGTTCTCGTCTAGTATTTCTTATATCTCCCACTGTGTACATAATCCGTGTTTACCCTAAACCAGAAAAAAAAAACCTAAAGGTATCTGACACAGTAATCCCCAATGACTCGCATGTTGTCATGTTCCCCGATACGAAGCTCGACGGATGCCAGCGCTCCGAGCAATGTTTGAATTCCTTGTGGATGTTGTTAAATCAGAATTGCCACTCTTCAGCAGATGAAAGTTGCTTATTATCCCCGGAAGAGTCGAGATCGTATTTTACCCCATATCAGAGTAGGATCAGAAGGATCCTCAGCAGATTAAGATCGACATCCTTGATAGTAGGGGCATTTCCAGCAGTGTGCCGCACGCAATCAACCTCAGTTTAGGTCAATCCCCGCAAAGTACAATCAGTTGTCAATGGTTTGAAGGAAGCATCCCCAAGCAGAGTTGTTTTCTTTCCCCAGTAAAGTCACCAAAGCAGGATTCTTTCCCCAGCATCGGGTCACAAGTGCAGGTTTCGCAGGAAGCTCTTCTCATGCCGAAGTATGCAGTAACTGATGGTGCCAGACTGAGGTCTCCAGCGGAATTGAGATTCCCCACCAGAGTCATGCTCTCTCCTGAAGTTGGATGATTCCCTGTTCCCTAGCAGAGCGTGGGGCAGCTGATGCTGTATTTCCCCAGAGTCGCACCCTCTCCAGCGAAGCAGAATGACTTCTCCTTCCTCGGCCGAGTTTGCAGATATCCAAGAGGGCCGAGTCCTTGGAAGTGGATCAGATCATGATTGGTTCTTCCCCAGTGGAGTGTTGAGCAGCTGAAGTTGTTTCCCCACAGAATGGTTATCCCCAGAAGAGTATCCGAGACGGCCGCATAGTTTATTCTCGCGATGGATATCAGCGGGTCCAAGTTCTCGTAAAAGCTCCGTCCCTCTGCAGCAGATCAACTGAAGTTGTTTGCCCTGCAGCAGTCAACCAGAAGGTCGTTTCCCCAGACAGAGCCTGACTGATATTGGCGTGTCCACGTTCTCCTCAGCAGGATGATTCCTTCATCTGAGTAGTTCTTTCACCTTGACAGGAGAATCTCCCCTCGGCATTTATTTTGCTGACGGGATTGCATAGCATTGTGCATGATTGCATAACATTGTACATGATTGCATGGCATTTAGCATAAACGCATAGCATTCCCACCGTGTGGGGCATAGCCAAGAAGCATATGCATCATAAGCATGACCTAGGTCATTGTCATTCTTGTTTTACAGGTGTTCCACCAAGAGACCAGTTGCTCAGGACGATTCCTGATATTCTCTCCAGCGAGGTCGCTTTATTAAGAATGAATTTTAAGACCCCGGTGTAATGCCCACTGTAATACCCCAAATTTTACCCTTATATTTAGTCAGTCATTTCGCATATCATCTCATATGTACATTTGCTAACCACTAACAAGTTATGGAGGTTTTTGTTTTGCAGATTTGGTTCCAGGGGTATTTTGGTCATTTTACGCAAATTCTGCTAATTCTCTGAAGACAGGCTATTATTAAGTTCTGAGGCGTTTGATACACTATTTTTGAGGCATTTACCTATCACCAGGTCTAATTATATCAAGGTGCCAATTTGATGTGGTCGGTATTAAAATTTGTCAAGCACAACTGGATTAAGATCCATTCCATCGCTCATGGTTTATTTCCAAAGCGCTTCCGTTTCTGTTATTAAGACACATTCGTAATTGGGTATTGTTGGTTTGTGGCTCTTGGCGTTTGGTCAGTGGAATTTGATTACGAGTAGTGTTGTTGTTGATGCTGAAACTGTTGTGATTATGGTGCACATCCGTGTTGGGTTATGAAATGGTTGGTTAGCATTTAAATTGGATTTTAATCCGATGATGAGACAAGTGCACAAATAAGAATATCATTTGGGAGTGTTTATGTTTTATGACTATGTTAATGAATTTAAATACTTATGGATTTATTCACAAATGTTTATAATTTTTTTAACTAAGAATAAAATATAAATGAATTCAAATTTTGGGAATTTTATTTCATAAAAAAATCTCATCATACAAGAAATGAAGATTACTTCACATTTCAGAGATAATGTTACAAGGAATTACATTGATCCTAAAAGTTCTAGATCCTAAGTCCTAAAAATGCTAAGTGTCTTCATGTTGGCCTTGAGCTTCTCCACGAGTCCTCGACTAACCTGCACGTCAAAATAGAACAAGCAATATAGAAAAATGTTAGAAGTTGTTTTTTGACACTCTCAGAACAATGTCATCATCGAGTGCCGGGAGTGGCACAACCGAAGCTGCGTCCTACCCCCGTTACCGATCCGCGCCGTGGGCGTCAGATCAGGTAACACCTGTTCTTATCGGTACGGGACATCCGAGAGATAGAAGTAATAAAAGAAGCGGGACTGATTCGTTTTGCCGCGATTGGATTTCCGAACTGATACGAGAATAAGGCAACATAGACAAAATTGAACTCAGACCCGGATGCCGGCAGGTCTGAGTCACTTTGGTTCCGAAGCTTCCACACCTGAAAATCCACAAACACATCAATATCAGGTTCAGCATTCAAAACTCAAAACGATTCATAAGTTGCCATAGGCATCAAACTGCAGCAATCCTGAACAGGGCAGAGAAACGAAACCAAACAGCATCATACGCTGCATCAAAGCCCTCGGCTCAAAAGCATACCAAAACAAGGCAAGAGAGCAGGTCAGTTCACATCAGTTCCAAACCATATAGCTGAGTTCATGGAAAGTCAAGTCCAAACAGGAAAAGAGAATTGAAATACAAGCCAAAACTGCCTCAAATTGCAAACAGAACACCAGATGCAAACTGAACTGCATCAAAACAATGCATCAGAAGGCAGATTTATGCGCAAGAAGCCATAAGAAAATATCTCATAGGTCTGTCATAACAGAAATGCCCAACAAGATCCAAAGGAAAGTTAACAACAGATAATACAAAGAAAGCCAGAAGAATAAAGTATCCAAACAAAGTTGTATCAAGCTGCAAAGCTGTACCAAAAGGTTGTCAGTTAGGGGCAAGCTTCACGGATAGCAAGTCACAAAAATGGACACCAAGTTGCAACACAGAATGGGGCTCAGTCATGAGCATCATTGCCCCAACAAACAAGTCACCGAAACAAGTTATCAAACCATACTCAGTTCATGAAACAAACAAGTGCACAAACACATGGCTCGAATCATCATCGCCCAAACTCACTATCGCGTAAATGTATCGAGGCAACATTAAGCGACATTTGAATTCATAGTTGGATACAATTGCCCAGAATATCAGCTCTGAAACGCAAGAGTCAAATATCATCAGGAGTTAAAACAACTCAAAGGGAATAAGTGATAAACCACAAGCGAAGATCATCAGAAGCAACCGCGACATCGTCGAAGAAACATCCCTCGAAGGCTCAGAACGGTGTCATCATTGCCGTATACCTTTCCCGACAATTTTGATTCGACCGAAGTCGTAGCATCAACCCTCTCTGAAAGAAGAAGAGGAAAAGCTAACTGCACCGGAAAATCAAAAACAAATCGAAAAACGCATCAGTATAGTCCAGATTGAAATCAAACAAAACAAACGAGTTAATTCAGATATCGAACAGATCTAGTGAATTCAAAGGCAACCCAATCTACATCAGAAAATGATCAAATCAAATCGAATCTGGAAAGGGAAAGTTTCGAGTCAGATCCAAATGCATCAGGAAACATCTCCATTGGAACCAATCTGAATCTATCTGAATCAATCTGAATCCATTGGAACCAATCTGAATCAATCTGAATCCATTGGAACCAATCTGAATCAATCTGAATCAATCTGAATCAATCTGAATCAATCAAACAAATCAGTCAAAAAACGAATCAGTTCGAAATCAAGTGAATCAGTATAGATCAGTCAAACAAATTAATGTCAGATGAAACCATGATCGCGTCAAAACCCCAATCAGGTTCTAAAAGAGGAAACAGAGTATCAGATTCATATGATTCAATCTCACCAAAATCCCAATCAGGTTCTAAAAGAGGGAACATGGTCCAATCAGTATCTGAGAAAATCACAACAAAATCAAATAATATCAACACAAAATCAAATCGCATGAAAGTGAAAATAGCACAAATCCTCACGGATTAAAGGCCCAGAAGTTAGTTATAAAAAGGAAGGTACAACCTGATGAAGAAGGGGGGGTAGCCGTGAGAGAGAGAGAGGATCGCAGAAACCCTAGCGAGATCGCGAAAGCCCTAACAAACGAAACCCCAACGGCCGAGACTCAGAGACGAAGCCTCATCATCGTCGCCGTTTGTCGCCGTACGAACATCACAAAACCACGAGCGAAGCACCGAACGAAGGAAGATCACCTTCGCCGTTTAAACGGCGGGCAATCAAACCATCCAGCCTCAGAGAAAAACCTCATCACCGACCGTTTCACCATAAAAGTGAGCCAGGATTGCTTATCATTACTATTTTCATGTGTTTTTTCAGGATCGCGAAAGAGAACGGAGAAGAAGATGCATGGCGATCGCGAGAGAGATGAGGGAAGAAGAAGAAGTGAAACGACGCCTCAAGGGCATTAGGGTTCTGAGAACCCTAATTGCTTTCCAAGTTAATCCAACCGGGTTGGGTCCGGGGTGATGACCGGCCCAACCCCTTATGTTTTTTTATTATTTTATTTATTTTGTTTTTTTAAAATTATGTTTTTTATTTGTTCTAAAGTGTTTTAAAAACTTTTTTTGGGAAGATATTATACATAAATAAAAATCTTTTATAATATAATAAAAAACCTTTTTTAAAAAATAAAAATTAAAACTTTTTTTTATAAAATTAAAACTTTTGTAAATATAAAAATGAAATTTTTTTTTAAAATAAGGAAAACTTTTTTAAAAAATATAAAAATAAAACCTTTTCTTAAAATTCTTTTGTAAGCTAACATTAAATCATTAAATATTAAATAAAACAATAATAGATCTCGAGTTTGCATCTCGTTTTCTTCATTGTCTCGTAATTCATCTGATAGCCGTTTGACTCTGCCTACTAACGGGTGTTCATTTTTTGCAGTTCATACTTATTACTATTGTGTTGAGTTTTCATTTAAGTTTCCTCTATATTTGTATCTGTTTCTCAATTGTAACCTCGCGAACCTAATAATCGCGTTTACTTTTCGCATTTAAATTTCTGCTGATGTATGATTTAAATTTCTGCTGATGTATGATTTAATTTTCTCACACTGTCATTGCTATTATTCTGTCACATTGCACGCACATCCGAAGGTTAGGTCTAACCGTTTGGCCGCCGCGCCAATAATCCTCAACTTCAAACCCTTACACCTTTTCAACCCTAATTTTTCACAAATGCCTCGCCGCAGGCAAAATTACCATTTTACCCCTAGCATTAGGTCAAAGAGCCGCCGCGCTCATTTTAGGGTTTCCCGCCGCGGAATCCCTAACCTAATTTAACCCTAATTACAACTTAACAATTCAACGTAGAGATTTGGAGTTTCTACACTCCATGTAAGCGTGTCCCTAAGATACGTTTATTCCCCATTGAAACCTTGGCCACAGTCAAGACGTTTCTAACCTCCCTTTTGAGGGGAACTACGATTACTCTGATTCCACTCCCGTAAGGATACGTAGGCACAAGATGCGACGTCTTGCCGAGTAAACTTAGAATTAACCCCTTAGGTCTCTTTTCTCACTTTTAATCCTTTGTACATATACCTTAAGCAAATAAATAAAGCAAATAGTAAACATTTGAACAAAAGGTTCTTGTAGAGTACTACAGAAGTTTAGGGTGCTAATACCTTCCCTAAATTTAACCAACCCCCGAACCCTAGATCTTTCCCCGCATTGTGTTTACGATGCAAAATAGGTTTTCCCTTTTTGACCTTTTCCTTCGGATAAATCAAAGAGCGGTTGTGAATTGAATTACGATTCAAACTCATTGATAGTTTGTGATCCTATTTCCACCGCAACAGAAAATGGCGACTTCACTGGGGACCCTAAACTTTTGAGGGCTATCCCTAACTTGTTCATATTTATTACTACCTGTTTTACTATTCATTTGCATGTATATATTTGTGCTCTGATTTGGGGGATTGTTCCTTGTGCAGTGAGATAAGTCCTACGCCCGGACTAGTGACATTATTATAGGATGGGGATATATTCGATGAGGCTTATAGGGAGTGAATCCCGACCAAGCTGATTCGAGAATCTCCGCTCAGTTGAGACCTTTTCGAAAATGGTTCGGTTGAACGAGTAATCGCGAAAACTTTTTCCATGGTCGATTGGAGTCTGTGATATTGAGGACCGTAGTACCTTAACACCACCTTGGCCTTATTTAGGACGTAGTGCGGGAGCTATGTGGGAGTAATCCTACAACGGTTGCTACACGATACTACACTCAAAAGAGGTTCTCTTGAGAATATTATTAACCCCCGAGTCAATCGGAAGGTTGATAATATCCGAAAGATGGGCTGATGACTTTGGGCACTTTGTAGAACCTTGTTCGGCAGGTACAACTAACCTATAGTACACTCCTTGTGGGATGGGTAGACCTTGACTCCGCTCACGTCCCTTTAACCTAGGACTTTGTGTGTTTTTATGCATTGCATCTCATTGCATTGTATTTCATGGAGTTCAAATATCATTTATGGATATCGCGGGATACCATAAATAAAAAGAAATAAAATGAAAAAACAAGAAAAGATTTCTTTGGTACCCCACGACATTCGTAAATGTTTGAATTCCATGAACTCTTCATTTGCATTCACATTTTAGCATCATACTTTTGCATTGCATGTGTCTCCCGATTTCTCATACTCGGTTCTCTCACCCTCCAGTTTTGTCACCCTGAGTTCTCTGCATCAATACGACCCTTCAAAAGAATGGAAGATCAAAACCAAGAGATCAACCGTGTCAGCCATGAATTCGAAGATCTTCGAGGAAGTGTAGGGCAGATTTTGGAGATGTTACGAGCTCTTAGTGTTAAGGTGGATGCTCAGTCTACTGTTGTTTCTAAGACTAATACCGTTATGGAACCTCAACCAGCTGTTACTGTCGAGAATGTACCTCCTCACGGTCTTCAATCCGGTTTGGTGCCTCCCAGTGCTCGACCAGTTCGACGAGCTACCCCTCCAAAGTGCAAAACTCCTAACTCCGACCATGGTAAAGGACCTACACGTTCAAAGAACCGCAAAAAGGCTACTCCTCAACCTTTACAATATCAGCAGAGTTATGTTCAAGGTTATCCGTTTCTATATGTTCAACAACCCTATGTAGCTACTGTTGCACCTCCTTTCAATCAGCAGTTTCCTACATACCAGCCTGTGCAGTCAGCTCCGGTATATCAAGCACCAGTTTATCAACAACCTTCCGATTATTCGCCTACGCAAGTTCCTATCAACAGTCAACGAGCGCCCAAAGCTCCTGTTCACCAGCAATCACAGGATCAGGTTCCTTATCCCTGTAAGAGTCAGTATAAGCCTTGTCCTCCAATTCCGATGACTTTCACTGAGTTATACCCCCATTTGGTACAACAGGGTCTGATTACCACCCATGCTTTGGGTCCTCCGCCTAACCCATTACCTGCAGGTTACAATGCTGCCGCTCATTGTTTATTTCATGAGGGTGCGCCCGACCATGATCTAGAGAATTGCTATGCTCTTAAGAAAGTTGTCAGAAATTTGCTAGAAACGAAGAAGTTGTCTTTTAGCGATGCTCAGATGAATATCGAGACTCCTCTCGGGGTCCCTCACTTGTCAAGTTCGAATTCTGCAAAGCATGCTACTCCTGTGGCAAATCAGCCGAATCCAGCAATTATTCAAAGGCCTAGCTCGCTTCATTTCAGTAACCCTCAAGATGATATGACCGGGATCAACAAAGAATCTGGGAAAGTTATTTTGAAGCAACGACTGAAAAATGTTGAAGATGTGACCAGCGTAACTGGGGCAAACCATGATGACTCACAGTGATCATAAGCCAGACGTCCTTTCCATTGAGGCTCCGCCAAAGGAAACTGTTACGTTTGAATGCAAGATTTCATAACCATTTAGAAGGATTTTCCCGACAGTTCCTTTGTTTATTTATATGCATTTCTCTTTGATTAAGCATATTTAGCATGTACGAACTTGTTTATCTTTGATTAATTAATGCAACGCATATGTTTGTCTTGAATAAATCCATTCGTTTCACTCATTCAAAAAACGTTTTCATAAATTACAATGCCAACTTTACCCGATCTCTTGTTCTGATGGAGAATTGGGAGGATGATGATGAACCAGAAACGTCAAATCTCTTGTCGTATGCTTCGATTGAAACCCGCTGATGATGTAAGGCATTGTTTCAAATCCCAAACACTGGAGATATAAGGATGTTAATCCCTAGTCAACCTCTTTGAGCCTTGACGTAGGAGTTTTCTTTCTTTTTAAGAACCTTCATCCTAACCTGGGGCTGGGTAGGTTTCAGTTAAACTGATCGAGCATTTAGATCCTCAAAAAGGAAGAGCAAACCTTCGAGAATTTATCCTTAGCATCTTAAGAAGTCCAATACAATGACTATCCCTCGGTTACCTAAGGAGTGGGGCAGTCATGAGCCTTTCAAAAGGTTTACACGACTTGTGCATAAAAGAATATTCAAAAAAACAAAAGCCCGCTAAGTCAAAACCTATGAAGGAGACTTAGGCAAAACTGGGGCATCCCGCTGGACTCCAAAGTCAGATCAAAAGACGTTGTCCAGGCAAAAGTTAGAGAATAAAAAAGAACAAAATCGTGTGACCAATTGCCATTAGAAATAGGTGAGTGACTGCCATGTCCAAAGCCTTGATAAGTTCTCGACCATAGCAAATCCGCTTGAGATATGAGTGTTCGTATCCGATTAACTGAATTAGGATTGGAGAACATCACGAAGAAGGGGTGGGTACAAATATAACTTTGAGCCTATATCCTTTATTTCTTAAACCGTGAACCGAGCCACGATACAACCTTTAAAAGACCTAATTGAAGTAGGACTTCGGTTGAAAGCATATTCGACAAGATCACGTTTCCTGACTCCCACGAGCTATGCTCAGAAAAAATTCATGTTGGCATTATAATTAAAACTTATATCCTGACTAGTGATTTCGGTCACAAGTTTTTGCGATATCTTTTTCAAAACAAAAATTCAAGACAAATATATGTGTATATTGACCAACTCAGGATAGGCATTTCAGGCATGACGACTTTGCTTGATATCTTAGAGATCTACATATGGACATGACCCGTGGAACTTGAAGCAGGCAGTTTCCCAGTTCGCTTACCAACGCGAGTCTGACGTTCTTAAAGATTTTGTCGTAACACGATTAATTTGTGCCAGTTACGTCGAGACCTGACAAATCTCAACGAGTTTGAGAACAGTGGGGCAACCAGACTCCGTGTTCTCTATAAAATCCTCTTGAGATGACCCTACCTCACAACACAAGTATCCTGGGGCACCGTGTTTTTTTGAAGAAACAAATGGCGACTACTATAAGGTCCTTCAAGATCAAAACCATGGGGTTTCATAATTTTTCTTCATGCACCCGAGGGATTTTACTCACAGCGGCCTTCATTCCCCAGTAAACCTCAGTGTTGCAACAGGCTCCTAAACTATAGCCATCACAGTCCCCAGCGAGACTATAAGCTGACAACCTTTTCTTGGGTAACTCGAAAGGGTCCTTCAGGTTTTCCTCTCCCCATGAGAATACGTGATACTGTGCACCCAAGCAATTTACTTTCTCCCCAGAGAATTCAGAATTTTGAAACCAGATTTGGTCCTATCATTCCCTCCCATGATTGACGTATTGGTTGCAGAGAACGCAGGGTATTTCCGTCGAGATGTTTATTTCATCTCTCGTCCCGTCTCTAGTCTGTTTCGTCAGCATACGCAAGGGCATAAGCATCACATGCCTATTTCATTACATATTCATTACATATTCATTACATACTCATTACATACTCATTTCATAACATCCTGCATATTCACATACATAGACATCAACATACATTCATATTAACATATTCATTAACATACGCGTTAGCATGCACAGGTTCATTGTGTCTCTATCATTGGTCGTTACCGCCGAGTAACTGGGTTCGTCCATTCTCTTCAAATAGATTGTCAGCCCTAAGCATAAAATACATATGTGTTTCCAAGTTTCCCTACGGAGCTCGATCCTCGTGGATGACGGTTACTTCAGCTATCTTTCCTCGCCAGGATAAGATATCTACCCTTCGAGATCATTCCCTCGATGGAGTCTTGATTACCAGTTTTCTTTCTAGCTCGATCCTAGATTGAACCTCAGTCTTGTCGGTCGTCAATCCCAACCGGACGTGCATTTATTTTGCACCATCTAAAGGTTTTCACCATACCATGACAGATACGCGACTATCTCGCTCGAGAAGTTTATCACTGTACCCGGACGTGCATTTATTTTGCACTATCTTTCAAGAAAATCAACTACAATCCTTTACAGATACACGCCAGTTCACGCCTGGAAAATCTACCAGTACAACACTTTAAAATCCTACATGTTACAACATCTGTACAACACTTTACATCTTACAACATCGGTATACAACATTTCTCACCTAAGAAACCGATCCTATCTTCGTTATGACTCGCAGCAAATGGCCATCTCCATGGAGCAGTTGGGCTTCCATTTACCTGTCGTCTTGAAGTATGGGGGGTTTTGAACCAAATCGTATTCAGGAGAGCACGATCTTGAAGTACGGGGAGGTTTGAGCGGAATCATATTCAGGAGAGCACGATTCTGAATTATGAAGAAGTTCATTTACCCTTTAGTAAAAGAAGAAACCAAATCGTATTCAGGAGAGCACGATCTTGAAGTACGGGGAGGTTTGAGCGGAATCATATTCAGGAGAGCACGATTCTGAATTATGAAGAATTTCATTTACCCGAAGGAGCGGAATCATATTCAGGAGAGCACGATTCTGAAGTATGAGGAAGTTCAGTTAGCCCTTTTCATATTCAGGAGAGCACGATTCTGAATTATGAAGAATTTCATTTACCCGAAAGAGCGGAATCATATTCAGGAGAGCACGATTCTGAAGTATGAGGAAGTTCAGTTAGCCCTTTTCATATTCAGGAGAGCACGATTCTGAAGTATGAAGAATTTCATTTACAAGAAAGAGCGGAATCATATTCAGGAGAGCACGATTCTGAAGTATGAGGAAGTTCAGTTAGCCCTTTTCATATTCAGGAGAGCACGATTCTGAAGTATGAAGAATTTCATTTACCCGAAAGAGCCGAGTCATATTCAGGAGAGCACGATTCTGAAGTATGAGGAAGTTCAGTTTACCCTTTTCATGTTCAGGAGAGCACGATCTTGAAGCATGAAGAAGTTTATTTATCCTTCAGTAAGAGAAGAATCAGAATCGTATTCCAGGCGCCGACCTTAAATACGAGAAGATTTATTTATCAGATAAGCAGCAGCCTCTTTATTTGAGTGCTTATCCATTTTGGCACATAAGTCCCTTCCAACGATAAGTGACAGCTCTCCCTCGAGAAGCTTATTAGGGCATTTCCCATCAAAGTCCATTTATTTTGGCATACAGTCGGTCTTTACCCTGTATATTTGATACGGATTTCCGAAAAGTCCGTTCGATCCCATCACGAAGGATAGTTTATAGAAGCTTGGATGTTATTCTTTGCTCAATGCTCCAGCTGTCTGTAATCGATCTTGCGACCGTGTAGATCCAGTTTTATTATTAGACATTCCCTAGTGGAGGTCATCTCATAGGTGTCATCTCCATTTAAGGATCTTATTCCTAAAGTCCATTTATTTTGGCATACAGCCGGTTTTTACCCTGTATATTTGCTACGGATTCCCGAAAAGTCCGTTTGATCGTGTCACGAGAGATAGTTTACAGAAGCTTGGATGTTATTCTTTGCTCAATGCTCCATGCATTCTGTGATCGATTTTGCAATCGTACGTGATCCAGATTTACTTTTAGATTCCCAGTGGAGGCCGTCTCACAGGTGCCATCTCCATTTGAGAATCTCGTTCCCGTTTCTAAAATGACAATTGGTCGTGTTCGCACCAGTTGACCATCATTTTAGAATTCCCCAGTGTTGTACTGTGTCCCAGCGCGTCGTTTTCCCCAGTGTGTTCTTCTCGTAGCGTCTGTGCCGTAGTATTCGTCATCATTTTCGCATTCATCATTCCAGCATACGCATCACATCATATTCATATCATCTGCATTAAGCGGTCCTCGCTTTGTCCATAGCATTGCATACCGTCGCATATAAGGGCAAAATTTTCGGTTATCTATATTTAAATCTCTCCACCACGATTCCTCGAGTCTCTGTCACTCAAATCGTCCGGTGTAGCTATTTAAATAGGGGCAACTGTAATACCCCAAATTTTACCCTTATATTTAGTCAGTCATTTCGCATATCATCTCATATGTACATTTGCTAACCACTAACAAGTTATGGAGGTTTTTGTTTTGCAGATTTGGTTCCAGGGGTATTTTGGTCATTTTACGCAAATTCTGCTAATTCCCTGAAGACAGGCTATTATTAAGTTCTGAGGCGTTTGATACACTATTTTTGAGGCATTTACCTATCACCAGGTCTAATTATATCAAGGTGCCAATTTGATGTGGTCGGTATTAAAATTTGTCAAGCACAACTGGATTAAGATCCATTCCATCGCTCATGGTTTATTTCCAAAGCGCTTCCGTTTCTGTTATTAAGGCACAGTCGTAATTGGGTATTGTTGGTTTGTGGCTCTTGGCGTTTGGTCAGTGGAATTTGATTACGAGTAGTGTTGTTGTTGATGCTGAAACTGTTGTGATTATGGTGCACATCCGTGTTGGGTTATGAAATGGTTGGTTAGCATTTAAATTGGATTTTAATCCGATGATGAGACAAGTGCACAAATAAGAATATCATTTGGGAGTGTTTATGTTTTATGACTATGTTAATGAATTTAAATACTTGTGGATTTATTCACAAATGTTTATAATTTTTTTAACTAAGAATAAAATATAAATGAATTCAAATTTTGGGAATTTTATTTCATAAAAAAATCTCATCATACAAGAAATGAAGATTACTTCACATTTCAGAGATAATGTTACAAGGAATTACATTGATCCTAAAAGTTCTAGATCCTAAGTCCTAAAAATGCTAAGTGTCTTCATGTTGGCCTTGAGCTTCTCCACGAGTCCTCGACTAACCTGCACGTCAAAACAGAACAAGCAATATAGAAAAATGTTAGAAGTTGTTTTTTGACACTCTCAGAACAATGTCATCATCGAGTGCCGGGAGTGGCACAACCGAAGCTGCGTCCTACCCCCGTTACCGATCCGCGCCGTGGGCGTCAGATCAGGTAACACCTGTTCTTATCGGTACGGGACATCCGAGAGATAGAAGTAATAAAAGAAGCGGGACTGATTCGTTTTGCCGCGATTGGATTTTCGAACTGATACGAGAATAAGGCAACATAGACAAAATTGAACTCAGACCCGGATGCCGGCAGGTCTGAGTCACTTTGGTTCCGAAGCTTCCACACCTGAAAATCCACAAACACATCAATATCAGGTTCAGCATTCAAAACTCAAAACGATTCATAAGTTGCCATAGGCATCAAACTGCAGCAATCCTGAACAGGGCAGAGAAACGAAACCAAACAGCATCATACGCTGCATCAAAGCCCTCGGCTCAAAAGCATACCAAAACAAGGCAAGAGAGCAGGTCAGTTCACATCAGTTCCAAACCATATAGCTGAGTTCATGGAAAGTCAAGTCCAAACAGGAAAAGAGAATTGAAATACAAGCCAAAACTGCCTCAAATTGCAAACAGAACACCAGATGCAAACTGAACTGCATCAAAACAATGCATCAGAAGGCAGATTTATGCGCAAGAAGCCATAAGAAAATATCTCATAGGTCTGTCATAACATAAATGCCCAACAAGATCCAAAGGAAAGTTAACAGCAGATAATACAAAGAAAGCCAGAAGAATAAAGTATCCAAACAAAGCTGTATCAAGCTACAAAGCTGTACCAAAAGGTTGTCAGTTAGGGGCAAGCTTCACGGATAGCAAGTCACAAAAATGGACACCAAGTTGCAGCACAGAATGGGGCTCAGTCATGAGCATCATTTCCCCAACAAACAAGTCACCGAAACAAGTTATCAAACCATACTCAGTTCATGAAACAAACAAGTGCACAAACACATGGCTCGAATCATCATCGCCCAAACTCACTATCGCGTAAATGTATCGAGGCAACATTAAGCGACATTTGAATTCATAGTTGGATACAATTGCCCAGAATATCAGCTTTGAAACGCAAGAGTCAAATATCATCAGCAGTTAAAACAACTCAAAGGGAATAAGTGATAAACCACAAGCGAAGATCATCAGAAGCAACCGCGACATCGTCGAAGAAACATCCCTCGAAGGCTCAGAACGGTGTCATCATTGCCGTATACCTTTCCCGGCAATTTTGATTCGACCGAAGTCGTAGCATCAACCCTCTCTGAAAGAAGAAGAGGAAAAGCTAACTGCACCGGAAAATCAAAAACAAATCGAAAAACGCATCAGTATAGTCCAGATTGAAATCAAACAAAACAAACGAGTTAATTCAGATATCGAACAGATCAAGTGAATTCAAAGGCAACCCAATCTACATCAGAAAATGATCAAATCAAATCGAATCTGGAAAGGGAAAGTTTCGAGTCAGATCCAAATGCATCAGGAAACATCTCCATTGGAACCAATCTGAATCTATCTGAATCAATCTGAATCCATTGGAACCAATCTGAATCAATCTGAATCAATCTGAATCCATTGGAACCAATCTGAATCAATCTGAATCAATCTGAATCAATCAAACAAATCAGTCAAAAAACGAATCAGTTCGAAATCAAGTGAATAAGTATAGATCAGTCAAACAAATTAATGTCAGATGAAACCATGATCGCGTCAAAACCCCAATCAGGTTCTAAAAGAGGAAACAGAGTATCAGATTCATATGATTCAATCTCACCAAAATCCCAATCAGGTTCTAAAAGAGGGAACATGGTCCAATCAGTATCTGAGAAAATCACAACAAAATCAAATAATATCAACACAAAATCAAATCGCATGAAAGTGAAAATAGCACAAATCCTCACGGATTAAAGGCCCAGAAGTTAGTTATAAAAAGGAAGGTACAACCTGATGAAGAAGGGGGGGTAGCTGTGAGAGAGAGAGAGGATCGCAGAAACCCTAGCGAGATCGCGAAAGCCCTAACAAACGAAACCCCAACGGCCGAGACTCAGAGACGAAGCCTCATCATCGTCGCCGTTCGTCGCCGTACGAACATCACAAAACCACGAGCGAAGCACCGAACGAAGGAAGATCACCTTCGCCGTTTAAACGGCGAGCAATCAAACCATCCAGCCTCAGAGAAAAACCTCATCACCGGCCGTTTCACCATAAAAGTGAGCCAGGATTGCTTATCATTACTATTTTCATGTGTTTTTTCAGGATCGCGAAAGAGAACGGAGAAGAAGATGCATGGCGATCGCGAGAGAGATGAGGGAAGAAGAAGAAGTGAAACGGCGCCTCAAGGGCATTAGGGTTCTGAGAACCCTAATTGCTTTCCAAGTTAATCCAACCGGGTTGGGTCCGGGGTGATGACCGGCCCAACCCCTTATGTTTTTTTATTATTTTATTTATTTTGTTTTTTTAAAATTATGTTTTTTATTTGTTCTAAAGTGTTTTAAAAACTTTTTTTGGGAAGATATTATACATAAATAAAAATCTTTTATAATATAATAAAAAACCTTTTTTAAAAAATAAAAATTAAAACTTTTTTTTATAAAATTAAAACTTTTGTAAATATAAAAATGAAATGTTTTTTTAAAATAAGGAAAACTTTTTTAAAAAATATAAAAATAAAACCTTTTTTTAAAATTCTTTTGTAAGCTAACATTAAATCATTAAATATTAAATAAAACAATAATAGATCTCGAGTTTGCATCTCGTTTTCTTCATTGTCTCGTAATTCATCTGATAGCCGTTTGACTCTGCCTACTAACGGGTGTTCATTTTTTGCAGTTCATACTTATTACTATTGTGTTGAGTTTTCATTTAAGTTTCCTCTATATTTGTATCTGTTTCTCAATTGTAACCTCGCGAACCTAATAATCGCGTTTACTTTTCGCATTTAAATTTCTGCTGATGTATGATTTAAATTTCTGCTGATGTATGATTTAATTTTCTCACACTGTCATTGCTATTATTCTGTCACATTGCACGCACATCCGAAGGTTAGGTCTAACCGTTTGGCCGCCGCGCCAATAATCCTCAACTTCAAACCCTTACACCTTTTCAACCCTAATTTTTCACAAATGCCTCGCCGCAGGCAAAATTACCATTTTACCCCTAGCATTAGGTCAAAGAGCCGTCGCGCTCATTTTAGGGTTTCCCGCCGCGGAATCCCTAACCTAATTTAACCCTAATTACAACTTAACAATTCAACGTAGAGATTTGGAGTTTCTACACTCCATGTAAGCGTGTCCCTAAGATACGTTTATTCCCCATTGAAACCTTGGCCACAGTCAAGACGTTTCTAACCTCCCTTTTGAGGGGAACTACGATTACTCTGATTCCACTCCCGTAAGGATACGTAGGCACAAGATGCGACGTCTTGCCGAGTAAACTTAGAATTAACCCCTTAGGTCTCTTTTCTCACTTTTAATCCTTTGTACATATACCTTAAGCAAATAAATAAAGCAAATAGTAAAGATTTGAACAAAAGGTTCCTGTAGAGTACTACAGAAGTTTAGGGTGCTAATACCTTCCCTAAATTTAACCAACCCCCGAACCCTAGATCTTTCCCCGCATTGTGTTTACGATGCAAAATAGGTTTTCCCTTTTTGACCTTTTCCTTCGGATAAATCAAAGAGCGGTTGTGAATTGAATTGCGATTCAAACTCATTGATAGTTTGTGATCCTATTTCCACCGCAACACCCACGGTCGCTCGCTCAAGATGATTTTTGAGATCCCCAACAAAGTCTTCAGTTTATGACGATTCTTGAATTCCTCAGCAGAGCCGTTTGCTCAAGATGATTCTTAAGACCTCTGCACAGTTTCCCGAGTTGGTTGCTTAGGATGATTCTTGAGCTCCCCAGTAGCGTCCCCCAGCAAGGTTTGCCCAGGAAGATTCCAGGAATGCCTAGCAGAATAAAGTCTCCAGAATGGTTATCGGTTCAGGATGATTCTTGAAGGTGCCTGACGGAGCCGGTTGTTCAAGATGATTCTTGAAGTCCTTAGCAGCGTGATATGTCTGCTCCAACAGTGATGCCTAATCTGAAGATTGACTTCGTAAACGCCTGAAGGCGGTATCAGAAGGTTCCTGTGAATTCAGATTTCCTTGTTGATGAATCAACGTGTGGCTGAAGGCAAGGTTCAATTTTGTATTAAAGATGATCCGTGTTGGTCTGAAGACCAAGTCAGTTGTCCTGAGGAGATGATTGGTTGCGATCAAGTGGATAGTTTTTCTTCTGACTAAAGTCGAAGATGTTTCTCCAGCTGAAGCGGAGTTTTGCCTGAAGGCAAAGTGTTTGAATCCCTGTAGAGTCATGAATGGCTCTGGATACCATTTCTCTGACTGAAGTCACAGATTTCCCAAGCTGAAGCAAAGGTGTCTAAGGGCAAGGTTATCCCTAAGGTCATGAATGACCGATGATTCATTTTTCGGACTGAAGGCCGAAGTATATCCCTGACTGAAGTCTCGGATGCTCTATAGCAGAGGCGGAGTTGCCTGAAGGCAGATCCATGTATCCTTGAAGGCCAAGGACCATTTCTTCAGACTGAAGTCGAAGATACCTCCTGCAGAGTTGCCGACGGGCAAAGTTTACATCCTTGAAGGCCGAGGATGTTTATCTTCAGAAATACTTGAAGATCTTTTCTAGCTGAAGCTGGAATCGCCGACGGGCAAGGTTTATATCCTTGAAGGCCAAGGATGTCTATCTTCAGAAGAACTTGAAGATTCTCCAGCGGATCTGGAGTGGCCAGGGGCCAGGGTTTCATCTATCTTCAGAAGAACTTGAAGATTCTCCAGCGGATCTGGAGTGGCCAGGGGCCAGGGTTCCATCTATCTTCAGAAATACTTGAAGATTTTTTTCTAGCTGAAGCTGGAAATGGCCAGGGGCCAGGGTTTCATATATCTGTAGTGTTGAAGTTCTACGGTGGGCAGTGTGCAGTAGTATTCCGATGTTCGTTATGGTTCTGAGGGTGAACCCCAGATCAGAGTGTGCTCGGTTAAGTCTCTCATTCCCAGCGGAGTAGTTTCAAATACGCAAGTGTACCTTTTGTTCCATTTGCCAGGGGTGAACCCCAGGTCAGAGTTGTTCAGGGTTATATTTTCTCCAGCGGCGAGGTTGGATGGTTGTTCAACGGCGAGGTTGAACGTTTGGATATGACGGCGAGGTCAGATCATCATTTCTCCAGCGGCGAGGTTGGATGGTTGTTCGACGGAGAGGTTGAACGTTTGGATTTGACGGCAAGGTCAGATCATCATTTGTCCGGCGGCGAGGTTGGATGGTTGTTCGACGGCGAGGTTGAACGTTTGGATTTGACGGCGAGGTCAGATCAGGTTTGTTCGACGGCGAGGTTGAATGTTTGTTTGACGGCGAGGTCAGACTCTTTAAATCCCCAGCAGAGATGATGTTTCCGACGGCGATGTCGAGTGTCTCTAAGAGGATGTTTGTTTCCGACGGCGATGTCAGATTCAGTTTCCAGCGGCGATGTTGGGCATGTCAAGGTGATCCAGTCTTCTGACGGCGATGTTAGGTGATGCAGATCCTGTGTTTCTCCAGCGGCGATGCGGGGTATTTTGTCAAATTTAGTTCTCCAGCGGCGATGTTGGGTATATCAGATAGGTTTAGTCTTCCAGCGGCGATGTTGGGTGTTGTGGTTGTCTGAAGGCAATGTCAGAAGAAGTTAACGAGGATAACTGACGGCGATGTCAGATTCAGCTCTCCAGCGACGATGCGGGGTATTTTGATTAACGTAGTTCTCCAGCGGCGGTGCGGGGTATTTTGATGATCCGACGACGATGTCAGATCAGTATTTCTCCAGATAGTTGCCGTGCAGCTATTATTCCAGTGTTCGACAAGTTGAGCAGTTGGCAAATTTTCGGGTTTACCGGTATTCAACCGTCTCGCACCTTGATTGGCTGAGAGTCGTTCGCTTCTCACCCAGTCAGGTCCAAGCCGCTTGAATAGGGGCAGCTGTTGCACCCTAAAATTTGACCAACCGGGTCTCGTAGCTGGCTCGATGTTTCGACACATAATCGCATTCGCATCTGCATATTGCATACAGTGCATTTTTTCATTTTTGTTTTGATTTTATTGGGATCACAGCTCTCGTCTCGTGTTTCAGGTGTTTTTTATCAGTTTAAATAGGTAGAATCGTATTTTTGGGATATTTCGGTGCCCGTTTATTTTTACCGGCTATTTTGGTGCGCTCTCGCGGTGTTATGTGTCGTTCGGTGCTTATTTTGTTCCTCTGGGAATTATTGTGATTTTTCTGGATTTTATTGGCATTTTTTAGGGTTTAAATAGCTTTTAAATCATTTTTAGGATTTAATAGAATTTTTAATAGTTTTAATTCTTTTTTTAATATGGAGTTTCTTAAGTAGATATTATTAGAGTTTAGAACTTTAATCATTTTAATGTTTGATTAGAGTGTTATCATCTGTTTTTCGGTTTAATCCCTTGTCCTAATCATTTTCATTTCATTAGTCATTAGCCTTAATTCCAATTAGTCCAATCAGTCTCCTTAATTAGCATTTAATCACGTTTTAGTCAGTAGTTAATTCAGATAGTCCATTAATTAGCCTTTTCAATTCAGTTTTTTGTTGTTAATCCATTTCGTTGGGCCTCATTCTCAATCAACAAGCCCAGTTCACTGCAAAGTCCAAATCAGTTCAATGCAAGGTCCAGAAGGGTCCACGTTTGTCCAGCAGCTTCTGGAAGATTCTAGAACAGTCCAGAAAGTCTCAGTGGTATAAAGTCTCAGCACACGTGTAAAGCGAAGGGAGGCCCCACGTTTGCACGCGCCATCACGCCACATCGCAAATTCAGTTCTCTCTCTCCGTGCCACGCCCACGCCACGTGGCGCGCATGCACTCCCTTCCTCCACCAGCCACACCACGCGTCCCTCCACCATTCTTCACCGGCAAACCACACCGGCCGGCCTGCATGGCCGGCGGCCACCGTGAACCCCACCGGAGAACGCCCAAAAACCCAGATTCCAATCATCATTCATCTTCCTCCTTTCATCCAACCTCTGATCCACTTCCGGCCACCATCGATCTCACCAGAAACACCCAAAGCCCAGAATCCCGATCGGTCTTCATCTTCTTCCCCTGACCTTCATCATCTTCAACCCAGAAAAAACTCAGAAACCTCCATCTTCACCTCCTTCGTCCATCTTCTCCGTTCAACAAACATCAATCTTCACCAAAATCCCCAGATTCCTTCATCTCCTCCGGTCAATAATTTTCCAGAAAATCTCAAAACAAACTCCATTGCATTCATCTTATTTCCAGAAGAACAACACCTGAATCCATAAACCCTCGTCTATTCTTCTCCATCAAGATCCAACAACACGACCTTCATCCGTCCTCCTTCAACTTTCCAGATTACCACACCGATCCTCAACAAGAACATGCAAGAATTTCAGCGAACAATCTCCAAGATCCAAGAATTCCATCATCAGAAAATCAGAGAACAGGAAGAGCGTCTTCGTCGTCTCTACGAATCAACCTGAAGTTCGCCACCGAGAAGCTTCCAGATCTCCATCGCTAATCAAGAAGATGAGTTCATATCTCCAGATATGGCATTTCGTCCTTCATCTGACGTGAACGATGTACGTATTTCCGTCTTCATCGAGATGCTTCGTCAACGAGCTTCAACCATCCGTCAAGATCTCCTTCAAACGCGAACGAGAATCCATGATGAGTTTCCAGATCTTCGCCTCCATCTGTTTTCATTACATTTTCTTTTATTTGGTTGAGGATTAAAGCTAGGTGAGTTTGGTGGTGGATCATTTGGGGAGTGAGGTGGTTCTAGGGAAGTTGAGAGGCGGAAAAAATGGGATGGAGGTTGATGACGGCGGTGAGGGAGAAAGGGAAAAGAATTAGGGTTTTTCTCAGAGAAAGGAGGAGGAGGTTGGTGATGGGATTGGGCCTTGGGCCATCAGTTTGTTATGGTCCGTACACCCCAATTTTCCTTTCGCACCCCCCGTCTCTGCTTACGGATGGATTGGGCCGAGCCCAACGAGACCACTTGGCGTATACCCCTGTTTCGCATCCATACCCCCTTCCCCTTTCAGCCTTCTTTTGTGCTTTTTTTGGCAGGATATGGGCTGGGCCCAGTTGCTTTTCTGTTTTTTTTTAGCAATACCCCCTGTAACTGCAATGTACCCCCTCCCTCTATTTTATTTCTTTTCTATTTTTTATGTTTGTTGCTAGTATAAAAAATGTAATATGAAAGAAATATAAAAAAAATAAAGAGAATATATTGGAAAAAAATAGAAAAACATATTGAAAAAAAGAAAGAAGAAGAAAGAGAAAAAATATTAGAAAAGAAAGAGAAAAATATAGAGAAAAAATATTGTGAAAAAATACATAGAAAAATATGTTGAAAAGAAAAGAAGAAAAAAGAGAAAAAATATTAGTATAGACTTAATATTTTTTAGAGTGCATTTTCTTTTAGGATATATTTTCATAGAGATTATTTTACAATTTTAGAGATAGAATTAGACGTCCACTTGTTAGGGGACTTTTCCATTCGATTTTTCAGCATAGGATAGTATAGTATTTCCTAGGAGATTTATTTTCAGTATTCACTCATTGTAATCATTTTTTCAGAATGTTAATAAAACGAGATTTGAGCTGTGGTCCCGATAGTAGCCGAACTACAGCCGCTCTGATTTCTCGTACCAGACGAGAATATGTAGGCATAGGATGCGATATCCTAGCGAGCACACTAACGACTGACTCCGTGTTCTCTCGCTGCTGTGCGATCGAGACTTTCCCGCTGACGATTAATTGTTACCCTTTTTTCTCTCTTGCCCCAGGTGCATTTGAGACCAAGCCATAGTATTGCCCATAGGTTCCCGACCCTGTGAAGCCAGTTGTTTTTCTCACTGCTGTGTGAGAATGTTTTGTTTAGCCGTAGTTAGCCTGAACTACGTAAAGCTCTGATCTTCCATGCAATATGGAAGTACGTAGGCACAAGACGCGAGGTCTTGGCGAGCCAATTTTCCCTGTAGTCCCGAACTACGTTGACTCTGACTTTCTCTCTTGAGAATACGTAGGCATAGAGCGCGACGCTCTATCGAGTCAATTCCCTTCCGTTTAGATTTAGCAGCCGTAGATAGATTGTTTTGCATCCTTTAGACAACCCAAGCAAGCGTGGATCCCGTCGAGTACGACGGACGTGAGGGGTGCTAATACCTTCCCCTTGCGTAACCGACTCCCGAACCCAGGTTTTGGTTGCGATGACCATACCTTTCCCCGTTTTTTGCGAGGTTTACTTCGAGCGTTTCCTTTCCCGTTCTGAGGGATAAATAACGCACGGTGGCGACTCTTCTGTCAGCCGGCGCCGATTTTCGCAGTAGCGACATTAACCTACAAGGTTAACAATCAAACACTTAAGTCAGTAAGAGAGTGAAATAAAATTTGAATGAGAATGAATGGTATATGAAGAATGGTGTGTTTTATCCTTTAATTAAGATAAATAGTATGTAACAACATATATGTGGGATGAATTTGACCATTGAATTGACCCTTCGAGATTAGTATGCTGATTTTGTTAGTGATATTCTATAAAGTAGAGAGAAAATGAGGTTGTAAACCCTTTATTTGATAATCGTTTTATGGACTTTGTTTATTGGGTCTTACGTCCGATATAAAACATATTTATTTTATACTTATTAACCATTGGATTAAGTAGATGTTTTTTCTTCCACCCTTAAAATTTGACCTAGCACCCCCCTAGTTTTCCATAATACCCTTGTCAAAAATTTTCCAAAAATAACAAACGGAAAATCCGATGCAACTAGTGAAATTTCTAGTACAAAAAAATCCAGTAGAGTATTTAAAAAATTTGGTATACCGGTTATTTAAAAAAAAATCGATGTGTGTAAAAACATATCAAATTTTAAAAAACACCTTTTTTTATCGATTTTTTTTGTAAAACGTTGAAAATTTTGGTTGTTTAAAAATACATTTTTTTTAAATCTTCATACATATACTAGATTTTTTTAGGAGCTACGAATAATCTGGTAGTGTTAATTCAAGGGTTGAGATTTTTCCGACAATTTTGTACGACTGTGATTGCACTGGCCATTTTGTGTGATCCATAATCAATCCAAACTTGTATAAATAGGCATAATGTGTTGTTAAGAAAAACATATTACAATGTGTCTCTATTTGTTTAAGACATAAGTATACTTCAACAGGGTTAAACCTCCCATTGAGTTTGGGCTCTCGAAGGACACCACGTGTCTCACTCTTCTGAGATTCAAATTGAATAATATGTTGTCTAACACCGAGAATAAACAGGTGAGTAAAATCGTGTTTCTTACACCATGGATTGATACTAATGAAAGGATGAAATACGACCTTATTGAATTGAAAAGTGATGAAGATTTGAAGGTTATGTGGAGAACATATCATCGTAGGCTAACTAAGGGATCAACAGAGTTTGATGCGACAATTTTTAGTTCAGTCGACGACATAATCAAGATGTTGAAATTTCCAAAATAATCTTGAAGTGTTTAGGTTTTGTTATTTATTATTGTTTTATTAAGTTATGTAATTGTCCGTCTAAAATTATGTTAATCGTAATGTGTTATGTTATTTGTCAAATGTTAAGTTATGTTGATCCTGCAATAATGGAAGTGAAAATGTTATCTAATAAACTGTATGGTGCAAATATATGAGTAATAATACACATAATATACAAATAATGCAAAAATGATAATAAGGTCTAAATAGGTCCCCCATGGGCTAAGTGTGCTACCTGCAATGCCAAATTATAAACCTCACCATTTGAGCTTACAAAACCTATGAAGTTATCCAAAATGACTGCTATCATTTGTAGATATTGAGAATCATTCGCACTATGTGGTTGTTGAGGCGGCGACACGTCATCAGAAGGGCTCATAGCATTAGAAGGTCCAACATGATCATCTCCATGATGCGTAGGTAGGATGATGAGAGAGTATGATACAACAAGGTACCACTCCAAGTACCCATCAACAACACACTACACAGCAAACTAAACCGTCAGTGCACGATCTCTAATGGCAGGGACATAGCCGATAAAGGAAAACGTGAGCACCCATTTTAACCCTAAACTCCTCTATCACCTGCTCCTCAGAAACTCCAATTCATGTACAATAGTAATATATATTGGCTATTATAATAGCTAATTAGCTAATGAGATGAGTGTTAAAGAAACTACCTGCCAGGATAAAATGGAACAGAGAGGAGACATTATCCAAAGTAATCTTCATATCACCAAATGGAAGATAGAAAAAAGATTTCTCCTTATGCCATCATTCAATAAACGCTATCAGTAGCTGACCATTGAGCATCCTCAGCGAATAGTCCACTAGTGAAATGAGACTGCAATCTTCGACAATCTCCCTAACCACTTGTCGAGGCATCCAAGAACTTCTTCAAGACTATTCTCTTTGCCCGAATATGTGAGTCATCGACGTCATCTCCCCTCCCATGAGCCCTGCCTGCAACAACTTCAGCTCGATCATGCTGCTGTGAAGCAATTGTGTTGCCTCGGTTTTTTCAAAATACCCGGTATAAATCATGCATTTTACTAGATATTTCAAAAAAGGCAAAACAATGCAAGTATTTTTATCTGTTTTTTGAAATACATGCAGCAAAAAAGTTAAATATTTCTAAAAATCCAATAAAAATGCATGATTTTAAAAATAAAAATAAAAAAATATAAATATAAATATTTGATAAAGATTGATATTTATTGCTCATAAATTCGTTTGAAAAATCTAATATTGATTTTTCAAAATACTCAAAATCTTACCATGGAATAGTCAAATGAATTTTTATAGTTTACAGGGTTAATATGGTTAATACACAAGAGCTGGGGTACCAAGTTAAATTTTGAGATGGCTGGACAAAATCTGGATTAATTGAGTTCTTTTAACACTAAATTAATGAAATATTACATGAGATAAAGCTGATCAACTTGTATATTCCTCCAATCATGCAAATCTTTATGTTCTAAACATGCCTAAATCAAAAACACGGTGTCGTCTACATCTCTCACGTAAGAGACGGCACATTTCACTTTTTTTTCTTAAAAATTTCAACCATTTATTGATGGTTTTAAACCACCACAAATTTTGAATGATTATTTTGTAATGATTTTAAAATCATCACTAAAAGATTAAAATTAAAAAAAAATGATTAAAATAATTTTTTTTTTTTACATTTAGTGATGATTTAGAAACACCACTAAATATTTGAAACAGAAAAAACAAACATGCTCATTTTGTGTGGGAGAGGTCTCTCCCCGTAGACTGAGCTCAAAAACACCACCTTGCTGACTATTTCTCTGTTTTCGTTTTCTTCATATAAATCTCTCCACTGTTTCCATGTGTACTCTCATTTGCACATGCAATGTTGTTCCACAGTCTGCATATGACGACCCTACACACCACCATTATTGTAACTAACTGTTTCTCTTCCTACTTAGGATCCACTCTATTGTCCTAAGGTTCCCTGTCCCTGTATCCAAAGACTAGAGGCAGGTCCCATGCATGCTTTTTGTTGAATTGAAATGAGAAAAACTGAAGCGCATGACCACAAAATACTAAGTAATAGTACCTTGAATTGGCAACCATGAATAAGAAATGATAACTTGATTGATGAGTCAACATCTATGAACTTTTATTTGTGCAAAAACTAGGAAAGAGTTAGTTATATTGTAACCGTGCATTCCAATTCCCTGCAAGCTTGAATTAGTGCTAGGCTATATACACTGGCCCATTGTTGAAATTTACATCAAGACAGGACATCATTTTCTTGAACACAATAAATTCATCTATAGCTAGCTTAGCTACAATTATTAATTTCTTTGAATCCACAGACTCGTTTTATCAAATTTCTCTGGATCACACACTCATTTTAAGGAGATGTAATATTAATAGAACAATTTCTATTGATTCGGCATTTTGTTAATTTATGAATAGGCTTTGACAAATTCATGTTATCCATATTATAGGCTTAGTTTTGACCAATCAAAAAACTGATTTTATTTCTTTCAATTTTTGGTTATTCCGTATCAGTAAATTTGGCCGATATATGACAAATATTGGACAAGTAATTGAGCCATTTGTGAATCTATAGTACAATTAAAATTGTTCCGAGCCAACCAAGTCCAAGGGCAACGAAACTCAATTTCGATGTGGTTCGGTCCAAGACGTGCATGTCAAAACATTAGTGAATCATCATTAGATATAATTGAACATCTCTCACTGAGGTACCAAATCACATGGAGACGACACTAATCTCTCACACTATATAAAGTTTATCACGCGTCATTTTATATTCTCTCATTCACACACTAGAGTTAATTTCTCACTCATTTATTGATTTGACATTGAAGTGCTAACCTTGCAAATTCACCTATACTTAGCAGTACTAGAAGGTCGCTCCACTGCATCAGAGGTCAAGTTCACTTGATCTTTACATTTTTCTAGTTCCAGTATAGAACAACGACACCTTTTGTGAGAGCCGGCTTCTGATTTTCATGAATTCTACGATCAACTTCTCTGATCCCAACAAAGTCATGAATCATTACTGCAATCTCGATACGAAGAAGGAGATGACGTTCAATTCACCTGCTAAAGTCACCACAATTATCTCAACTCCAAGATCATCCCATTATCTTGTCGTCTCTCCGATTGATAATGAATTGTCGGGTAATTTTTCATTCATATACAAGACGGGGCTCGTTAAAAGCCTTAAAGCTATTGTTGATCTACTTGTAGGTCTTTCGACAAGATGCTCGTCATATACCCAAACATGGATTGTCAACAATTAAAAATTGACCCCTCTGTCTTTTTTATGGTAGAATGAAGAAGATGACAATTTCAAAAAAAAAAGACAAAAGCAATTATGACTACATTCCGAGGTCTAGTTGACGATAACTTTATTTTTGAAATAAAATATATTGGATGGTTGTCCAATGTTGTATTTTGGTCAATAAATCATCGGGTAATTAAAGAACGAATGTTGACTACACCTACCTCAACAAAGTTTGCCCGAAAGATTCATATATGCTCCTAAACATTGACAAGCTAGTAGACATTTCGACCAACTATAGATTTTTTCCATTCATGGATGCATATTCAGGCTATAACTAAATAATCATGTTCAAAGAAGATAGGGACAAATAAACCTTCATGATCGAACAAGCTAACTATCATTAAATGTCATGTCTTTTTGCATGAAGAATGCAAGAGTAACATATCAGAGGATGGTGAACAAAATCTTCAAAGAAGAGATACGCGATAAATTAGAAGTTTACATGGATGATATGATCATCAAGTCATATGAAAAAGGATTACACGGAGAACACCTGACTAGCGTGTTTTGACGGGTTTGACAATAAATAAAATGCTCAACTCGAAGAAATGTACCTTATAAGTTTCATGGCTTTAGGATTGACAACAATTTTTCTAAAACATGGTACACAATAAGCTGTTGTGTGTGATGTTATAACATGTTGTTTAGCTCACCTTGAGAGTAAATGTCCTAACAGATGTTGTAACATGTTATACAAAAACATTTGTTCTGGCTGTTTTAAATCTTGACAGATTTGTTTAATTATGTGATGCTTCTTTTGGGATATATCTCAGTCATTTTCACATGTCAAGAAGGTTTTATTAGGAACAAGTTTTTGTATCTCCAACTGTACACAAATTGCTAAATTCGAACAATGAGGCCTTTTAGGAAACTTTTCCTGTTATTGTGGAGAAGATTTTGCAGATGGCTTAAAACTGACATAATGGAATTGATTGAAGAGTCTAAGCTCATATTTCACGTGTCTATATGAAGAGACTTACTAAACCTAAAATAAGGAGAGAAATATTCTAAAAGAAACTTTGTGTGCAAATAAGGGTTTAGGGTTTGAGTTTTTTTTTGTGTGTGTTATTGTATTGTGTGTCACTCATGTATTCTTTGATACATTGAGATAGATTGTTGTGAACCATTCATTCATTACCTAGATGCTTGAACTGGACTGATGTTATTGAGTTGTAAGTGTCTACTCTAAGCTTTTAAGCAAGAGTCTGTTGTACTTGATTAAAGCTTTTAAGAAAGATCAAGTATTGTCTTTCAAGTGTGTCTTCTTTTGATTTATTGTTAAACTTATCACTGTTGTTGTGATTGGAAATAAGTGAGAGGGGATTCTCATACCTAGGAGTGTCTTAGGTAAAAATTGATCTGGGTAGGGATTAAGTGAGAAATTGTAAACTGGGACTGTTTAGAATTGATACTACTAATAGAGGATTTCCTTCTTGACATGGTAGCCCACAGACGTGGATGTTGTTGTATACCGAACTGGGTTAACAACTCTATGTGTTCTATTATTTTCTGTACTTATGACTGTGTTTATCTTGGCCTTGTGTTTTAAACAGATATTAGTGTCTCGAAATTTCTTAGGACATCTAATCGAGGAGGATTTGTGAATAGACCACCCATTCTTGATGGAACCAATTATGATTATTGGAAAGCATGTATGGTGGTCATTCTGAAGTCTATGGACAACAAAGTTTGGAACTTTGCAGTCAAGGGATGAGATCCACCAATGGTTAGAGATAAGGATCGTAAAATTACTGATGTGCCGAAGGCTGAGGAAGACTGGGATGATGAAGATGACAAGATATCTATGGGAAACTCCAAGGCATTGAATGATCTATTCAATATAGTAGACAAGAACATCTTCATACTGATAAATAACTATACTGTTGCTAAGGATGCTTGAGAGATTTTGAAGACTGCTCATGAAGGAACCTCCAAGGTGAAAATGTCAAGACTTCAACTTCTTAGCACCAAGTTTGAGAACTTGAAAACTAAGGAGGATGAAAGCATTTATGATTTTCACATGAATATTATTAAGATATCCAATGCCTCAAGTGACTTGGGGGAGAAGATGTTAGAAGCTAAGTTGGTCAGAAAAATTCTCAAATCTCTTCCAAAGATATTTGACATGAAAGTGACTGTCATTGAAGAAGCCTAGGATATAAACAACATGAAAGTTGATGAACTTATGGGATCTCTTCAGACTTTTGAATTAGGGATCAGTGAAAAGTATGAAAAGAAGAAAAGCATAGTCTTTGTGTCTAACGTTGAAGACTCAGAAGATAAATTTGACCTAGATATAAATAAAGGTATATATAATGCTATTATACTTCTTAGTAGGCAATTCAACAAGGTTCTAAAAATGATGGACAGAAGAGGAAGATCAGGTATCAAGAACATCTCATCTGAAATCAGAAATAACAATGACTCTTAGAAGAATGCTAGGACCAAAGAGAAGTCAAATCAAAGCAAAGGAATACAATGCTATGAGTGTGAGGGTTTTGGTCACGTCAAGTCAAAATGTCCCATCTTTCTCAAGAAACAAATTTTTGCCTAATCAAAGAAGAGTGATCATATCTAATAATCTCAAGCAATCACCAATTCCAATCATCTTTTTCTCTTTTTCAAAATTTTACACCATTCCACACAACTTATTAGCACAACATTATTCTATTTTTTCTTCTTTTTCAATGATTTTTCCTTTTTTCTTTTCTTTTTCACTTTTTTCCTTTCTTTTTCAAACTTTTTGCTTTTTTCTCAACCTCATAGCAACCAACTTTTCTTCTCCCCCAACTTGAATACAACCAAACATGTAAAGTGAATGCTCTCATACTTATTAAGCAAGGGTGAAAACTCAAATAACAAGTCATTGTTATGGTTCAAGAAAAAATATTAGAATCCATACAAATTAAACTCAACACTAATATCGATTCTAACAAAGGATCAAAGGGGTAAGTAAATTCTCACTCACTCACAAGGTATATTGACTATTTGGTCAAGTGGTTGTGCTTAAAATCAAACAGAATGCCTAGATAATTATAGTGTTATCATACAAACAACATAAATACAAGATTAAACATAATTCAAATGAGTTAAATAAGAAAGTTGGTCTCCATGCAATTTAGTAAACAATTTAAAGGTTCCTCACATTGGGATGTGAACTAAAGTAATTCAAAATTGAACAAAAATTTCAAAAGAATAAATGTATGTTGCACCCCAAAATTTGCCCAACCTTTTCTTTACTTGGTTTATGTTTCATTACATTCATATAGCATTAGCATTTGCATACCATTGTCCATGTGCAGGGGATTGAGAGAGGTGTGCCTAGAAAGAGGAGATTTCCAAAGTTTCCAAAGCCTAATCAAGAGGGCTATTTCAAGTTATCAAGAGCTTATCATCATCAGAAGAAAGTCAAAGCTTAGTGGAAGAGCAAATGAATAAATATGGTTCACCTCCTATCTGGGAGGCCATGTGAAGATCATCAGATGATATTGAGTCCATGGTTATGGATGGAGAGCATTGTATAAGCTCATTGGATATCTTGAGGGTCATGGAGGAGCTTGTGTAAGTCATTATATAAAGTGTAAGAAGCCACAGTCAAAGGTGGTGCAGTTAGGGTTTTCATTTGGTCAACCCTAAGTCCACTGTGAATTTGAAGGAGATTAAAACTCAATTCCAAGTCTTTGTAATCATGGAATGTTGTGTTGAGATGTCTAAGATTATATTCCAAGATCAAATAAAGAAGAATCAAGAGTGTGAGAAGTTGTTGAGCTAGGGTTTCTAAGCTTGTCAGTGTAAAATCCCCTGTTAGTGTCTAACTTCAAGACCACATATCTCAAGATACAAGTCTCATCTCATCTTGACCCCAACATGAAACTTATATAGCATGTTTCTAGTTTTATTTTGAGTACTAGAATTCATCCATTGGGTTTCTAGAACTCAAGTTATGAAGCTGGCAAGTTACAGGTCATCAGATGAATGTGATTTTGGTCAACAAAAGTCAACCAACTTCCAAGACATTTTTTGACCTAGAAGGATGTTTCTCCTCACTTTGACCCAAACATAAAAGTACTTCCTTATGATCTTAGCTTTCCAAAAAGTACTAGAAGTCTTTCATCTTATTTGTGAAGCTCAAGATATGAAGCTTGTAAGAAAAGGGTATTTTGGGAAACTTTGATTATAGGCCATTTTTGTTATAGGTCATTTTCACAACTTTGCACACTTCAAGTGGAACTTTTTCCAACATCAAACTTACTCCAAATGAGGTCAATTACACCACCAAACAATCACTTGTCATAGATATGTCTCATATGTGAAGAATGGTGAAGAAAATTCCATGAAAAGATGCTTAAAAGGGATAATTTGGATTAAATTCATTTTGAACCATATAATGTCAAATTTGTGCATTTTTTGATTTTCTTGAGTGTACCAATTACAATTCCAACTTCAGAATTCACTTTGGAGGAGTTTTGGTATGCCAAATTCCATGTAACTTCACAAGGAAGCAACATATTCAAGACTCACCATTAGATGGTTTCAAGGGATCAATCTCATCCCTCTGATTAGAATACATTACAAGCAATGTACATGAGCCAATTTAGAAGCCATTAGAGCTTTGTTTCACGCGAATTTTGAAGCTTGCAAACTCAAACTTTCGGATTTTTAATTCGACATAAACAAGCTTTGATTGGGCCTCAATTCCACCTGGATCCAAAGTATATAATCTCAGGATCATTCACAAATGTTCAGAAGCGATTTTGGAGCCATTTTGAGCAAAAATTCAGTTACAACAACTCAAGGAAAAGTGAAATCGTGATTCTTCAATCCAAGTCGTTTCAAGCCAATTGAAGTTTGCTAACACCTCCATTGAAGTTTGTGGAAGCTTTCTGGTTATTTTACCCTAAGTTTCATCACCAAATCAAGGCCCAACAGAGGCATTCTGTTAGGTAAGCTATCATTCACTATTGCTCTCTGCTCATGCCATAATCACATGCCATTTTCACATATTCATGGTCCCCTAGCATCATAGATTGATTCTGGTTAGGTTTGATCAGTGTTCATGACAATTATTGAATGTTGCTTGATTTTGTTTTGATTCGTATTGGATGATTTAGGATGAATTAATGAGTAAGAACCTTAGATTCATGATCTAGGAAGTGTGTAGATGAGTTTAGACCCCAAGATTGTAGGTTTTGGTGGAGTCTTGATCCGCCTGTGATTTTGGACCATCGGAGAAGATGACCGGAGCCACCGTGCTCCATCATCTGTGTTTTTCCCTCCACCGTGTGTATTCAAACCTCAGGTGCTCACGTGTGCAACCACATCACCATAAGACCAGTTGACTTATCCTTGATCAATGACTTGGATTTATTTTCACGTGCGTTGAATTCTTGACCAGCCACATGTGCATCAAAACTCACTGTTTCATTAAACGGATGGCACTTGGATCTTGGGCCTTGATGGCTATTCACACCCCTCCCTTAGGCGAGTCCAAGCATTTGAACTACATATCATTGCTATCTGCACCAAGTTTTTTTTATTTTTCTTTTCTTTATTTTTCTCTTACATTTTTTTAATCTGTTTCATTTTAATCCAATTAAAATGCTTCCAAATGCCAATAATATTCACAAAAATAGTTTTTAGGCATTTTAAGGTGTTAACTGAATTTAGGAAATTTTAGTTTTATTTTTCTGAATATTTTTCAATTAAAAAATGTTGGTTCATTTGGAAGGGTTCTAATTGGATTAAAGTTGCATACCACCTGTTCTTGATTTTATTTTGTGATCAAATGTTCATGTCAATGCTTGATTTATTTTGTGCATATTCTTAACATGTTGATTGATTTTTGTGACATTTTTACCCCTGGGTTTAGTACCTTTTGGTTAGGGTTTTAGGTGGATCTTTAGGATCCTCCTTTTGCACTATATTTTAGGGTAACCCTTAGAACTTGCCCTCTGTTTACCTAGTTAGGTTTGTAATTTTCCCCATAGTTTAGATCCCTGGTTCCTAACACCAGAGGGGTTCTATAGGATTTTTTTTGGTATTTTTTGGATATGTGTGCTCTTTTTAGTGTATTTTACATTTTAGCCTACCCTTGTATGATTTTCACCTAATACATGAAATAGTTTGATTCTTAATTGAGCTTTGGGCAATGTTTGAGCCTCTAATTGTTGTGTATTCATGTCATATACATGTTAAGGTGTTTGTATGTTCAATTTTGGGTCCTAATTGTGTTCCTAACTTGTTTAAATTTTCCTTTCTTTTAGGCATTTCAATTAGGGGTTTCATTATACATGTTTTGCTTTATCTTGTACATGAACTTGCATTTTATTTTGTTAATCTTGTGATTGAGTTTGTGAACTCTTCTTTCATCTCCCTTTCTGTCCAAGGACCTTGGAGCACCACTTAAAGTTGCTTGATCCCTCCTTAGGAGGTATTTGAAGCTTGACTTGAATGGTGAACCATGAGGACACATTTTGTGCATCTTTTGCACAAGTCATAATGAGACTTTGGTTGAATGACATTAGGGATACCACGGTTGTTCTCTCTTCTTCTCCCACGTCTCCTTTGGTTTATAATTCATTCCATGTTCAAGTTGTAGACTTTAGGGTTTGTTTTACACTTTACTTGCATTAAAGGTTTAGATGAGCTTGTGGAGGTCTTCACTCCACACAATTTCCTCCCTTTGCTTGTGTGTTATTTTCTCTTTGTGCATCTTTTGCTTGCATTAAAGGTTGAGATGAGCTTGTGGAGGTCTTCACCCCATACAATTTCCTCCCTTAGCTTGTGTGTTATTTTCTCTTTGTGCATCTTTTGCTTGCAATAAAGGTTGAGATGAGCTTGTGGAGGTTCTCACCCCACACTATTTCCTCCCTTTGCTTGTGTGTTGCATTGCATATGCATTCATTCATATTCATATTTCATTTACTTAATGCTTTGTTCCTCTTATTTTTTTCTTAACATGTTCCCTTAGGAATTCTCACTTTCTTGATTAAGGATAGTGATGATAGACATTAGGTTGAATCCTTTGCATGATAAAAAATAGGATAGAATTCCCTTCTTAATCCTAACCTTAGGACCATGATGCATGACAACTACTAGGTTTTGAACTAGTTTCCCTTTAAAACAAATCTAATAAAGGCTAATGAATATTGTGCGTTACGAGCCTTAAGTACTTAGGGAATAGTGATTGGGGGGTTACCTCTCAATTGCTTAGAGTGTTTAGTGTACGTCCTTAGGACGATATGCGACGCATTCGCTCCTAAGTCATAGTCTCTAGTGCAATATGAATTACAAACAATTAAAAAAAACACTTCTCCTTAAAAGACACAAAAACAAATGATCAAACTTCATTTTGTCCTTTGGGACCCTTAATCATGGAAAACATTTTCATAAATAAGAGTTTCATTAACTCTTAGTTCTATCGGAAACAGGCAACGCCTGAGTCTCCAAAGGTCGAGTTGCATACACCTAACTGCTAGAACTATTTGTTAACCCTACTCGAATAAAACATTTGAACAAACCAGTGTTCTTATTTGCCCGAACTACGTTTGCTCTGATTTCTCATACCATATGAGAATACGTAGACACAAGACACGATGTCTTGGCGAACAAAATTTCCCCACTTTCATCCGTAGTTAGCCGAACTACGTTGACTCTGACTTTCCCATTGCACGAGGGAATACATAGGCCCAAAGCGGCGGTGCTCTGTCGAGTCACTTTTCTTTTCTTTTGACCCTGAGACCTCTAGGTAGATAGATAAACACACCCTTTTAGATAGACAACTAAGCGTGGATCCCGTCGAGTACGACAGACGTGAGGGGTGCTAATACCTTCCCCTTGCGTAACCGACTCCCGAACCCGAGATTTGGTTGTGATGACCAATCTTATCCTGATTCACAGGTTTTCTCTAATCGTTTCCTTTCCCTCGATTGGGATAATAACGAATGGTGGCGAGTCTTCTGTCATTGTCGGCACCTTCTTTCGCAGTAGTGACAATGTCAAGTAATTTGTACAAAGCCTGAGGTTCATAAACATGTTATGTTCTAGAAAAATAATAAACACAAACATTAGCAATGCAACTCTCTTTAAACTTTTTACACTACCATAACATTTTCTTGTTGAAACAATCAAAATTGAACAATCACATAATGCATCCTGAAGCTACTCAAAAACAAAACTTGAGAGCAAACACAAAATTTTATTCTAACAACCTAACAAAATTGAACTAAAACTAACTAAACACAAAGGCCAAAATTGATGAAAGTGGATGGAAAATGAGAGAATTTTTCACACAAAACAGGGTGCACTAAACGTCCTTTGTGTGCGCTAAGCGTGAAAAGGCATGCTTAGTTTTTCATGCTCTTTCTCACATGCAATCCATTCATTCTCACTTTATATCAATTATACTACTAAATATAAAACTGTACAAACTAAAAAACCATTGGGTTACCTCCCAACAAGCGCTTGTTTCACGTTGTTAGCTTGACGTCTTTATTGTGCTTGTCTAGTAACTTCCTCACATACATGTTGATGTTCTAGAAAAACAATAAACACAAACCTTAGCAATGCAACTCTCTTTAAACTTTTTACACTACCATAACATTTCCTTGTTGAAACAATTAAAATTGAACAATCACATAATGCATCCTGAAGCTACTCAAAAACAAAACTTGAGAGCAAACACAAAATTTTATTTTAACAACCTAACAAAATTTAACTAAAACTAACTAAACACAAAGGCCAAAATTGATGAAAGTGGATGAAAAATGAGAGACTTTTTCACACAAAAACAGGGTGCACTAAGCATCCTCTGTATGCGCTAAGCATGAATAGGCATGCTTAGTTTTCGTGCTCTTTCTCACATGCAATCCATCCATTCTCACTTTATATCAATTATACTACTAAATATAAAACTGTACAAACTAAAAATCCGTTGGGTTGCCTCCCAACAAGTGCTTGTTTCATGTTGTTAGCTTAACGTCTTTATTGTGCTTGTCTAGTAACTTCCTCACATACATGTTGATGTTTTTCTTTAAAGTGCAAATCTAAAGAAAGTGTCCTAACCAAACACTCGAAGAAAATTTACGGGAACAAAATATATACAACACTTGAACAAACATAATGGAAAACAAAAGCAAATCAAGTATATATACAAGCATATATACAATATAGACAATTATTTACAAAGCTTAGAAATATCGAAATTATCGCAATGCGATTCAATATCAAAACACCAATCCCCGGCAACGACGTCATTTTTTTGAAGCGGTAAAGCGGCAAGCAAAAATCATTTTCGGAAGAACTTCCTCCAGGATTTATATCGTCTCCACGGGGATCAAAGCTTGGGTTTGAATGGTTTTAAAGAGTAAGATAAAAAATAAAAACATAAGACAATAAAATAAATACATTCTTAAGACATGATAAAACTCGTTAGAAGTTGTATTTCGTTATATCCATCATGTACTAAAAAAAATCTATGGATCAGATGCACTAAACCAAAATCACTCGTCAAAATCCCCACGTACTGCTCACAACAAGAGGTTATGTCTAACGCAAAAGTTGAGAGATCAATTGCATTCTCTCGGAGGTGAAGTCACACACAACTAAACAACACAGAGCATTAAGATCCGACACACACATGTGAATATTAGACCATTTCCCACAACCAATAAATGCACATCTTAGGTCGAGTTTGAAAAGTATATGTCTATAGTGATCCAAACCCATTGAGATAGATAGTAAATTAAAGATGATATCGATTAAGAGTTGTAAACGAGATTTTACACAAAGATCCATAAATATACATACAATTAAAATAAACTTACATAAAAAAAAACCCAACAAATGAAACATACATAGAAAAGAAGGAAGAAGAACACAAATCTCATGGTTTGTCAACTCCAATTGAAGTGGATTCGACTCCAGATCGTCAAGATGCATCCTCAAAATGTTGTTTCTGAGCTAAAACTACTAAAGAATATGTTTAACGAAGTTGGGGTTAAAAGTTCCCAACAACATAACCTAAAACAATGCTAAGAAGTGACTTAAATAGGGGTTGAAATAACGCGAACCGCGCTAAGCGCACTATGAGGGGGCTTAGCGCCATCAGCAAAATCAAGTTTCTTGTTTTCTTCATAAGTTTCGAACCGTAACTCCGATTGACGCACGGTCAGAAGCGTTGGAAATTTTTTTTAATGCTCTATATGAAAAAGAAAAAATATCCTTTCTTGAATACCTAAAAAAATTGGATAAACTAAAATTAAAAAGAATGAGATTTATTACAACAGCGCTAAGCACCGTCAGATCGTGTTAAGCGTGATCTCACTTAAAGTACCCTTAAACTGACATAAATTGTGCTAAGCGTGATCCTGCTCGCGCTAAGTGTGATCAGGAAAACCAAGTTTATTTTCTTCTGCCATCTAATTCCCAGTGCACTAAAAGTTGCACTAAGCTTGAATGCCAACATTTTGTTGGTCAAAACTGCATTTTGAAGCATCCCTCTTAGCTCAAACGGGTTCATACTTCAACCATGCATTATTACCTATAAAAACATATGAAAAACTATCAAACTCAATAATATGTACATAATATCAAAAATATACAACAATATATAAATTATACATAAAGTACATAAAATGCAGGATTATTAATGGAAAACCAACGAATCAAGCCAATAAATACCAATTATTCACACTCAAAAGCGATAAAATTTAGCACTTATCAGAGCCTAGAATGCAACTGTCGAAAGAAACATATGAAGATGATGTCGATCCAACGCAGTACATGAGACTCATTGGGTCACTTCGATACCTTTATCACACAAGGCTTGATCTAGCATACAATGTGGATGTGGTAAGTAGATTCATTCAGAAGCCAAAGGTTTCACACCTAGCATCGACGAATAGGATACTAAGGTATCTGAAAGGAAGTCTCGATTATGGCATTTTGTTTCCTACAACTGAAGAAGAAAAAGAATGCAAATTTGTGAGATACACCGACTCAAGTTAGGGTAGTGGTGTTAAGGATAGAAAATCGACAACTGCTTATGTGTTTATGCTAGGTGGTGCACTAGTTGCTTGGAGTTCAAGAAAGGAACAAGTTGTGGCACTATCATCATGTGAAGCAGAGTACATAGGTGCTTCTCTTTGTGCATGCCAAGTAATGTGGATGGTGAGTTTGGTCAAAGAAATTACAGGGAAA
This sequence comes from Lathyrus sativus, assembly GCA_963859935.3. NCBI lineage: Eukaryota > Viridiplantae > Streptophyta > Magnoliopsida > Fabales > Fabaceae > Lathyrus > Lathyrus sativus. Next base: position 547,945,110 of record OZ012741.1, read on the forward strand.
AATCATGGAGCAATTACCATGAAGATCGACAACATGTCTGCTATCTATCTGGCGAAGACTTCGATAGCACATGGACGAAGAAAATACATCGAAATGAGGTTCCATTATGAATTAGGTGGTGTGTTAATTGTAATTCCTTGTATCGAAGCAGGTTTTTCGAAGGGGACAAGAAAGTTGTCAAATAGTCTAGTGTGTGCGTCAAAATATCTAGTTGTCGAATTGTCGAAGGGCTAGCCTAAACATGAATTTTGTCTTAAACCTAATTTTGTAGTGTTAGAAGAATTAGGTATTTTGGGCTTTTTTTTGGGCTTTGCTTAGGGAGAAAGCCAACTAAATCTATAAATATGGAGTAACCCTATTATTGTAATGTGTGATTCGCTTGAATAAAATTGTAGTTTTAGGAGCAGAGAATTACTCTGCAAAAATTCTTCTTCTTCCTCAATTCAATTTTCTTTTCTTGTTTTCATCACCATTGTGTAGCAACATAATCTTGCATCCAAGGTTGGTTTATTCACTCGAGTGAAGAGGAAAGAACAAGAATAGAATTCAATCGCTTGACTGAATCTTGTTCATCAAGATTGGTTCGAAATTACTCAATGTCTTTAGTTTAATTCCAACAAAGAAATGTGGGAATTTATCTTATTTTAATTTTTGTTTGTTTTTAATTTCCAAATTGCCTAATAAATTGTATATTGTTTGTTACTTTAGTGAGAAATGGAGGTGGTGATTGTCTCATTATATGTGGATTTAGCGATAGCTCTGACACACCCAGAGTTGTCATCTAGGCACCGGTTGCCTCTCACAGTAGGAGAACTGATTTCTCATTGGATCATATTCTCATTGCATAGGTGAATATGGAAGAGAGGTTGTACCAAATGGAGGTAATATATGAGTTGTTGGCAGAGGCCTGTGACGATGTTCATACAAAGGTGGAAGAGACTCATAAAATATTTGAAATTATTATACAATCAGATTATATGAAATGTTTGTTAATTATAATAACTTTTATATATAAATTATTTTTTTAGGATCACGACGCATTGCAAGTCTTTTTCCATGGTATGAAGTTGAAGAAATTCTTGTTGGAACAAGATTGTTCATGTTCTTTTGGTTTTGATGATAACAAAGTATTTAAAGAACAAATAAGTATACTAAAATATGTTCAAGTGTGTAGGATCACAAACTTATATTTCAGTATGAATTAATCTTGTTGAAAGCATAAGTGGAGAAGAAATGTTACTCAGATTCTGGATGATCAAAATCTGATGACTCTGAATGTGTTCATCAGCATCTGAAGATTCAGACTCTAGTATATTGTTCCAGCCTCTGGTGACAGCTCAGACTCTGAATGGAAAAGGAGCCTCTAATTCGTACCTTGAGCCAAAAGCAGACATGTCTTGTCAAGCGCAAGATTTTTGAGAAGAGTCCATTAGGGTTTTATTTTGCAAGGCTCAATGAATGGTGATGTGACCTCTTCAGTTTATTATACCCTTTGGTAGATACTTAGCACTTCAAAAGATGCTATGAACAATGCCATTATTCAGTGGACAATGCTTCTAACCAGATACACTCTCCAATGCCTCTCTTGGAATACTTCTTCACTAAGTTTGTTGTTATGTTCAAACCCTCCAACGACCCTTTCACTACCTCTATAAAAGGAAGTCGGAGATTTGAAGGAAGGTTACAACAACACAACGCATTATAAGATCTTTGGCATAACTGAGATATTATTTTTATAACATCTATTGCATAAGATCTTCAGATTTCTTATATCGTATATCTTAGAAATCTTAAGAGGTTAAAAAATTTTGTGATTGTTGCACAACTGTTATACTTATGATTGTGTATCAAAGTATAGTTGTTAGCTTTTCTACTAAACTATTTGTTTAAAGTAGAGAAAGTCTCTTGCCTGCATACTTGAGAATTAAAGTCTCTTGTCTGTGTACTTGAGTAGTAAAGTCTCTTTCTAGGTTAATTGAGTAGAAATCTATTGCCAAGTTTCTTGAGAAGAGGTCTCTTTCTAGGTTGATTGAGCATTGAAGTCTCTTGCAAGTGTGCTTGAGCAAATTGTAATCTATTTGGTTATAATGAAAAACTCTTGTTGAGGCAATGGGAATGGACTACTCTCATTTGAGGAGAGGAATCAGGATAATCTTTGTGTGTTTCTTGCTTTTTTCATGATCAATTTATTTCTGCTAATGTATCTAGTTCAGATATCAAACTTTGGACGTGATTCAAATTCAAAAGTTATATTATTAGAAGTAAAACAGTTTTTTGGTATGCACAACTCAACCCTCTTATTGTGTATTTTTTTCACCTTCAGTTGCCATTAGAGCACGGGTTGTGCTAAACACTTCACTATGGTACAGTAAATCGATCCAGAGAAAAATAATTACACTATCATGTCAGGTGTTGTTGCTCCTTATGGCTACAATGCTAATGAGATAAGTCATTACTCTGCTAAACCACCTTCATTCAATGGTGATTCCACTTAGTTTGGATGGTGGAAAAACAAAATGTACACTTGTATCATTGACTTAGATGATGAGTTATAGGGAATTCTTGAAGAAGGCATTGACATGGCTGTTAATGGTGTTGGGATGGTTAAAGACAAAAAAATCTTACACCAGCCTATAAGAAAGTTTACAGAAAACACCACAGAGTAAAAGGTATTTTGATTGAGGATCCATCTCACTCGGAATATAAAAATTATTGATAAGTCTACTACAAAGACTATCTTTGAATCGTTAAGTTCCATTTATAAAGGGAAGCAACAAGTGAAAGAAGCTAAGGTAAGCCTTTTTGTACAACACTATGAGTTGTTCGGGATGAAGGATGATGAAGATATTGAAACCATGTTTTCCAAGTTTCAAACTCTTGTATCAGGCCTTCAAATCCTGAGCAAAAGTTACACTACTATTGATCACATCAAGAAGATTCTTAGGAGTCTTCCTGCTAGATATTGACCTAAATTCACGACTATTCAGGAGGCTAAAGATCTGAATACGCTAAGTCTTGAAAGATAAATCCATGAAATAGAACTGAAAGGAGATGACTCAGTGCTAAAATATAAAACACTGGTGTTGAAATATGTGACGAAGAGATCTGGTGGTAAAGCTGTTAGATCCTCTAAAGTCTGGAAACCAGAAGAAGCCTCCGATGAAGAAGTTTCTAATGGTAACTTTGATGAGGAGGAAATGGTTTTTATCATCAGGAGTTTTCAATAACTGACGAAGAGAAACAAAAGATTCTGTAGTAAAAGTAATAGCTTCAGAGGGTCTAGTTCCAAAGATAATGCTGATGATCATAAGAGTTGTTTAAAATATAAGAAGCCTGGTCATTTTAGGGCTGATTGTCCTGATCTGCAAAAAGAAAGATCGAATAAAGGAAGCTTTCATAAACAAATTCAAGAAGAGTCTCATGGCAACATGAGATGAACTTGATAACGAAGGCGATTCAGACGAAGACGAGGGTGAAGCTAATTTGGCTCTAATGGCTCTTACACCCTCATATACATAATATGAATCAATCTCTGAATCTGATTCTGATTGAGAAGACGAGGTAATCTATCTCGCTCTGATTTAATTTTTTATATTCTAGAACTCATGTGTTGTTGCCAAGATAAAGCAATACACGTGAAACCTTTAAAAAAGGAATGTAATCTTCTGAAAGAAGAACTAAAGATTTCTCAATACAAAATTGAATCTTTGGAGAAAGATCACATTACTCAAGTAAATGAAATGACAGATACAACATTGAATAAGCGTGAGATAGCTCTTCAAGATTTTATTATAACAGCTCTTAAGAGAACAAAGCTTGCTTCCATGATATATGGAGTAAGCAAGAGCAAAGGAAAAATTTTGGGTTACAATGAGAATCTTGCTAACTCTAAAACTCAACTCTTGAAAAACTCAGATGTTTCTTCTTCAAGCAGTGCTTAGATATTGCTAAAAACTTGTTTTGTGACTACCTCTAATAAAGGGTAAAGTCTGATCCAATTAGAACCCAAGATAATTGAATCAAAGGTTCTATGCAAAATAGTATCTAAGATGTCAAAAACAAAGCATTGAAGAAATCAGAACCTAATTTTCAAAAATCAGAGGTTTTGAAGAATCCTGAACTTAGAAATTCTAAGTTAAAGATTTTGAAGAGAGTAGAACCTAAGACCCATGGATTAAAGGTTCCGAAGGACTCAAATGTCAAAACTCATTTAAAACAGATCTTTTATAAAGAAAAAGTCTGGAATGAGTATAAACTCTTCTATCTAAAAAAGACTCAAAATAAAAAGAAAGTTTATTATAACTAATAAGAGAGAATGTATAAGAATATGAGTAACTAAATTCCAAATTACTTTTGCTGCAGATTTTCCTAAAGGAAAAAAAAAAGGCAACAAGCATGATCATTCTATGTTTATGAGTAGGTGACACAAATAGACCAATTTCTTCATCTTTCATAATTTAAATTTAAAAAATAACATTATTTATTTTTGGCGGTATTCCACATTTTTCAAATATGAAAAAAAAAATACCACATACATAGATTTGGAAAATAGTGATATCGCAGTTTTGGACTTCCATAAAATTTTCAAAAGATCTTTTCAATGGTAATGGTTGTCTATTAAATTTTAATCTTTAGTTTATCTAGTCTCTACGAATCGAATATTTCTCCGTAAACTCTCATCATAATTATTTATTCTTGTAGAACTTAATTATTCTCAATATTATAAAAATATCTTTTAAATATTTCTGCACTAAAAAACCCTACAACAGAAGTCACTATACAAATGAAGTGAAAAGTGTTGTTGAAAAGCTATTACATAACGTGACAATTGGGAACATCTTGTTTCTGTTTGTGTGTATAGTTTAAATTACAGTGGACACATCAGAGTGAATGAAAGTGAGGTTTTCTATCATCCCATCAACAAGAAAACTCCAAACTCACGTGCTAGAGTTTATTATTGGGAACATAATTGATGAACATAAAATTCAAGATAGATATGAATAAGAAAAAAGTTTTGAATATGTCGTATGAATGACCCACAATATTCATAAGATTCTGTTGGACTTGTTTTCTTGGAAGTATTTGAAAATCAATTAGGCTATTAATTTCTCTTTGTTTTTTGAAAAATTAAATTATATATACATAAACAAATATAAAGTGATAGAGAAAAAAGATGAGTATGTCCAAGAAATAAAACACAGCGTTTTGCCTATACATTTCTTATTGATTTGTTTGATACATGTGAGTGTGTCCTACACCATGTAATTTTCAAAAATGCTTCCTTTTTATTTTGGTCAATAATTTATATGTGGGTAGAGGAAAGTTATAATGTTGAGAATTTTTCCTAAGAGTAAATTTGCCACTTATATTGTATTATTGCCAAAGAGTAAAATATTTGTAGTGTTCATAATTTCATATAGAATTTGATAATTGTTAGTGAGGGGAAGTGTCACATGTAGTTTAATGTAGTTGGCACTTATGTTGAATTCAAGGTCCTCCACATACATTCGTTAGAGATAGTTGATTTAATAGAATATATGGACACATTCATAAGTTACTGCATTTTTTTTAATCTTATTTTTAAATTTAAATCTAAAAAATTGTTCAATTGATAATCAAAGATATAATTGTTATGAAATTAAACAAAATAAAATAATATAAGAGAGAAAGGGGAAGAATATAATGTATTGTATTATTTTATTATGGTGTCTATTTTAAATACAATATGAGTCATATTTATAAAATATATGTAATAAATGGAGAATCAATATATTGATAAACTCATAATCAATATGGAATTTATTCATCTATGGACATTCATATTCATATATTGATAACACTCCTGCTTAGATATCCATAAAAAATATGACTTATTATAATTTTATTAAAAAAAACTTTATGAAAAAAATCCTATAAAGAAAAAAGAGTATAATATTCTTTGTTAGGGAATTGTCACATCTAAGGAAGAAACATATTTGAGAGACAATCATATTTAACATCCATTATTCATAACATTACCCTTGAATGTTAGTTTAAGATATGTCTCATAAAATCTTATTATAAAAAATCCTATGGGAAAAAAATATAGTGAAGACAAAAAAGTACAATATCCTTTTAAGATTAATTCATTTATTCTCCTCAGTTGAACTATAATTTCTTTGATGATGAGAAAGAATCTTCCGTACTAGTTGGTTAAAAGTTTTATTTGAGATTGACTTTGAAAAAGTGTCTAGAAGATTATCGCATGAACGAATTTGTTCGATGCTTATATCATCACCTTTTTTGAAGATCATGAGTGAAAAGGAACTTTGGAGAAATATGTTTGTTCTTTCTCTTTTAGTGTAACCATCTTTCAATTGAATGATGCATGCAGTATTATCTTCACATATGGTTGTTGTATTTAATTTTCAAGAAGCCAAACCGGAAGTCTTTTGTGTGTGTTGAATTAGGAATCTCAACCAAATGCTTTCTCGACTTATCTTATGTAGCGCTAAAAATCTCTTTATGATTAAATAAAGTTGTTATGGTTTGTTTTATAGGTGTCCATGAAATAGTTGTACCCGTAGGAACAAAATTTATTGATATCATATCCCTTGGATTTTGATGATAACAAATTATTTCAAGAACAATTGGATTTTCTAACATTTGGTCAAGTATGCATGATTATAAAACTAAGAACGAATGAAGAGATGCTTGAGAATTCAATCTGAAGTTCGGATTGTGGATCTGAAGATCACTTCTGAAGACTCTGGATCTGATGGAAGATCCAGAATCTGAAGAAGTCAACTTTGAAGAAAGTCAGTATTTGGTGATCCAGACTCTGAAGCTTCAAAAGCCAAGAAGTAGACTCTGAAGAGATCTGCCTCTAAAGGGTGAAGTCTGAAGAAAGTCAATCTCTAAAGCGTATTTTCTTCAATTGAGGCAACTCTGACACACTCAAAGACCTTTTGATCACATGCAGACTTAAGGAAAAATATATTCTTTGTTGTCTGGGCTTCAGTGAATAATTTCTATTGAGGAAAGGTGTTTTCTTAATGTGTCCAATCAAGTACAAAGTTAGCCCATTTTTTTGATGAAAGTTTTCAACGTCTCTTTTCCGCCTCTCTATATAAGGAGCAGAAGACCTGAATAAAAAGACTAATACACTGCAATACAAGACCCTAAACCTTGACATTTCAAAGAGAAGTTACTCTGTCAAAAGTAAGCTAGACTTAGAACATCATAACATTATATATATTTTTATTAGTTCTTAAGCCTTAGAGTCTTTTTAAGTTTTATTTTGTCTACAACTCTGATTGTATATCAAGTGTAGTTGTTACCCAAATCTCTTAAAAGTTTGTTATAGATTCAAAAGTCTCTTGCTTTAATAATTTAACATTTGAAGTCTCTTATCTATGTGCTTGAGCATAAAAGTCTCTTACTTGAGGGTTTGAGCATTGGAAGTCTCTTGCTTGTTTGTTTGAGCATAAAAGTCTCTTACTTAGGGTTTGAGCATTGGAACTCTCTTGCTTGGTGCTTGAGCATTTGTAACCAATTTGGTTATAATGGAAATCCCTTGGAAGTACAAGGGCACTTGACCACTCTTAAGTTGTAAGAGGAATCAAAATAACTTTTGTGTGTCTTTGCTTGTACTTTCATTGCTTATGTACTTATCATTTCGTTGCTATCAACTTTGCAACTTCAAGTCGATTCTATTTCAGAATCTGATAAAAACATTCATAAGCTAATCTAGTATCTCTAAGTTAGACTCCAAACCATGTGTCTATAATCTAATTGAGACCCACTAGAAGTAGAAGAAGAAAAACCTTAAAAGAAAGAAAAAGCCAACACAATTCAACCCCCTTCTTGTGTTTTTCTCACCTTCAGTCGGCGTCAGAGTAAGGTATGTGTTAAACACTTAACAGTGCTGCAGAAAAGATCCTAAGAAAAATATATATTTTATCATGGATGATTCTAGAGTATCGAGTTCTGGTTGGGGCACTACAAATCCTTTTGGTATTGTTAATCATGATTATAGTACCTCTAAGTTTGAATAGTAGAACATCAAGATGTATACTCATATCATAGGTCTTGATGATGATTTGTGGCATATTTTGGAAGATGGCATTAATATTCAAGTCAATGGAGTTAGAATGGTGTCTGACAGAAAATCTCTCACACATGCTCAGAAAAAGACTTGTATAAAATATCATAGAGTTAGAGGAATCTTGGTTGATGCTCTATATTTATTAAGAGTACATTAAAATCATTGATAAATCTACTTCTAAGACCATTTTTAAATCCATATGTGTTACATATGAAGGGAATCAACAAGTTAAGGAAGCTAAGGCTAACCTTCGGGTTCAACAATATGAGATGTTTAGAATGAAGGAGGATGAAGACATTGAAACCATGTTTTCTAGGTTTCAAATTCTTGTATCTGGACTTCAGGGTCTGAACAAAAGCTACACTATCTCTGATCATGTCAAGAATATTCTTAGGAGTCTTCATGTGACCCAAGGTAACAACTATCTAGAAAGATAAAGACATAAATTCTTCAAGTCTTGAAAGTTTTATCAGCAATCTCTAGAGTCATGAGATTGAGCTCAATGGAGATAAACCAGTCAAATAGTCAAAGTCCCTAGCTTTGAAATCTTATGTAAAATCTGTAAAGGTCCATAGAATTTGGAACTCTGAATGAGCTTTTTGAGCAGAGGGTTCTGAAGCAGACTCAAATGATGTGGAAATGACCTTTATTATTAAAATATTTCAATACTTGGCCAAGAAGAACAAAAGATTCTCTGGTAGAAGCAGTGGCTTCAGAGGATCAAGTTCAAAAGATAAGAAGGACTATCAGAAGGGATGCTTCAACTACAAGAAGTCTCGTCACTTCATTGCTGAATGTCCAGAGCTACAAAAGGACAAGTCAAAGAAGGGAAGCTTCCAAAAGGACAACTTCATAAACAAATTCAAGAAGAATCTCATGGTAACATGGGATGAACTTAAGAATGAAGAAGATTTTGAGAAATATGGAGAACAAGGTAACCTAGTTGTGATGGCTCTTACATCTTCTGAAGCAAAATATGACTTAGATTATGGTTAAGAATCTGAAGAGGATGAATTATTTTCTAAACTACCTCGTTCTAATTTAATTACCTTCATTTAAGATCTTATGAGTAGATGTCAGGAAAAGGACAAACACATGAAAATTATAACAAAGCAGTATAATATTTTGAAAGAATAATTAAGATTTGTTCAAAAGAAAAATGAAGATCTTGAGAAAGATCATATTTCTCTTGTTAAAGATGCGTCTGATAAAAATCTTGATGAGCATGAAATTGCTCTTCAAGAGTTTATCTTAACTGGCCTTAAAAGAACCAACCTTGCATCCATGATCTATGGTGAAAGTAGAAGCAAAGGAGGAGGTCTTGGTTACTATCAAAAATATTTTAATCCAAGGAATGAAGCCTTGATTAAACCATTAGATCCTTCTTCTTCAAAGTCTATTAAAAAATAGTTACAGTTTTATTTTGTACCTGATTCTAACAATGCAAAGGTTCTGAACCAATTAGAATCTAAATTTTTTGAGTCAAGGGTTCTGAAGAAACCAGAACCTAAGACTCTAAAGTCAAAGGTTCTGAAGAAACTAGAACCTAAGACTCTACAGTCAAAGGTTCTGAAGAAACCAGAACCTAAGGCATCAGGTTATAAGGTTTTGAACCTAAGGTCAAGACTTATTTAAGACAACACACTTCTAAATCAAAAGTCTTGAATGATTCTAAGCCTGTCCATTTGAGAGAAAAGGTACAAAACTAGAACTAATCCTAAAGGATCCATAATACTTTGGGAACCTAAATCTGAAATCAGTTTTGCTACAGATATGCTTTAAGGAAGAAGCAAAGAAGTAGTCATGGTACATGGATAATGGTTTCTAACGACATTGGACAGGAGAAAGGCATATGTTCCAAACCTTCACTCTGAAAGAGAGAAGAACTGTGGGATTTGGAGGATGTTAGAACAAGATTTTTTCATTATGTATATCCATTGGGTTTTAATAATAACAAAGTATTGAAAGAATAATGGTGCTATCTAATGTGTGTTCCAAGTATGCAGGTTCTAAAGTTTAAAGAGAATACTTTCAGAATTTGATATAAGGACGCACTTTAGAGAAGTTGAGTTACTAGCCTCTGGTGGTTTATAATATGAAGAACACTCTCTAAGTGATTTCTGGCGTAGACTCTGAAGGTGAAGGCCTCTGCTTCAGAAAAGCAACATATTGTCTCTACACTTAGTAAATGCATTAGCTTCTGGTGAACATTTAGAGTTAATAATAAATCTAAATTTATCAGTACTGCAGAAAGCAAACTTCCTTTTCAAATCAATTTGTCAGCTAAAGACTATGTTTCACAAGGCTTAAGAAAAAGTTGACATGATTTACGGATATCTACTCTCAACGAATCTATAGTACACGATTACATAGAAGACACAATGGTTGAACATGTTACACAATGGATTAAGATCTTTTGGTGTATCTATCTTCAACGTCTCTTGTACTATGGAAAAACAAAGATACTTGTACAAGTTATCTCTTCTAATGGCTAGTCTTCTGCAACTGCTATAGAAGTAGTTGAAGATCCAATATGATTTTTCAACAAGGAACAAGGAGAAAATAGAGAAGGAAATTCAAGAAGGATAAGAGTGTTTCACACTTCTATCTGGATGGAGGAATAAGAAGATTAAAAATAAGCAATACAATCGAGTATGCATTTGTTATTTGTTGTAAATCGTACAAAGCCTTAAGATTTCTTGAACGTTGAATATCTTAGAAATCTTAAGTGCTTAAGGTATTTGTTATGGTGATTACACTGTACCTCTGCTAAATATGTTATTTAGTAGTTTAGATAAATTCTCTTGCTATGTGATTGAGCATCAGACTCTCTTGCTAAGAAGCTTGAGCCAAGTAAGTCTCCTACTATATGTCGCTACTGCGAAAATCGGCGCCGGCTATGACAGAAGAGTCGCCACCGTGCGTTATTTATCCCAAAAAAAGGAAAGGAAATGCTCAGAGTAAACCTAACGCAAAGAGGGAAAGGAATGGTCATCGCAACCAAATCCTGGATTTGGGAGTCGGTTACGCAAGGGGAAGGTATTAGCACCCCTCACGTCCTTCGTACTCGACGGGATCCACGCTTGTTTTCTGTCTAAGGGTGTGTTTATCTATCTACTATAAAGGTCTGGTCTAAAAAGAAAAGAAAATGACTCGGCAAAGTATCGCACTTTATGCCTACGTATTCTCGTCTGGAACGAGAAATCAGAGTCAAGTAGTTTGCCTAACTACGGGTTAGGGGGGGAAGGTTGCTCGTCGAGATATCGCATCTCGTGCCTACGTACTTTCATACGGCATGAAAGATCAGAGAAAACGTAGTTCGGGCTACGGAAGACACAAGTTTGTCTGACAGTTTTTTATCTCCTTCTAAAAAGGGTTTTCCAGATTAAGGGTCCAAGAGGACAAAAACAAAGTTTGAATGTTTGTTTGAATCTTTTACGAAAGAACTGTTTTTTAGATGTTTGCAATCTCAGTCGCACTAGAGACTATGACCCAGGAGTGAACGCTTCGTATGTCACCCAAAGGGTACCATACTAACATTCAGACTACTGGAGAGAGACCCTCCACCAACCTTTTCCCAGATAGCTTAAGGCTCGTAACGTACAACTTCAATTAACCTTATTACTGTATTTTTGAATTGTTTTAAGAAAAGAAGAGAAAGACACCCTAAAACTATGGTTGAAAGGGAATCTACCTACAGTTATCATGCATGGGTCGAACCCTAATGTCTGTCATAATTCCCTCTTGCACAGAGGAAATCAGAGATCCTAGGGGAAACAGCAAAAGAAAGCAAACAGTAAACAGTAAACAGTAAAATGTATGCTATGCAACAGTACAAGCGAGGCAAGGGAGAAAACAACAGGCAAGAGGAGACAAGCTCCACCTCAAAACTAGAGGTAATCAACACAAACAAACAGATAATACAGAGAAAAACAAAAGATACAGAAGAGGCAGCCCAAGCAGCAACAAACTCCTACAGCAGACAGCAACAGCAAGCTCTAAACAGCACAGTTGAAATGACAGCAAAGTTGACAGCAAGACTTCATCCTCAAACTAGCTTCTATCTTCAAGCTTCATCAACTCCATCTTCAAGCTCTAGCAAGCACCTTTCAAGCAAAGGATTAATCACTGAGATCAAGGTTGCAATGTTGGAAAACCTAATGAAAACCAAAGGAAATCATCAAGCACCAACATTGAAATGGAAAGGTATCCTCAAAGTTCTACTCAACTATGGGAATACTACAAATCCCTCCAAAGGAGAGACAGAGTTTCCCTAGGAGGACTTTACATCATTGGATGGAATAGAAGCACACAATGCATTATATGTTTGATGAAAGAATCAAAACTAGTCCTAATGGCTCTTCCTAAAATCCTAATTTCCTAAGCTCCTAAAACAACTCCTAAAGGAAAAGGAAACTACAACTCCAAGCTCCAATCTTCAAGCCACAGTAGCTACACCAAGTCCAGAAGACCTCCCAAGAAGGAATCTAAGCAAATCCAGTGCCAAAGTCACCAACAAAATCAATCAAGCAAAGGCACACAAAATAGAACACCACAAGCACAAGCAACTTGCAAAATACAACTAAAATAGAAAACAAAGTTGTAAAATTCTAATACAATTCCTAGGGGAACATACACGTTTGAACAACCTAGGGTTAAAATATTAAAGCCTAATTCAACTTCTAAGTCACCTAAATAATTTCTAGATTGAAGGGTATCAAGGTGATCCACAAGTTTGGGAAGGCTCTAATCTCAACACCTAAAACAGAACCTAAAATTGTTCTAAAATTCTAACAAAAATCCTAAGGGAGCATACATGTCTACCCTAACACATACTAAAAAATCAAAGCCAAAATCATCACCAATTGGAAGAACAAAATTCAACAAAACAGATGGTCAAATATGAAAAATTAAAAGGATTAAACAAAATAAGAAAAATCAAATTAAATCGAAAAATGCATGAAAATGCATTTTATTGATTTCAGAAAATCACAAATTCTCTCTAGATCATGGAGATATTTTTAAAATAATTTTTGGATCAAAATTGAATTTATTGTGATTTTTTGAATCAATAAAGCATTTAAAATAAACAAAATGAAATAAAAGAAAATAAAAACTCAGGATAAAACATGAGCGCTTGGATGAGGAGACTGGTCAAGAAATCCAAGAGCCAGGAACGTGCCAACGCATTAAATGAAACGCCTGCGTTTTGGATTCAAAACTCCACTTCTCAGATTAAAACACAACCATTAGATCTGGTGGTCAGTCAAGGTCAAAGGCGTGATCTGATGGCTATGGACTCATCTTCCTCATTTCTCAGGCTGGCCAGGTGGAGATCAGGGACGGTGGCCGGAGAAGACTCTGGTCGTCTTCTCCGGTGAGCAGGTGGTTGCAGGTGTCCAGAAACAACAATCCTTATACCAATCTCACTCAGAATTTCACCAGGATTTCAAATCTCCTACTCAAATGTTCTAACTCTCCATAGATTTTAAATCACGAACCCAAGTTCAGAAATGTCATCTAGATCAAACATCACCAATTGCAAATCTAATGATACGGAAATATTCCTCATGCTTCATACATCAAATTGATCTATCCAATTCAACTTAAATCCTCATAATCAAGCTAAATCGTGCCTCAACAGAAATTACACATCACCTAAATTTGTCTCTAATTGTCCAAAATTCTGTCCAGAAACGATCTACTCCTTAACTAGATCCTAACCACATATGCAAATTGATCTACATCTTCCTACAATGGTGAGAAATTTGAAGGTTACATACCTGGTGTAGATCCACTAACAGAGGTAGTTAGAACTTGATTCAACCTCCAAAACTCTCCAAAATCATTCAAGAATGCAAGAGGAAGATGTTGTAAGCTTCAATTTGCTCTGAATCAGCCTGGAACTCAAAACACGATTTCACTTGCTCCTTGGAATTTTTCAACTGCAACTTTAGTGTTCTTCACGAAAATGAAAGCCACAACTGATCTGAAATCAATGCAATGAATATATAGAATGGTTTTGTGGCCTTTTGAAGTGTGTTTGAAGCCCAATCCATCAATTTGTAAATTCTAATTTTGCTCTTGAAGTTGCACATGACAGTCACGATTTTTCCATGGAAACTGTTCTAGAATCTTCCCTTTCAACTGCAAATTTCCTTGTGAGTGTATTCAGACCAAAAGGAGTGCTTGAATTGCATTGGTAAGGTGTTTGGCTATGTGACTTGCAAATGAAGAAACCAAATGACAACTCATGAAACTTGGCCTAAACTCAAAATTCTGGTAATGCCAAAGTTTCTAAAATTCAATTTCCATTCAAAAAATGTAGTTACTTGACATGTTTTGGTCCTATAACTCAAAATTGGCATTTTCCCTCCTTAATTCATTTGAAAATTTCCCTTATTCAAACCATTTCAAACCAAGTCTTGCTATGAGCCCAATCAATCCATCATGACCTCTTGGCTAGCCTAAAAACCCAATTTTGAACAGCTTTCATTTTGAACAAAATTGCATTTGACAAGTGCAAGTTGGAGATTTTGGCCTATGATTGAAAATGACCTATAATCTCACTTTCCCAAAATACCCCTGACTTGTAAACCTCATAACTTGAGTTCTACAAATCAGATGGAAGACTTCTAGTACAACTTAGAAATCTAAGATCATGAGGAACAACTTTCATGTTGGCCAAAAGTTCAGGTGAAACCTCCTTCTAGTTCAAAAATAGCTTTGAAGTCAGATGATTTTCACAGACAATTTTCAGAGGCATCTGAGGACTTGTAACTTGTCTGGACCATAACTTGAGTTCTATAAATCCCCTTGAGTACTTCTAGTACTCAAATTAAAGGTATTGAGATTATCTACAAGTTTAATTTTGGCCAAAGATCTATTTTAAATTTGTATCTTAACTTATGTGGTCTTGAAGTTAGGCACTAAACAGGGAATTTTGCACTGAAACCCTAATTTAGCAACTTCCCACACTCTTAACTCTTCTTGATTTGATCTTGGCAAAACACCACAAATGTCTTCTCATATCATTTCATGAACTCCATGACCTAAAAGTAGGCTTTGATACTCTTCAAATGCTCATTTGACTTAGGATTAACCCAGATGAAACCCTAATTGCTTGCACCTCAACTGTGGCTCTTGCATTTGACACAATAACTTGATTGAGATCTCCCATGGCCCTCTATGCATTCTATGAGGTTCATACACATCCTCTTCTCACATTGAACACTTCACAACCCTCTGATGATCTTCAGTTGATCCTCAAATTAGGAGAAGATTCACACTCAAACATCTAAACCCTTAGGCACTCAAACCACCTCCTGATGACTTTGACAACTTCTCAATCTTGAATGAGACCTCTTGCTAGGATTCTCTTGAGAAGAATCACACTTGATCCCCTGCTATATGAGTGACGCAAATGATATGCAAATGATATAACTATGCAGATGATAATGCAATGAAACATAAACTAGGTAAGAAAAGGTTGAGCAAATTTTGGGGTGCAACACTATATGCTAGAGCATTGAAAGTCTTGATCAGTTGTTGATTAAACAAGAAAGTCTTGGACTATAAGTCTGAGCAGAAGTCTTGTACTTAAGGGTATGAGTAGAAATGTCGGGTTCATGGAACCTGAGCAAGGAAGTCGTAGGATACTGTCTGAGCAAGGATGTCTTGAGCCTGGAGGGCTTAAGCAGGAATTCTTGGGTTTGTGGAACCTAATCACGAAGTCTTGGACTTGACGATCTGAGTAAGGAAGCATTGAGCATGATGGGCTCGAGCAAGGAAGTCTTAGATTGGTGGAATCTAAGAAGGAAGTCTTGGACCTGATGGGTTTAAGTAGAAATTCTCGGGATGAGGGTATGCACAAGAAAAGTCTTATTCCTAAGTGCATAAGCGATTGTAATGATGATTTGATTATAGTGAAAAATCTCTTGTGCTACGAGGGGAATGTACTACTCTCAGCTGGGAGAAACTAGGATAAATCTTTGTGTTCTTTATCTTTTATTTTCTTCTGTTAACATTTTGCGGCAACGTATTAATTAGGATCTAAACATCGGTTTAGATTCTGAACTCTGATCAGAGTCAAAGTTAAGAAACAAAAAATATAATTCAACCCCTTCTTGTGTATTTTTCTCACCTTCAGTTGGTATCAAAGCATGGTCTGTGCATAACACTTAAAAGTGGTGTTGATAATGATCCAATGAGAAAAATATGTCTGCTAAAGACTTTCCTTCAAGGAGTTAAGTACCACATGAAAAATATTACATTGTTAATCCTACCATATTCAAAAGGCGACTCCACTGAATTTAAATGATGGAAAAAGTAAAATATATTTTTATTTCAGTGGTATTAATAAAGGGTTTTGATGAAGGTCTATAGAATACCATTAAGAAAGCTATTACTATAGAATTTGATGATGTAAGGATGATAAAAGTCTGGAAGCCTCTCACACCAGCTCAGAAGAAGCTTATTGAAAATATCTTTAGAGTTAGATGCATTCTGGTAGGTGCTCTATCTCATTCTGAGTATATCAACATCAATGATATATCTAATTCTCAAGACTATCTTTGAATATTTGTGTTCTTATTTGAAGGGAATCAAGTAGAGGCTTATTAAGTTTCACTTCATCAAATATTTCAAGCAAATTCTAAGAAGTCTGTTTGCTAGTGTTAAACCGAAAAGTCACATATATTCAAAAAGTCAAAAGTTTGAGTAGACTGAGTCTTGAAGGTTTTAATAGCATTCTTAAAAGAAAGGAAATGGAATTAGATTATTAAAATTTGTCAAACAAATAAGCCATCCTCAAGTCTCTTGAAGAAAATTCCTATAGAATGTTTGATGGTGAGGAATTTGCATTCCTTATCAAAAGACACTTTCAGCTGGCTGAATGGAATATGATATCTGTTGATAGAAGTGTAACTTACGAGTTTCTAAAATAATATTATTTTAATTTATTTCCCAAATCTTAAGAATAAGAAGAAATACTACTAGAAAATTCCAAAAAGAAAAATGTCAGAGATCTTCAAAGTATATTCTAATGAAGCTGGCATAGTTGAGGATTCATAATCTGATGAAGAATGTAATCAAGCATTGTTGGCCATTACTTCTTCTGAAGAACCAATCTAAATCCAGGTATAAAATCAATTATTAAAGAGAAACAGATAACTTCCAATCTATCTTGCTTCAATATTGATAATAAGGAGTTTGCATCTCAAGATAATTAAGTGACTCCATAGCTTCTATGGAAATTGAAGGTTATCATAGAATCTGTGTTAAAGGATATTCTATGAGAAACCTTTCATTTATTCTTTTGTTTTTGAAAATACTATTGTTAGATGATATGCTTCGATTTAGAGGGGGTGAATAGATCACAAATTTTACAACGAAAAAGTTTTGGCAAAAATCTGTTTTCAAAATAACATGCAGTAGAAAAATGACCCGAATAGAATCGTCTAATTGAACCTACTATCAAAAAGAAATATACCTATCACAAAAAAAACAAAGTGATAACAAACGTAAATTTTCAATAATGATCAAGTTACAAATCAATTAAATGTAATGCTAATTGTAACTCATTTATCCAATGAACCAAAACGCAAACAAAATACACACAAACAATTTATCGAACACTTGATGTGCAATTGATAATAATTGGGAATGTAGTTTGTTTTGTTGATGTTAAAACCTATCACAATCAAATTTATTATGATTATTTCAACAACAACACCTTTAAAAGATAATAGAAAACAATTTCCAATCGAATTGATCAAACAACGACGAAATCAATAAATTGCATAATCAACAATAAAATAAATAAAGAGATGAAGAGAGAGAGAGAGAGAGAGAGAGAGAGAGAGAGAGAGAGAGAGAGAGAGAGAGAGAGAGAGAGAGAGAGAGAGAGAGAGAGAGAGAAACCAAAATTTGTTTAGGCAGTTCCCCAATTGGTCTTGCTATGGGTACGTCTTCCCTCAATTCAAAATTGAATTAAGATAGTACTATTAACCTTTTTTTGCAAAAATGTTAATACAAAATATGATGAATCCAAACCCCAAAAAACATTATTGTTTTGTGTTGATTCTTACACCTCTAAACCCTTGAGCAAATCTTGATCAAGTGACCAACAATGCGGCTATAATCCTCTGATTACCCCGAGCACGCATCTTGTTGAAACCTGAGATTCTCGAACACAAGTCACCATCTCGCGCTACTCCCTTGCAAGGAAACCACCTTGTCCCAAGGCTTTCACTCGGTCGAATCTATGTTGATGTGATCTCATTCAAAACCTTCAAATCAACCCGATCTTGAAGGAAAACCCCACCCTGGTTTTCTTATTTGAAACACACAAAGCCCCCAACCCAATATTCTCGGTTACACCAAACCTAATTGGACATTATCAACCTTAATTTAGATGGTTACCCAATCGAAAAATGTTTATGTGCAGTTCAATTGTGTGTGTGCATAGAAGAAAGGATGAAGATGATAGGAAAATTTGTAATATGGTTTTGTTTAGATTTTATTCATTAGGAAACCTTGCCTAGAAGAAAATTCATGTATGAGTATATATAGGTATATGAGGAAAATGGGCAAAAGGATGCAGTAAAAATAAGATGCAAAAAGAATTTTTCAAACTTTAACTTGCTTAGGTCGGCCTATGAAGGTCATAAGTTGGCCTATGAAGGTGTTCAGGCCATCATGTGAGGCGACTTGAAATGTAGCTTGTGAGCAGAATCTACAGCTTCGTTCTTGGAGCATAGGAGTCGGCCTAAAACATGGATGTGTCAGCCTATACTAAAGCTGAGGCTTCCATAGGTTGACCTGATCACGTATAGGTCGGCCTATGCTGTTGTTTTGACACACAAACTTGATTTTTGATGTGTATGACATGCCTAAGACCTATCAAACTTGCTCAAAGATGATTTTTATGCATTCTAAAGCTAAGGGAACAAAGGGGACAAATGAGCATCTAAATGCAGGTTTACAATGTCCAATATACAAAAGCATTACAATAAACGACCTTATTCCTTGTTTGACATCATTCAAAACCCGGTTAAATTTGTAGTTGAAAATATTCAGAACTCACATATGTCAGTTGTTTCTCCAAAACCTAGCTTTTTCCCTATTTTTAGAAAATATGGTACCCACATCACTCTTGCTTAATTAATAATTTTGCCCAACTCTAGCTCTTCTACTGTTACCACCTATTTTCTTTGATTCCCACAAATGACCCAAAACTCTTATTTTACTATTCTATTTAATTAACTCAAATAAAATACTATTTATTCTAATATCCAATTAAAACTCTAATTAATTTAAACAACTATACCAAACTCTTCCTCTTGCTCTATACCTCTACTCCAAGGATACTTACCCTCCATAATCACACAACAATAATTTAAAAACAATAATTAATCATATAAAATTCTAAATAATTCAATTAAAATAATTAATCTAATTTGGGGTGTTATAACCCTCTCCCACTTTAAAAAAAATTGGGCTAGGAAATTAGCTGAAGGAAATAATGTCAGATACGACTCCCTTTATCTGACTCTCCAACTCCCAAATCATGCTTCCACCATCAACTCTTTGCATACAAAACTCATGTCCTTCTGATCAAATAAATATTTCAAACTCTTGTGATCACTAAAAACCTCAAATATGGAGCCAAATAAATAGTGCCTCCAAATCTTCAACACGAATACCTATGCTGCCAACTCAAGCATAAGTCACAACCTGACCATTCTGCACCAAATTCCACCTAGACCTATCTTCAAAACATTAAAATACACAACAAAAGGCTTGCTTGAATTCAGAAAAATAAAAATTGGAGCAAATGTCAACTTCTTCTTGAATTCTTGGAAACTCTCTTCACAATGCACATCCCAAACATATGTTTGACCCTTTTGAGTCAACTGAGTCAAAGGCAACACCAACTTTGGAAAACCTTCAATGAAATTCCTATAGTAACCAACCTATCCAAGAAAACTTCTAATCTCAGTGGCAGACTTCAGATTCTCCCATTGTAACACATCATCTATCTTCAAAGGATCCATAGTTATACCACTACTAGAAATCACATGACCAAGGAAACTCACTTCTCTTAACCATAACTTGAACTTGAACAACTTTGATACACTTGGTTCTCTTCCAATGTCTGTAATATAATTCTCAGATGTTCCACATTCTCTTCATCAGACTTTGAATATATCAGGATATCTTCGATGAATATAACCACAAATTAATCTAAGTACGGATGGAATATTCTATTCATGTACTCCATGACCACTCCCGACGTATTAGACACCTAAACGGTATTACTGAATACTCTTAATTACCATACCTAGTTCTGAAAGTAGTCTTTGGAATATCTTCAGGCTTCACATGAACCTGATGATAATCGGAATGGAAATCTATCTTGCTAAATACACAAGTAACTAACAACTGATCCATTAAATCATCAACTCTCATAAGTGAATACTTATTCTTGATAGTCATCTTATCCAGCCATCGATAGTCAACACATAACCTTATACTACCATCATTCTTATTCACTTGCAACACCAGTGCACCCTACAGGGAAACACTCAGATGAACAAACTTCTTTTCAAGCAGATCTCCTAGTTGCTTCTTCAATTCACTCAACTCTGAAGCAAACATAATAAGGAGCCCTCGACGCTAGAATAGTACAAGGTACTAAGTATATTGCAAACTCAATTTCATGCTCTGGCAGCAAATCACTTATGTCATCAAGAAATATCTCTATAAAATCACTCACCAATGGTAACTCTCCAATACCACTTTATTTTTTGCCTCCATAGAAGCTAATATCATAAATAATGCAACATCATTCTTTAAAAAATCATTCACTTGCTTAGAAGACACGAACAACCCGTCGTTTGCATCAAACTCTGGAAATGACACTAACTCACTCGAAAACTTGCACTCATGCAAACAACGACACGAAGAACCAACTCTATACATTTGTTCCGATCCCGCTCCTGCCAACAAGTGGTTAGAAAAACAAAGGAGTATCGAAAATGTTTCCCACACATGTCGCGTACTAGGGAACAAACAACATTACAAAAACTTGGCTAGATAAACTAACCTGCTCTAATACCACTATGTAACACCCTAAACCTCGAAACAGTTAAATTATAGAACAAATTAGAGTATTGATCATAATGCACACGTTTAATATGTCATTCATCATAAAACAAACATGTTCCACATCACATATCAATTAAGCTAAAACATTCAAATACACTTGTCATCGCATGTTCACCTTCACTTAGAGTATCATCGTAGCTAAATCATCAAATAAGCATGCTCCTCAATAATTAAGTCTTATTAAAATACTTCATTTGAACTAAAACAATGTGTCAAAAGTCACCACTATAACATAAACTTAAACGTCATGAGTATAACATACGACTCTCAATTAGAAAAAAAAACATAAATTGAATAAAACAATCAAACTTTCCCAACCCTGAGGTTACAAGATCAGAGTAAGACTTCTAAAATAACGATACATTGAACGAAGTAAATCTAGGAGCTAAATTTCACTCACAACAGCTAACTTTACTCCTGCGTTTTTGCAAGATGTCCATGATGGACAACATAAAATCAAAAGGGTGAGAAACAACAAACCAATATAAACATTGTAAAGAATGCTGATATAGAAAATACACAATAAACACACGTTCAATACACATCCATCAACAACATATTCTCACACCCAAATCATGGCAAAAATTATATAGTCGCATTCAATTATCAACATCATGAAAAATCAACAGCACGTGCAATCATATATATATATATCTACTCCACAACTGACTCTTTATGCATGCAGTACAATTCATGAACACTCAGGTTCATTTCGCTCTCGATCCCCATCATAGGACTAGAGCACACCAAATCGTTACCATCACCACAGGTAACGCTTCACTGATTCCCACCTAAACCACTACTTGCTCCAGATCCCCACGATAAGACCAAAGCACACTAAATCGTTACCATCACAGTAGGTAACCCTTTACTGATCCCCTCATAAAATCGAATACTCGCTCCCGATCCCTACCATAGGTCTAGAGCAAACCAATATTTATTGCCATTACCATATGTAACACTTCACTAATTCCTCACTAGAACTAGATACTCACTCCCGATCCATATCACCGAACTAAAGCACAACAAGATTGCATCGAAACACGTACACCATGATGCATGACTCTCAAACACATCCATTATCATAAAAAGGTTCACCAAAAGGATCCTCATACACGCCTCACCATTTATGCATCACATCATTCATCATAAACAACAATTAATCCATGTTACGACATTAATAAATAACAACAAACAATAGTAACTCAACAAATGTAACTTCATAGGAATTTGTTCATGTTACATCACCAAAATAACAACACATCATCATATAAACGTCACAATTTACAAAATTGTTGATCTAATACACAACATATATTCACACATCAGTTCAACAAGTTAATTTATTATGTTGAACGTCACTAAATAGCAACCGATCATCGCTTGCATCAAAAAACAAACCGACAAA
Source organism: Lathyrus sativus (assembly GCA_963859935.3). Taxonomy (NCBI): domain Eukaryota; kingdom Viridiplantae; phylum Streptophyta; class Magnoliopsida; order Fabales; family Fabaceae; genus Lathyrus; species Lathyrus sativus. Next base: position 547,967,774 of record OZ012741.1, read on the forward strand.
GCGACACAAAACAACAATGTAGCACGGTACCTTGTTAAGAGAAGTCTTTGCTTGCTATGTGAGCTCTCGCTAAACGAAAGTCACAAAAAACCAAAACCTAACTCTACCATGTTCGCTTCAACGAACACAATAGCTCGCTAAGCGAATTCACCCTCGCTAAGAGAACACGTCTAGACCCGCAAAAAAGTAAAGAACGCGATTTACCTCTACAGAAACCTCAAAAGTTCCCCAATTCAGTCCCAACACCCCCAATCATCCAGAAAATTATACTCACATGTTATAATGCCATTATGACATGTTAAATCACATAATTAAATTATTTATTTCATTAAATCTTATCAATTCATGTTTACCCTGAAACCTTCAAACCCTCAAACATGGTGGAAAACATAAATATCTCAAAATAGAAAATTGTACAAATATAGTCACACAAAATTGAATCATTGAAACAACCAACAACATCAAAACTTCATAGAAAATTCAGAATCAATCACATCCCAATTTTTTTAAAGAGAGTAAGGATCATTTATTTCTACCCTCATACAATACACCTAGACTGATAGCCATTTCTCGCTCTTACCTTAGATTTTCAACAATGATAGTGAATTGGACAACTTTTAAGAGTTCTCTCTTCAAATTTCTAACTTGTTTTTTCTCTCTTCTTTGCCTCTTTTCCTATGTATCTCAGATGTTTCTCCAAAACCCAACCTTTTCCCTACTTTTATAATATATGTGAAGACAAGTTTCTCAACTGATTTTGATGACGACATAATCTACAACATGCAAGGAAGGTTTTCAAGACTTCAAGATTATATCAAGCTCAAGAAATTCTCTTTCAATTTAATATATTAAAGTTTGATCAAGAAAGAAGAAAAAGTTTGACAAAATGGAGGTACAACAATTTAAGCATTTATATACCTTATTCAAGTGTTCAAACTTCATCTCCTTCGTGCATTGCATAAAAGAACCTCTTTCCATAAAACTATGCACTTTGCCTTATTTTTTTTGGGAAAAACTGGTTTCTGGAAATTGTTACTGAGTAACCAGTTACCCAATCCTGGTAACCGATTACTTGCTGCAATTTTTCAAATTTTGGTTTCGTTAAAGGCAGATAACCGGTTACCCACTTATGGTAACCGATTACCACTGACGTGTAGGCCAGAAAGTTGCATCTTTTGGTTTGAAAAATGTTTTCCTCTTCTTCTTGAACCATGGCATCTTTTGATCTTTATAGCCATTCTGAAAAGGTGTTAAGAGGCATATATAAACCTCTAAACTCAGTTTTTAAAGATCACCTTCTTGCATAAAATTTCCAAATATTTTCATCTCTTTCTTTTCAAATTTTTCAAGTGTCAAAAATTTTGAAATTTTTATAGAGTGAAACTTGCATTCTCAAATTTTCAGAAATTCATCCAAGTTTCATTCTCTTACATTTTGAACACTTAATAAATTATATAGAGGTGGAAAATCAAGAGGAAGATCAATCAAAAGATTGATAAATTTGAAGACACTTTCAATACCATTCAAATAAGTTATTCAAATATACATTCTTAAGTGTTCCAGGATTTTTGGAATTAAGATTATAAGGATTGTTACCTTGTTGTTCAGGATTGTTGGAAGCAAGAGGTCCACATTGAGAGGATTGTTCTCATTGGACTTAGTTAAAAATCCAAGAGTATGTTCTTGGTAGTTTGATTGTTTTCCGTTTGTATAGAAAGATTAGGTAGAAAGTCTTGTCTAGGGCCAAACGATTATTAAAAATCTATTTCATGTTGAAAGGGGACTGGAGTACTCTTGGACTATGAGGGGAAGCAGGATATCTCTCTGTGTCATTTTTACTTTCTGCAATTTACCGCATTCCTCACGTAGAAAATTTTAGGAAAGTAAAATTAGAATTCTACTACAAAACCGGAGAAATGTTTAAAGTACCTAATTCACCCCTCCCTTTTAGGTGCATTCCACTCTTACAATTGGCATCATAGCAGGTTATAGGTAACCTATTCCTAAAAGATCCATATGGCTTCCATTAGCGTGAATCCGATGTTCAAAGATGACGGTAGTAGTAATAAACCTCCTTTATTCTTTGGTGAATATTTCGACTTCTAGAAAATTCGCATGAAGGCACATTTAGAGGCACAAGGAGAAGGCAAATGGGAAATTGTTGAAACTGGCCCTCATATACCAATTAGTGTTGTAAATGGTGTCGGTACTCCAAAAATTCAAAGTTCATGGGACGATGATGATAAAAAGAAAATTCTAAATGATAAAAAGGCTATCAATATTTTGCAAAGTGCTTTAAGCATAGATGAGTTCTTCTGAATTTTACAACGCAGATCGACTAAGGAAATTTGGGATACTTTGGTGGAGACTTACGAAGGAACCGCCGAGGTGAAAAGATCAAGGCTGAATACACTAAGTCAAGAATACGAGATGTTTCGTATGGTGCCTGGAGAATCTATTGTTGCTCTTTAGAAAAGATTTGTTCATTTGACTAACCATTTGATTGTATTAGGTAAAACATTCTCCAATGATGAATTAAATCTAAAAGTGTTAATATCTTTAACAAGAGATTAGCAACCCAAAGTTACGGCAATATCGGAGAAGAAGAGTCTCTCAAAAATGACTTCCGCATGACTCTTTGGAAAGCTTCAAGAGCACAAATTAGAATTTGGTTGTCTTGAGAAACATGAACATCAAGAGAAAAAGTATAAAGGTATTTCTCTAAGAGTAGATTCAAAAGAAGGACAAGATGATGGTGCATCGGAAGAAGATGAGAATTTTATGTTACTAGTAAAGAGACTTGGAAAATTCTTCAACGAAAGTGACAAACCTTCCAACTATGCAAAAAGGAAGAAGCACTTCAAGAAAAAGGAGACTTCCACATCAAGTCAAGACGTTACATGTTATGAATATGGGAAACAAGGTCATATCAAACTGGATTGTCCAAGACTTTCAAAGAAGAATGAATTCAAAGGCAAAAAGGAGACTAAAAACAAAAAGGCTTATGTTGCTTGGGGAGACAATGACATTAGTTCATCATCTGAATCCAAAAGCGAGGAAAGTGCAAATTTGGCATTGATGGCTTCTCATCACTCCGACGACGAAGATGATGAGGTTAATACTTCTTTTCTAATTTATGATAACGATACTCAAGAGGCTATAAACGAACTATTAAATGAATGCAAAGTTTTGTGTAAAACCATATATTCACAAAAGAAACAAATATCATCATTAGAAGAAAAAGTAAATATCATTAAAAAGAATGAGGAAGATGAAAAGAATGAAAAAGGAAAAATTATTAGTGAAGAGAAACAAAACTTTGTAAGCAAAAATTGTGAGTCACTTTCATTTAAAATTGTCCAACTTAAAAGAGTTCTTGAAAGATACGAAAAAGGACAAATTGGTTTAGAAGGGGTCCTTAGCCAACAAAGATACTCAAACGATAAAAGCGGACTTGGATATTCAAAGTTTTCTAAACCAAGTTCTAACAAAACAATATTTGTTAAGGCTAATGATCAAACTTCTAAAGAGAAAGTGAGCAAGCCTAAAGTTGTGCATCATCATCATAAAAAGAAAAAGGCTACGAAAAATAAATCCTTTATTCCTAGATATAAGAGTAATTTTGTATCTACTTGTTTCTATTGTGGTATTATAGGCCATACACCTAATCCTAATGCATGTTATGTTAGAAATTTCAATATAGCAAGCAAGCATTATGTGTGGGTTAAGAAGGGCACTAATTATGAAGGACCCAAAGAAACTTGGGTACCTAACAAGAAGTAATCTGTTTTGTAGGGTTGCTTGAAAACCACTTCAAATATTTGGTATCTTGATAGTGGTTGTTCGAAGCATATGACCGGTGACCTCAAAAAAATTTCAAATATGAAGTTTAAGGCCAAGGGTTATGTTACCTATGGTGACAATAACAAAGGAAGGATTCTTGGCATAGGCAAAGTTGGAGCACCACCTTTCACATCTATTGAGGATGTTCTTTATGTCGAAGGACTAAAGCATAACCTACTTAGCATAAGCCAATTATGTGACAAGATTCAAAATCAAGTTTACAAAAGATGAATGCTTGATAAAAGAAGAAGTCACTAAAGAGGTAAAGCTAAAAGGTAAAAGAGTCAATAACATATTTATGATTTCTCTTGACAATTTAGCTTTGAAGGTTAAATGTCTCATGGCAAACAATAATGATTCATGGTTATGGTATAAGAGATTTGCTTATATAGACATGGAATATTTAAACAAGTTGGTTAAACATGACCTAGTTGTTGGTTTAACTAAGATCAAATTCACCAAGGATAAGTTGTGTGATGCATGTCAAAAAGGGAAACATATCAAATCAACTTTCAAGTCAAAGAATGTGGTGTCCACTACAAGGCCATACAATTGTTACACATGGACTTATTTGGTCCATCAAGAACAAAAAGCTTTGGAGGTGATATTTATGCTTTGGTTATCATTGATGATTATTCTAGATTTTGTTGGACTTACTTGTTAGTGCAGAAAAATGATGCTTTCAAAGCATTCAAGAAGTTTGCGAAACAAATTCAAAATGAGAAAGAGTTAACAATTGTCTCCGTAAGAAATGACCATGGTGGAGAATTCCAAAATGCTCTGTTTGAAGAATTTTGCGAAGAATATGGAATCTCTCAAAACTTCTCAGCACCAAGAACCCCCTAACAAAATGGTGTTGTAGAAAGAAAGAATAAATCATTGATAGAACTTGAAAGAACGATGCTTAGTGTTACACCCTAATTTTGACCCTGAATTGCCGACCATATATTTCATAAAATTTTTATCATTCTTGCATCATATCTACTTATTCACGGCACCTAACCATTATGCATATGAAATACAAGTTTTTTTTGCTCGCCTAAGCTCAGTCTTGCAAGATTGGATCAAGGATCATAAAAGGTTATCGAGGCAAGTTATCAGGTTATGGTAAAGATTATAAATCAAGGATATGATTCTCAGCAAGCCATTGTCTCATTAGAATAAATACAATGGAAACAAAATGGTTTGTCTCTCCTACATAACTGGAACCGGTCTCACTCTAAAAAAGGGGAGGAGTTTCCCTGAGCACTCTTCTTCTCCATGAAAGTATTTCATTCTCTGCACAAATGACAACCTCACAAATTCAGAACAAAACCATAACAACAATAGCACATTGCTTTAGAAATCACAAAACGATTCCAAATGCAGTGTATCAGTAGAGAGTAGAAGAAAAAACAGAGGGAAGAGCGCAACAACAAAAATGGACCAAAAGATAAAAAAAAAAAACCTTTCTAAAGTCACATTCAAAACCTCAAACAACCTTCTCCAATTCTACCTCCCTCAGTCCTCCATAACCACCGTGTATGAAACCCTCTATATCTCTTTCTTCAACAACATCCAACGGCAATCATAAACCTAATCATACACCACATAACCATTATTCTTCACTTAAAAACTTCCCTCAAATCTTTCCCACAACAACATAAATCCAACTGACAAAACTTCAATTTTAGATTGAAATAGAAATGGAAGAAGAAGGATGAACAGATTCAAAACTCAACACGACTCGTCTTCAAACTAGAACAGAAGCAAATTTGTACCTGAGTGACTTCAATAGCTACATCCTTCATCATTACAAGAATCATGTGAAATCGAATGTATATTTGGTTTGAGTGTGAGAAAACGGTTGGAAATGAGTGATGGTTGTCAAGCATTGGATTATGCCTCCACCGGCGACAAGCTCTGACGGCGGACTGGATCTGCCGCCGTTGAGTTCCATTTGTGGAAGGAAGGAAAGGTGTGTGTGTTTGGGAAATTTTGATTTGTACTAGGTTTTACCTCAATGAAGTTGTACTAACTTTAAGTTGGGTTGTACTAACTTTAAGCCCATTGCGTTGCTATTTCAACCTCCATGTTACTTCTGCACTCCCATGACTGATTGTTTTTTTTTATGTTGGGCTGGCCAAGATTAAGCCCAACACCTTGCTATTAACACCCCTTATCACTTTTACACCCACATTTCTATCTTGTTTTATTAATTTAGATCTTATTTCTTTTAGTGATTAATTTGTCTTCTAGATCATTGTTTTTTATATAATTTATCTTTTCTAAATTAAAATAAAAAACTCCAAAAAATTTTAATTATTTTTATGTGTGAATTAATTTAATTTATTTTGTTTAGAATTTAATTGTTTATGGTCCTTTAGACTTTAATTTTTTTTTAGTTAGTTTAGTTTCTTTATCTATTTGATTTCTAATTTTGTGGGTTTGTGACTTGACTTTATTTCATTGGTTCTATATTGACCATACCCTTACTCGTGTCTTGCACTCATGTTGTAATGACATTGTATTGGTATTTTTGTTTCTCACTTATTCAAACTGTTTTTTTTTTAAGAATAATAATCCTCGATTCACATAGAGCCATTTTTCACCTCGTAAGTCGATTACTTTTTGTTAAGCATCACCATCGACCTCTTGATCACTATACACGACATTCAAGGCTTACTCCTGGGCTTTCTTACGATGAAACCTATTAGATCAATTATTTCTAGTTGGTTCCTTAGAAGACTAGTTCACTTTACTAGTGCATACGTTTGAAATTCAATTCAAGTGTTTCCCTTTACTTATTACTCGCTTGTTTTGTCTTAATTCAATAAAGCCCTTTATCCAACGTCAAGTAGCCCTACCCTAACACTTGTAAGTCGACTTCCTCGTGCGTCACCATCGACCTTACCCTAGTCAATGAGGTCTTCCATTCCATTTAGTTCAAACCCTTAATCATTTTATACGCAAATTTAAACCTCGATCAACGTCGAGCATTTTCTCAAAAGTCAACTTAATTGTACTTAAGTTATATTTCAATAAAAGATGAAAAGGGAGTTTGAGTGGAGTCTTTGATTTCTCTCCTCAATTGTTTGGGCCTGAGGAGCCTTTCTTACACTCGAACAATTGTCTTCTTTAAAAGATGCATAACTCATTAAATCTATTTTCTCGAATATAAGATGAAAAAGAGATAGGGTCAGGTCTTTGACTCATTTTCTCGATTACTTGGGCCCGAGAAGCTTTTCTTAAGCTTCAAGTAATCCTCATCTGTTTAAAGTACTTTAACTATCTTTCTTCGTTCAAAAAACTTTCCAAATATCAACATCTTTCTTAGATGAAAAAGAGAGAGGTTCAAGTCTTTGACTCATTCTCCCGATTACTTGGGCCTGAGAAGTTTTTCTTAAGCTTCAAGTAATCCTCATCTATTTAAAATACTTTAACTATCTTTCTTCGTTCAAAACACTTTCCAAATATCAACATCTTTCTTAGATGAAAAAGAGAGAGAGTCAAGCCTTTGACTCATTCTCTCGATTACTTGGGCCCGAGAAGCTTTTCTTAACCTTCAAGTAATACTCATCTATTTAAAATACTTTAACTATCTTTCTTCATTCAAAACACTTTCAAAATATCAACATCTTTCTTAGATGAAAAAGAGAGAGTCAAGCCTTTGACTCATTCTCCCGATTACTTGGGTCCGAGGATCCTTTCTTAAGCTTTGAGTAATCGTCAGTCGTAACTAACTCTAGCTATATCACGCTCTTCCGACCAACCTTTTTGCATGCAAAATACAATCAAACCCTTGGCACAAGGGCCCTAATCCTTGGCGAGCACCCTTTTCTAAACCACCCATTTTCCCCCTTAGCACTCTAAACTCTTTTACATTTATATTTTCACTTTATTTCCTTAGAAGAAAACAAACAATCTGACCTAACATTTCTCACGAATTGAATCAAGAGGTTCCTGTTGAGTACAACGGACGTGAGGGGTGCTAATACCTTCCCCTCGCGTAACCGACTCCCGAACCTAGAACTTGGTTGCGCTGACCATGTTCTTTCCCTAAAGGTTTTCTAGATATTTTCCTATTCCATCTTGGAATAAATAAAATTTGGTGGCGGCTCTGTGTTTTCCGCGACCATTCGCGAAGGATCTTGCTTTTTTGAGGTACGATAGTAAGCGACTCGAATCTTCCAAAATACTTTTGGGCTGATGCGGTTAGTACGACATGTTTTGTAAGTAATCGTGTTAATATTAGACTTATTCTTAAAAAGACTCCCTATGAAACTTTCAAAGGGAGAAAACCAAATATTTCTTATTTTCATATCTTTGGATGTAAGTGCTTTGTCTTGAATAATGACAAAGACAACCTTGGTAAGTTTGACGAGAAATATGACGAAGGCATTTTTCTCGGCTACTCTCTCTTTGGTAAGACTTTTAGAATTTACAATAAAAGAACTTTAACTATTGAAGAATTTATGCATGTTAAATTTGATGAATCTAATCCCTCCAAGGAGGAAGTTGTTTTGTGTGATGAAGTTGGTGATATTGTAGATATTCCTAAAGAAGGTAATTCTAAAGCAAATGATCAACCTAAGTAACAAATTTAACAAGAGACAAAAGATGATGTTTTACCAAAGGAATGGAGGACACATAGAGATCACCCGATCGATAAAGTTATTGGTGACATTAGTAAAGGCATAACCAGACTCAATCTTAAGGATGCTTGCTTAAATATGGCGTTCGTATCTCAAATCGAACCTTCTAAAGTTGATGAAGTCTTAAAAGACGACCAATGGATCATTGCCATGCAAGAAGAATTAAACCAATTCGAGAGGAATCAAGTTTGGGAACATGTTCCTAGACCAAGTAATAAGCACATCATTAGTACCGGATGGGTGTTTAAGAACAAACTTGACGAGAATGGGATAATTGTTCGAAACAAGGCAAGATTGGCGGCCCAAGGGTATAATCAAGAAGAAGGAATCGACTTTGAAGAAACTTGCTCCGGTTGCAAGGTTAGAGGATATTCGTTTATTACATGCTTATGCTTGTTCCTTGAATATTCAGTTGTACCAGATGGACGTTAAGAGCGCATTCCTTAATGGCTACATCAATGAAGAAATCTACATTAAGCAACCCCCATGCTTCAAAGATTTCAAGAATCCATCACATGTCTTCAAGTTGAGAAAGACTCTTTATGGCTTAAAGGAGGCTTTAAGGGCATGGTATGATCGTCTCAGCAATTTTCTATGCGAGAAAGGATTTAAAAAAGGTAAAGTTGATAAGACCTTATTCATCAAGCAAATTAGGGATAACACTTTGCTAGTTCAAGTCTATGTTGATGATATTATATTTGGATCGACTAATAAAGACTTATGTGAGGAATTCTCATTGATGATGCAAGGAGAGTTCAAAATGTCTATGATGGGAAAAATGAATTATTTCCTTGGAATTCAAATCAAGCAAATGAAGGATGGCATCTTCATCAACCAATCAAAGTATTGCAAAGAGCTATTGAAAAGATTTGATATGGATGGTTGCAAGGCTATGTCTACTCCAATGGGATCAGGAACATATGTTAATCAAGATGAATCAGGAATCTCAGTTGATATCACAAAGTACCGAGGTATGATTGATTCTCTTTTATATTTGACGGCGTGCCATCCTAACATTATGCTTAGTGTGTGTCTATGTGTGCGATTTCAAGCAAATCCGAAGAAGTCACATATCACCGCTATGAAGAAAATCATGAAGTATCTCAAAGGAACGACAAATATTGGATTATGGTATCCTAAAGGTAGTATATGTAATCTTGTAGGTTATTCTAATTCAGACTATGCAGGATGTAAGACAGATTGTAAGAGCACAAGAGAAACTTGTCATATACTTAGAAACCTTGGATGTGTTCCTCTTAGGTGTGATAACACGAGTGCAACCAACATTATAAAGAATCCTGTGATGCATTCAAGAACAAAACATATTGATATCAGACACCATTTCCTACGAGACCATGTTCTACAAAAAGACGTTGAAGTAACATTCGTTGATACTCATTATCAACTGGCAAACATTTTCACCAAACCTCTTCCAAGAGAACCATTTTACAAAATCCGAAGAGAACTTGGAATATTAGATGAAAGTGACATATAATCTTCAATGGTAATTCATTATTTTTCATAAAAATAATGCAAAGCTATTTCTTTCTAAGTCTTTGTATTTTGGTTATATGTGAAAAATTACCAAGTTTTATATCTTTATTTTTATATAAGCTAAAATTATGTATTTTGACTTGTGTAACTTTTTATCATATGCATTATGTACTATACTAACATATTTGAATATTAAGTTGTGAAAATTTTCATGTGGTAAAGAGAAAAAGGTTACTGCTTTTTTGCATGAAGTAACCGGTTACCCACTTTGAGTAACCGATTACCACTGTTACGTTTTCATCTCTGTGGGATTTTTGTGAGGAGGTAATCGGTTACCCAGTTGAAGTAACCGGTTACCACTGATCGTATTTTAAATTTTTTTAAAAACAACCAGAATTGAAAAAGTCATTAAAACTCTATCATTTTCTCTTCCCACTTTCTAAGCACTTATTATTCAAGACTTAAAGATTCTATTCACATTCATCTCATCTTCAAACTTCTCCTCTTCACATTCAAAACTTTGGTCAACAACTCATAAACTCCATTAACACCCACTTCACCTTAAATACCCTATCAAAGCTTCTCTCCACTCATCTCAAATCCAAACTTCATCCTCTCTCTGTCAAAACCCTAGAAGCTCAAAAAACTTCATCAATGGCTCCAAAGAGGCAAGAGAAAAGGAAAAACAAAATTGGTGAATCTTCCAAACCTGCAGAAGCTATGCAACAAACTTCAGTGAAGTCATGGCGGCTAAAATTCAATACTCGAAACTGACCTCTAATACCGGTAAAGTATGTGAATCTCAACTCTTTCCCTTCTCACAGTTTTAACTTTCCAGAATTGATTAAGAAAAAAGATTTAAAGAAAATGGTTAGCAATGTTGGAACGGTTTATCCAGATTTAGTAAAATAATTTTTCTCTACTCTTGTAATTGGACATAACGAGGAATGAAATTTTGGATTAGAAGCTGAGGTTAAAGGAGAATTTGTTAGTGCAACTGTAGAGCAATTAGGTCCAGTGTTAGAAGTTCCATCTATAGGTGCTTTAATTAAGACTAGATTTCAATTGGAAGAAGCTCCATGGGATAAGTTCAATAGAATGGAGTATTATGCTGCAATTTCTAGGATTACACAAGAAGAATTAATGAGTAGACAAAATCCATATTTTTCTCGTGTCATCAAGCTGGTGAAGAATTTAACCGTTAGTGATCGGATGTTACATAATGTACTTGCTTATGTATTGGTTCCTAAGCATTCCAATCACTCTCAAGTGAGTGAAATGGAAATGCAACTGCTTTTTGCCATGAAATCTAACTTGTAGGTTAACTGGGCGTATGTCATCTTACATCATATGGGACATGTAAGGACTCTATCTGGAGGACTTCCTTACGGAAGGATAGTCTAAAAAATTTTAGAAGAAAGTTATGTTCTACTTCAAAGGGAACCTCACACAAAAATGACATCCAAGGAAAACGAGATTAATGCTTCAACGACAATTAAAAATATCAGAATCATCTTAAATAACAATGGAAAATATGTTTACAAAGATGATTCTACTTCTTCGTCTGCTGCTGCTGTTCTGGATCCTGAGGAGGGTTACACCAATGAGCTTATCTACAAAAAGCGTGTGGCTCTCGACTCCAAAGTGGATCTCAACATAAGGGAGCATCGGAAAGGAATGACCCTAATGCGAAATATGTTTAAAGCTATGTCTGTGCAGCAACAACAAGCAATGGAACAAGATCATGATGCAGAAGAAGAAAATGATGATGATGATGATGATGAAGACATGTCGGGAAGCGATTAATTATGTTTATTTGTTTATGTTTTAAACTTCAGTGTTATGTTTCCGTATTTTATGTTTCATGTTGGAAAAATCACGTACAATTGTGTGTTCGTACAAATGTTGTGTTTGTTTTTGTTCAAGTATCGTGGTTGTTTCGTAAAAGTGATTGTTTGTGTTGTTTCGTATCATGAAGTTTTCATATCTGCGTTTTGTATGTGTTGATTTTCCCATCCTTTTTGTTGTTGACAAAGGGGGAGAAGAAACATGTACTATTCTTGTGCTTTCTAACAAAATTGTGCAGAAATATCAAAGACTCTCTTAAATCAATGATTAAGGGGGAGCACTATCTAAGGGGGAGCTTCCATTGTTAGAAAAGCCGGTGGAAAATTAACTTTCAAGCAGAGGTTGTCATCATCAAAAAGGGGGAGACTGTGAAGACAAACTTTTCAACTGATTTTGACAACGACATAATCTACAACATGCAAGGATGGTTTTCAAGACTTCAAGATTATATCAAGCTTAAGAAATTCTCTTTCAATTTAATATATCAAAGTTTGATCAAGAAAGAAGAAAAAGTTCGACACAATGGAGGTACAACAATTTAAGCATTTACATACCTTATTCAAGTGTTCAAACTTCATCTCATTCGTGCATTGCATAAAAGAACCTTTTTACATAAAACTATGCACTTTGTCTTATTTTTTTGGGAAAAAAAATGGTTTCTAAAAATTGTCACTGAGTAATCGGTTACCCAATCTTGGTAATCGATTACTTGCTGCAATTTTTCAAATTTTGGTTTCGTTAAAGGCAGATAACCGGTTACCCACTTATGGTAACCGATTACCACTGACGTGTAGGCCAAAAAGTTGCATCTTTTGGTTTGAAAAATGTTTTCCTCTTATTCTTGAACCATGACATCTTTTGATCTTTATAGTCATTCTGAAAAGGTGTTAAGAGGCATATATAAACCTCTAAACTTAGTTTTTAAAGATCACCTTCTTGCATAAAGTTTTCAAATATTTTCATCTCTTTCCTTTCATAATTTTCAAGTGTCAAAAATTCTGAAATTTTTATAGAGTGAAACTTGCATTCTCAAATTTTCAGAAATTCATCCAAATTTCATTCTCTTACATTTTGAACACTTGATAAGTTATATAGAGGTGGAAAATCAAGAGGAAGATCAATAGAAAGATTGATAAATTTGAAGACACTTTCAATACCATTCAAATAAGTTATTAAAATATCTTGTGATTACATTCTTAAGTGTTTTAGGATTGTTGGAATTAAGATTGTAAGGATTGTTACCTTGCTGTCCAGGATTGTTGGAAGTAAGAGGTCCACATTGAGAGGATTGTTCTCATTGAACTTAGTTGAAAATCCAAGAGTGTGTTCTTGGTAGTTTGGTTGTTTTGCGTCTGTATAGAAACACTATGTAGAAAGTCTTGTCTAGGACCAAACGATTATTAAAAATCTCTTTCGTGTTGAAATGGGACTGGAGTACTCTCGGACTGTGAGGGAAACCAGGATATCTCACCGTGTCACTTTTACTTTCTGCAATTTACCGCATTCCTCACGTAAAAACTTTTAGGAAAATAAAATCAAAATTCTACCACAAAATCGAAAAAAATTTTAAAATACCTAATTCACCCCCCTCTTAGGTGCATTCCACTCTTACGATATATAATACCCTAATCACTTTTGATTAATTAATATTTTTGCCCAACTCATTACTAATTCTTTTATTTTTATCACTTATTTTTTCCAATTTTCAGAAATGATCCGAAACTTCTATTTTACTATTTTATTTAATTAATTTAAATAAAATGCTATTTATTTTAATATCTAATTAAAATTCTAATTAATTCAAATAAAATACTATTTATTCTAATATCTAATTAAATTTCTAATTAATTTTAAACAATAATACCAAACATTTTCTCTTGCTCCATACCTCTACTCAAATGATATTTAAAACCTTGACTTGTTCTGCAACCCAATAGGGCCCGCACATTTTGCCATCTATAATCACAATTTTACATTAAATGTCACTTCTCTATCTTAAAAAAGCCACTTTAAATATAGTTGTTTTACTCAGTATTTGATTAGATAATCAATTTAAATCCTTTGCAGCTGCACCAGATAACTTTTGGACATTGCGGCATTTTACAATGACATTTCTGTGGTGGTTTCAACTTTTAACCAATCTCTCAAGAAAAAGAAAAAAAAAATTTAGATTAGTCAAAAGAGTTTAATTTCAGTCCAAGGCTACAAGCCTAGCTAGCTAGGGTATAGATAAAGGTGAAAGCCCACGTCTTAATGTTGAGGGATGGATCCCTGCAGGTTCAGGATATAAATGCATGCACCTTCCCATCCTCACAAGCAAAAACCAGTGCAGTGAATCTCTATCCAAGTCATCGTAGCTCTTCTTTTGCCGTGGACCAAATGCATTAACCACAAAAAGTAGCATTTATAAATAGTACTACTATATAAATATTCTTTTAAAAACTTACTACCTCTGGTCCTATAAGAAAATATTACAAAATGTTTTACACTATACTTGCAATTTACAACTGCACTCGTGCATGTTGATGAGTTTGGTTCTTTGTATGTTACTTATAACAGACACATTCTCATATATATGCATGCCAACACGAAACAGCAAAAAGGACAATCCAAAAATTACAGAAAACTCCATTCAAACGGACAGTAAGAATTTGAAATTCTACAGCTCAGATCTGGTTTCAGTGCATGTGTGTGAGAGTGAATATTGCGTAAAATGGGTATATGGAGTATAGCATGGTGTGTTACTGAAATTTATCCGAACAAAGAAAGCATATAAAAATGAGTTATGATACTAGAAATAGATAATAGGAATAAACATATGAGTTTATAGATTGTCATAAAACAAAACCTAACAGCTGGTAATAATACAAACTGTGTAATAAATGCGTGACAGAAAGATGACCTCATAGGAAAATAAATGTAGATTGGTTTTGGTTACACTTTTTCTCCTATGATTTATTTGATGTTAACAAGTCATAACAAATGGTGGATTTAAGGGTACAGTGAAGGGTATTCGTTTCATGGTTTGAACTATTATTATCTGACTCAATAGTACTCCAAGGGTGCACAGTAATGAGACGAGCGGCAAGGACTATGGTTGGGGCTTCGAACCATTGTTTTGGTATAGTTTTTGTTATTTACTCACATAGGTAAGTTAGATATTTCCACGTCTCACACGTCTCACAAAGTTATGAATTTAAAATAAAAAAAGTGTTGTAAAATAAATGATTCATTTAAATTTTAATGTATTTTTTTTTAGTTTACATTTTAATAAATATAATTTTTATTATTCTTAATACTTCTTGATAAGAGATATTCTTTTACTATTTTATTTATTTATTTTTAATTTATATGAAATGGTCAATTAAATCTCTCTTTATAAAAAAGATAGAGTATTGATTACTATGACATGTAAATTTAAATTATGAATGTTTCTGATTTGATTTGTTTTTAGAAAATTTGATACTCAAACCGATCAAAAATATATAGATTGATTTAAATTGGATTTGCATATTTTTGTAATTGTTCTGGCCTGGGCCCAGCCTCGCAGCCCAGCCCAATAGCGCACAAGGTCCAATGAAGTGGAGTAGCCTGGCCGGGCACACGCCCTCCCACAGGACGAGCGGGACATCCTCCCCGTCAAGCAGGATGACGCGCTTCTAAGCGTCCTCGGCGTTCCCCCTAGCCGGACAGAACAACCCTCCACGGGCAGAATCCCCCGTCAACGAGCAGGACGATGTATCTCCCCCGCTCTCGTATGCTCCCCTCCGCGGGGAGAACGACACACCACCGAGGAACCTCGCGAGCTCCCCTCCGCGGGGAGATCAACGTGCCAATCGCACGTTCTCCACGTGCTCCCCTCCGCGGGGACACGCCATCCACCAACTGCCCACCTCCGAAAGAGCTGGTCAACCCACCTTCCGGAGTTCACGGAGCAGTTGAACTAGGGCGAAGACCACGTCCTGGTCTTCACTACGCCACGTAAGCCCTAGCAGTCACCTGGGTTGGGCCTGGCAATCCAGCCCAACCCAAGTGACTGTTGGCCCAGCGCTGGGGTCTCTCTATAAATATCCTCTTCCTCAAGAGGGTCGGGTAATTCACTTCTTACCCCATTTCTGTACTTTGTTCTCACTCTGCCCAATTCCTTACTTTGGCATCGGAGTGTCTTGCAGGTACACCCCCCTTCTCCTCCTCATCACCGGTGAACAGGTAGCAGTCCAACAGCGTATGGCCAGCCCGTGATCCCCTTCTGATCAGGTAAGATCAGTGGCGTCGTCTGTGGGAACATAAACTTCCCCGTTACTCCGAGCAGAAAACCAAAGTTTCACCAGCACTCCACGATCATGGCTAGCCCACACCACGACGATACCATGCGCGACTTCGTACTCAATGCCGCTGCCAACGGCAGCAAGCAGATGGAAACGTCACGCCCAACGGAGCCCGACGAGAGAGACGGCCAAACTACTTCTCCGTCGTCCGCAGAACCGATACGCTAGACCGACCACCGGCCCCCGAGCCCAGCGGCGTTCCAACCCGTTCCTATCCCGGCAAGAGCGGACCCCACGGTGTCCGCCCTCTTTGCGGCCATCAACCAGACGAACCAGTTGCTGTTTCAGCAGAATGCACGAATTGGAGTGCTGGAGCGGGAAGGCCCCCGAAGGTCCCCTCCGCGGGAAGACCAGAATGGGGGATCGAGGAGTCCCTCGCCTCAACCTAGAAATCGCCGGTCTCGGCTGGAGAGGCCCCGAACAGAAGTAGTGCGGGAGTGCACCAGATCCCCGGCGAGACAAGTTCGCGGGAGGCGGCAAAACACTTCAGCGGTCCCGACCAGGAACCCGCGCGTCGAACCCTCGATCAGGAGGCCGAGGACCCGAAACCAGGTGCCTATCTTAAACGGCCCATCTCCTCCTCAGTCACCCGCTCTCAGCGACGAAGACGACTACCAGACTCTGTTGTCCCGGGAAATCATGGCTGCTCCCATTCCCCACGGGATGGAGAAACCCCTGACGCTATCGACGTATGACGGTACATCCGACCCGGATGATCACTTGGAAGACATCGAGGCCATGCTCGATTACCGAAACGTCCGAGGAGCTATCAAGTGCAGGCTATTCCCGACGACCCTAAGGAAAGGCGTCATGACGTGGTACAAAAGGCTGGAGCGCGAATCGATTACGTCCTGGAGAGTCCTGAAGGACCTATTTTCAAAACACTTCACAGCGTCCCGGCGCCACCCGAAGACGGAAGCCGTCCTCGGCGCGATAATCCAAGCCCCCGACGAGCCTCTCCGGAAGTACATCGAAAGATTCACCCGGAAAGCGGTGCAGGTAACGATGTCAGACGAGATGAAGCGTTACCTAATGGAACAGGGTCTACGCCACGACTCCAAGTTCTATGAGGCCGTAGGCATACACTGCCAACCTCCCTGCAGGATTTCCTCGACAGAGCCGCACATTATATTCGATTCGAGGAAACCCAAGCAGCCAACTCCGCACGAGACACCCGAGACAGGGAGACCCCCCGCAGGCACCGGGATGACGGAGCTTCGAGCCAGCGGCGGGGAGGTGACCGTCGTCGGGAAGATCTCCCCCGCGAACAACGAGAGCAACGCGGCCCTGCCGGCCGATTCATGGAATACACGGCCTTAGTCGCTTCCCGCGAGCGCATACTGGCCGAGTGCGCCAAAACCGAATTTGTCCAGGGAGGTGTCTGCTTCCCCCGGTCGACGCCCCCCAAACCCAATGTGGACAAATCGAAATACTGTCGATTCCACAGGAGCCACGGGCACGTGACCGAAGACTACATCCATCTCAAGGACGCGATCGAAATCCTGATTAAAGACGGCCACCTAAAGAGATACACCCGGGGGGGTGAGGCCCCGAGGCAAGAAGCCCCCGAGGCCAAGAAAGTCGAAGAAATCCCCTCTTTTGACGGCAACAGTAGACTCCAGGTTACGCTATGTGTCAGCGTCCCCGAGGACTGGTTCGCGGATAGAGAGTTCGGCCTCCCCGAAGGCCCCGACCTACCCAGCGAGCCAGTACGACCAACCAGCCGATGGGAATACTTCGCCAGGGCCATGGTCATCTCGGGTGGCGCCACAAGGATCCTGTCCATAGGATCAGTGAAAAGAAAGTTCGACGAGCTTATCACGAGCAACTCCAGAAAAATGAGCACGCTCGAAAGATTTCGCGGTCGATCCAATCCGATCATATTCTACCTCGAGGAACTCCCCGGAGGATCCCCCAACTCCAACATTCCTCTGCTCATACGGGCGCGGATGGCGAACTTCGACGTCAGGCGCATCCTCGTCGACGGAGGCAGCTCGGTGGACATCATGTACACCCACTTGTTTACAACCCTCCAACTCGACGAATCCAACCTTTTCCCCTACGTAGGCTCCGACCTTCAGGGGTTCAATGGGACGACGACAAGACCTTGGGGGTACGTAGAGGTGAAAGTCACTTTCGGAGAAGAGGAAACGGCCAGGGAGATCAGCATCTGTTTCTTAGTCATCGAGTGCCCGTCCCTTTACAACTGTATCCTGGGCAGAACAACGATAGCAGAACTCGCCGCAGTACCTTCCACCGTCCACCTGAAGATGAAGTACTACACGAAACGGGGGGCTGTGGTGACCCTTAACGGAGACATCGAGGCCGCCCAGAGGTGCTTCGTAGCCGCGCTGAAAGGTTTGGACACCATCACTCCAGCAACGAAGAAGGCGACCCCAATCATAGCACCGAAGAGCGAACCAAAGGAGCTGGTCGGATTCGTGGACCTCGACAGCCGCTTCACCGAGGAACGCGATCACGAAATAAGGACCAGCGAAGCCAACGAGCAGCCCGCCCACCCGGCACGCCCCATCCCGGATGGAGAATTCGAGCTCGTCGCGCTCGGGGAAGACAAGAGCAGAACCGTGAAGATCGGCGCTGGACTCCCAAACTTAGCAAAAAACAGCTACAGGCCTGCCTCCGCGACAACGCCGACCTCTTCGCCTGGAGCGCCGCAGAAATGCCCGAACTCGACCCCGAGGTCGCCTGCCTCACCTGTCCATCATCCCGACCGTGAAGGCCGTAGTTCAACGTAGGCGTAGATAGTCCCCCGAAAAGTCGGCGGCGGCTGAAAAAGCTGTAAAAGACCTCCTAGAGGCAAGTTTTATTTCAGAAGCCCGGTATTCAACCTAGTTGTCCAATGTTGTACTCGTTAAAAAGAATAATGGAAAATGGCGCATGTGTGTTGACTACACTGATCTCAACCGGGCATGTCCTAAGGACGCCTACCCCCTCCCCAACATCGACAAACTCGTCGACAATTCCGCGAGCTTCAAGCTCTTGTCCTTCATGGACGCATACTCGGGGTACAACCAAATCCTGATGGCCGAGCATGATAAACAGAGCATGGCCTTCATGACGGCGTCGGGCAACTATTACTACAACGTAATACCCTTCGGCCTAAAGAACGCTGGTGCCACGTACCAACGAATGATGACAGTGTCTTCCGGGGCGAAATTGGCGACATGCTCGAAGTATACATGGACGATATGATCGTCAAATCCTGCACGGAAACCGACCACACGGCCCATCTCAGGAAGGTCTTCGACACCGCGAGGACATGCCGAATGCGCTTCAACCCGGAGAAATGCACCTTCGGTGTCCGCGCAGGAAAGTTCCTCGGCTACTACCTGACCAAGCGGGGGATCGAGGCAAATCCGGACAAATGCCACGCCTTTTCGGAAATCACCACACCCACCACGAAGAAGTCTATCCAATCCCTCAACGGCGTGCTCGCCTCACTTTCCCGGTTCATCGCCAAATCCGCACAGCACGCCCTCCCTTTCTTCAAACTACTCAGGAAGGAGACCACGTTCGAATGGACAGAGGTATGCGAGCAAGCCCTCCGCCATCTCAAACGCGTCTTGTCTGAACCACCAGTGCTGACACGTCCCGTGATGGGCAAAACCCTATACCTATATCTGGTCGTAGCTAACGAGGCCGTCAGCGCCGTTCTCATCAGAGAGACCAAAGAGGGCCAACAACCAATCTACTTTACGAGAAAAGCCCTCCACGGTCCCGAAGTCCGATACCAGCTGATCGAAAAAGTCGCCCTAGCCCTCATCACCGCAGCGCGCCGGCTCCGACATTACTTCCTCGCACACACCATCATGCTCCGCACCGATCAGCCCATCCGCCAGCTCCTCGGCCGACCCGACATGGCCGGACGCATGCTGAAATGGTCGTTAGAACTATCTGAGTTCGACATCGTCTACAAAATCCGGAAAGCCATCAAAGCTCAAGCCCTGACCGACTTTGTTTCCGAGATGACCTCCTCACCCGACCCCACCACCGGGCGCAACATCTGGACCATTTTTGTGGACGGCTCCTCCAACTCCACGGGAAGAGGAGCCGACATCATCCTCAAAAACGACGAGGGCACCCTCATAGAGGTCTCCCTCACCCTGGCTTTCCCGACGACTAACAACCAAGCCGAGTACGAAGCGTTCTTGGCCAGACTTCGCCTGGCATCAGACCTCGGGGCCAGAGACATTAGAATCTACACAAATTCCCAGCTAGTCGCTTCGCAAGTACGAGGAGACTATCAAGCAAAAAACGACAACCTCGCCGAATACTTAGCACTTATTACCGAAAAACTGCAAAGTTTCGACTCCGCGGAGATTCAGCACGTCCCGCGCGAACAGAACACCCGCGCCGATATCCTCTTAAAATTGGCGAGCACCAAAAAGCGAGGAGGCCACAAGTCGGTCATCCAAGAAGTCTTATCACAACCGAGCACCAAAGCGACCACCGCTCTGCTCGACATCAACGCCATCAGAGATACCGACTGTTGGATGACACCACTACACACCTACCTCAGCACTGGTCGCTTACCGACCGACTCTAAAGAGGAAAGCGCGACCAAGCGACGAGCCTGCTCGTACGTCCTCCTCGAAGGCAAACTATATCGCCGAGGCTTCACGATCCCACTCCTCAAATGCATCGACAACTCCCAGAGTGCAACCTTCCTAGAGGAAATCCACGAAGACATCAACGCGCAGCACCTCGGAGGACGATTCCTTGCAAGAAAGGCCCTACGAGCAGGCTACTACTGGCCCTCGATGCAAACGGACGCGAAGGAACACGTCAAACGATGTGACAAATGCCAAAGACACGGGGACATGCACCTTGCTCCACCAACCGAACTCAAATCCCTCTCATCCCCGTGGCCATTCGCATGGTGGGGGTTGGACATCCTCGGCCCCTTCACCCTGGGGTCCTGTCAGAACAAATACCTCATCGTGGGTGTAGACTACTTCACCAAATGGATCGAAGCCGAAGCCCTGGCCAAAATCACGGTCCACAACATCCTCCGATTTTACAAACTTAACATCCTCGCAAGATTCGGAGTCTCGCTCGCCATCGTCACCGACAACGGCACACAGTTCACGGACAAAAACTTCCGCGACTTCGTCACCAAGCTCGGAACCGAACACCATTTCACCTCGGTCGAGCATCCCCAGACAAACGGCCAGGCAGAATCGGCGAACAGGGTCATACTCAGGGGACTAAAACGACGACTTGGCGACGTAAAGCGGGCATGGGTCGATGAGCTCCACAACGTCCTCTGGGCATACCGCACTACGCCCCACTCAACCACGGGGGAAACCCCATTCCGCCTCATGTATGGCACCGAAGCAGTGATCCCGGTCGAGATACGCGAGCCATCCAGACGAACTGAAGCTCCCCTCGACAACGACGACAACGACGACACCTTACGAGAGGAGCTCGATCTCGTCGAGGAGATTTGCTCAGGAGCAGCCCTCCAGGAAGCCCGACTGAAACAGCAGGTGGCACTTCGCCATGACAACAAAGTCCTGAAACGCGACTTCCAAATCGGCGACTTAGTTCTGCGCAGAAACCAGAAAAACTCACACGAGGGCAAACTAGCGGCGAATTGGGGAGGTCTCTACCGTGTCCGCGACAAGACGGAGCACGAGGCCTACTACCTCAAAAACTTGCACGGGGAACAACTAGCTCGACCATAGAACGCCGAGAAACTTAAGCGGTACTACAGTTAAACACTGCCCGCGACGACCCATCGTCACGACCTCTTGGGGGGGGCGACATGGTACCACCGCACTCCCTCGCGTCTACTAACGACCAGAGAAAAGCAAGCCCTGCCTTTTGTGTGCGTAGGTAGAAGGCCTTGCTCGGCAGGGAACACCTCGACCGAGATTCCCCACCGCCGTACCAAAATCGGTAGGACACCCAGCTCGCGATGGGACGTCCACGCCACGGGGAGAACTACCCCCGAACCAGTCAGGCAACAAAGCCGACCATCCGGCCAGTTCCCCACACCTTTGGAAACAATCATCGTCGAGCTACCACCCGGACAGACCCAAAGGCATACTAAACATGCATTTCAAGCATACATACATTTCGAGCATACAAACATGCAGAAATAAAACGAGCATAAACAAACATGCAAAAAAAAACGAAACTGAGCGCACACTTAGAAAATTCTCAGAAATATATTAAGCAAAAGTGGCCACCAGCCCAGTAGTCAATATTACATGAACAAGGGCACGCAGGCCCAACAAAGAAAACAAGAAAGTTACAAAACATCGGCGCGCAGGCCAGGAAACTACGAGCACGCAGGCCTGGGAGACCTACACATCCCCGCCCTCTTGCTCAGCATCCACGGGGACAGCGTCAGGGACGACAAGCTCTGGGTCGACCACCTTCCCGTCAACGATCTCATGATACATCCCAATCCCGTCCACGACCAGAGCAGCGCCAGAGTTGACGATTTGGACCTGCGCAACAACACTCTTGAACCCGACCTCGACAGCGTCCAAGCAATCGCTCTCCAGCACCCGAATTCGGGCGATCAAATCAGCAAGTGTAATCATCCACCGATCTTCCTTAGTCTCATCCTCGGCCGGACAAAGAGCGTTGTCCAGAACTTCCAGGCGAACTGTCAACGCCTGCACATCGGCCGCCGCCACCCCCAGCTTCTCCTCTACCGATGTCACCTTCTCCTCGGCACCTTCCGCCCATTTGCGCTGGTCGGCGGCATCTTTCCGACTCTTCCCCAGCTCCTCGGTGAGTTTGTCCAGGCACGACTGCATGAAGGTGAGGTCCCCCCGCAACTTGGCCAGCTCAACAGCAGAGCAACCCTCCTCGTTCAGGACCATAGCCGTGGTAAAGGTCCGCATCATCGCGGCCAAATCCTCCGCCAAGATGCGCCGGCGAGACTCTCGATCGGCATCACGGACAGCCTTCACTTTGCCAGCTGAGATAGTAGGAGACCGGGCCCCGTGAAAATAGCCCGGGTGTTGATGGCACGGCGGGACGACGTAGCCCTCCTCAGATGAATTAGTCGTCAGATCAATCAGGCCACTGGGCTCCTCGGACCTTGGCCTCTTCGCAGCTCCCTAAGACGAAGGAGATTGGCTCTCCTGGGGAGAAGAGGACGAACTCTGGCCGCCCTGGGCCACGACTTCCTGCCCGACCAATTGGCCCACCCGCGTCTTCGGGACCACGGCAGCCCTCGAGGCACGCAGCTTCTTCACCCGCTCTTTGACGAAAGACATGTTCGCTACAAAAAACAAAAAGAGTGAGAAACATACAAAACATACGATCACGAGAAAGATGAAACATCCCTACCTAGGTAGTCCAGAGCGTCCACCCCCGAGGCGCAACCGAGCAGGGTCTTCGTGTTAATCAGCCTTTTCTTCGTTCGCACGTTCCCCTGCGCGTCGAGGATATACCGACCGTCAAGCGTCACCAATTTCGACGGAGGAAGGTCCCGCACAAATGCCATTATTTTCATATAAGCGGCCATGTCCCTCTCGTCGAGAGTCTCGGCCCGCACTATATACCGGTCGGTACTGCGGTTGAAATGCTCTGAGGTCCACAGTAAATGCACCTTTGGGAGCCACGCGACGAACCGCTGGCCGTCTACTACTCGCTCCCCCTCAGTAAAAAGAGAGTCCGATCCTTCCCGGGTGATCGGCCGCACGAGGAAGAACCGACCCTTGAAGTCTCGGACAGAGTCGCTGTACGTCTTAAAAAGCTTGGTCGGCTGCTTAAACGAGACCCAACCTTGACGACCATTCACCGATTGACGTTGCAGGTGGAAGATGCGGAAAAATAAGGGCACCGTGGCCTCGACCTCGAGAAAGTGGCACACCACCTCGAACGCACGGATAAAGTCCAGGGCGTTGGGATGCATCTGGGATGGGGCCAAATGTAACCAGTCAAAAAGACCCAAATGGAAGGCGGAGAACGGCAATCTAAGTCGGGCCTCTTTAAAGTAGAATTCGTGCATAGGAAACATCCGCCGCCCATAGCTCGAGCAGATGCGATGATGCTCCTTGGAACGATACACCTGCCAGTGTTGCGGCTCCCCTTCCACCCGACCCTTCACGGTAGCATAGGCGCCGGACACATTGATCGCGAAGCAAGAAGGGGTGGACAGGGGCTCTTCGGCCACCCACTCCTCGACGGGGAGAACCCGCTCATCAAATTCTGGGATCTCAGGATCACTGTCTTCGACCATCGTCCCCGGTATCAAGGCCGACATGTACACATGAAAAGCAGAGGATAACGGTGAATTCGATAGCCAGGATCAAATCCACCCTTCCACCGCAGCTCAAGTGAAAGGGCGACGATAGCGGGCGAGCGAGCAAAAGACGAGCACACGGACAGCCCCCGAGGGACACTCTCCGCCACTTCTCCATGGAGCATTCAAAGCTAACCTATCGCCCCTCCCCGGGGTACTCATCGGAGAATGCACCCATCCCCAGGGCATTCATCGGAACAATTGATCCTCCCCGGGGCATGCATCTAAACAAACCTAAAAAGCCACCAGATACGGCAGAAACTCGCATCTCTCCTCGGGGCATTCATCGGGCTCCGACCACGGACCCAAATTAAACGGCGGAAATAAAAGAAGAGAAGAAGAAAACTCACTTTGTAACGGCGACGAACAGGGTGCAAAACTAACGGCGCGGCGGCCATTCATAGCAATGGTGGACGGGGAGGAATTACAGAACTTCGCAGGTGAGAAAGCAAGGTGAAAAGTAAAAAATGCGTGGGGACCCCCATATTTTTAATCCGGCACAGACCTCGAAGAGACACTAGGCCTTTGAGTACCCTAGGGTAGCCGCCCTCGCGCCCACTCGGCGTGTGACACGTGGCGATAGCCTGAAGGTCGCGTCCCTTCAGATGCCTTTGCCTCGCGCACCCGGCAACCGGAAAAGACCTCCACGCGCACGCGTCCCGCCAAACACAAACCTGGCGAGCCACCCACCTCGCTGCATCTTTCCTCGAAGCAACGACCTTAAGTCCTCGCTCTTTCGTCACAG
The DNA here is from genome assembly GCA_963859935.3 of Lathyrus sativus. Taxonomy (NCBI): domain Eukaryota; kingdom Viridiplantae; phylum Streptophyta; class Magnoliopsida; order Fabales; family Fabaceae; genus Lathyrus; species Lathyrus sativus. The sequence goes on from OZ012741.1 coordinate 547,992,956, forward strand.
AGCTTCGACTTGGGGGGCTCCTATTCTGGCCTAGGCCCAGCCTCGCGGCCCAGCCCAATACCGCACAAGGCCCAATGAAGTGGAGTAGCCTGGCCGGGCACACACCCTCCCACAGGACGGGCGGGACATGCTCCCCGTCAAGCAGGATGACGCGCTTCTAAGCGTCCTCGGCGTTCCCCCTAGCCGGACAGAACAGCCTTCCACGGGAAGAATCCCCTGTCAACGAGCAGGATGATGTATCTCCCACACTCTCGTATGCTCCCCTCCGCGGGGAGAATGACACACCTCCGGGGAACCTCGCGAGCTCCCCTCCGCGGGGAGTTCAACGTGCCAATCGCACGTTGTCCACATGCTCCCCTCCGCGGGGACACGCCATCCACCAACTGCCCACCTCCGAAAGAGCTGGTCAACCCACCTTCCGGAGTTCACGGAGCAGTTGAACTAGGGCGAAGACCACGTCCTGGTCTTCACTACGCCACATAAGCCCTAGCAGTCACCTGGGTTGGGCCTGGCAATCCAGCCCAACGCAAGTGACCGTTGGCCCAACGCTGAGGTCTCTCTATAAATATCCTTTTCGTCAAGAGGGTCAGGTAATTCACTTCTTACCCGATTTTTGTACTTTGTTCTCACTCTGCCCAATTCCTTACTTTGGCATCAAAGTGTCTTGCAGGTACACCCCTCTTCTCCTCCTCATCACTGGTGAACAGGTAGCAGTCCAACAGCGTGTGGCCAGCCCGTGATCCCCTTCTGATCAGGTCAGATCAGTAATAAAATCTAAACCGAGAAACTACAGGTTGGTTTGTGTTAGATTTATCGAATATATTTCAATTAAATGTGTAAAAATATTTTTTTAAAAAAATCTTATATACAATAACTCTCCATAATAATATAAAATCCTTAATTTTTTCATGTCTTCGTATAGAAAGTGAATATCATAAGTGGTGTTTCATTTTTTTTCTTAATGTTGAATATACTAGTTTCTATGATAATGATGCTATAAATTATACAAATTAATTGTGGTTGGTTTGGGTAGATGGGTAGAATTTTGAAAATCCATTATCCGAACCAGTAAATATCGAGTTTCATTGGTATGATCTGATTTTTGCCCGAACTAAAAAAATGTCCACCTAAACACCTTAGTTTAATTTGAATTCTAGTTTAATTCGGATTTGTCTGAACCAATGAATATCTATAATTTAAACTGAACACCTTCATTTTTTCCACTATAGTATAAAATGATATTTTTAATTATTAATTTAATAATATTTATATTTAACGGTTTAGATCCATTACCATCTCTTGTGATTTTTTTGTTGTTGATTGATTTACAAAAATACATAATGATAAAATATTAATATTTAATTTTTTTTCTTTGGGTTATTGCATTACCTTTTTTATTTGTTTTATTGTATTGGTTTGATTTTTATATTTCATTGGTCCAATAACATATAATTTTTTTTATTGGATTGAGATTCATGCCTCTTATATTAATTGAAATATATTTTTTCATATTTTATTTTTCTTTACTTAAGTTTTCTACTTGATTTTTGTTGGCCACAAACTTAAACTTCAATGCTTGCTCGATCAATAAGTTAATCGATCCTTTCGAGAATATTCCTATATCACTCCCTTTTGCATTTGAAGCTCCATCAAATGATAATGTTCATTTTGAGGGTGTCTCCTCGTCTACAGGCAAGTTAAATTCAGCCACAAAATCAGATAGAGACTGGGGGTTGATGCTTCCTCTCCCGATGTATTGGTTATCGTACATTGAGAGTTCTACCATCTTGGACATCATCCTTCCTGGAAATTCTGGTTTTTTTAAGAACTGTCGAAGAGGATAGTTGGTTTTCACTAAGATCTTGAGCCCCTGGAAATCGGGATGAATGTTTCTCACTTTGATGACGGCAATCAGTGCCAACTTCTCAATCTTCTAATATCGTGCTTCAGCGTCTTTGAACACCTTTCTTATGAAATACATGTCTCTTTTTGCTTTATCTGTCTTTCGTACGAGTACTGAGCTCATTGTCGGATCTGTTTCTGAGAGGTGGAGGAGTAATGGTGATTACTCTCTCGGGTGAGAGACAATGAAAAGTGACGCGTTGAATGCTTTTACCCTTAGAAAACCCCCCTCTCATTCTTCCATCCACTCTAATATCTCTTTCTTCTTTAAGGTGGAAAATAACGAGAAAGGATTGCAACTCGCACATAAAAGGAAGCAAGATAGGGTGACGAGGAAACCTTTTAGTTGTTGCACCTCCTTGTTGAGGCTTTGGCTCACCACTTTGGTATTTGTCTTTGGAAAATCAAAGGGAACTCAAATGAACAAGTCAATGTTTCTAATGAGTTGGCTGACTGTCTCGTATTCTTCTTCCTCAGTAAGTAAAGTACTTATCTTCGTTAACTAATGGGATACGGGTCCTACACTGAATTCCTTCAGGTCCTCGTTAAGTGTGAATCTTTCATTGTATGTGCCAAACTTAGGAAAGCTTTTATCTCTTTGTAGCCAGGCTACTTTAATAACATTATTGAGCTATCTGTTGGTCTCTTCAAAACATCTTAACTCGCCCACCAGGAAACGATTAGTTTAAGACCAAGTATCGGGTCGAAATAATTACCCCTAATGCATTGATGACGACTCGACTTAGGATGATGTTGTAAGGAAACATGGAATCTAGGATAAGGTAGTTAGTTAACTTTGATCTCTTTGGCATCTGTTCCTTCGTCGGATGTTGTCTCTAGGGTCACGTAGACCCTTACTTGCATATTTGCTTTATAATCCTATTAATAACCCCCTAAATACTTTGATATCATTAGGATTTAGCTAAAGTTTTTGAAAGGCATCCAAGAATTGGACTCAATTAGAGCTTCCAGAATCTTTCAAGACTCGCTTGATATCCAAGTTAACATGATGCATAGTGATTACCATAGGGTCATTGTCTTGAAGATTGATTCTGACAGAATCATTGTCGAAAAAGGTGATGTTAACTCTATTTCCCCTTGTTCACCCTAGGGAAACCTGGAGATATCACATTTGCAGCAAGCATTTGCCTTATGTATTTTTTTCGGGAAAAGTATGAAATTCCTCCTCTAGAAAAACCTCTGACTATGGTATTGGTATTGCAGAGTAGTGTTTTATCGTCCATCTATGGAAAGAAGATGTAAGGGATGAATATGAAACTGATGTTGTCGTACCTCAAAAAATACGATCCCCGCGATGGACGCAAAAAAGTATGTTCGAACAGAGTCGCCACCGAACTTTAATTTATTCTAATAAATGAAAAGGAAAATATCGAGAAAACCTTTTAAGGAAAGGAAAATGGTCATCGCAACCATATCCGGGTTCGGGAGTCGGTTACATGAGGGGAAGGTATTAGCACCCCCTCACGTCCGTTGTACTCAACGAGAACCTCTCAGTCTAATTTATGACTTAAGTGTTAACTTATGCTTATTTGCCTTTTTTGAATAATAAAAATTGAACGATTTGCTAAAGGTTTTAACTAGGGTTTAAGGGAAAATGATTGATTTTATTATTAGGGTGCTCGCCAATGATTAGGGCCTTTGTGCCTACGTATTCCTTCACGCGATAGAAAAGTTAGAGCAATCGTAGTTCGTCACTACGATTTGTTGGTGTGTTTTATAAATGTTAATTGCTCGAACACGAGAAAGACATCTCGTACCCAAACAATTGAAAGAGAGGGATGAAAGACTCCACACCCCTCTGTTTTCATATTTAATAAAAAGTATTAAAGTATGATTAGGTGTTTTAGGGACGACGAGTGCGTCAAACAAAGACGAAGACTCATTGTATCCTAGGCATTTGAGAAGAAAAATGGAAGACTCAATTCCCCAAATGTTTCATTTAAGTGATTGTAAAAGATTTGAATTTGATCGAATGGAAATTTCTTAGGGAATATTTGTTTGAACATGAGAAAGATCTCTGGCATCCAAACAAAATAAGATAAGTTTTGAAGATTCAAAACCCCTCCCTTTATTTTTTAAAAAGTGTTTCGATTTTGATTTAAGAAAAATACTCGATGTACGATTAAGGTTTGAATTCGCGTGATGGTGATTGCAAAAGGTAACCGACTTATGAGGGAAGAAACCACTTGACATTAGATCAAGGGTTTGAAAAAAAGTTAGGTCGATTCTTAGTCCATAAGGGTGCTCCTAGTAAATGAAACCACAACCAAAGAAAAATCTCTTAGTGTGTGCATGAGGTTGATGGTGATGCTAAAAAAAACAATCAACTTAGAGGGTTTAAAAAATGGCTTGATTAGATCAAGAATTAGTTTTAAAAGAAATATAGGCGTGAATGGAAATAAGATGCATACAAAATATTAACATCACACATCAAATGAATCAAAACGTAAATTGAAAATAAAAATGGACGGATTAAAATCATGATGCAAATACGCGAATCAAGGTCCTATACGCGAAAACGTGCAAAGGCTGCCACAAAAACACTAGATTTGATTTAAAGATAACAGCGTGGAATCATTGAAAAATAATACAAATTGAAATAGAAAATTGCTACCGCATTAGCGGTCATTGCAAATCGAATCAAGAAACAATGAGATAATAAAATTAAAGAAAATCACACATTGCAAGTCGAAACACGAATAGGTAAGCGCAAAAAATGGATTCCTACTATGCACCCAACGGTCACATGCAAAATTGCAATGACCGCTAATGCGGTAGCAATTTGCTATTTCAATTTGTAAAGGTTGTTGATACCAAAAGAATATCAGCAAAATCAACAAAGCTGGCTACCATTGGAAAGATGATAATAAGCTCACAACGACTTCAAGAATTGCCAACACCGAAAAGACGATAGTTAAATCAAACTTTAACGAATGTCATCACCAAAAGGGTGATGATTAGGCATTAAGACTAAGTTTAACATCACCGAAAGAATGATAATGAGACCCATGACTCATGGATTGCTATTACCAAAAGGATAACAACCATCACCAAAAGGATGATGAATAATTCAAAACTTAAATATCATTATCACCAAAAGAATGATTGGATAACAATAAAGCTCGATATTACCAAAAGGGTAATAGCCATAAAAAACTCTTGTTATCACAAAAAGGATGATAGTTAACTCAATGTCTTCCATGATTACCATCACCAAAAGGATGAAGGTTAAATCAGGCTGACAGATAAATGATGGTGGTTAGATCACAATGAAACTTGCCTAGCACCACAAGGATGACAGTAGGGCCACAATTTGCAAAGATCGTCATTGACAAAAGGATAATGGTGGGATCATAAATGCAAAGAAACGTCGACACCAAAAGGAATATGATTATATCACCAAAAGGATGATAGTGAACACACAACTAGCTATCACCAAAAGGATGATAATAAATTCTCAACTTTAAAGATCACTGACACCAAAAGGATGAAGGTAATAACACAATTCACTATCGTCAAAAAGATGATAGTAAATTCCCAACCTTAAAGATCACTGACACCAAAAGGATGAAGATACTAACATAATTCCCTATCATCAAAAGGATGGTAGTAAATTCCCAACCATAGAGATCACTGACATCAAAAGGATAAAGTTAATAGCATAATTTTCTATCACCAAAAGGATAATAGTAAACACACACCTATCGCTATCACCAAAAAGATGATAGTAAGTTCCCCATCTTTAAAAATTACCAACACAAAAAGGATGAAGGTAACAACATAAGTTGTTATCACTAAAAGGATCATAATAACGACACAACTTTCTATCACCAAAAGGATGATAGTAAATTCCCAACACCAAAATGGTGAAGGTAAGAATAATAAACAACCAAACTAGCTATCACCAAAAGGATGATGATAGGCATATAATTTCCATGACCGCCCTTACCAAAAGGAAGAAAGCAAGGTCGACAAAGTTTGGTATCACCAAAAGGATGATAACAAACATATACTTTAATGATCATTATCACCAAAAAGATGAAAGTGAAATCAAAACCAAAAAATCTTTCTACCACCAAAAAGATGGCAATAAGATTGGCTTGGGGAGATCAACAAAAGGTTGAAAGGAATCAACTCACTAGGCAACGCCCAATAAGTAAGGCAGGAATTATTCAGAGAGATACCACATGAATAATATGATGATAATAACTTCATAAACAAAAAGTTTAAGGAAACAACTCAACGGGGAACGCCCACTGAACAACGCCTAGTAAGATCTCTGCTTGGAGAAATACCAATGAATGGTCCGGTCTGAAGAGAATAGCTTCATCAACTAAAGTTTGAAAAGTACAACTCCATCAATAAAAGGTTGCAGAGAATAACTCAACGAGGAACGTCCATTGGCTTAGTTGAGGATCGGCCTATAATCTCGTGATTGATCCTGGATTCTGACTTATGCATGTATGCATGTTTGATTTAGTAAAGGGTACTACGCATTGGATGGAAATACGACGCAAATGCTAATGCACTGAGATGCATGTCGGGATGCAAACGATGGGGATGTATATGATTCATGATGCATGTTTGAATGGAGGTAGGTGATTGGTAGGTTTAGGCTGACTCCCTGACACTCGATCTCTGACGATGCTACGATCGGACAATAGAACCAGATGCTCTAGCTTTCCAAGTTTGATCACTTGTTGATATGTTGTGTTCACTCCTAAGAGAAACATAACTCTTATGCATGAGGATCAGGAAGGCTTAAGAATGAGCGTAACGATGTAATCAATGCCTAAAGATCACGCTTTTGCTCTGCCATGAATGGTTGCTAGTGTCTGGCAATGTCTGATTGTTCAAATTGAAAGTACCGAGAGGACCTGCCCCTTGCAACTTGCTTTTCCCCAGTCTGTTGGGTTCTTGAAAGAATTCTGCTGGGGAACTTTGAGAGTTATCATGGTAAGAGTCTGCCCCTGATTAAGCCTTTGAGATGGTAAGAGTTATCATGGCAATGTCTGACATGATTTTCCCTATTATTTGAATATGGTAAGAGTCTGCCCCTGATTGAGCCTTTGAGATGATTTTCCCCAGATGACCGATTCTTGAGATGGTCTAATATTAGGAAGTTGCGCTTTGATGATCTCCTGAGATGATTTCCCCCTGATTGAGCTCTTGAGGTAGTCTTGGTTCGTGTCAGCACCAATGAAAGTTTGAGTTCCTCTTTAATTTCCCCTTGTTGGAATCTCCTTGATGTCAAGTACTGATTTGCAGTTAAAATTGTTTATTTAAAAATGGTAATATTAATGCACATTCATGCAAGTTTTGAAAAAAATCATTTATTTGAATGATGCAGAAGTGTGTGGCGAGTGGATCATTTGTCCAAACGCAATTCTGATTTAGCTAGTGTATGAAAGATACAGCGAGAATATAACACAAAAACAGAAGATTTGGTAAATCTCTAAGAGTCAGTTTACACAAGCTTGCTGTAGTATACTTTAAGAATAAGTCTTTCCTCAATTAGGTCTTTTGAGGGTTGTAACGTGATCTGGTTCACGGTTCTTGAAGCAAAGGATATAAGACTTAACATTTGATTTGTATCCACCCCCTTATTCGTGATGAGCTTTAGTCCTACGTTCAGTTAATTCTACACACATTCGTCTTCCAAAAGGGATTTGATGGTGTAAGAGTGAAAGTGATGATTCACGATTCTCTTGAAATAGCAGTCACCTTATTTTGTTTTTTTGAGATGTTAGTAACCATTTTGATTTTGGATATGGTGGTCATTGAATCTTATTCTATTTTTTTTCCTGAGGATTTACACGACCTCTTTTGATTTATTTGGATCCCTAACTTTTTTTCTAGACTGCTTCTTGAAGCTTAGTCCACCGAGATTACCCTAATTTTTTCCTAAGTCTCCTCTTCGGGTGTTCGACTTAGCGGGCTTTTTTTTTTCAAATTTATTTTGCTGAAGGATTACGAATGCCAAGTCATTGGTCATTCAAGAAAAAATATCAGGTGATGGGATATATTCATCTTGTAATTCAAATATGTGGTTAGATTAACTAAACACTACTCTACCCTAGGTTAAGAGTAAGGTTTTATAGATCCGAAAGAAACTCCTACTTCTAGGGTCGAAGTGGTCAACTAGGGACTATCTCCTTATCTCCCTAGTGTTTGAGGATTTGAAATAATTCATGTACATCATTAACAAGATCTTATTCAAAAGCATACCACCACAATTATAGGTATTTCAATTTCATCATCCTCCCTCTAATCTTTGCTAAAATGGCATTTTGATGAAGAAAATGAAGTGGAGAAGTATGGATGTATATATTTTTTTGTTTTATGATATAAGTGAAGAAAAATGAGTGAATACGACATGTTTGATTCAGAAAATGCATGATCACTTCGTTAATATTACCATTCAAGACAAAAATGTTTAAAAGTAAATAACACTTAACAGAAAAGAAACTACAGGTGCAAAGTAATGATATGAGCTATAGATTTCCAGCAGTGAGGAATTTGAGCTTTTCTTTCTCGATTCACTACTAGGAAAACCTTCTTCATAGTTGCTCATCAAGATCAAACCTATCTCAGACGGTGTGACGCTTTTGAATGGCAGGATTCTCAACTAGAATGACATTTTCAGCAATTAAAGTTCTTTGAATGTTGTCCTCTCCCCGTGCTAAAGTTATCATGGCCACCACAAGTTAGTTTAACTAGTTCTTTATCAAGTCAGCATATCCTCTTAACACACCATGGCTTTGCTCCAACGGATTCATGGTTTTTCAAGAGATGCTTCAAATCTGATACAAGTGTCGAGAAATCAGCGTGAGTTATAGACACAAGATGAATGAATTCTTTTGGTTTTTGGAAAATGATATGCAATGCATGATGATGGATGCAAGTGTAATGGTATATGAATGAATGCAATGATGCAATTTAAGATCACGATTTCATCGTGTTCTCAGGTCAGTCAGAATAATGGGTATATAACAAATATCTCTGATTAAAGGGGCCCTCTATGGAGGCTCTAAAATGGGTAAATGACAGGTACATTGATTAAAAGAAACCCATGGGTAGGCTCTAAACAGGTAGGTTCCTATAGTCATGGATCCTTATCAAAGACATTATTACCATAATGAAGGTTCATCAGACAATAATATGCTTGAAACGGTCTCTTCTAGGGGAGGTTTTCAAAGCCACACACCTGCAATACGGGCCGTGTTGCACAACACGGGCACCCGTGTTGCTCCACTGACTCCACATTTTCCCCAAGTTTTTCATCCCTGGTATGCTAGGCCTGACACGGCCCGTGTTGTGTAACACGGCCACCCGTGCCAGGGTGCTGTTTTTCAACTTTTTCCTCTCCTCTGGTCTCCGACATTCTTCTTTTACCGATGAACTGCGAGTTAATCAAAACCTGTTAAAACAAAAACAAAATGAAAGCGTGAATGTAAATACGTGGGTTGCCTCCCACGAAGCGCTTCATTTTACGTCGCCTGGCTCGACGGTCCGTCATCGTATCATGTGAGATGAACGACATCATTTCGATCTTTCTGCTGTCCCTCGTAGTAAGGTTTCAGATGCTGACCATTTACTTTAAAAATGTCTCCATTTGCTGGATTTTTCAGCTCGACTGCTCCGTGCGGAAACGCCTTATGTACGACAAATGGTCCCGACCATTTTGATTTAAGCTTTCCCGGAAAGAGTTTCAGTCGGGAGTTGTACAACAGTACTAATTGTCCTTCCCGAAATTCTTTCTTCTGAATACGTCGATCATGCCATTTCTTTGCTTGATCTTTGTAAATTTTTGCATTCTCATATGCCCGGTTCCTGAATTCCTCTAGCTCATGGAGTTGGAGGGTTCTAGACTCTCCTGCTCTGGTGAGGTCTAGGTTAAGGACTTTTGATGCCCATAATGCCTTGTGTTCTAACTCTAGAGGCAGATGGCAAGCTTTACCATAGACCAGTTGGTAAGGGGACATACCAATGGGTGTTTTGTATGCAGTGCGATACGCCCAGAGAGCGTCGTCCAGCTTTACTGCCCACTCCTTATGGGATGCACGCACTGTTTTCTCTAATATCTGTTTGAGTTGTCGATTTGACACCTCGGCTTGCCCGTTGGTTTGAGGATGGTACAGAGTAGATATTTTGTGCTTCACATTATACTTAAGGAGTAACTTTTCCATGAGGTGATTTAGGAAGTGAGTTCCTTCATCACTTATAAGGGCCCTTGGTACTCCAAACCGCGAAAATATGTTCTCCTTCAGAAACCTGACCACTACTTTAGCATCATTTGTTGGTAGTGCCACTGCTTCTACCCATTTCGAAACATAGTCAACTGCTACTAGTATATAGTGTTTTCCAAATGATGGTGGGAATGGTCCCATAAAGTCAATCCCCCAAACATCAAACAACTCTAATTCTAACATGGAATTCTACGGCATCTGGTTTCTTTTCGAGATATTTCCAGTTCGTTGACATCTTTCGCATTCCTTAACTATGTTCTGGGCATCCTTGAACAAAGACGACCAATACAACCCCGATTGGAGGACTTTGGCTGCGGTGCGGTCGCCACTGAAATGCCCTCTGTAATCTGAATTATGACATGCTTCGAGCACCTTCCTTTGCTCGTTTTCCGGAACACATCATCTCATCAGTCCATCCACCCCTTTCTTGTAAAGAAACGGGTCATCCCATAAGTAAAACCTGCAGTCATGAACAAACTTTTTCCGTTTGTTAGAATCAAAATCGTCAGGTATGAGACCCCCGACTAAATAGTTGGCGTAATCCGCTAACCAAGGAACACCATGAATAACTAGGATGTGTTCATCAGCAAACTCATCCTTTATCGGACGCTTTTCCTCGTTTTCTTCAATTGGTGACATTTGCGAGAGCTGATCAGCTACAGTATTTTCACATCCTCTCTTATCCCGAATCTCCACATAGAATTCTTGGAGAAGAAGGATCCATCTCAGCAACCTGGGCTTCGACTCCTGTTTAGCAAAAAGATATTTTAACGCAGCATGGTCAGTATAAACAATCACTTTAGAACCTAACAGATATTGCCTAAATTTGTCAAAGGCATACACCACCACTAGCAACTCCTTCTTGGTAGTTGCGTAATTCATCTGTGTCGGGTTCAAAACGTGACTCGCATAGTAAATAACATGCAAAAGCTTCTCTTTCCGCTGCCCCAATACAGCCCCTACTGCGATGTTACTGGCGTCACACATGATTTCAAACGGCAGCGACCAATCTGGGGCTATCACAATTGGTGTTGACACTAACTTATTTTTCAGGTTTTCGAATGCGTCAGCACATTCCTTATTGAACACAAACGTCGTGTCCTTGACTAACAAGGACGTCAACGGTTTAGCTATCTTGGAGAAGTCTCTTATGAACCTGCGATAGAACCCTGCGTGACCTAAGAAGCTTCGGATACCTTTCTCGTTCACGGGTGGTGGTAACTTGGATATTACTTCCACTTTTGCTTGATTGACTTCGATCCCTTTGTGTGAGATTTTGTGACCAAGGACAATGCCCTCTCTTACCATGAAATGAAATTTTTCCCAATTTAGGATCAAGTTACTTTCCTAACATCTCTGCAAAACAAGTGACAGGTTAGTTAAACAATTATCAAATGATGACCCAAAAACCGAAAAATCATCCATGAAGACTTCCATATGTTTCTCAAGCATATCCGCAAAAATAGAAGTCATGCATCTTTGAAATGTGGTTGGGGCATTACATAACCTGAATGACATCCTCCTATAAGCAAAAACTCCGTACGGGCATGTGAAAGCTGTCTTCTCTTGATCCTCAGGCGCAACCGCGATTTGGTTGTATCCGGAGTATCCATCTAGAAAGCAATAGTAATCGTGACCAGCCAATCTTTCTAGCATCTGACCAATAAAGGGCAATGGAAAGTGATCTTTTCTGGTGGCTAAATTAAGTCTCCTATAATCAATGCATACCCTCCAACCAGTGACTGTACGCGTGGGAATCAACTCATTCTTGTCATTAGTCACCACAATTGTACCTCCTTTCTTGGGCACCACGTGAACAGGGCTCACCCACGAACTGTCCGATATAGGATAGATAAGTCCAGCATCCAATAATTTCACCACTTCCTTTCTTACGACTTCCTTCATAACGGGGTTCAGTCTTCTCTGGGGCTGCACAACCGGTTTGTGGTCCTTCTCCATAAGGATTTTGTGCATGCAAACTGTAGGACTTATACCCTTTAGGTCTTCGATTTTCCAACCAATAGCACTCTTAAATTTTTTAAGAACCCCAATCAGTTGTTTCTCTTGGACACTTTTCAAACTAGAGCTGATAATGGCGGGACACTTTTCCTCGGTGTCTAGAAAAACATATTTGAGATTTTCCGGCAGTTGTTTCAATTCCGAACCTTTAGGCTTTTCGTCATTACCTTCCAGCGCTATAGGTTGCCGTAAGTCCTCCCATCGGTGTGGTCGGGATCCCCTTTGGAATGGTCGAGTTTCCAACATTTCAACTACCTCCCTGTCATTCTCATCCACTTCTTTATCTTCCTTAAAGATTGACATGCTTAACACTCTCTCCAGGGGAAGTTGGGTCACACTCTCCAAATGTTCGCTCTCTACGACTTGTTCTAGCACTTGTATGTTGCTACTGGTGCCACGATCCTGTTTATGCTTCATGGTGTTACTAACATCAATTTTTAACTCCTCGTCATATACCTTCAAGGTCAGGGTGCCGCCTTCCATATCTATCATAACTCTCCCGATTTCCAAGAATGGCCGGCCCAAAATTAATGGCATTTCTTCATCTTCCGGCATCTCTAGGATCACAAAATCAACCGGAAACACAAATTTATCTACCTTAACTAGAACATCTTGAACCACTCCATACGACCGCTTAACTGAATGATCAGCAAACTGGAGAGTCATTCGAGTGTCTTGAACCGCACCGATATCCAACTTTTTGTAGATGGACAAGGGCATGAGGCTAATACTTGCTCCTAAATCAATTAAAGCTCTGTTGAATGACCTATCGCCAATAGTGCATGGGATAGTTACAGCTCCACTGTCTTTCTTCTTGACCGGAATCTTCAGACCCTGCAAAATAGCACTACAAGTTTCTGTTAGAATAACAGGTTCAGACTCACTAGTCCACTTCTTGGCAATGATGTCCTTCATGAATTTTGCATAGGTGGGCATTTGTTCTAGTGCCTCCAACAACGGAATGTTCAGCTCCAACTTTTTAAACAACTCAAGGAACTTCTCGAAATTCTTCTCTTGCTGTCCTTTCTTTTTATTTCTTGAGGGGTATGGCAGCTTGATCACCGGTTTCGGTTCTACCACTTTTTCTTTAGTTACCGGTACCGGTGTCACCACTTCTTCCTCAACTATTTCATTTTCTTTAATTTCCAGCTCAACTTCAACCATCTGATCATTTAGTTCTGTTTCCTCTTCTTCTACTTCCTTGGATTTTCCACTTCTTGTTACTACCGCCTTAATTTGGTGGTGATCCTTCGGATTTGGTACTGTGGCACTTGGAAGTGTACCCGGCACTTGCGAACTCGCTAGCTGTTGAGCAATTTGACTCATTTGTACTTCAAGATTTTTTATGGATGCTCCAGCATTCCTGAAGTTACTCCTTGTCTCTTCTTGAAATTGAGAACTTTGGGCGGCCATTTTCTCAATGGCTACTTCCCAATCAGCTTTTCGAGGCGCTTGTTGTTGATATTGAGGTTGGTACGGTGTCTGCTGGTACTGCTGTTGCTGAGGTTGATACGGTTGTTGGCCTTGAACAGGTTTTTGTACATTTCCTTGTTGATCTTTCCATGAAAAATTTGGGTGATTTTTCCAACCAGGATTATATGTGTTGGCGTAGGGATTGTTCTGCCTCAACATATTAATCTGTTCCACTTGCTCTTGAGTTGCTACACAATGCACTGTAAAGTGTGGTCCACCGCATATTTCACAAGGTGCTTCTTGAACCGGTTCAACCTGTGCCACTGTCTGAGTTTCAACATTCATTTTCTTTAACCTTCTCTCTACCTCAGCGGTGATCTGGTCCTCCATTTTAACAACCTGGTATGCCAGCTTCAGATCAATCTTACCTTCCGGTTGGTTTACCGTGCGATCATACAACTCAAGGTGCTCGTTAGCGGCAATTGCTTCTATGATCCTTTTGATACCTGTGGCCGTTGAGAAGTTGGTTGAGCCACCGACAACAGTGTCTATGAGCTGTTTCGTTTTGAGTCGTAATCCATTCACAAAGTTTTGCATCTGCTCAGTGGCGTCCATGTTATGAGTAGGACATGATGTAAAACACCTCTTAAACCGCTTATATGCATCCCCTAAAGATTCTCCTTCTTTTTGCTTGAAGTTGACAATGTCATATCTTTTTCAGATGAACACTGAGGCAGGGAAATACTCATTCAGGAATGCAGTTTCCATCTCTTGCCATGTTGTGATACTCCCAGCGGGAAGCGAGTAAAACCATTCTTCCGCATCATCAGTGAGTGTGAACGGGAACATAACCAATCTCTTGTCCTCTTCGGAATGTCCTTCTATCTTTAGCGAGGTGGTGGTCGTAAGGAATCTCTGAAGATGTTTATTTGCATCTTCGTTGATTCTTCCGGCGAACGGCTTGCTCTCCAACTGACGGATGGTGGAAGGGTGTAGCTGAAAATGCGCAACATTCACCGGTTGATTCACAATGGTCATCCAGTTTGGTTGAGTATTGGCCCCTCCATAGTCTCCTAGCAGTCTTTCAGGCTGAGGTGGATTTCCAGCCATTTGAACAGTTTCAGGTGTTGTCTCTCTCTCTTCGGAGTCGCTCTGCACAGATATAATTTCCTCTATTTCTTCCAGTCTTTTAACTTTAGCTATTCTCCGTCTTTCGTGTAACGCTCGTTCTGGTTCTATATCAAAAGAATATTTAGCTGAGGCCTGACCTCGCATACACAATTAGACAAGCGTTAGATAATACAAGCGGAGAAAAATTATGCAGTAAATAATAAAATTTTAGTTGCAGAGCAACAAAATTTCTTTTGGATTCTAAAAACAATGTTAATTTGGCAGTCCCCGGCAACGGCGCCAAAAACTTGATCGGGAAAATAGCAAGTGTACTATTTTTACCAATTGTAGTAATAAGGGAAAAGTCCCAAGTATCGATCTCGAGGACTGCGTAGTAATTAACGGGATTTTTAGGATTCAAAGGAACAAAAGGTCTAGTGGTTTGTTTGGTAGCAGAGTAATATAACAAGTAAATTAAGACTTATAAATCAATTGAAGAACAATGTTAGGAGAGTGGAGACGATGCGAGTAAAGACCATGTATGATTATTCTGCTATAATAGTTATTAACCTTAATTCATCAGTTGGCCAATTTAGTTTTCTTAATTCCTTAATGAAAACCCTTTGATGAGTTTCCTGTACACTAATTCCTCAGTGTCCATGAAAAACATCAAGCAATAGTTCCGACCATAAAATACGTGATACAGGATATCCTCATTCCTAAGCAATATCGACCGTGATACTATTTTGCAAAAGTGTTAGGTTGACTTTCCAGATTACAACCTAAGCATCATTCGAATTCTACTCTCCAATATGAATACGCGTTAAGATTAATGCAAAATAAAATATATAAGGTGAATAACATAGTTCTAATAGAATAATCAAATAAAAGTCATTACATCGCAACTTAGGACCACCCCCTAACAACTTGGGGTTTAGCTGCTCATGTTCTTTGTAAACATAAAAGCAATTAGAAATGAAAAGGAGAAGATCATTACAATGCGAGTTGAAATCCTTGGATCATCAATTGCTTCCGCTTTTGATCGATCCTTTGTTTTCCAACCAAACTCTCCTCTCAGTTGTCAATCCTAATATCCGTTCAAAAGTGTCTCCTACTTTCTAAAAAGTGACTCTTATATCTAAATTCAAATTACATCGCAAAATGTCTCAAATGCCCTTCGAAATAGGTCTGACAGCAAAAATTCAGAAAATACAAAAATTTCACTCTCAGTGGCCCTGACACGGGCCGTGTTGTGCAACACGGGTGGCCGTGTCAGGCTGCTGACTTCTTCAGGGCGTGTTTCATCTCCAAGGGTTGCAACACGGGCCGTGTTGCATGACACGGGCACCCGTGTTGTACGTCTGAGTCTCCTTTTCTTCTGCTTTGGTCTACCCGTGTCTGCCAACCGTGTCCTCCATGACACGGGCCGTGTTGTGCAACACGGGTACCCGTGTTGTAGCTCTGACTTCCCTTTTTCCGACTTCTCTTTGCCTCCGAAAACGGTGCGACTGTCGTGCTATCTAGTCCTGCCAAAAACACCTAAAAGAAACCGAATCAAACGCACCAGCGGAAAAAGTAATATAAACTTAAAAATAAGACTTGAAGACACACAACTACGAGTAATTCAGATAATAACAACTAAAGCTTCGAAAACAGATAAAAACATTGCGAAATTAACAACAAATAGCGTTTGAAAACACAAGTGAAATCCACCGATCAGGCTTCTACTACACAGCCATCGACACAGACTTCTAAAACAAGGTTATCAGAGTCATAGATCGAGGTTGAACCCATTACTGTAAACTAGTAATACGTTCAAGGAATCTCATCTGATTGAGGATTTCGTATTAACCCAATAAGCATAGAGGTCTCGTAGGTTAACACTACACAACCACCATGGATAGAACAGGTTAAAGGTCCTTAGATTCAACGATTTAGGCCTGAAAACATTATCGTCGTGGTGAAGGTTCATAAAAATAATAACATTTCCAAAGGAATTTACTCTAAGCGGGGTTTTCGTATTGGTCTTACTAGGAAGATTCCCCGCAAGTCTCTACTACACAACTACCATCCTACTATTATGTTTTTCTCAGGCTCGGGTATATAGTCTATCTCAGCAAGCCCATGATCAGAGAACCCAATATAACAATAACAATATAGAAAAAAATAATAAAAGCAAATAAAAAAATAAACAAACAATAAGATAAACAAGAAGAAAACAAATAAACGAAAGAGAAGACAACTAAGCTAAGTTAACACTCCTCACAAATTAACCGAAGTTAGGCTCGACTCTCTCTTGCATGGAGCAATTATGGTCCGCAGCAGAGTCGTCATCTGTCGTACCTCGAAAAATATGATCCTCGCGATGGACGCAAAAAAAGTATGTTCGAACAGAGTCGCCACCGAACTTTAATTTATTCCAATTAAGGAAAAGGAAATATCGAGAAAACCTATTAAGAAAAGGAAAATGGTCATCACAACTATATCCGGTTCCGGGAGTCGGTTACTTGAGGGAAAGATATTAGCACCCCCTCACGTCTGTTGTACTCAACGGAAACCTCTTAGCCTAATTTATGACTTGAGTATTAACTTATACTTATTTGTCTTTTTCAAATAATAAAAAGTGAACGATTTGCTAAAGAAGTTAACTAGGGTTTAAGGAAAAATGGTTGGTTTTAGTATTAGGGTGCTCACCAAGGATTATGACCCTTGTGCCTACGTATTCCCTCATGCGATAAGAAAGTCAGAGCAATCGTAGTTCGTTACTACGATTTGTTGGTGTTTTTTGTAGAAGTCAATTGCTCGAATGCGAGAAAGATATCTCGTACCCAAATAATTGAAAGAGAGGGATGGAAGACTCCACACCCCTCTATTTTCATCTTTAATAAAAAGTATTAAAGTATGATTAGGTGTTTTAAGGACGACGAATGCGTTGAACAACAATGAAGACTCATCGTATTCTAGGCATTCAAGAAGAAAAATGGAAGACTCTATTCCCCTACTATTTCATCTAAGTGATTGTAAAATATTTGAATTTGATCGAATGGAAAATTATTAGGGAACATTTGTTTGAACATGAGAAAGATCTCTCGCATCCAAACAAATGAAGAGAAGTTTTGAAGATTCAAAACCCCTCCCATTATTTTATTAAAAAGTGTTTCGATTTTGATTTAAGAAAAATACTCGATGTACGATCTAGGTTTGAATTTGCGTGAAGGTGATTGCAAAAGGTAACCGACTTATGTGGGAAGAGACCACTTGACATTGGATCAAGGGTTTGAGAAAAAATTAGGTCGTTTCCTAGTCCCTAAGGGTTCTCCTAGTAAACAAAACCATAACCAAAGAAAAAGCTCTTAGTGTGTGCATGAAGTTGATTGCGATTCTAAAAAAAGCAATCGACTTACAGGGTTTTAAAAAATGGCTTGATTAGATCAAGAATTAGTTTTAAAAGAAATTTAGGTGAACAGAAATAAGATGCATACAAAATATTAACATCAAACATCAAATGAATCAAAACATAAATTGAAAAGAAAAGTGCACGGATTAAAATCATGACGGAAATACCCAAATCAAGGCCGCGTATGCGAAAACGTGCAAATGCTACCATACAAAAAAACTAGATTCGATCTAAAGATAACAACGTTGAATCATTGAAAAATAATACAAATTGAAATAGCAAATTGCTATCGCATTAGCGGTCATCGCAAGTCGAATCAAGAAACAACGAGATAATAAAATTAAAGAAAATCACAAATTGAAAATTTAAACGTGAATAGGTAAGCACAAAAAGTGGATTCCTACTATGCTACCAACAGACGCGTGTAAAATCGAAATACAACAGTAATTATAGACCATCACGACATGGATAAAAATCGTGCAGATCTAATTATAACAAAAGTAAATCTTAAAACATTTTAAAAATATAATGTTGCTAACGCAAAAATGCGATCATCGCAACCGGATTGAACTAACACAAATATCACGCATCATACACATATATACAAACAACGTATTGACATGATTCAATTCGAACAACATAAATAAAAATTGTATTAACACCCATAATATATATATATATATATATATATATATATATATATATATATATATATATATATATATATATATATATATATATATATATATATATATATATACACACACACATACATGTCAAGTAAAAACAAGCTAAGAGAATGAGCTAAACAAGATGAAACAACACGAATATGAGTTCTAATGCTTTATACGCTGACGAAGAAAGGATAAAAAAAAAATTAAACAAAAAAGGTTACTCTTTGTTCACCTTAACTATATCACTTCCTCCTTTATTCTTATTTTGAAATTTTAGAATAAGTGAATCTCTCTCACGCCGGAACGGCCGTGTGAGTGTTTTATTTTCCCTCCCAACATCACAAACACACACACACACACACACACACACAACACTAAATTAAGGTTAACTTTAAATTTTCAATAATGTCCCTAATACTTATTTTAAAGTCCAATTAAATAATTAGTTAAATTTGAAAATAAAAATAAACACTTAAAATAAAAACACTTATTATCTTATTTATTAATTTTAAATATTTAGACAAAAATGTAAAAATAAATGGTCTCAAAATAAATAAAAGTCGGGCGTCAAAGTGCCCGAAAAAATAAACCGAGTGAACCACAATGATCAACACAAAATAAACGACTCGGAAAAATACAACATTTGGTCAAATTTTAAATTAAGTTTTAACTTGTTAAAATGCTCAAACTGATCAAAATGCGATCCAGAAATACTCAAAAAAATAAAATGAGTACGTCAGGTTAAACTTCGTAAACCGTAGATTAATATAATTGAGGTCTGCAACCTCGATTTTGAATTTTTTTCGTTCACTGATTTTATGCACAATTAAGATTTAGTTTGATCAGTCTGTCTGTAAATCTGAGAAATTATTTTGGCTGACATTTTAAGCACTATGCGAGATGAAATGTATGCATTTGATGCAAAGTGAAAATAAAGTCAGATAAATAAAAATTTTAAAATGCCCGGACAAAATTGGGGTATGACAGATGTGTCCCATGTTAGTTTTACTGGATCGCCAAGGTGGGCGCCACTGTACATGTCAAAATGTTTAGTTTGTGTGGTATCCCTATAAGGGTAGGAGATACTGTTTACTTGGAAATTTAGTAAACAAAACAAGTTTCTATTAATACTTAAGGCATTAAACTCGAAAATATCTCAAAAATATTTGTGTGAATCATAACCCATTGGCATCATGTTACTACGAAAATCGAAACACAATGTTTAGAAAATAGTAATTTGAACTTGACTAAACTCGAAATGTAAAAGATTTTGAAAGCAAAATAACCGAAATCGAAATGTACATTGAAATTGAAATGTAGACTGAAAGTATAATGATTGAAATCGAAATGTAATTAAAATGCATAAAGGCTTGAATGTAAAATACTTGAAGTTTATAAATGTGGAACGCATACGTACATTTCCTTACTCGTTCCTTAATCACACAAATACTTTGAGTATATAGAATTTTGAGTATGATAGTAGACCCTTACAACCTAAGCAATCATATACTTATATACTAGTCTAGAATAAATGCCTACAACGGTTGACTAAACACATCATGGCACGTTTTACTTCCATACATCTATTGTCTTCGAAAAACCCCATGTGTCTTTGATTAACCACTTGATCTTATCTAGTTCTTGCTCTTTTGATTAAGCGAAATAACTAACGAAAACACTTGGAAATTTCACCAAGTACAAAGACTCTACAAATACTTATTTACCTCCAGCTACACGATTCAACAAAAAATCCCACATCACCCTTCGACATGTCAAAATCAACTTCCCTCATGGTCTCGATTTACCATGTTTCGACTTAACCTCTTACCATAACATACTTATATGTCTTACTTGCCATTTATATCTTATGTTGAAAATCTATGGTAAAAAAATTGCCCCCAAAAATGCAATGTTTCAATTTTAGGACAAAAAAAGAAATGTGGCATTTTTTATCATATTTTCGACACTCTTCGATATTCTCCACTAATGTCGTCACCATCATTACCACTTTACTGCACATTGTCATTTTCCATAAGACCTGTTAAGAATGTCATCAGCACTCCTATTTTCTAAGGGGACATGAATGTGCACGTCTTCACTAACTGCTCCACTCACATCAATGCTTCCACTTCATAATACACAAAATCGTTCAATTACCTTCACACGGATGCCATGTGTCTGACTTTGAAAATGAAATTTAAATGATATAAATACCCAACTTCATCTTCCCTTTCATCTTCTTCATTCATCCAACTTCTTGACTTCCTTGCGCAAAAAAACCCTTCACTTTCTCTTGTGAAAGCTTCTAATTCCAACAATGGCATACACTAAAGCCTCAACTCTAAAGTTCGACACTAGGAAAAATCCATTGGCCTTCATGATTCTGCCAAAGGAAGATGAACAAGGTAGGGGTTTTGTACCTGAACCACCATTGTTAAAAGAAAATATATCCAACTAGGAAAACCAAATACTTATCCCTTTCTCTTTATCTAATAAACTTTTCGCTTCCTTGGGGCCATATCCGACTGCAAAGTCAAATTCTGGGAAAGTCAATAATTTTTTTCCAGGCTACCTAGTCACCGTACATTCGAAGTTCGAAGAGCGCTTTCTCGATTTGTCCTTCATGTATAAACCTCTGTGTGTGTTTCGATCTACACCACCTGCTCAAAACATGGAATACCCTGCTTGGATCGACAAACTTCAGCCCCAAAGGAAAAAAAACAATAGCAAGATTTGGGTATCTATGACATGATCAAAATCTCCAGAAGTTGCCCTAGGTACAACCCGACCATGTTACTAGTGTCGATCATCTTTTGGGAAGGTTCGACCAATACTTTTGAATTTCCTTATGGCATGTTAACACCAACTTTGTTCGATGTAGCAACCATCACAAGGCTAAATCCCCTATGTGAGATTCTTCAAGTGGATCTTGAGGTTGCATCTTTGTAACAGAAGCAATAAGATCCTTTTCAAAGTCCAAAGGATCATCATCATAGATGTAATCAAGCCTCTGGTTTCTTAGACCATCATTCTTTAAGCCTGCTAATCGCGACTCTTCAAATGGCATCAGTCCAATGCTTATCGTTTGAATTACATCGAACACTTCTAACTCTTTGGCTTTGATAACCATGTGTAGTATTTTGGCATCTAAGGCTGCTTTTAATCTGTTCTCGGCTACGTAAGACAAAATTCACTTCAACGCGTCAAATTCAGTCATCATTATCAAATTCATCACCCCGTCTAGTTTTTCGGAATTTGTCTGAGTCATAAGTCCTCCCACGTATGTTCTCTCCGTCCCATATAAATCCATGGGTTGGCTTGAGTTTTAAAGAGTGAAATTCCTCTTCCAAAGTAATATAAGCAAACCCTGCTAGTGTGAAAGGCGCTATGTTGACAAAATTCTTATCAAAATTTCTCTTATCTACATGGTTTACCTCTACCATGTAGTATCCTTGATCAACTTCTACATTCTCGACTATTCCATCATCAAGCCAGATCGTTATCCTTTGGTGAAGTGATAAAGGCACTGCCCCACTCCATGTATCCGTTCTTGACCCAAAAGTAAATTGTAGCTAGTCTTTAACACTATAACCATAAAAACTGCGGGGCTCAGTTATAGATCCCACTATTACATCAACTTGGATAACACCCATAGTTTGTCATGTTTTTCCCTTATAATTTGAGAGCACCATGTTGTGGGGCCTCAAGTCCGTGTCGAACTTCCCTATTTTTCCCAATAAGAAATGAGTAATCAAATTCACAGTTGCCCCTCCATTTACCAAAATTTTGTTCATTATAGTGTTTTCTACCTTTACCCTTATAAAAAGGGGCTTAAAATGGCTCTTCATTCCCCCGTGAGGCCTTTCCAAAAATGCATTTTGTTCTTCAATACAACCGTTGTTCATCATGAAGTAGCATACTAGCTTATGCCTCACCATCTCTTATCCCTCATAATCTTTAGGTTTAGAAACTTCTATAATACAATCATACTTCCTAGGGAGTACAAACACCACACTGCATAACATGTCAAAATCATCTTCCGACCCAGAGTCAAAATTATCTATCACTAATTCATCCTCCTTCGATGGTCTTAGTTGAACCTTCCTAGTTTAATGTCTCTTTTCCTAATACTAATCGTGAATTTTAATTCACAACTCTCTATAGAAAGAACACCATTCTTAATAGTTAGAAGTGTAATTGGTCTTATTTGAAATCACTTTGTTCAATGCTACTTTCCTAATACTACCCGTGAAGATTCCATCAGTCTCCCCTTGAATTGGAGCCACCAATCACTTTCACTAAAACACTCTCCCAGGTGTTTGAAAAATTACAAAAGTATACGAATTATGAAATAAAGTTACAACTCAAAGCAAACTCTATTTCTTAATATAGGAATGACGCTAGCGAATACACTTTCACAACAACTACAAGACTCTAATAAACCTCTCATTTAAATAGACATTTTCTCTAAATTTCTAACACTTCAAAAGGGAGATGAACCACAAAAGTGTAGCTCCAAAAGCCTATAATGTTTTAGGTCATGACTTTGGTTAGAAACTAAAAAGGGCAAGGATTAATCTTCAATAATGGTTGATTGCAAATCTTTATTGATCAAATTTGAATCTCTTGATATTAGCCCTTTCATCTTGTTGCATTTGATTCAGATCATGTTTTCCAAAAATACACATGATTAATCAAATCTTTATTATGAAGATTGAGATCCTTTATTGATACAAATCTTGAACAAATTAGAATTCCAAAAGAAATCTTTCTAAAAAAAATATTTTTCAAAGTCAAACACATGCTAACACACTTAAATCTCTGATAAAATAGAAACGGAAACAAATCTTGAAAGGAAGATATATAATTCAATTTAAATTGTGCTCTAAGAAAATAGACCAGACATGTTAAGACAGGATGTCTAGGACATTATTCTCAATATATTGCTTTCCTCGAAACATCGCATAACTGATTTTGAATCTTCATTAACACAAAACCAATATTGTATTTTCTTGTTATAAAAACGAATTCCAAGCTTTTAATTAAAGAATAAAGAATATAATGTCTTCTAAACTTGAAGCGCGCTGTAAACTATCTTTAGTAGTGATAGTATGTCTTCTCATTAAAGGAAAATACTAGTCTTCTTATTAATTGAAAATACACATCTTGTAATAAATGAAAATCCAAATAATAAATGCAAATTCAAATCTCTTGTTTAAATCATATTCAATTAAGATCTTCTCTAAATAAAATATGATTTAATCAAATCTTTTCCAAACTGATTTAGATTAAAATACTTCTAAACATTAGCAAACTTCTGGAAAAATTTAAACCAACACAAGTCTTGAATAAAATCTGAAGAGAGTTAGAACCCAATTGATGCATTATGTGCGTCAGGATGTCACACAACATGTTCAGGACGTCTTGCTCAACAAGTTGCATACAACCATTTGTTAATCAAATTTTTCTTTATAAGAAATTTCAAAATATTGGACTGAACATACCTGAACCGAATCTTGTAATAACATACAAAATTAAACACAAGACTATATGATCTAAGATATGCTCAACAATTTTTTTAACATCTTTCTTTCCATTTTTCCTATAAAAATAAGCAAATGCAAAATGTAATAATAATCTCCCCCTTTGGCTATTTTTTAGGAAAAACACGACTTAACACTTCTTCAAGGAATTCACTATATATAGTACATAAACATAGAAGTGTTCCTTGTTCTCCCCTTATTTTCCCTAAAAGAGACAAAGAACAGAGGACCACCAAACCAACAACTAGCGTAGAAACAAGCAAAGCATGGCAGAACATAAAAATGCTTCGCCGGAATGAACAAACCAACAACAGATCCTACCAACATAAAAGATGTTCCACACATTCTTCCATATTAGATTATCATAGTACAACAAACCCAAAGAACATGTTAGCTAATCAGAACCATAAGCACGAGCTTACATATGACAAAAACACACAACTTCTTATGAGCACTAGATAGAAGCAACATCTTTTCTTGCATATCTTCATATCATCGTATCCCTTTAATAATCCCAAAATTGGAATGAGGTAATAGAAATATCTAGCCCATAATGACACAAGTACTCGAGAACATGAACACAAGAACACATACTCCACATATCTTCATTTTTTACATATAAGGTGAGAAAATGTCTCTCATGAATGAAATCCTTTGAAAATATGCCTTCTCATAGGACCATACATTATTTCTTCATCAAAAACTAGATTAGTTGCACCAACATGAGTAAATAATGTGTATCACAATGTCAACAACATATTTTCCAACAATAAACATGTATCCCAAAGTAAACACACTCGAGGAAACACCAATGTCATCTTCATAAATAATTTCTTTTGAACACTAAAAATATCACAGAAAAATAGGGAACAACAATAGGTGGCCAGAAGACATGAGACTCAATATGTTTAACAAATTGATAAAGACAACATTCTCCATATTCTAAAGTAACATGAGTTCCTACTCGATACAGAAAACCAATGATGCAACAACATATTGCTTTTATCGGCAGACTTAGCATTTTAACAAAACTAGATTCATAAATAATAACAACATTGGGAAGATTAATGTTCAGAACATCCTTCCCAGCAAATAATTTGTAACTGAAATTCAGCACCCTAGGAACAATATCATCATCTTTTTCACCTAATGCTTTAACATATATTTTATCAAGAGCTATCCTCCTATTATAAACAAAATTTCATTTGATTGTACTTTCTTCATAACAAAAAGGAACGGGTGGAAAGTTCATTGGTAGCTTCTTTTCTTCAATAGACATTTTAACATTTATAACACCCTTTACATCATGCTCATTAATCTTCACATTGTCATAAATGTCATGTAATATGTGTGTGACAAGTTCCTCTACATCGTGCTTCACAATGTTAGGAGTAGTCTTATTTCCTTTTCTAGGGAATTTCTTAAAAATAAAAATCTCATCAGCAAAGTCATCACTGATAACCTCTCTGTCATTAGCATATTCACTTATAAACTCATCCTTATTGATAGTAGCAAACTGTTAGACTAAGGCACGAATCTAGAAGGGGGGGTTGAATAGATCCCTTTTAAAAATTTGAGTGGCGCTACCAATAAAATTGGTTTTCAAAATTGTTTTCAAATGCGGAAGCGGCCTTGGAAAATATAGTCTAAAACGAACAACTATTGGAGAGCCGGATATGCGTCAAGCAGATGAATTTAAGACGATAACGGATAGTAAATCACTACACACTTTTATGCAAAACTCAGATGTGATTCACTCGTACTATTTCCTTATTCCAATGATCAAAAATTACACCAAAACTAGCAGCAAAATTAAGGCAATTTTAGTTCAGCACTTTTGTCGAACAGTTGGTGTGCACAAATACCTTAAATGATATTTGTGTTGAATGAGTGATTGAAAAAGCCTTAGTACAGTATTTCTATTGTACTTAGTAGTTAAAAAACAGTGTTTCACCAACTCACTCAATCAATACTACAATTTGACAAAATCACTTATTCTAGAATCACTTAATTTTTAAGCTGTAATTGAAAATGCAGAAAATAAAGGAACACAAGATTTGATGAGGCAGTTCCCCCAGTCGTCCTCGCGTTGGGGTACGTCTGCCCTCAATTCTACAATGAGAATTGAGATATGTATTGAATAGATATCACCTGTTTGGTAGAACAGTTATACACAAGAATCGATAGACAATTGATACAAACAATCTTAATGTTGCTGATAATTTCTACCACTTCTTGCCCCTTGATTCAAGATGAATCAAGTCCTCCAATTTGATGTGAATGACCTCCGATTGCAGCCACCTTATT
The DNA here is from genome assembly GCA_963859935.3 of Lathyrus sativus. Classification (NCBI taxonomy): domain Eukaryota; kingdom Viridiplantae; phylum Streptophyta; class Magnoliopsida; order Fabales; family Fabaceae; genus Lathyrus; species Lathyrus sativus. The sequence goes on from OZ012741.1 coordinate 548,019,591, forward strand.
GACAACTCTTCCGTTGATCAAACCTTCGGCACGGCTGATCTTAGACACACCCAAATTGAACCCGGAACGTCTTCAACCTTTCAACGCCCTAGCTACTAGATTGATCAACCTTCCGCTAATCAATCACCTTCGCACTCGCTTGATTGTTGAACCGACGATTCCGTAACAAAAGCCTTCAAAACCTGTAGTCTTGATAGGTAAAACCTCAAAGGTTTTCTCCCAAGAAACACCTGCACCAGCTTCCACTCGAACCGGATCTTCAATCACGCGTTCGAACCTTATCACCGTCGAGCAAACCACAAACCGCAGCAAAAAAAATTGATTATCTGTAATTTGAGGATTTGTGAGTTGATTGAACGATGAAGATGAAGAACACTGATGCACCTCTTTCACGTTTCTTGACCTGAACACTTTCTCACAATGCTTTCAAAAATGTTAGTTGTTAAAATTGAAAAGACAGCTATTTATAGTAATATACAAAACAGACAGTTGACAGATCAATGAAACATAGCAGAATTTCTGTTTCTGCGCGCGAACGGTCGACCATAGGGTCGGCGTGCGCTGAGCCGTGTGACACTCAAACTGTCATGCGCCGAGTCAGCGGTCGACGCATGATCTTCATGCGCTGAGCCGTCTGATTCTTAAACCTGCATGCGCCAAGTTAACGGTCGACGCATGACCTTCATGCGCTGACCCGTGTGAACTGAATGAAACTGTGTGCTGACGGTATGGTCGGCTCATGGTTCAAAAATCTGCAAAAACATAAATTTCTACAGCTTTTTGTGCATTACGTCATTGTAAAAATTGAATCATAAGTAGCGTGAATGATTTAAACGAAAGAAGGATATCTCTTAGCAAGTTGTCATCATCAAAAACCAGAGGCACGCTTGTGTTGGTAGATACTTTGCCTTCACATTCTCCCCCTTTTTGATGATGGCAACCTACTGTTACGCAACACGTGATAGGTATAGGTATGCTCCCCCTTTCTTTTACAATTATAGCGGTCGTAATCATCGTCTATCTACTGCTCGGTTCTCCCCCTTTGACAACATCAAAAAGAGGTAAACTCGTGACACAATAACAACACATTGAATCATGCATAAATGAGATACCAACAGATGAGAAGTAAACAACAGTTATACATACGATGGAGATAACAGTTAATAGATTACAGAACCACAAAAATGTCATGATAGCAACATAGAAGTAAGCAACAATCATAGTGAGTTTGGGCAGAAAAGCAAAACACAACAAACAAAATGAATGCAAGCCAAAACAGGAAACAACAAATGACATATGAGCGCATGCTAATAGCCCCGTCCACGTCCGCGACCACGACCACGCCTGTCATAGTAATGAGGATGGCGTTGGGGATGAGCTAGATCAGTAAATTCTTCTGTGATGTTATTCAAAAAGTCAAGACTGTCGACAATGGCGCGCTCTTCAGCTTGATGACAGTGAGTTAGAGTCTCGAATCGAGCGTCCAGCTGAGTCGACATTCCACTGATCCGTTCATTTTGGTTATGCAGTTCAGAACGAATTTGTGCCATTCTTTCATTTTGATCCCTCATGAATTTTTGCTGTTGTTCCTGCATATTGGTCATAAAATTTCGCTGTTCCAACTGCATCGACTGCATCATTTCTAAAATCTCCGAATTGTTTGACGGTTGTTGAGGAGAAGGTGGGTCTGCAGTGCTTGGTTGATACGGCTGATAGAATTTGCCAAGGGTGGTCCACCCGGTGTATTGCCATTCACCCCAGCCTTGGTTATTCTCCTCATCCTCATTTTCCTGTTGGTTTGAGTAGGCAGACCAGTTATTGTGTTGATTGTCATCTTGATATGTTTGTTGATAGTTTTCAGAAGGCACGTATGGTTGATGACCTTCATTAATATCGTGGTCCAGCTGAGTCTCATCAGCGGTTTCTTGTGCCTCTCCTGCATTGTCACCTTGATTGTCTTCATCTTCACTTGAGCTTCCTTCTGCTTCTTCATCTTCTCCACCCTCTGACTCATCAGCACTTTCTTCACTCGAGGAGGCAGCTGCAGCCATGGTTGAGCGCCGATAAAATCTGTACTTTTTGAGCGACTGATCCCACACATATCCCATCATAGCAAAGACCTTTGAACTGAACTCTTTATCGGAAGAAATTGGAGTATACGGAAAAGACGGGTAATTGATACCTGCAGAGTTTAAAGCTTCCTGAATGAATGAGCCATAGGCGAGCGCGGTGCCTCGCTTGGAGTCTCTTAGTTCATACATCCGGCTTGTAATATAGTACGGCCAGTTAATTTTAATGCCGTGACCTAGTATATGGATGAGATGCACTTCAGCTTGTTCGACTCTTGACAAACCACCTTGTTTAGGCCGCAGAATGCGCGCCACAATCCATTGAAGGATCCTTGGAGATGATCTGAGTTTTCCGGATGTGACGGACCTCGGAAAAGCCGCACTGTTTACAATGTGCTCCGGATAAGGCCTCTTGAGCATATTATTCAGTGCTTTGTTATACTCATAACCTTCAAGAGTTTTAGAATCGGTCACTTCGGCTAGGGGAGGTTCACCATCCTCTACAGACATATCAAAATACTTACTCCAGAATTCAGTATTTACAGTCACTTGAGTTGTTCCAATATGGGAATGAAAGTTTTCTCCGTGAAATTTATCATTCAATTCAGAGTAAAAGACACGCACCAGATCTTCGCTATATTGTACATTGCATTCAACAAATCGTTCAACACCATGATAAGTAAGAAAGTTCATGAACTCACCCAGATGCAAGCGTTCAGCAACCAGTTCATAGAAGGCGTGTTGTCGAACCACTTTCCTCTTACCAATGTCTTTGTTAAAGTTTTTGCGACGAGACGGATGAACCAGGGATTCTGCAGTGATTGGCACTGTTCCGGAGGTTGACCCTCTTGATCTCTTTCTTGTAGGTCTAGAGGAAGAAGCCATGGGTATAGTTTTGTGGGTACAAGGAACTCTTTACCAATGTGATGGAGAATGAAGAGTTTTGAGATGAAGGATTTTGAATTTTGAGAAGAAGGAGAGAGATAACCCTTGTTTAATGTAAGGATTAGGGTTTGATTGAAAAATGTGAGGAGATGAAGAGAGTTAGTAGGGGTAGTAGGTGTGGGTTTCTAGTAATGAAGATAAATGCAAGTGTAACTGCCCAAAAAAAAACTGAACCGTCAAGTAATCAGGAAAACTGGGTTTTTGCGCGAGCCGTCGACGGTAGCTTCTGCATGCGTCGACGCATGCTTCAGATTTTTCACCAGATACAAAAGTTAACAGGGTGCGCCGACCGCTGCCCTGTTATGGTCGACTCAATATGCAACAAACAGCAGATTTTTGTATTTTACCATATTCAGAGGTACATGCTATGCAAAAATGATGTCATGACATATAAGAAAAAAAATATCTATATACATATGCAGTAGATGTCATACAAATTTAGCGTAGTATAAGCGATATGATTTGAGATCAACAGGATTATCAAACAAAGAGAGAGAGAAAGAACAATATCACCTTGATGCCTGATTTGCTTGATACACAACATACTTATACTTACACGAATATCAAATTGTTAGAAGTACAACAGCATGATTATTTGAATGAAATAAGATAACATCAGCAAATATTATTCCCGTTCCGAAATGTCGAGGATGCCAAGTTCTCGGCGGATATGAAAGAAAGGTTCCGTTGCTAGCGGCTTTGTGAAAATGTCCGCTAGTTGGTTTTTAGTGTCAACGTGTTCAAATACAACATCACCTTTCTCAACATGGTCCCTAAGAAAATGGTGTCGAATTTCTATATGTTTAGTGCGAGAGTGTAATACGGGATTTTTGGTAAGGTTAATAGCGCTAGTGTTGTCACATAGGATAGGAATACGTTCAAGTTTAAGATTGAAATCTAGTAGTTGTTGCTTAATCCACAGAATTTGAGCACAACAACTACCAGCGGCAACGTATTCCGCCTCGGCCGTTGATAAAGCAACTGAAACTTGTTTCTTGCTATGCCAACTAACCAAGGAGTTTGAAAACAAATGACATGTACCACTAGTGCTTTTCCTATCCGATTTGCACCCGGCAAAGTCGGAATCGGAGTAACCTACCAACGAGCAATCACTACCCTTAGAATACCACAATCCATACTTCGGGGTACCTGACAGGTATCGAAGAATTCGTTTAACAGCTTTTAGGTGGGATTCTTTGGGACATGATTGGTATCGTGCACACATGCACACACTAAACATAATATCAGGACGTGACGCAGTAAGATAGAGAAGTGAACCAATCATACCTCTATATCGTTTTACCTCTACGTCCTTGCCATTTTCATCTTTATCCAAATTTACGCATGTAGGCATTGGGGTGTCTATGGCCTTGGATTTTGCCATGTCAAATCTCTTGATCAAGTCCAAACAATATTTTGTTTGGCTCACGAATGTCCCTTCTTGGAGTTGTTTAATTTGCAGGCCGAGGAAGTATGTGAGCTCCCCCATCATACTCATCTCGAATTCGCCCTGCATGAGGTCAGAAAACTCTCTCACGAGATTCATGTTAGTGGATCCAAATATAATATCGTCAACATAGATTTGCACCAAAATCAAGTGCTTTCCTTGACGTTTAATGAAGAGTGTAGTGTCAACCTTTCCTCGTGAGTACCCCTGATTAAGTAAAAACTTACTTAGTCGCTCATACCAAGCTCTAGGAGCTTGTTTGAGACCATATAAAGCTCTTTTTAACTTGTAAACATGTTCAGGGTATTCATGAGATTCAAAACCGGGAGGTTGAGACACATATACTTCTTCATTTATGTGACCGTTAAGGAACGCACTTTTAACATCCATTTGAAATAACTTAAAATCCTTTGCACATGCAAAGGCGAGTAAAAGGCGTATAGCCTCGAGTCGGGCAACCGGCGCATAAGTTTCCTCATAGTCGATGCCTTCCTCTTGGTTATACCCTTGAGCGACCAATCTCGCTTTATTACGGGTTATTACCCCGTTTTCGTCCAACTTGTTCCTAAACACCCATCGGGTGCCGATTACTCGATGGCCTCGCGGAGGAGGGACAAGGTCCCATACCTCGTTTCTTTTAAACTGATTTAGTTCCTCTTGCATCGATAAAAACCAGTGCTCATCGAGTAGGGCCTCTTTGGGGTTTTTAGGCTCTATTTGTGAAACGAAAGCGAAGTGATAACAAAAGTTACTTAGCTTAGATCGAGTGGTGACTCCCTTTGTGATGTCTCCGAGAATATTGTCAATTGGATGATCTTTACACGACTTCCAAGCTTGAGGGAGATCATCGTTTGTAGGCGGATGAGCTTCCTCAGTTACCTCATGGTGTGCATCCTTATCCTCCTCAATTTTGACTCTATCGGGTTGATCAATCCCCGTTTCGCCACCTTTGAGTATGTCTTCTGTGGATGTACCTGCACCATGAACAACACTATCCTTTCCGACATTTCTCGGATAGGACTCATCAAACGTAACGTGCACAGACTCTTCAACAGCTAGTAATCTTTTATTATAAATCCTATATGCTTTACTTGATTGCGAGTACCCTAGAAAAATGCCTTCATCGGCTTTTGAATCAAACTTGCCCAAGTTTTCCTTTCCATTGTTTAATACAAAGCACTTGCATCCAAAAACATGAAGGTGAGAAACATTAGGCTTTCGCCCTTTTAAAAGTTCATACGGAGTTTTGTTTAGAATGGGGCGGATGAGTACCCTATTCAAAACATAACATGCCGTACTAATGGCGTCGGCCCAAAAGTATTTTGGTAAACCACTATCATTAATCATTGTTCTTCCCAATTCTTCTAAAATTCTGTTTTTACGCTCCACAACCCCATTTTGTTGAGGAGTTCGTGGAGCCGAGAAGTTATGATCGATGCCATGGTTACCGCAATATTCTTCAAATAAATGATTTTCAAATTCACCTCCGTGGTCACTTCTTATTGACACAATGTTTGTATTTAACTTATTTTGGGAGAGCTTGGCAAATCTCTCAAAAGCGGCAAACGTGTCACTTTTACTCACTAAGAAGATGGTCCAACAGAACCTAGAAAAGTCGTCCACTATTACGAATCCGTAATAGTTTCCTCCTAGACTTTTGATCCTAGACGGCCCAAACAAGTCCATATGAAGTAGTTCAAGAGGTCTCGTTGTTGAAATAATCTTTTTTGGATTTAAAGGAGATCCTCGTTTGTTTTCCTTTTTGACAAGCATCACAAAGGTGATCCTTGGTGAACTTAATTTTGGGAAGTCCTAGTACTAGATCTTTTGAGACAATCTTATTGAGTAAGTCAAAGTTGACATGCGCTAAGCGCCTATGCCATAGCCATGAGTCTTCACTCATAGATATGAGACATTGATCGCTTGTTGGGGATACCACATTCAAGTCAAGCATATACACATTGTTTACTCTAAAACCAATAAACACATTCTTCTTATCACTTTCATGCACAATTTTGCAGCAATCTTTTGAAAAGGAAACATTGTAACCTTTGTCGCATAATTGGCTAATGCTAAGGAGATTATGTTTAAGGTTTTCGACAAGCAACACATCGGAAATTGTAGTAGAGGAGGGATTACCTATACTACCTTTACCTAGTATCGCTCCGCGGTTGTTATCACCGTATGTTACATACCCTTTCTTCTTAGCCACGAAGTCTATGAATAAGGATATGTCTCCAGACATGTGCCTTGAGCACCCACTATCAAGAACCCATCTTCTCTCGGTGGACTCGACACATTTCACCTGTCAAAATATAACTTAGAAAAGGGAGGTACCCAATGGCATATTGGGTCCTAATAGGTTAGCGACAAGACGGTTGCGTTTGGGCAACCATTGGTAGATGCCTTTAGGAACAAGAAATCTCCTAAATCGACATTTACCAATGGAGTGGCCTTTCTTGCAACAGTAAAAGCATACAAAGTCGACATTAGAATCACTTTCACTTGCTTGATCCCTAATTACATATGCATATTTTTGATATGGGTTTATCATACTTTTTCTAAAATCCTTTTTATCGATTGCAAATGTAATTTTAGGTTCAAGTGCCTTGTCTAATTTGGCCTTAAGGTTTCTAACCTCACCTTGCCAAATATGACAAGTATCACAACCAAAGTTGAAAGGATTACTATTGTCCTTACAATCCGATTCATTATCTTTCACAATGGAAGCCTTAAGGTCCTCTAATTTCTTTTCGGACTCTAAGACTTTGTGCTCTAAATATGTAAAAATTCTTCTATTAGAAGCAAGTTTCTTAAAGGCTTCAGTTGCTTCCTTGTGTAAAACATCGAATGCGGTTTGTAATTCGGAATGAGACATATTAGATGACATATTATATCTAGAGTGACGTACCTGTTTCTTTTTCTTTTTCTGATTTGCGGAGAGACATAGATTCACGGACTCTTCTTCATCACTAGAGCTTTCATTAGAGGAGGAAGAATCACTGTCGCTTTCCCACGCGATGTACGCCCTCCTAGGCTTTGATGCTCTCTTATGTGACTTCGATTGTTCCTTTTCTTTTCCCTTGTTGTTCATTGGACAGTCCGGTTTGTAGTGACCGGGCTTTCCACATTTATAGCACGTTCCTCTAGTCTTTTTGCCTTTTTGATTGTCATCTTTGGAGAACCTTGATTGCCTTCGGAAATTTACCAGGTTCTTCTCCGAATGTTGGATGCCGTTCTTTCTCACGTACCGGTTATACCGTTTAACGAACAGCCCCATGTCCTCATTTATGTCTTCTTCTTCGTCGTCGCTTGAAGAATAATCACTTTGCTCTTTTGCTTTAGACTTCGAGGAAGAAGCCTTAAGAGCTATGGACTTCTTTTCACTCATCTTTACTTTGTCCTTCTTTTCTTTCCTTTCATGTTGGTCAAGACTCAAGAGTACCTGTTCATGCTCTTGTAGTTTGCCAAACAATGTAGTCAGGTCTAATACCGTAAGATCATTTGCCTCTTTGATGGCGGTCACTTTCGGCTGCCATTCCCTGCTAAGACATCTCAAAACTTTATTAGTAGCAAGATCATTGGAAATAGGTCTTCCTAGTGAATGTAATCTGTTTATGAGATGAGTAAATCTCTTTTGCATGTCAGCAATGGTTTCCCCTTGCTCCATGAAAAAGAGATCAAACTCTTGTATAAGAGTGTTGATTCGAGCCAACTTAACATCGTTTGTCCCCTCATGGGCAATTTGTAGTGCATCCCACATAGTCTTAGCCGTAGGGCAATGGGATACACGGTAGTATTCATCTACACCTAATGAGGAGATTAGAATGTTCTTAGCTTTCCAATCGTAATTATACTTTCGCTCATCGTCGTCGGTCCATTGTGCTTCGGGCTTTGGCACAACTTCGTTATTCTCATTTGTCATGGTTATTTCAATTGGACCATTGAGAATAACGTTCCATATCTTTCTATCTATGGAATTAATGTGCACCCGCATACAGTCTTTCCAATAGCTATAATTTTCACCGTTAAAAACGGGAGCTCTATTGTACGCCCCTTTTGGTTCGTTAGCCATTATTCTATCAATGTTGTATTTGAAGCACCGGAGAACCGGAGCTCGTGATACCACTTGTTAGACTAAGGCACGGATCTAGAAGGGGGGGTTGAATAGATCCCTTTTAAAAATTTGAGTGGCGCTACCAATAAAATTGGTTTTCAAAATTGTTTTCAAATGCGGAAGCGGCCTTGGAAAATATAGTCTAAAACGAACAACTATTGGAGAGCCGGATATGCGTCAAGCAGATGAATTTAAGACGATAACGGATAGTAAATCACTACACACTTTTATGCAAAACTCAGATGTGATTCACTCGTACTATTTCCTTATTCCAATGATCAAAAATTACACCAAAACTAGCAGCAAAATTAAGGCAATTTTAGTTCAGCACTTTTGTCGAACAGTTGGTGTGCACAAATACCTTAAATGATATTTGTGTTGAATGAGTGATTGAAAAAGCCTTAGTACAGTATTTCTATTGTACTTAGTAGTTAAAAAACAGTGTTTCACCAACTCACTCAATCAATACTACAATTTGACAAAATCACTTATTCTAGAATCACTTAATTTTTAAGCTGTAATTGAAAATGCAGAAAATAAAGGAACACAAGATTTGATGAGGCAGTTCCCCCAGTCGTCCTCGCGTTGGGGTACGTCTGCCCTCAATTCTACAATGAGAATTGAGATATGTATTGAATAGATATCACCTGTTTGGTAGAACAGTTATACACAAGAATCGATAGACAATTGATACAAACAATCTTAATGTTGCTGATAATTTCTACCACTTCTTGCCCCTTGATTCAAGATGAATCAAGTCCTCCAATTTGATGTGAATGACCTCCGATTGCAGCCACCTTATTGACAACTCTTCCGTTGATCAAACCTTCGGCACGGCTGATCTTAGACACACCCAAATTGAACCCGGAACGTCTTCAACCTTTCAACGCCCTAGCTACTAGATTGATCAACCTTCCGCTAATCAATCACCTTCGCACTCGCTTGATTGTTGAACCGACGATTCCGTAACAAAAGCCTTCAAAACCTGTAGTCTTGATAGGTAAAACCTCAAAGGTTTTCTCCCAAGAAACACCTGCACCAGCTTCCACTCGAACCGGATCTTCAATCACGCGTTCGAACCTTATCACCGTCGAGCAAACCACAAACCGCAGCAAAAAAAATTGATTATCTGTAATTTGAGGATTTGTGAGTTGATTGAACGATGAAGATGAAGAACACTGATGCACCTCTTTCACGTTTCTTGACCTGAACACTTTCTCACAATGCTTTCAAAAATGTTAGTTGTTAAAATTGAAAAGACAGCTATTTATAGTAATATACAAAACAGACAGTTGACAGATCAATGAAACATAGCAGAATTTCTGTTTCTGCGCGCGAACGGTCGACCATAGGGTCGGCGTGCGCTGAGCCGTGTGACACTCAAACTGTCATGCGCCGAGTCAGCGGTCGACGCATGATCTTCATGCGCTGAGCCGTCTGATTCTTAAACCTGCATGCGCCAAGTTAACGGTCGACGCATGACCTTCATGCGCTGACCCGTGTGAACTGAATGAAACTGTGTGCTGACGGTATGGTCGGCTCATGGTTCAAAAATCTGCAAAAACATAAATTTCTACAGCTTTTTGTGCATTACGTCATTGTAAAAATTGAATCATAAGTAGCGTGAATGATTTAAACGAAAGAAGGATATCTCTTAGCAAGTTGTCATCATCAAAAACCAGAGGCACGCTTGTGTTGGTAGATACTTTGCCTTCACACAAACTTTACATGACTTCATTATTATCAAGAACATAAACATAATCACCAACATTGTCATCAATTTTATTACTCACCTTACTCATAACATCATTCTCTTTAAAATTAATAGGGGCAACTTGCTCATCATTCTAATTTGGAAATTCAGTCTCCAACATGTCATACAGGTTATCTGCCACATCAATAACAGTAGTATCACAACATTTTAAAGGTTTTACCTTGAGCATCCTTAAGCTTGAAGAGAGAAGAAACACCTCTAGACTTAAGGCCGTCCTTTCCTTTAATCGATATGCCTTCTAGACGAATTCTATGAAATTTTGTAACTACAACATCTTTTTCATGCATTTTTCTTTTAGTAACAGCTAGATTGAGACCTGCGCGATGCCCATGACTTAAATAAGTTTTTTTTTTAAAAAAATAATATTATAAAATTTATAATTTAATTAATCATTAATTTGAAATATTTAAATTGATTTAATTCAATTGAATTATCTATTTAATTTCAATTATTTATAATTTAACAATATATTATAGGACAATGTTATATAACGAATTTTAAATTATAGTTGAAAAAGAATTGTTTGATTTTGTAATATTTTTCGACAATTATTGTTTAAAATAATATATTAGAATTAATTAGAAATATTTTTAATACTATTTAAAAATTATAAATTAAATTTGAAAGAATTGTTTGATATTTTTTAGCATTGTAATGAGATTTAATATTTAAAGTTAAATTTATAACATTTAACCGCATTTATATTTAAAAATTATATTTAAAAAAGAATATAGAAATATTTGTTTGCCATTTAAAAGCATTTTTTGACCACTTTATTTTAAGCATTGTAATGTGGTTTTTGTTTTGTTTGTTATTATGGTTTTAAAATTGATACTTGCAAAATGATTTTTTTATATATATAACTGTTTTATGCATAATTTTTTATGTTGTAAAATATTATATAATGTATTTTTTTAAAATATTGATAGAGGCAAAAAAATATTAATGCAAAAAAATAAAAATAAAAATTAGTATAAGAAAACTAAAAATAAATTGTATCTTTATAATTGTTGTGAGGAAATCGTTTATTTCTTTTTTTGAGTCAATTAAATAGTGATAATGTTGACATTTTTATTAAGAGACAACAAATTGTTTTCATTTTCAAAAAAATTAAATTAGTTCTCATAATTTTTTATTGATTTATTTGAAAATTGATTAATTTAATTTTTGTAAGAATTGAATCAACTCTTTTAGTTTTTATTGAATTATTTAAAAATTTATTAATTAAATTTTTTTTATAAGAAATTAGTGTGTGTAATAGAAAATAGAATGAAATTTTAATAGTTTGAGTTTTGATGTATGGTGGATATATAATTTGTATATGTATGTAAATTATAATAATGTGTTTCGGTGTATTATGGATGTACAATTCGTAAAAATATATAACATTATATATGGAATGGAAAACAAAATAAATAAATCAATGAGGATACATGATTTTTAGTTAGAGTAATAGAATGAGATAAGTAATGAAATATGAAAATATAAGTGTTTTAATTAAATGAAATTTATAAATGAAATGATACATTTTTTTTCTTAAATAAATAATAGTAAATGTTTTGGAATGTTGTGTTTTGAAGAGTGACACATCAGATTTTTTATGACGTGGCGAGTAAAAGAATGAATTGTCAACATAATAGTGTGAGACATGATTTTAATATATTATAATAGATAATATATTATTTCATGTAAAACATTATCTTCAAGTTTAGTAACCTGGAGAGGATGACTTCTTATAGGCCATACATGAACGAGACATCAATAGCATTTCCACTAACAACAAGACCAGACTCATAAGTAAAATATTATCTTCACTAAGCAAAATATTATGTTTTTGAATTAAAAAAATTCCATAAAACTAAGAAGGAACCCCAAAAAATGGTGGATTGGATTGAGATTTTGTGTCCGCCTATCCGTTCATCCCTCCCCGCCTTAAGCCTGCCAAAAAAGGGTCGGATTGACCTGCCAACCTAGTTAAGAAACACTCAAAAATACCACACAAAGCTCTGATTCATTTATATATGCATATTGTTTTCAAGATAACTGAAATTAAGTGTTTTTTTAGATCTTAATTCAAACGAGAGTTTTCTAACTACAACGAAATACTCTTTGCATTTTATTCAATTGTACTTATAGTTGATATCTTCAATATGTTGAGAAACAAGTGTGAGTTGTGTGGAAAAATAAGTGTGAGTTCTAAGTCCCACATTGCTTAGAAAAATGGAGGTTAAACACTTTATAAGTGTTGCGGGGAGAATAGGATATCAAATTATTGATTAATTTGAATCACAATCTTGATTCACAACTGGTCTTTAATTTATCCGAAGGAAGGGTTAAAGAAAGGAAAAACCTATTTTGCATCGTAAACACAATGCGGGGAGAGATCTAAGGTTTAGGGGTTGGTTAAGCTTAGGGAAGGTATTAGCATCCTAAACTTCTGTAGTACTCTACATGAACCTCTTGTTTATATGTGCTATTGCTAAAGGTTATCTGCTTAAGGGATATGCTAAAGGTTAAAGGGTAAGGGAGGACCTAAAGGGTTAGTCCTAAGTATAATCGCCAAGACTCGCATCTTGTGCCTACATATTCGAGGTAGGGGATGGAATCAGAGTAATTGTAGTTCCCCTCACAGAGGGAGGAAGAGGAACTTCTTGAATGCGGTCAAGGTTCCAGGGGGAAGTAAACGTTCATATGGAAGTGCTTACATGAAGTGCGGTGACTCCTAATTCTACGTTGTAAAGTTGAGTTGAAAAAGGTAAAGTAAGTATTCCACGGCGGGAACTTACATGGAGTGTGGCGACTCCTGATCCTAAGGCTAGGATAAAGAGATGAATGTCCACGGCGGGACGCCTAAGCATGAGTACGGCGACTCATATCTTAAGGTTTGGAAAAGGTTGAGGGTATGTCCGCGGCGGGACACCTAAACATGAGTACGGTGACTCGGATCCTAAAGCTAGGATGAGCGAGAGTAAAGGCATTGACACGGCGGTCAAATGGTTAACCTTTCCTTCGGAGGGTTAAAATAAAGCAGAACAATGATAAATGATAAACAATTGATGAGATAGTGATATGCAAATAATGTAAAGCATGGTGAAATAGTTAAGTTGGAATGATAACGAGACAGTGATATGCAAATAATTAATTTGAATCACAATCTTGATTCACAACCGGTCTTTAATTATTACAAGGCCAAATCACTCCTCAAGATGTCTCAATGCATAATTTGGTTTTGTTTGAGGAATTGGCTTATTAATTGACGGGTGGAAGAATTGGAATTTGTGGTGATATTATTCAAGAACTAAGGATTGAGGACTAGGATTAAGTTTTCAATTTGTGGTAATATTGAAGAATTTTGGAAATCAAGTCCACAATATCCGAGCGCAAAACCAAGGTGTAAGGTGATGTACCTGTGGACCCGTTGTTTAGTCCGAATTTCAAATTATAACTTCTGAGTTCATGGTTGTCAAACAAATTGCAAGAGATAATTTGGAATTCCGATTTAATAGAACAAAGGGCAAAATCAAGATTAATGAAATTCATGTTTCTATTCAAGATTTTGCGTTCATATACATTTTCAAGTCCGAATTCTATTACGAAATTCAAGTCATCACAAACATGTTCAAGCTACATCATATTACAAAATTTCTAATCCTAAATCCTAAGACTATGACATCCTCAAGTTTTATCTTCAAGTTCCATAGTTCAATCTTCAAACAGACATGCAAAACAACAAATGAAACAATGTCAGAAGGTCAGAACTGTCAAAAAGAAAAGGACTTCAGATTTTTTAAAGGAAAAACAACCCTCAGAATTAAGTTTCATCATTGGGCATTTCGGAAGGGGCGGCATCTAGTGCTACCAACTTCCAGTTCCAACAGCAACCAAAAGGAAAAAGACCAAGGCAATGTCCGTTCTTGTACTAAAGAAGAGAAAGTGAAAAATGATGTTTTCCAAACACGGTTCAAGACAGAAAAATGATTTGTCATCAAAAGAAATCCGAAAAAATAATAATAATCCCAACATCATGAACCAACAATTCCGAAAATGGAAAGAAGAAATATCAAGATCAAATTCGGAGACAGCACACAAACAACATGATCAATATCCAAAATCCGGAAAGGGTAAGAACAACAGCCCACAAGATTCCAAAAATGAAGCCAACACCATCATCAATGGCAAGAATAAAAATGGAAGGCACCAACATGTTAAAACATGCTTGCTTAAAAAAGGAAACAGTTTTAAACACTTTAAATCGTTTTAAAGGAAGATGAGCTATAAGAAGAAGAAGAAACCACAAGAAAAGGGACGAAAAAAATCATCCCAAAATCATCACAAGAGCTCATAACCAAGACCGAAAAATCATAAATCGTAAAATCATCAAAGCAAATCGCGAAAACCACCACACCATTATCAAAACGACAAAAATCATCCGAAAATCACAACTCTAAAAACCGTCAAATATCAACACGATCCGAAAAAAATCACAAAAGCCTCATCCGATAAACCTCAAGACGGATCCGAAAAACCACAAAGCCTCAAGCGAAAAAAATCATCACCAAGCACAAAACCATCATAACTCAAAAACCGTGAAAACCCAGTTCACAAACCATCCACAGATCCGAAAAGCCACCACAAACCATCTCAAAAACAGACCCGGAAAAAATCACGAAAAGCCTCAAGAGCTCAGAAAGATTTCGTCATAGCTCGAAAACCCCATAACCATCAAAGTTCAATAAACCTGCATAACAGCAAATCACAAATCCGTCCAAAAAAACAGTCATCAAACTGTTTCAAACAAACCGTCTAAAACTTAGTCCGAAAAACCAATCAACACCGTAACCCAAATCATCACCCACAACAAAAATCCGTCAAACCAACAACCTCAGAATGAAACGCTCATCATCGGTCCTCAGAAACCAGAGCTTGTCGCGAAAACCGTAAGCCACCATCTTTTAATCTTTTAGTTAGTTTGTTTACAGGTCACATAAAAGGGAAGACGGAAAAATCAAGGCAATAGAAGAAGAAGAAGAGATTGCATGCGAAAGAGAGATCAGAGGAGAAGAGGGAAAAAGTTCAGAGAAACAAACAAACGGCGCCGCAAGCACAAAGTGGGGGCTAGGGTTTTCACCCTCCCCCTTATTTCATTCTATCCACCGGGTTTGGGTCTGATGGTGATGACCCAGCCCAACCCATTTTTTATTTGGCTTTTTTTACATTTTTTTATTTTATTTTATTTGTAATTTGTAATAATAATTAATACTATAACACTAACCCACTAACTACTAACATTAGTTATTAAATAATCTGAAAAAATATTTTTTATAAATAAAAAATGAATAAAATAATAAAAAATAATAATTTGAATTTTTAATTTAAATTTTTGTAATAAAAATAAAAAAAAAGGCAAAAATGTGTTTAGATTAAATTAAATGTTGATTTAGTTTTATTTCCATATATATTAAAATACAAAAATATGCTTAGATTAGGTTTAATTTAATTTCCTTTTTCTTAATAAATAACTTATAAAATCATAAAAACAATTAATTCTAACATTTCATTTAATTTAGATTTAACTACTTAATTTTCTCAAAAACAATAAAAACAATTCCAATCTAATTATTCTCGTTATCATTCCAACTTAACTATTTCACCATGCGGTACATTATTTGCATATAACTATCTCATCAATTGTTTATCATTTATCATTCTTCTACTTTATTTTAACCCTCCGAAAAAAAGGTTAACCATTTGACCGTCGTGTCAATGCCTTTACCCTCGCCCATCATAGCCTTAGGATCCGAGTCGCCATACTCATGCTTAGGTGTCCCGCCGCGGACATACCCTCGACCTTTTTCAAACCTTAAGATTTGAGTCGCCGTACTCATGCTTAGGCGTCCCGCCGTGGACATTCTTATAAAGTTTTAGTAAGTTGAGCTTACGAATCCTTTTATATAAAGAAAATGAAGTTTAAAGTTACATTTCAACCAAAACGTGAATAAAGGAGAGAAGCGGTTAGTCTTCCTTCTAAATTCAAACTTCAAGTGATTAATCTCCAAACTAAACTGAGATTTTTTAAGGACTTATCTCAAATTAAACCATAGTTTTGAACCGTCTATCCTCTTAACCGAACCAGGGTTTTGAACAAACTAACTACAAAACAATTAAAATTTTAAACCAGACTAATCTTGTGCTAAACCATAGGTTTTGAATATCCTGGCCACAGACCCAATACACAATGTATGCATATTAAATGTACAAGAAAAATAAAAACAAATAGAAGAAACAAGCAAATTCATCTATGATCGTATAGTGGTAAAGCATTGTCTTATGCTTAATGAATAAATAAAAAATGACATACAAATTCAACATCAAGTCCTAACTCTCTACTCTTACACTATGCAGTAATTTCTTAGTTACAATTCTTACAAACCCCAATAAATAACAAAAACTGTACCAAAACAATGGTTCAAAGTCCCAACCATAGTCCTAGCCCTTCCTCTCATTACTGTGTTGTACACTTGGTAGTTGCATAGTACTACAGAGTCGTATAATAGACCAAACTATGAAAAGTATACCCTTTTACTGTACCCTTAAAACCACCATTTGTTATGACTTGTTAACATCAAATAAATCATAGGAGAAAAAGTGTAACCAAAACCAATCTACATTTATTTTCCTCTGAGGTCATCTTTCTGTCACACCATTTATTACACAGTTTGCATTATTACCAACGGTTAGGTCTCATCTATTTCTAGTATCAAAAATCATAATCCCTTTTTCTATGTATTCTTTGTTTGGATAATTTTTCAGTTATTCATGCAAGTCAGTAACACACCATGTTATATTCCACATATCCATTTTCTGCAATATTCACTCTCACACACATGCATTGAAGCCAAATCTGAGATGTAGAATTTCAAATTTGATGCAGATTGTTAATACCATTTATAATATAAATTCTTAAAAGAATATTTATAGTACTATCTCTAAATGCAACTTTCTGTGGTTAATGCACGCAAAAGAAGAGTTATTTGAAAATGACTTTTCTCACAGGAGTAGATTTTCTTGTGAGGATGGGAAAATGCATGCATTTACTCCTTCCACCTGCAATCCATCTCTCAACATTAAGACATAGGTCTTCATTTTCAACTCTACCTATACCCTAGTTTACTAGGCTAGTTAACCTTGGACTGAAACTGAACAATTGTTTGACTAGTTATGTGATAAAAGTGTTTGTAAATTCTATGTGCATAAATTATAGTAAAATGACAAGGAAGAGATTTCAAAACATCACATGGTGTGGGACATATTTGTGCTTGTTATTCTTATAATTCCTGACAAAGTGTAACTGAGTTTTCTTTCTTCTTGGACCTACTCATCTCTTTTCACCATCACTGTATAGGTTTTATTTTTTCTATATATAATTTCATTTAAGAAAAAACAATGAGAAATTAATGTCTGTGATCGGTAGATAGATATCTAGTATAATTGATTTTTAAGCACTTTCAAGGAAACAGCCCCAACAGAATCTTATGAATCTGTCGTATTATTAATATTGTGGGTCATTCATACCACCAATTCTGAATTTTTTTCTATTCCTGTCATGTCTTAGTTTTTTATGTGCTTGGCGTCATTCCAAGACATGGTTATCAATTGTGTTCAATATGATAGACTCAAGCACATGAGTTTGAAGTTTTCTTGTTGCTAGGTTGAGAGAAAACCTCACTTTCATTCACTATGATGTGTCCAGTGTTATGTACATTATATACACACAAACACAAGATATATGTTCCCATATGTCACCTTATGTATTAGCTTTTCAACAATAACACTTTTCACTTCATTTGTAGTGTTGGATCATATGACAAGGTATTCTAGTTATTGATTAATAACCTCAGCCATTACTAGTAACCTATGAAAATAGGATAAGGCTAACTAACTAAATATAATTAACTTCTTGAACTTAATTAGAAGAAGATTTGATTAATAGTTGTCAAAGTGTGTGTGTTTTCACTTTAAATAATAATTTAAAGAAATAAACTATATCATTAGGTTGTTGGTTCCTTAACTCTCTTAAAAATATTATGTACAAATATTAAATAATGGGGAGCTACTAAACTAATGAAACAAAACAACAATCAAGCATTATTTCATTAACTCATATCAACCACATTGATCAAATTGCACATAATATTTTATTAAAGATCATCTTTTGTTAATTTTGAAATCTTATTAATTTATTTATAGCTTTTTTTTTTTAAGTTCCATCCACCTCTAATTGTTTGATTATTCTTCTAACATTTGATTCACACTCTTTACAATAGAATTTAATTTTTTTTCCTCTTTTTCTACTTGTACAAATCAATAAGTCTATTTTTCATCAACTTTTCTAATATAGGTGTTACCTTTGACACACTCTCTAATATTGTCTTTCTACTCTTAAGTCGTTTAGTCTTACTACATATCCAACACAACGTCTTCATTTTTGCTACACTTTATTTTTGTGTTGATTTTTTACTATCAAACGTTCTGTATCGTACAACACCACAGGTATTATCATTGTTCAATGTAAAATTTTCTTCAGCTTGGGAGATATTTTTTTGTCACATAAAACCCTTAAGGTTCTTCTATATTTTAACTACTCATCTATAATTCGATGGTTTACATCTTCTTCTATTTCGTCATTGTTTTATATTATAGACAAAGTTAGGTAAACCTTGTGACTTTTGGTTTGATATGGTCTTCAATTTTCACCTGTAAGATAAAAATGATTCTCCTTTTGTTAAATTTATATTTCATATACACTTTTTTATTTCTGCTTAAGCAAAAGTTATACGTTTCAAAGACTTGTCTCCAGATCTCCAACCTCATTTAAATCGTCCTTCTACTATCTAAATAGTATTATATTATTTGCAAAAATCATACATCTCGGTTCTCCCTTTTGGATGTGTTATGTGAATACATCTAAAATTTAAGTAAAAAAGATAAAGAATTAGTTGAACCTTTATGTCATCTTATTGTTAATAGGAAATTATACATCTGTTCACCTTTTATCTGCACACTAGTCGATATCCCCTCATACATATTTTGAATAAATTAAATATCAATAATAATAAACTCTTTCTTCAATTGTGATTTTCCACACAATCTCCCTTTACACATATCATATGTCTCCTCCAAGTCAATAAAAATTAAGTGCAAGTCTTGTTGATCCTTATAATAATTCTCCATGACACGTCATAATAAATAAACTGCTTTCATGGTCAATCTCCCAAGCATAACACCAAAATAATTATTAGGAATTTGAGTTTTTTTCTTATTCCCGATTCAATAACTCTTTCTCATAACTTCATTGTATGACTTATACATTTAACCCCCATATAACTTGTAGAAATTTCATATGTCCCCTTGTTCATATAGATTGGAACTAAATTATTTCTTCTACAATCAGCGAACATTTTTTTGACATCATAATTTCATTGCAGAGTTTAATGAGTCATTCAATGCGTCTATCTCTAGGAATTTCTTACACTTAAGAATGTTGTTCGACTCAGTTACCTTAATGCTACTTGTAACACCCTAACCACTACACATAAAATTAATATGGAATCTAATTAAACATAATACAACCTCAGGGCGTCACTCACTACATTCACATAACCTGCTCGTAACACAGGTTACAACATAATAGTTTAATACCCACATTTATACCTGAGATGTTTACACGATATCTAACTCATCTGATTTGTAGTTGAGTTATTTACACAACATCCAACTCATCTGATATTTAAGGCATCCTCGCAGCGGAATCATTAATATAACAATTAAAAACAATTTCGTAACTCACAATAATTAGTCTCATCAATGTTAACTTCATAACATAACCAAAAGGGAGTTCATAATAGTCAACTCAAAACAACGGGAAATATCAACAACATAAATAGTTCTAAATTCAAATATAAATATTATTTCAAACGTTTTTCCCAACACGATGTTACATGATCAGAGCAGACAACCACTAGTCAAAGCGATAAACTAAAGAAGTAACTCCAAAAGCTATCTTATACTTACTTCAGCAATGCTACTCCTGAGTATCTGCATGATGCCCATGTAAAGGCAATATTCAAACAGAAGGAATGACAAATACATTCAAATAATCAACGATGCATAAACAATCAGAGTAGATTAAAGACAATATAGTTCAAACATAATCCACTATGTACCACAACACATGTATTCAAGTTTCACCCACTTCACAACAATACACAATCAATAGGCAAATATGACTCTACACAACATCAACAAACTTATATGCATGCGGTACCGACTTTAATAATGGTTCCAATTATGAACCAGGTCCCAATTAATTATGAACCCATGGGTTTCACTCAGCAACCCTGAGCCCCACACTAATCTCCAAGCCATTACATCAAGCTTGGGACAGTTATAGGTGCCAACACTGAAACCTGTAATCGTTTATTTCACGACAACAACAATGCATGATGCATGAATGAATGTATGCATCATCACTACAATCAACAACAAATGGTATCACATCAAACTGCATAATTTCCTGCACAACATCAATAGGATAGTTTCACATTAAAACTATACATCATAACTCACATGTCATCAAAACACAAAAACCAAACAACTTGCTACTATATTAACAATTTACCACAACAATTCATTATCAACAAAAACTAAATTTTTTGTTAAACGGTTCATAACATCATCATAAAATCACAACAACCGTAAACATATAATCCTATTTTAATCATCCCAACTCTCACTACTAATATGTAGTACAGCGTGTCAGATTTCCAACACTGCGAACGACATCTAAGTCGATCTTACGGAATGAAAGGTATGACCAAAATCGTCGAGATATGTCAACTAATTTATTAACCGAACATATGAACAAAACTTCACCAACATAATAAACATAGAAATTATATTCAAACAGTTCACTTATTACTATCATGTTATAGCTTTGAGTGTTAGGTTTCTAGTGCTTAAAATGGTACTTAATTTGGACTTACGGATCAAAAGTTATGACCAAAACCTTATTGGAATCCAAATCTCCCTGGCCGCGATGACCTCAGTGACGCCCGCCACGGCCAAAACCAGAAAAAATGCTGAAAAAACAGAAAAGTGTTTTTCACTATTGGAGCCCTTCAGGAGCTCCGATTTCGATTCCGTCAAAAGCCCCAATCTCAGAATTCAAAACTCAACACTTGTCCAATTATTAAAACATCAAAATTACGATTTATTACATATTGACATCAATTAAATCATATATTTTATAACTTTATAAATTTTATAAACCTTCAAAACTCTATATAATGGTAAACATATATTAACTCATCAAAACACGACTTATGCACATATGATAGCAACAAAATTCACACCATATTCATCATATAAGAACAATTATAACAACAAATTAAGAATCAAGCATTAGAACACCCAACCCTATTGGAGGTCAAGGACTCCTCATTCTATCTCTCATACTTAAACACCCATTAAAGAAGTAATCTCCCCCTTACCTTGGTTCTCTTAGCAACAAAAAGAATTTGAATTTCTTGGTGTTCTACCCTCTCCCATAACTTTAAGTTTCCAATGCTACTCTTTCCTCTTCAAACTAATTTTTCACATACTAACCAAACCTTCACTTTCTCTCAACTTCTCTATTTATAATACAAAATTCCTAAATTAGTTTTCTCTATTTTATCCTTCCTTACTCCCAAAATCTCAACTTTGTCATTCTCCTTAATTTCTATTTTACTTTAATTAAATTAAATAACTACTATTATTTTAAGTGATTAAAAATAATTCTAAATTACTTTTATCAACATCTAACTCCTTTAATTCTCAAACATGCTCAAACTCCTCGTATTACTATATTAATTTAAAAAATCCACTAAATTTACCATTATTCAATTATTTACAATTCTAAACAATTATAAATAATCCTACTAAACTCTAACTCTCTATACACCCCACAACTACACGACGATTAATTAAATCACACAGAACATATATAATTCAATTAAAATTAATCTAATGAAAATGGAGTGTTACAACTCTCTTCCACTTAAAGAACTTTCATCTCAGAAAATAACCTCAAGTGAATTGATTCAAATACGAATCCCTCATTTGGTTATCAGCTCCCAAGTTATGTTTCTACTAGCTGGTCCTCCCCAAGCTACCTTCATTAAGGTAATCTCTTTATCATGCAACTGCTTCACTTTCTGATCTCTCATCTGTACATCATCCACTTGGACCACACGAGACAGATTCAAAATGCATCTCCTCAACTAAGACATATGAAACACATCATGAAGATTAGCAAGAGACAATGATAAATCAATTTTATAGGCCACTCCTCCTATCCTTTGCAAATTTTGGTATGGACCAATGAAATAAAGAGTGAGCTCACAACACTTCAGAGCTCTACCAACACCTTTTGCCATGATAAATTTTCTGACAACTCTGCGACGCTTTCACCTTCTCTTGGATAATCTTGATCTTCATAGTCGCCTGTTGAACAATTTCAGGTCCGAGCACAACACTCTCTTCTGACTTATACCAACACCAAGGAGCCCCACACCTCCTAAAATACACAGCCTCATAGGTTCCATCCCAATGCTAGAATGAAAATTTTCATTGTACATAAACTCAATCAATGGCAAATAGCTATCACAAATACCACCTTATTCTAGCATATAAGCTCTCAACAAATCCTCTACATATTGAATATTCATACTTGTTTGACCGTCCGTCTGCAGATAACAAGTAGAACTTAACCTTTACTTCATACTTAAAGCCTTCTACAACTCTTCCAAAACCTTGATGTAAACCTCAGATCCCTATTCGACACAATACTCGAAGGTATACCACGTAGTCTCACAATCCCTTCAATATGTAACTCGGCTAACTTCTGCAAGGAATGATTAATCTTTATCAATAGGAACTGAGTCGATTTAGTTAACCTATCCACTATCACCTAAATCGAATCATTACCCTATGAGTTCTGATGTTCAACCTATGACTTATAGCAAGTCAAACAAGCATAAGCAAACTCAGTGACTTCTTTATTCATAACGGGCCACCAAAACCACTTCTTCAAGTCTTGATACATCTTTGTGGCACCAGGATGAATACTTAGACCACTTCAATGTTCTTCCTCAATAATACTCTTCTCAAGTTCTGGCACATCTAGAACACAAACTCAATCTCTGAATCTCATCACAACGTTCTCATCTATCCTGCACTATCCACCTTTTCCTTAATATTCCTAACTTCACACTGACATGAGTTTGTTCACATACTAAACTCATATCTCGAAATTGTTCCAACAACTCTAATTCTTAATCCATAAGAATTAACATATACAAGGAATTCTTTCTCAATACATCAGCTACCACATTCTCTTTACCTAGATGGTAATTCAAGCCAAAATCATAATCCTTCAGAAGTTCAAGTTATCTCCTCTTATTCATTTCCTTATGATCAAATAAATATTTCAACTCTTGTGATCACTAAACACCTCAAATCTGGAGCCAAACAGGTCATGCGTCCAAATCTTCAACATGAACACCACTACTGCCAATTCAAGATCATGCGTAGCATAGTTCTTCCCATGAACTTTCAACTGTCTAGGAGAATAAGCTACCGCCTGACCATTCTGCACCAATACGGCTCCCATACCCATTTTTGGAGCATTACAAAATATAACAAAGGACTCACTTAGATTCACTTAGAGTCGCCAGCTGTCGCAACTGCGAAAAAACAACCGGCGGAAACAAACAGAAGAGTCGCCACCAAACTTTATTTATCCCAAATAAAGGAAAGGAACCGATCAAAGAAAAACTAGAAGAAAGGAGAAGACAAGGTCATCGCAACCAAATCTTGGGTTCGGGAGTCAGTTACATAAGGGGAAGGTATTAGCAGTGCCTCACGTCCGTTGTACTCAACGGGATCCACACTTGGTGTCTAATCAAAAGGTGAGTTATCTAAAAGCTCTACTTCTAAATGGGAAAGGGAAAATAAAAAATAAGATACTCGATAGAACATTGCCGCCCAATGCTTACTTATTCCTTCGTGTAATGAGAAAGTCAAAGTCAACGTAGTTTAGAAAACTACAGGTAATGGGGGAAGGTTGCTCACCTAGACAACACCGTCTTGTGCCTATGTATTCTCACATGGTATGAGAAATCAAAGCAAATGTATTTCGGATAACTAAACCACAGGTTGGTTATGTGGTTTCTTATGAGCGACATTACGCTCCCATTCTAGCAGTTAGGGTCGATGCCTATTTGCGGTAGAACAGAAAAGTAGCGTACTCTTTTCTGAAAATGGTTTTAAAAGAACAATCCCGAAGGATAAAAAGATTTGAATTTGTTTATGATTTTTAGAGAAGTGAACTGATTGGATTTGTGATTTGCATTGCACTCAAGACTATGATATATGAGCGAATGCATCATATATCGCCTCCAGACAAGACGCATACTAAACACTCTCGACAAGCAATGAGAGACCCCTCACTCATCATTTCCCATATACTTATGGCTCATGGCGCACAATGTTCATCGCATTTATTAAGTGTTTTGAAGTTGTTTTGAGATGAGAAGAGAAAGGACGCATGAAAGGTCTACGGGAAACTCGGTCCTAATGTTGTTATGCAAAATGGCCCTAAGGTCGAGATACGGAAGGAAATTATATCCTAATGTTAGCATGCAAAGGATGAACCTAAGGTTGAGGTCAAAAGGGACTAACCTAATGTTATCATGCATGGATTAAACTCCCAATGTCTATCCTACTCCAAGATTAATTGAATATTAAGTCGGACTAGGAGGCGTTAAGGGAGCATGCAAAGACAAGATAAAAACAAGGAAAGCAATGCAAAAACAACAACTACAACAATGCTCCCGACACAAAACAACAGTAAAATCCAGCACACAAGCAAGACAACTTATAACAGGACATGTTTTCAGCACATAACAGGTATGAAATGCAATGGATGCATAATTAACAGCATGCTAAAAACCATAACAGCAGGTGTGAAAGTGCAGGCAACAAGTACACATGAACACATAAAGCAACACCTCGAACAAGCAATGATCATCAATGAGCATGCATAACAAGCCAAACCAAGCATCAAGAGTGCAAACATCCAAGACTAAGCAACAATTGGCATTTGATCAAGTAATTCAAAAACAAAAACATGATCATGCAATCACAATTCGAGAAATGCATACGACAATGTGTAGATCGAATACGAACATATATCAAGCAAAGTAAATTGATGAACACACATTAATAAATAAAGCAAA
Source organism: Lathyrus sativus (assembly GCA_963859935.3). NCBI lineage: Eukaryota > Viridiplantae > Streptophyta > Magnoliopsida > Fabales > Fabaceae > Lathyrus > Lathyrus sativus. Next base: position 548,045,281 of record OZ012741.1, read on the forward strand.
AGCAAACTCCACAAGATCGCACAATTGGATATGCAACAAGAACGTCATACACCTGACATTAATTAATGAATTCGAACGATTAATCAATTACAGAATTGGAAACAAACATAATCATGTGATAAAAATCCAGCAAGATAAACATCAATAATTAACAAACCACAATGTGCAAATGATTATGCAACATGGTCAAACACACCAAGAATGAAACACAATGATCATAAACATTCGTCAACAAAAAACCAAAAGTCACGCGTCGAAGAAACACAACCATACTATCAAGAATGATGGAAAAGGTCAAAAACAATTCACGTAAATGCATCAGATTAATCCATGAAGTTTAAGGATGAAAAGGAACTCAAACAAGCTTGAAAATGAAAGAAAAAGGCAATATATTCCAGTGGTAATTGATTACCATGATTAGGTAATCGGTTACCCCTTTGAAAATTGACCAAAAACGTGAAAAATAGGTCGGGTAATCGATTACCACTGAGACAGTGGCAAAAATTCAACTTCCAAAAGCACTTTTCAGCAGCAAATGACTTATCCAATTATTCAAATGAATAAGCAATCAATTATGTACGAAAACTAGGTCAAATCACAACAAGCAAATACCAAATAGCAAGATCAAATATCAAAGTAAGCAATGGATCACATATCAACAACAAACCAAATATCTACATTGTAACATGCAAGATTAAGGAATATCAAAGCTAGATCTAGAGATTACTAACCAACAAAGCTGAGAATCGCTTTAGTAAGTGTTGTTAAGCTGCAATTAAAAGATCCAAGCAAGAAATACAAGGATGTATGAAGATTTAACAAGAAAAATTGAAGATCCAAGCAAGAATCCACAAATAAGCAAAAACTCTTCCAAAAGTGATTCCAACAACTTAATTCAAGATCCAATTGCACTGCAAAACTAGAATTGATCCAAGGATGAAGATGCAATGAAGGTTTAGCTCAAGGATTCAAAAATTTCAATGTGAAGTTTGTGAAGCTTTTGGTTATGGAGCTTTTGTGAGGGTTTTGGAATAAGAGAAAAGTTGAGAGAATTGAGATGAGGTGTGTAAAAAATTCAGAAAAATGAGTGAAAGTAATGAGAGGTTTGGAGTGAAATGGATTAAATAATCCCTAGGTTAGGAATTAAAATGTGGTTTGGAGTGTGGATTAGTGTTTGGAATAGAAATTAGGAATGGAATTAGGAATGGAGTGTTTGAATTTTGGAGGGAAATGATGAAAATGAATTAATTCTAGATCCTTTCATGTGAGATCAAGAGTTGAGAATGATTGGAAATTCTGCAATGCTGAAATTTGAACCATTTTTGCAAAATGCGCCTGAGGTAATCAATTACCCATATGTGATAACCGATTACCACATTCAAAAATCACCAAATTTGGCGCCATGTGGAGGGAAACTTGCGTAATCACCCATTGTCTTATGTTCTGAACCTTGTTAAGCCTCTGAAACTTGTCCTTTGACATTTCACCTCTAAAAGACCTGAAATAACATGTGACCAGTCTCATGTGCTCAAAATAAACTACCAAAAAAAAAATAAAATCGGGTGCTTGATCACTGAGCAAAATAAATACTGAAGCCTCTGATGCTCGCTGTTGAGAAACTGGTAGTAGAAGGAAACCTCGAGCCATAGAAACACCTTGATCCCATGTCTCGAGAGCCCATGCCATGATATGCAAAAATGCGAAATCAATGAACCATAAGCTAGATCCGGTCAAAAATGAAAGAGTAAATTTTGAGGTGTTACATTATGTAAAATGTCATTGTATATATGATACTTACCATCACGGCCCAGTAACCGTTGTAATAAACTGGAAAGCGTTCGTCCTATCACAACGGGCTTTCCAAAACACCATTGTGATAAATTAATTTTTTCTGGTTAGCGCAAGAGATATTATAATGGTTATGATAAATAACCATTGTTAAATTTTCTGCAGAATTAACAAATAATTTCCTGCTTTTATAATTAATCCCATTTTAAACATGTATTATTGTAATTAATTGCATTTTTTAACATTTGTGATATAAGTTAGCATAATAATATTAATTGTAACATATTCACAATATCAAATAATTGTATTATATTCAATACACCATAACATTATCACATGAATCCAAGGTAAACAATACATCAAACATTACACCATCAGTCAACGTACAAACATAATCAACTATAACCTATTTCGTTATTGTTGTTACAACAAATGCAATGAAAAATACAAATAAAAAAGTCCAGGTAATCTTCAACTATTTATTCAGGATCTTCACCTTCAACTTCAATTTGTCCTCCTTGGCTTTTTAGGTGTTAACCATCTCCTTCTTCTCATTCAAGTTCTTTACCAGTGAAGAAATTATTTTTTTTCCCTAGGATTCATCTCCTCATCCAACCAAGCAAAGTGAGAGCATTTTTTGTATCCTTGAATCTTGTACACCCCACAACCATAAAAACGGCGGCCTAGGTTCGAATCGGTCCATACCGTCATCAATGGAGCGTCGAGATAAAACTTGCATATGTACCCTGAACAACTTGAGAACCTGCTTCTATGGCTACTATCGGAGTGTTGAGACATTTTAATGGAAGGATTTGATGGAAACTTGAATAAACTTGGTGAGAAGAAGACGAACAGTGACTAGGGGTAAAATAGGATGAAAAACAATTCAAAAGGATCAAGATGCATCTTTTTTTAAAATTAATCGTGGATGTCGAACAAATCATGACGTTCATCTAGTTTATGAAGCTATGAAGAAAAAGTACAAGGTGATTGAAGTTAACACAATAGCTTCATACTTCTTATATTTCTCTTCATAGCTACACAAACCATATGTATTAACAATAACAACAACATTAATCAACAACATACAATAACACAAGATATTATGTAATGTTTCAAGATACACATTTTTTAAAATTAATCATGGATGTCGAACAAATTATGAAGTTCATCTAGTTTATGTAGCTATGAAGAATAAATATAAGGTGAATAAAGTTTACACAATAGCTTCACACTTCTTGTATTTCTCTTCATAGCTACACAAACCATATGTATTTCTCTTGTTAAGGTGGTGAAGACGAATTTGAAAAAATGAGAACATTCACCAAATGAAAAAATGAGAACCCATTTTTAACAAGAAATGTAAATGAAATTGAAGCATAAGTTTAATGAACGAACCTCAAGTTTGCGATTGGTGAAGATGAATCTGAAGACGTGTCTAAAGGTTGAAGTATATTTAAAAGGTGACATGGATAATAGGGTTATGTTATGAGAGAGAAAAGTGAAGCTATATTAGGGTTTTCTTTTTTGAGAGAAACGACTATTACGTACTAAACTATAGATATTTTCGCTTATATACTAAAAACTATCACTATTCGTCACGGTTAGAAAGAAAAACCGTGATGCAATTTTCAAATTTTACAACGGTTGTATTGTAAAACCGTGGTTAAATAACTTGGTTAAATAAATTTCAAATTTACAATGGTTGGTTTACATAACCATTGTAAAATCATTTACAATTCATTTTTTAAATAATGGACTTAACTGACACACGCTTAATGTACTATAAGAATTGGAAAAAAAGTAGTTGCTTGGAATTGAAGCTTGCTACACATCATTTATCACTACGGTTTTTTAAGACAACCGTAATTAAATTACTGTTTATAATTCTAGGGTGCAAAAATTTTAACCTATTACAATGGTGTATATGAATTCGTTGTAAATCTGACTTTGTTGTTTGCGTGTTTTGTAGTAGTGAGTTCACCTAAACAAGGGTGAAGAACTCTTGATAGTGATTAAGGTTCAAAGTGGAGAGGTAAGTGTTCATAACAGTAACACTTACATAGAGTTTGCAAACTCTATCCTAAGGCTAAGTTGAAAAGTTGGTGACTCTAACAAGGTAAAAAGGGGGAGGTTGAGGTAAGGCTAAGCTACCTATGACATAAATTCAACAAAAATACTTTTCCTTTGGATTTGGAAACAAAATATAACAAAGAAAGATGAATAAGTCATAACAATACATAAATATGGACACAATTCAAAGTTCAAATAATCATGGATAAGTCATAACAATACTTAAACATGGATACAATTCAAAGTTCAAATAAGACATGTATAATTCAAGACATTACTTAAACATGGATAAGGTTCAAAGTTCAAACAAGACATGTATAAGTCAAAACATTACTTAAACATGGATAAGGTTCAAACAAGCATTGATAAGTCAAGACATTACTTAAAATGGATAAGGTTTGAAGTTCAAACAAGACATGTATAAGTCAAAACATTACTTAAACATGGATAAGATTCAATGTTCAAAGCAAGCATGTACATGTCAAAACATTACTTAAACATGGTATCATTCAAAGTTCAAGGCAAACATGTATAAATCAAAACATTACTTAAACATCATATCATTCAAATTTCAAGCAAGGCATGTATAAGTCATAACAATAGTTAAACATGGATAAGGTTCAACAAGTATGGATAAGTCAAACCATTACATAAACATGGATAAGGTTCAAAAAGCATGGATAAGTCAAAACATTACTTAAACATGGATAAGGTTCAACAAGTATGAATAAGTTAAAACATTACTTAAACATGAATAACAAGTTTAGACATGGTTCAAGACATGGGTTACAACCTAAAGTACACGAGAAGAGTTAAAGTGATCATATTCAATGATTAAACTACTACAAAGGTTTGCGCAAGGTAAGCATACAAGTTAGGAATCAAATAAAGTCATGTCATCAAATTTTAAGGCATTTATGAACACATAAACAAAGATGGACAAGCACAAGGGTTCACATGCATACAAATGTTCACCAAGGTATGGAAGAATCATGGCAAAAGTCAAGAGAAAAGTTACAAAATCATACATGGGAAAGCAAGTCATTTACACATGAAAAAGAATTCATTTAACTACATTAAACTTAAGCAAAAATCAAGGCAACATGTTATCAACATAACACAAGGTCCAAACATGGTATACCACACTCGCACAAGTTAGCATGGCCAAGAGAAATCAAGGAGTAAGTCAAAGAACTCAACTAAGGGCCAAAATAAACCCTAAAAAGTACCCAACTTTAACTATACACGAGTATGTAAAAAGTAAATATTTTGTGGAAATTAAAAATACAACAATAAAATAGGCAATGTAAGGAGCAAGTAGGAAAAAGAGTGGCTCAAAAAGGCGAAATGGTCAGTAAGTTATGACCTTTCAAAGTTGTAAAGAAAACATAAAAAATAAAGTGGTAAAAAAATAGAAATGGCCTTGGGAGGGTTTGAACCCATGACAAAGGGATTTCCAGCTCAAAATGGTGTCAACAGAACCACATGCAGACATGTAAAACAATAGGGAACATAAATATATATATATATATATATATATATATATATATATATATATATATATATATATATATATATATATATATATATATATATATATATATATATATATATATATATATATATATATATATATATATATATATATATATATATATATATATATATATATATAGAGAGAGAGAGAGAGAGAGAGAGAGAGAGAGAGAGAGAGAGAGAGGAGAAACAAGGCAAGGCGCATGCTACTACCACGAGGGTGGCCATTACATCCATTAATTAAAATGAAACCAAATAGTAATATATTAAGTCACATGGTAAAATTAAAAAAGCCACGTCATCACCTTCTTCACCCATGCATGCTCTCTATCTCCTCTCCATCATGTTTCTTTTTCTTCCCCACCATTTTTCACCTTATTTTCTCAATCTTCCAATACTCATAACTCTCTCAATTTTTAACGAAATCAAAAGATATAAAAAGGAAGTTGCTTATAAAAATCCCAAGAATCCAATGGTATTATTCTCACAAGGTAAAAAATATTGTACATGTAGCACCAATTCAAAAACCAGTCCTAAAACTTAAGGTTTTTTCTCAACCTTTCTCCTACCATAACTCACTCAATTTTTAAAGAAATTAAATGATATAAAAAAAGGAAATTTATTAGAAAAATCTCGGGAATCCAATGGTATTATTCTCACAAGCTAAAACTAACTGTACGAGTTGAACCAAGTCAAAAACCAGACCTTAAACTTAGGGTTTCTAGCACTTAAAACTTCACATATAGGCAAAATAAAATACAAGCAAGCACATGTGCACATTCAATATATTAATGTCTACATTTTTCTTTAGAAATCACACAATAATAATGCATGTATCATGAGTTTCAAAGTTCAAGTTTCATACCTATTGGAGTAAGGTCTAATGCCTCTTCACAATGCTTCCAGAACTGTTGTGATGGTGTAGCTAGCCTCTTGAGACTTCAATGAGGTTGTTTGAATGAATCGTTTGGTCAGAAAATGCTTATATTCCTCCACTTGAATCCTGTTGCAAATATGGAGGTTAAAATGGAACGTGATGGTATGGATATTACAAAAGTTGTTTGAGGGTTTAAATGGATTATTTATGATGTATATGAGAGGTTTGGATGGTTGGTTGAGGAAGAAATCAACAAGAATGCAAGTTACGGAGTTTTGGTTTTTGAACTTTACAAAAGTGATGTTTTTTATGAACTCGGGTATGGAGAGATTTTCTAGGGTTTTGAGAATTGTTTCTTGTGTGTTTGAGGCTTAGATGATGCCTCTATTTATATGAGAGGTGGAGGGATTAAGGAGGCAAACTGAACTTACAATTTTGACATTTGGTTTGGTTGAAATAAAAATGCTAGTTTCATGAAAATGTGGAGTTCCAAGATGAGGTCCAATGGTTGTATAGTGGTTGGAAGATTTTAGAGATCTTGCTTCTACAGAAGAAACCATCACAAGGATCCACACAAATTATTTAATGATAAAAGCAACTTTGCAAGAATGCCATTATGATCTTTTTGCAAAACATGCTACAAATGGTAAGATTACTTGGATAATGCATAGATTCAATGTGTAATGCACAAAATATTTATGTAATTTTCTGATCATGGAAGGATTTGCAAGTTACAAGAACTGGAATTAAGAGATGAAAAATGACCTAAACTTCAAGTATGGGTGACCAACTTTGAATCTTCGAATCTCCTAGCTCAAAAATAGTATAAATAAGTTCTTGGACTCTTTGGAAAGCTTGAGACATTATCTACAAATTTCATGTTTTGAGTTTTCATTAAATCAAAATGGATCATGGTGTATATTGGCGCACAAGTTGGTTACTTTTTCAAGGCAGTTTTGTAGCAACGATTTTATAAGTGTTGGAAATCACTTTTGAAAAGAACACCAACTTCATGGCTTCACAACTTAAAATCTAAGCATTTTTTTGGGAATTCCTCCTTAATGAAAAAAGTTTAGTATGTAATGAGCTCTTCAAATTGATCTTTGGAGCACAGATAATGGACGCTTGGTGAGGAAGTTATGGCCTTGGCATGTTGGCTCCAAATTAGGGATTTTCATAACTTAGAAAAAAATCAATTTCTCTTTTGTTGCCCTTTTTCAAGTAAGCTCATTTCTCTTGATTTTTATTAATCAAACTCAATTATCAAATATAATTCAAATGAATATTGACTTGAGGAACTCATATTTGACCAAAAACCCTAAAGTTAAAGGTTGACTTTGCTGAGAATGGCTTGGTGTATTAGATGAACCTTCACTTCTTGATCTTCAATGTTTTCAATATCTTGGGCTATTTGAAAACTTTATATGGTCTCCAAGGATGTATTTTAATTTCTTTAATCATTTCCCAAGGCTTGAGATCATGTCTTGATCAAAATTCAAAGATGCAGTTGACTTTGATTGAAAAACCATAGTTTGTGGCCAAATGAAATTGAATCTTGAAGGACTTGTAATAAAGTCATTTTGCATTTGATATTTGATGTAGGGATATCTCTTGAGTGTATGAGAAATTTTTTGATTGATGATCCATCCAAAACCTTGACTGATCAATATCTTGAACCTCTTAGGGCAAACCCTAGTTCACAGGTGAGCAAAAACAAATGTAACTTGATAGTTGGTTAGCCATGCATGAATGATTAACCTAGAATGTTATGCAGATAATGATTGAATCTAGGGGTAAAATTTAGGGTATGATACTCGCCCTTGCAAACAAGTGGTTAGAAAAACAAACGAGTATCGGCAGTGCTTCACACATATATCGCGTATAAAGGAACAAACAACATTACAAAACTTGGCCGGAAGAAGTGAACTGCTCTGATACCATAATGTAATAACCTAACCCCTGCACATAAAATTATCACAGAAATTAGTTAAACATGATACAACCTCAGGGTGTCACCCTCTACAAACACGTAACCTGCTCTGTAACACGTGTTATAACAGAATAGTTTAATACACACATTTTTACCTAGGATGTTTACATGACATCCAACTCACCCGATCTGTACATGGGATGTTTACAGGACATCCAATTCATCTAATGTTTAAGGCGTCCTCGCAGCGAAATCATCAATAAAATAATTAACAACAATTTTGTAACTCACAACAATCAGTATCATAAACGTTAACTTCATAACAAAAACAAAAGGGAGTCCATAATAGTCAACTCAAAACAACTTGGAAATCCTAACAACATAAATAGTCTTAAATTCAAACATAAACAACATAAGAATCACTTCAAGAGTTTATCCCTAACTCGATGTTACATGATCAGGGCAAGGAACCACTAGTCAAAGCGATAAACTAAAGAAGTAAGTCCAAGAGCTAACTTCTACTTACTTCAGCAATGCTACTCCAGAGTATCTGCATAATGCCCATGTAAAGGAAACATTCACATAGAAGGGTGAGAAATACATTCAAATAATTGATGGTGTATAAACAATCACAATAGATTAAATACAATATAGTACAAACATAATCCACTATGCACATCAACACATGTATTAAAGTTTCACCCACCTTACAATAATCCATAATCAATATGCTAATATGGTACCGTCGACTTATATGCATGCGGTATCGACTTCAACAATGGTTCCTATTATAAACCGAGTCCCAATCAACTGAAAACCCATGGGCTTCACTCAGCAACCCTGAGCCCTACAGTAAGCTTCAAGACACAACATCAAGCTTGGGACAATAATCGGTCACCAATATCAAAACCTGTAATATCCTCTTTCACAATAACAACTCATGATGCATGAATGAATGTATGCATCATCACCACAACTCAACAATATAAACAGTATCACATCAAACTACATAATTTCCTATGCAACATCAACAAGATAGTGTCACATCAAAACTATACATCACAACTCACATGTCATCAAAACACAACAATCAGACAAATTGTAATTACATTAGCAATCTACCACAACAATTCATCATTAGAGAAAACTAAATATTTCACTAAATGGTTCATAACATCATCATGAAATCACAACAACCGTAAACACATAAACCTAATTTAATCATCTCAACTCTTACTACTATTTTGTAGTTCAACGTATCATATTTCTAACACTTCAAATAACATTTATATCAAACTTACGGAGTGAAAGGTATGACCAAAATCGCCGGGATATGTCAATTAATTAATTAGCTGAATATATGAAAAAAACTTCACCAACACATTAGGTATAGGAATAATACTCAACAATTCACCTATCATTATCATGTTATAACAAAAATTGTATTGGAACCTAAATCTTCCTGCCCATGACGTCCTCGATGACGCCCACCACCACCATGGCCCCATGGCGACCGCCATGAACCTAAAAACCATAAAAATGTGTTTTCACTGTTAGAGCGCTTTCGAAGCTACAATTTGGATTCCGTAAAAAGCCCCGATCTCAGAATTCAAAACCCAACACTTCCCTAATGATTAAAATATCAAATTTACGATTCATCATATATTGGCATCAATTAAATCATATATTTCATAACTTTATGGATTCCATAAACCTTTAAGACTATACAATGGTGAACGTATGCTAACCCATCAAAAAAGAATTAATGCACATATGATAGCAACAAAATTCACACCAAATTCATCATAAAACAACAATTATAGAAACAAATTTAGAATTAAGCACTAGAACACCCAATCCTATTGGAAGTTAATGACTCCTCGTTCTACCCCTCATACTTAAATACCCACTAAAGAAGTAATCTCCCTCATACCTTGGTTCTCCTAGCATCAAAAGGAATCTGAATTTATTGATGTTCTTCCATCTCCCATAACTCTACGTTTCCAATGATACTCTTGCCTCTTCAAACCAATTTTTCACGTACTGACCAAACCCTCACTTTCTCTCAACTTCTCTATTTATAAAAAATCCCTAATTTGGATTTCTCTATTATATCCTTCCTTACTTCCAAAATCCTAACTTTACCATTCTCCTTAATTTATATTTTATTTTTGATCTAACCTGATCAGAAAGGGACCAAGAACTTGCCACACGCCTTTGATCTGCTACCTGTTCATCGATGTTGAAAAGGAGATGAGGGGTGTACGTGCAAGACACTCTGATGCCAAAGTTAGAGTTTGGACATAGTGACAGCAAATACAGAAAAGGGGTAAGAAGAGAATACCTGACCCTCTTGGAGAAGAGGATATTTACAAAGAGACCCAGCGCAGGGCGAACGGTCATTTGAGTTGGGCTGGATGGCCAGGCCTAACCCAAGTGACTGCTAGGGCTTACGTGGCATAGTGAAGACCAGAACATGGTCTTCGCCCTAGTTCAACTGCTCTATGAACTCCGGAAAGTGGGTTGACCTGCTCTTTCGGAGGTGGGAAGTTGGTGGATGACGTGTCCTCGCAGAGGAGAGCACGTGGAGAACGTGTGAAGGACACGTTGTTCTGCTCGACAAGGAAGGAGGTTCTGCCCGCTGAGGGACCATTGCCATCCCGGCGGGAAACCTGTGCTCGACGGATGTGGCCCAAGCTGGATTGGGTTTGACAGAATACCATTGGGCTGAGCCTGCTCGGTTAAGCCGGGGCCCAGGCCAAAACAAAAGCCCCCAAAGTCGTAGCTCCGAGGGAGGGAGCGAGGACTTGATGACGTTGTGCCATGGAGGAGAGGTTAGCTGGAGGAGAGATTCCTCCGGCTCGTTTTCTGCAAGGACGCGAGTGCGTGAGTCCTTCCTCGTCACCGCGTGTCCGGGGGTTGAGGACACGTGTTGGCGGGGAGATATGAAGGGACGCGACTGTCAGTCTTCGCCACGTGTCATGCGTTGGATGGCTATGATGGCGGCTACCCTAGGGTACTCGAGTTCCTAGTGACGCTTCGAGTCCCATGCTGGGGTATAAGTAGGTGAGTCCCCGTCCATTTTTCACTTTCGCCTTACTTACTTTCAAACACGAGGATCTACTGTTCCGCTTCCGTTGGACATCTCCGCCGTGACTGCTGCCGTGTACTCCGTCGTTAATCACAACCTTGTAAATTTTTCTTCTCCTTTCTCTTGTTTTTCTTGTCTGTTTCGAAGCTAGGGTCGGGGTGTTTTAGATGCCCCGAGGAGAGAGGCGCGCCTCTGCCGCTATATGCGGTGTTTTCTAGGGTTTTTAGATGAAGGCGCCGAGGACGCGTAAAAGAACGGTTGAATCTCCCAGGGACAAACACTTATTCTGATGAATGCACCAGGGAGAGACGCTAGGCTGGTTGAACGTCCCGGAGGGGGGGAGTGAGTAGCTGAGACGGACAGGTGTCTCGGGGAGAAGAGAGGATTAGGAATGAGTCCCCCGAGGAGGATGCCCGGGTGCTTTTCGACCGTTGCTCGCGGGGCTGTCCTCGTCGCCCTTTCACTTGACTCGTGGTGGAAGGGTGAATTTAATCTTTGTCATCGAATTCACTATTACCTTCTGCTTTTCAGGTGTTCATGTCTTCGTGGATCTCGGGGACTATGGTCGCGGATGAAGAGCCAGGCGTTTCTCTCACCGACGAACGCGTTCGTTCTATCGAGGAGTGGGTGGCCGATGAGCCTCTATCCATGCCCTCATATTTCGCTAGTGATCCGATTGGATCTTACGCCACCATGGAGGATAGGGGCGAGGATGATCCCTAGAACCGGAAGGTCTACCAGCCTCGAGAACACCACCGTATATGCTCGAAGTATGGGAGGATGCGGATCCCGATGCATGAGTTCTATTTCTGGGAGGCCAGGCTCAGATTTTTGTTTTTGGATTTTCATCTAGGGCTCTTCGACTGGCTGCGGTTGGCCCCCTCGCAGTTGCATCCAAATGTCGTAGCCTTTATGCGGGCGTTCGATATCGTCTGCCGTTTTCTGGAGGTCGGGGCCATGTTGCCGCTATTCTTCCGTCTCTTCCATCTGCAACGGTAGACGGTGAACGGTCGGCATGGCTGGGTTTCGTTCAAACAGCCGAACAAACTTTTCAAGACGTACATGGACTCTGTACGGGATTTCAAGGGGCGCTTCTTCGTCGTCAACCCGATCACCGTCGCAGGGGTTGACTCATTATACGAGGAAGGGGAGCGGGTGGTGAATGGTTGGAGGGAAGCCGTCATGTTGCCGAAAGTGCCGGTGGAGTGGATCGACGAGCATTTCACAAGGGGACCGATCGGTACATCATGCGCACGAGGTCCCTCAACAACGAGGACATGGCGGGCTATTTGAAGATAGTTGCGTTCGTGCGCAGCCTGCCACCGTCGAACCTGGTGACACCTGATGGTCGGTACATCCTCGACACTCAGGGAAATATCCGTCAGAAGGCGAGGTTGATCAATACGAAGGCCCTACTTGAGCGTTCCTCGGAGGAGGAGGCCCTTAGCTATTTAGGTGGTGCACGGCTCGTTCTTTCCTTTACTTCTCATTTTTTTCCGCCTGTTACTGACTTATTTCTTTCGTTTGCAGGGAGCATGTATTCTGTTGAGGAGAGGGTAAAGAAGTTGCATGCGTCAAGGCCTACTGCTGCTGCGAGGATACGTGTGAGTCAGGTGGTTGCTGGAGACCAGGAGGTAAGGGTTCTTCCTCGTATCCTCAGGGCAGTGAGTCCCCCACGTCCTAGGGGGGCCCGAAGAGGCCCAGGGTTCAGCAGACGGAGAGCATGGTCGACCTAACGGTTGGCTCCGCTGAGGAGGGTTTCTCAATCCCGCCCTGCCATCAGCACCCCGGTTACTTCCACGGGGCAAGGTCGCCTAACATCCCGGTTGGGGAAGTGAAGACGGTACTTGGCACGAACCGGGCTTCTCGTTGACAGGTCTTGATAGAGGATTTGACCGCTTTGATGTGGACTTTCATCACTGCTATGGTCCTGAGTGATGAGAGCTGCTCGGCTGCCGAGTTGTCCAAGCTGCAAGGGGACCTCACCTTCGCGCAGTCATGCTTGAACAAACTTACCGAGAAGCTGGAGAAGAGTAAGAGAGAGGTTGTCGACCAGCGCAGGAGGGGGACAATGCTGAGGAGAAGTTGAAGGCTGCTGAAGAGGAGGTGCGAGCACTGAAGGCCCGTGTGGGGAAGCTGGAGAGTGCCCTTCGTCCTGCCGATGACGAGACCGAGGAAGACAGGCAGATGGTCACTCGAGAAGACTTGCTCGCTAGGATCCGGGTGTTGGAGAGCGACTGCTTGGAGGCCTTCGTGGTTGGGTTTAATGGTGTTGTCGTACAACTTAAGGTGGTCAACCCTGGTGTCGTCCTGGTCAAGGATGGCATTGAGCCTTTCCACGAGATACTCGATGGTCGGGTGGTCGACCCCAGTCTCGAGGATGCTGGCCACAAAGCTCGCCCCGATGAGCCTGAAGTGGAGGAAGAGGTGTAGATTAGTTTCGGGCCTGCGTGCTCGTGGATTCTGGGCCTGCGTGCCGAATATTTTATGTTTTTACTAAGTGTTTTCTTTGACGGGCCTACGTGCCCTTTTTGGTGCTGTAACCCTGACTACTGGGCTGATGTCTGTTTTTATATGAGAATTTCTGAATTTTGTTTAAGTGTGCGTTTTGTTTTGTTTTTGCATGGTGTTATGCTTGTTTTACTTTGTATTCTCGAATTGTATGTTTGAAATGCATGTTTGTCATGCCTTTGGGCCTGTTCAGGGTTGGTAGCTCGATGATGTTTATTTTCGGTAGTCTAGGGAACTGGCCGGTCAACCGGTTTTATTTTCAATCTGTTCGAGGGTAGTTTATCCCCGTGGCGTGGACGTCCCATCGCGAGCTGGGTGTCCTGCCGATTCTGGTACATCAACGGGGTGCCTCGGTTTAGGTAGTCTCCGTCGAGAAGAGCCTTCTTCCTGCGCACACAAAGGTAGGGCTTGCTATTTTGTTGATCTCTAGGAGACGCGAGGAGGTGCGATGGTACCATATCGCCCCCCTACGGTCGCGGCGCCTGGGCGTTGCGAGCAGCGCTTAACTGTAGTACCTTTTCAGCTTCTCAGCGTTCCATGGTCGAGCTAGTTGTTCCCCGTGTAGGTTTTAGAGGTAGTAGGCCCCGTGCTCTGTCATGTCGCGAACACAGTATGGGCCTTCCCAATTCGCGGCTAGTTTGCCCTCGTGAGAGTCCTTCTGGTTTCTTCGCAGGACTAGGTCGCCGATCTGAAACACACATTTTAGGACCCTGCTGTCGTTTCGAAGTGCTACTTGTTATTTCAGCCTGGCTTTGCAAAGAGCCGCCCCGACCGAATTTCTTCGACCAGGTCGAGCTCTTCTCGGAGGGCTTCATCGTTGACTTCGGCTTCGAGGGGTGTCTCAGTCCGTCTGGACGACTCTCGGATCTCGACCGAAATCACTGCCTCGGTCCCGTATGTGAGGCGGAATGATGTTTCCCCCGTGGTCGAGTGGGGCGTGGTTCGGTATGCCCATAGTACGTTGTGGAGTTCCTCGACCCATGCGCTCTTAGAGTCGTCGAGTCTTTGCTTTAGCCCTATGAGTATCACTCTGTTCGCGGACTCGGCTTGGCCGTTTTTCTGAGGATGTTCGACCGAGGTGAAGTGATGCTTGATCCCGAGTTTGGTGACGAATTCCCAAAAAATTTTGTCGGCGAACTGCGTGCCGTTGTCGGTGACGATGGCGAGTGGGACACCGAATCTTGCGAGGATGTTCCTTTTGTAGAATCGGAGTATGTTATGATCCGTGATTTTGGCGAGGGCTTCTGCCTCGATCAATTTGGTGAAGTAGTCGACGACCACGATCAGGTATTTGTTCTGCTACAAGCCTAAGGTGAAGGGACCGAGGATATCTGTAACACCCATTTTAATTATTTAGTCATTTTATTACTATTTTAATTATTATATGTTGGTGTGTCCTTTGTTGGGGGTGTGTTTGATGATGATTGGTGGATGTCCCTGATATGGGAGGATTATTGGTGGTGAATTGGTGTGGATATAATAATAAAATAAATAGTAGTAATATGGTGGTATTATTATTATTATTATTATTATTATTATTATTATTATTATTATTATTATTAATTGTAGTAATATTATTAATATTGGAGAATATTATTATTATTAATATTATTACTATTATTATAACTATTAGTGGGAGAATATTATTATGATTATTATTATTATTATTATTATTAATATTATTGGTGGAGTATTATTACTATTATTATTATTATATTTACTATTATTATTAATATTATTATGAATTTGGTGAGATAATAATATTAGTATTATTATTATTATTATATTATTTTATTAAGATTATTATTATTATATTATTTTATTAAGTTATTATTATTATTATTAAGATTAGATAATTAAAATAGGGAATGTGAGGGGTTAGTGGTTTTTACGATACATTTGGAGAGTTGGGAGAAAGAACGAGAGAAGTGAGAAGAGCATAGAACGAGCAAAGGAACAAGGAACGGAAGAGAAAGGAGAAAGTCAAGAGACCAAATCTAGGAGAATTTCCATCGATCAAACCGATTAACAAGGTAAGGGGGGAGAAACTTGATTGGGAACGGTTTATACATGTATAGGGTAGTGGGGATTCCTTAACCCCGCAGGAAATTGATCAATATATGATTTCCTATATTGATATATTGTGACTGTTGATTATCGTTGATAGTTTGGTGTTGATGGTTCATGAATTGTTGTTTTTGGTAAATTTGGCATATAGGTTGTTTTACAGTTTTTAGGGAAAGTTCTGTATGGCCTTGTGATGTATCGATAAAGTGTTTAGGTGATGATTTTGGGATAGGGATTAGGAATCGATTAGTCGAAATTACGTGCAAGTTGGTACTGATGTTAAGATGTGAATTGGAAGTAGGAAGTTTGACCAATTTGGCTTAGAAAGCACTCTGCAGAACTGTGAGGAAATTGGTGAATCGCAGCATTCGCTGGGCTTCGCCTGGTGAGTGTTGGCGAAGCTTCGCCTGGCGAAGGTAGGCGAGAGTTCACCTGGCGAGCTGGGGCGAAGGGCAGCGAATAATTCAGAATTTAATCCCAGACCAAAAGCACAAGAACTTCGCCTGGCGAATGCGAGCGAAGGTTCGCCACGGGGGTTCGCCTGGCGAATGCCAGCGAACGTAGCAGAACCAGATGACTTTTTGTGATGTTTTGGCCTCGAGCGTTGGTCTCGTGTGATCCTTCTGGTCTTGCTGCAGTGTAAAAATGATGAGTGTGGGATCTAACGTGTGTACTAGGTGATAATGCGCGTTTTCCTTAATATTATTGGTGAACAATTAGTTGATGTATATGTATGTAGTGATCAGTAGGGTCGTGTATCCCCGAGCGATGGGATGTGTTTATACTTGATGTTAGAATGTGAGACTGCTCACTGTGTGATTTGAATTATAAGTCGTTGGTGTGTAATATATCTATACATATGCATTGATGTATGATGATATGATCAGGAGGATCGTGTGCACTTAGCGTGCCTGAATATTATAGTTATGCATTGGTGTCTTGCATATCATGGTGTTTGGTGGGATGAATCATATCTCAGTAGGAGCGTAAGTGATTCATCCGTACTCCTTTGAGGAGAATGGTGGGGGATAGATCATATCTCAGTAGGAGCGTAAGTGATCTGTCGGGGATAGATCATATCTCAGTAGGAGCGTAAGTGATTTGTCCAGGTTCGATTGAATGAACCAATGAGTCGGTACCGCATGCATGGTGTTGTGTTGCATAATTGCATTATAATATATTACATTATGATTTAAACAGTAGGTTCGTTATATGGTGTTGTGGGGGGGGGGGGGTGAATATTGGTGTGTTGGTGTTTTACTACCTTGTTTACATGTATTATATTACCAATATATTTTTGATCATGTTTTCTCACCCCTTTGTTGTTGTTGTGGTCTGTGCTTCTTCGGAAGTACAACTAATCCAGGTACTTAGCTAGCTTAGATTATGGTGTGCCAGTCGAGTCTAGGATGCTTTGATACGTAGCACGGGACTTGGGCGTTTTTATTTGTTTTATGAAGAACTTATACTTTATTTTATTTTCCTGTGAACGTATTAAACCTTTTGTTGGATTTTAATATTTTAATATTCCGCTGTATTTGGAAGAAAAACCTTTTTATAAGGAAATGTTGGTTTTGCTATGTGATATCCCACTTGGGAAGAAAAACTCTGATGTTTAATTATAATGTTTATTATTTTAATTGTTTTTGGGAAGTAGGGTGTTACAATTGGTATCAGAGCAGGTCGGTCCGTCCGGCCAATGTTGTCTAGTGTTGTTGTTCCCTTGTATGCGACATGTGTGTAAAAACACTGTCGGTACATGTTGTTGTTTAAACTTTGTCGGTAGAAGTGAAATGATTCCAGTGGGGGAGAAGTTGGTATTTCTCCGGAATGCTGCAGTGTTGTGGCTTAGTGTGTTACGCCCTTATAGTTTGGTAAAGATGGTTTATACTCCATCATGATTTTCGGCTATCTATTGACAAATTGAGGAACTGATCACCCTCAATCTCTTGTTAATAGTAGACGGGATTTGGTTGGATGGGATAGACGTGTCTTGCAAGCTTAGGTGGTGTAAGCAATGAATTGCCTTGAGTTAAGCTAAGTGCTTAAGGGATTATTTTGAGGAGTTGGCGTAAGACGGTGTTGAGGTGTGTATTTTGACGGAAACTTTGAATGTTAAGGAAAGTGAGAAATTGGGGTTTATCACTTAATTGTGATTGTCCGAAAGTTTTCCTGAGGAGGTAAATGGTTTACTATCGGAATGTGAAGTAAAGCTTACACATTGACTTCGTTCTTGGAACTAGTCCGATATGAGTGACTCCATATTGTGTGTTTGCATTGGGATTGAGAAAGTTAAAGAGTCAACTTGAAGACCTGCTGGGAGAGAGGTTCTTTTGTTTGAGTGTGTTACCATAAGGTGCACCAATTTTGTTGGTTAGACAGATGGAAGGTTTTGTGAAGCTTTAGGTGAACTATGGATAAGTGAACAAGGTGACTATCAAGGATAAGCATTCGCTTCCAAGAGTTGACGAGTTGATGGATCAACGGGCTGAAGGATGTGAGTTTTCCTTGGTCGTGTGAGCTCGGGTAGAGCTATTGTGGTTGTGGTATCAAAGGTCGAAGTTGTATCACAATGTGAGGCTCCAAGATCTGCTGTTGAGATTGGGAGTAATTGGGTTTTAAAATATTGAAAGATTGAAAGTGTGTTGGATGGTCTCCTAGGTATGAAATTGTTGTTGTACGCTGAATTCCGAGATCGCAGCTTTTTACGGAATCGAAATTGGACGTCGTAGAAATCATGTTTAATGATTCTAATTCGAGGCTATATGTTAGGAGAGTATGAGTATGTGTTTGTTTCGAAGAAAGAAATTGAATCGGTCGAATTTTCGGACAAGAATGCAAAATCCCGTAGCAGTTTTTCGGCAAAATTCTGGTTTTTTGGAAAACTTCGAAAATTCATAACTCTTGAACCGTATGTCCGTTTTGACCCCTGTTTGAAGCGTTGGAGAGCTAACGAGATGCTCTTTCCGGGAAAAATGGTTTTTATGTCAGTGAATGATCCAATTATAGCAGAATATTCGAAACGTGTAATTTGGTCAACTTTTACCGTCGTGATCGGGTGCGTTTAATGTGTTATCTTACTGTATGTTTTCGGTATATAACGTGGTAGCCGATGCTTCTATTTGGAAACCTTGCTTGTACCGAGGAAAATGGCGAAAAGAGTTGGAACCGGTTGGGAAATTTTGTGATGTGAGTCTGGTCTGTGAAGAGACTTCTTATGGAGTTAAGCCTTGTATGTTAGACCGTACTAGTAGTATTCTTGAGGAGATTCGAGGAGGTCAGAAATATGGGTTGAGTTGGTGAATTAGTTGAAATTGATAAATCAGAGTCGAAGAGTGGATTGTCGGGTTTGTGGAAATAGTACCATGATATGTTGTGATGGGGTATGTGGACCGAATGTTGTTGAGGGGAGTAGGAGTACTCGTGAAGAAATACATTGAGGTGGATGGAGTGTCCATTCCGGTGCTATGAAGAAGTAACCGAATTTGAGTAGATTGTTTTGGTGACCATAGATGAGGAGAGGAGTGGTTGAGGTTGAATATACTGGTTAGAATTGTTGGAATTCGAAGAGTGAACATCAGAGACTGTTGAGTCTGATGCAGCCGTTGAATATTCCAGAGTGGAAATCAGGTAGTATTTTCACGAATTTGGTGTTGAGATTTCCAAAGAATTGGAAAGACATAATTTTAATTTGGGTTGTTGTGAGTGGATGAACTATTCCGTGTTAAGGATATATGAGATACATATTGAGGAAGTAGTGAAGTTGGATGAGATACTGTCGAATGTTGTGTTAGATTGAAATTTGATATTTATATTGAGATGTTGGAGGGGCTTACAGGAAGCTTCAGGTACTAAGTTGAAGTTGAGTTCGGCTTACCATCCACAAACTGATGGTCAGTCAGAGAGGACTATTGAGTCTGTAGAGAATTGGTGAGAGCTTGGGTGTTGGATCAAGGTGGATCGTGGGATGAGTAATTACCGTTGATTGAGTTGCCTATAATAACAATTACCATCCTAGTGTCGGAATGACACTATATATGGCTTGGTGAGATAGGGAGTGTAGGACTCTTCTGTGTTGGAATAAGTCGAGTGGGAGTGTTGTGCTCAGACCGAGAATTATGCTTGAGATGGCTGAGAAGATCAAGAGGATATAAGGAAATATGTGTTTTGAGAGTCACGTCGGTGACTGGTGCTGGTCGGGCTTCGAAATCTCGGAAGTTCGCACCGGGTTCTGTGGTTGTATCAGAGTAGCGCAGCGGAGGCATGAAAGGAGTAACATGTTAGATCGTTTTGCCGCTGTCGCTGTGAATTGGCATGACGTGTTTCATGTGTCTTCGTTGAGGAATTACATTGAATCAGGTGGATGATGTACCAGTGAAAAATAATTTGATTGTGGAGGCATTGCTAGTTCGTTAGACGAACGAGAAACAACTCCGAGGGGAGGAGATAACTTTGGTGAAAGTGGCTTGAGGGGGGTGCTGCAGAAGGCAGTGTGACCTGAGAATTGGAATGAAGGATGCGAGAAGCGTATCCGGAACTATTTCCATCAGGTAATTTTCGAGGACGAAAATAATTAAAGTGGGGGAGAGTTGTAACACCCATTTTAATTATTTAGTCATTTTATTACTATTTTAATTATTATATGTTGGTGTGCCCTTTGCTGGGGGTGTGTTTGATGATGATTGGTGGGTGTCCCTGATATGGGAGGATTATTGGTGGTGAATTGGTGTGAATATAATAATATAATAAATAGTAGTAATATGGTGGTATTATTATTATGATTATTATTATTATTATTATTATTATTATTATTATTATTATTATTATTATTATTATTATTATTATTATTATTATTATTATTATTAATTGTAGTAATATTATTAATATTGGAGAATATTATTATTATTAATATTATTACTATTATTATAACTATTAGTGGGAGAATATTATTATGATTATTATTATTATTATTATTATTATTATTATTATTATTATTATTATTATTATTAATATTATTGGTGGAGTATTATTACTATTATTATTATTATATTTACTATTCTTATTAATATTATTATGAATTTGGTGAGATAATAATATTAGTATTATTATTATTATTATATTATTTTATTAAGATTATTATTATTATATTATTTTATTAAGTTATTATTATTATTAAGATTAGATAATTAAAATAGGGAATGTGAGGGGTTAGTGGTTTTTACGATACATTTGGAGAGTTGGGAGAAAGAACGAGAGAAGTGAGAAGAGCATAGAACGAGCAAAGAAACAACGAACGGAAGAGAAAGGAGAAAGTCAAGAGACCAAATCTAGGAGGATTTCCATCGATCAAACCAATTAACAAGGTAAGGGGGGAGAAACTTGATTGGGAACGGTTTATACATGTATAGGGTAGTGGGGATTCCTTAACCCCGCAGGAAATTGATCAATATATGATTTCCTATATTGATATATTGTGACTGTTGATTATCGTTGATAGTTTGGTGTTAATGGTTCATGAATTGTTGTTTTTGGTAAATTTGGCATATAGGTTGTTTTACAGTTTTTAAGGAAAGTTCTGTATGGCCTTATGATGTATCGATAAAGTGTTTAGGTGATGATTTTGGGATAGGGATTAGGAATCGATTAGTCGGAATTACGTGCAAGTTGGTACTGATGTTAAGATGTGAATTGGAAGTAGGAAGTTTGACCAATTTGGCTTAGAAAGCACTCTGCAGAACTGTGAGGAAATTTGTGAATCGCAGCATTCGCTGGGCTTCGCCTGGTGAGTGTTGGCGAAGGGAGGCGAGA
This sequence comes from Lathyrus sativus, assembly GCA_963859935.3. Classification (NCBI taxonomy): domain Eukaryota; kingdom Viridiplantae; phylum Streptophyta; class Magnoliopsida; order Fabales; family Fabaceae; genus Lathyrus; species Lathyrus sativus. Next base: position 548,066,962 of record OZ012741.1, read on the forward strand.
GTTCACCTGGCGAGCTGGGGCGAAGGGCAGCGGATAATTCAGAATTTAATCCCAGACCAAAAGCACACGAACTTCGCCTGGCGAATGCCAGCGAAGGTTCGCCACGGGGGTTCGCCTGGCGAATGCCAGCGAATGTAGCAGAACCAGATGACTTTTTGTGATGTTTTGGCCTCGAGTGTTGGTCTCGTGTGATCCTTCTGGTCTTGCTGCAGTGTAAAAATGATGAGTGTGGGATCTAACGTGTGTACTTGGTGATAATGCGCGTTTTCCTTAATATTATTGGTGAACAATTAGTTGATGTATATGTATGTAGTGATCAGTAGGGCCGTGTATCCCCGAGCGATGGAATGTGTTTATAGTTGATGTTAGAATGTGAGACTGCTCACTGTGTGATTTGAATTATAAGTCGTTGGTGTGTAATATATCTATACATATGCATTGATGTATGATGATATGATCAGGAGGATCGTGTGCACTTAGCGTGCTTGAATATTATAGTTATGCATTGGTGTCTTGCATATCATGGTGTTTGGTGGGATGAATCATATCTCAGTAGGAGCGTAAGTGATTCATCCGTACTCCTTTGAGGAGAATGGTGGGGGATAGATCATATCTCAGTAGGAGCGTAAGTGATCTGTCGGGGATAGATCATATCTCAGTAGGAGCGTAAGTGATTCATCCGTACTCCTTTGAGGAGAATGGTGGGGGATAGATCATATCTCAGTAGGAGCGTAAGTGATCTGTCGGGGATAGATCATATCTCAGTAGGAGCATAAGTGATCTGTCCAGGTTTGATTGAATGAACCAATGAGTCGGTACCGCATGCATGGTGTTGTGTTGCATAATTGCATTATAATACATTACATTGTGATTTGAACAGTAGGTTCGTTATATGGTGTTGTGTGTGTGTGTGTGTGGGGGGGGGGGTGAATATTGGTGTGTTGGTGTTTTACTACCTTGTTTACATGTATTATATTACCAATATATTTTTGATCATGTTTTCTCACCCCTTTGTTGTTGTTGTGGTCTGTGCTTCTTCGGAAGTACAACTAATCCAGGTACTTAGCTAGCTTGGATTATGGTGTGCCAGTCGAGTCTAGGATGCTCTGATACATAGCACGGGACTTGGGCGTTTTTATTTGTTTTATGAAGAACTTATACTTTATTTTATTTTCCTGTGAACGTATCAAACCTTTTGTTGGATTTTAATATTTTAATATTCCGCTGTATTTGGAAGAAAAACCTTTTTATAAGGAAATGTTGGTTTTGCTATGTGATATCCCACTTGGGAAGAAAAACTCTGATGTTTAATTATAATGTTTATTATTTTAATTGTTTTTGGGAAGTGGGGTGTTACAATATCCATCCCCCACCAGGCGAACGGCTAAGGGGATGAGAGGGATTTGAGCTCGCCCGACGGGGCGAGGTGCATATCCCCATGTCGTTGACATCTGTCGCATTGCTTGACGTGCGTCCTTGAGTCCTCCTGCATTGACGGCCAGTAGTATCCCGCTCGAAGGGCCTTTCTCTCCAGGGACCGCCCTCCGAGGTGCTGCGTGTTGATGCCCTCGTGGATCTCTTCCAGAAAGGCTACGGCCTGAGAGTTGTCGACACATTTGAGGAGGGGAACCGCGAAGCCTATGTGATACAATCTGTCCTCGAGAAGAACTTACGAGTAGGCTCTTCGTTTGATCGTGCTGGCCTCTTTTGGGTCGGCAGGGAGGTGACCTATGCTGATGTAGGCGTGCAAAGGCGTCATCCAACAGTTGATGTCCCCTATGGCGCTGACGTCGAGCAGTCCTTTAGTCCTTTCCGTGCTCGGCTGCGCTAGGATCTCTTGGATGACCGACTTGTGTCCGCCCCTCTTTTTGGTGCTTGCCAGTTTTAAGAGAATATTTGCTCGAGTGTTCTGCTCGCCTGGAACATGTTGAACCTCCGCGGAGTCAAAACTTTGCATTTTTGCTGTAATGAGGGCAAGGTACTCGGCCAGGTTATCGTCTTTTGCCTGATACTCCCCCCGTACTTATGAGGCGACCAGGTGGGAGTCCGTGAAGATTCTTATTTCCTTGGCCCCGAGGTCGGCCGCTAGGCGAAGCCCGACCAGGAATAATTCGTACTCGGCCAGGTTATTCATTGTTGGAAAGTATAGCATTAGAGAAACCTATATGATAATGCCTTCTTCGTTTTCAAGGATGATGTTTGCGCCGCTGCCCGAGGAGTTTGAGGAGCCATCGACGAAGATAGTCCACTTGTGACTACCTGGGGTAAGCTCTGGCGAGGGGGTCATCTCAGCGACAAAATCGTCCAGGGCTTGACCTTTGAAGGCCTTCCTTCCTTCGTAGATGTTTTCGAACTCAGATAGTTCCAATGACCACTTTAGCATTCGTCCATCCATGTCAGGTCGGCCGAGAAGCTTATTGACGGGCTGCTCGGTCTTGAGCACAATGGTGTGAGACAAGAAGTAATGTCGGAGGCGTCATGCGGCAGTGATGAGGGCTAAGGCGGCCTTTTCGATATGTTGGTACCTCACATCAAGACCATGGAGGGCCTTGCTCGTGAAGTAGATTGGTTTTTGTTCCTTGGGGGTTTCCCTGATCAACACGGCGCTGACGACCTCGTTTGCCACGGCCAGGTACAGGTACAAGGTTTCTCCAACCTCGGGCGTCATCAGCACGAGCGGTTTTGATAGGACGTGTTTGAGGTGATGGGGGGCTTGTTCGCATTCCTCTGTCCATTCAAACGCGGCTTCCTTTCTGAGTAATTTGAAGAAAGGAAGGGCGTGCTGTGCGGATTTGGCGATGAATCCGGAAAGCGAGGCGAGTACACTGTTGAGGGATTGTATATATTTCTTTAAGGTCGGCGTGGTGATTTATGAGAAATCTAGGCACTTGTCCAGATTTGCCTCGATCCCTCGCTCGGTCAGATAGAAGCCGAGGAATTTCCCTGCTCGGACCCCGAAGGTACATTTCTCCGGGTTGAAGCACGTTCTGCATTTCCTCGCTGTTTCGAAGAATTTTCTGAGGTGAGCCATGTGATCGACTTCCGTGTAGGACTTGACAATCATGTCGTCCATGCACACCCATGTCGCCAATCTCTCCCCAGAAGACTTTGTTCATCATCCGTTGGTACGTTGCGTCGGCGTTCTTTAGGCCGAAGGGCATTACGTTATAGTAATAGTTGCTCGACTCAGCCATGAAGGTCGTGCTCTGTTTGTCGTGCTCGGCCATGGGGATCTGGTTGTATACTGAGTACGTGTCCATAAAAGACAAGAGTTTGAAGCCCGTCGAGTTGTCGACGAGCTTGTCGATGTTAGGGAGGGGGTAGGCGTCCTTAGGACATGCTCGGTTGAGATCGGTGTAATCAACACACATGCGCCATTTTCCATTAATCTTTTTAACAAGTACAATATTGGACAGCCAGGTTGAACACCGGGCTTCCGAAATAAAATTTGCCTCTAGGAGGTCTTTTACAGCTTTTTCAGCAGCCGCCGACTTTTCTGGAGACTGCCTACGCCTACGTTGTACTACGACCTTGGTGGTTAGGTTGATGGAGAGTTGATGGCAAGCGACCTCAGGGTCGAGCCCGGGCATCTCCGCGGCGCTCCAGGCAAAGAGATCTGCGTTCTCGCGGAGGCAGGCCTTCAGTTGTTTCCTCGCTAGGTCGGGTAGTCCCGCCCCGATCTTCACGGTTCTCGTCTCGTCGTCCCCGAGGGTCACGATCTCAAAGTCACCGTCTGGGATAGGGCGTGCTAGGTGGGTGGGTTTCCCGTTGGATGGAGGAGCTTCGCTGGCTTCGTCCCCGTGGTCGGTCTCTTCGGCGAAGCGGCTGTCGAGGTCTATCGAGCCGACGAGGTCCTTGGGTTCGCTCTTTGGAGTAGTGGTGGGCGCTACTTTTTTGGTTGCTGGGGAGATCGTGCTTAGGCCTTTCAGTGTGGCCTCGAAACACCGTCAGGCAGCCTCGATGTAGCCGTTTAGGGTGACAATGGCTCCTCGCTTGGTGTAGTACTTCATTTTTAGGTGGACGGTGGAGGGCACCGCGGTGAGCTCGTCCATCATTGTCCTGCCTAGGATGCAATTGTAGAGGGACGGAAATTCAATGACCAGGAAGCGGACATTGACCTCCCTGGCCGTTTCTTTTTCCCCAAACGTAACCTTTAACTCCACGTACCCCCACGACCTTGTTGTTGTCCTGTTGAAGCCTTGGAGTTCAAAACCCACGTAAGGGGATAGGTTGGACTCGTCGAGTTGGAGTGTTGTTAAAAGGTGGGTGTACATGATGTCCACCGAGCTTTGTCTGTCGACTAGTATACGTCTAACGTCGAAGTTTGCCATCTGCGCCCGTATCAGGAGGGGGATGTTCGAGTTGGGGGAACCCCCGGGGAGTTCCTCGAGGTAGAAAGTGATCGGGTTGGACCGACCTCTAAATTTGTCGAGGGTGCTAATTTTGCCAGAGTTGCTGGTGATGAGTTCCTCGAACTTCCTCTTTACCAATCCCACGGATAGGCTCCTCGGGGATCCGCCGAAGATGACCATGGCCTTCAGAAAGTATTCCCATCGGCTGGTGGGGCGGACAGGCTCGTCGAGCAAATCAAGCTTGGCGGGGAGGCCGAACTTTCTCAGGGCGAACCAATCCTCGGGCCGGCTGACGCTGAGGGCAACCTGCAGACCGTTGTCATCGTTGGGAGAAGGGAGGTCTTCGACTCTTTTGTCCTCGGGAGCATCTTTCCGCGGGGCTTCTCCACCCCGGGTGTAGCTTTTCAGGTGCCCGACCTTGATCAAGATTTCGATTGCGTCCTTCAGGTGGATGCAGTCTTCGGTGACGTGTCCGTGGCTTTTGTGGAAGCGGCAAAACTATGATTTGTCCATGTTGGGTTTGGTGGGTGTCGGCCTGGGGAAGCGGACACCTGCCTGGACAAACTCCGTTTTGGCGCACTCGGCCAATATGCGCTCGCAGGAAGCGACTAGAGCTGTGTTCTATGTGAATCGGTCGGCAGGACCACGTTACTCGCGGGGATCGCGGGGACAATCCTCCCGTCGTCGATCTCCTCCGCGTCGGTGGATCGATGCTCCGTCCTCTCGGGACCCGCGGGGGTTTTCTCGGTCTCGAGTGTTGCGGGCGAAGTTGGTCGCTTGAGTCTCCTCGAACCGGATGTAATGCGCGACTCTGTCGAGGAAGTCTTGTAGGGAGGCTGGTCGGTGTATGGCCACGACCTCGTAGAATTTGGAGTCTCAGCACAGGCGTTGCTCCATCAGGTAATGTTTCATCTCGTCTGATGTCGTTACCTGCACTGCCTCCCGGGTGAACCTTTCGATGTACTTTCGGAGGGGTTCATCGGGGGATTGGATTATGGCGCCCAATGCAGCTTCTGTCTTCGGGTGATACCGGGATGCTGTGAAGTGTCTTGAAAAGAGGTCCTTCAGGACCCTCCACGATGTGACGGATTCCGGCTCCAAACTTTTGTACCACGTCATGGAACCCTTCCTCAGCGTTATCGGAAAGAGTCTTCATTTGATAGCTCCTCGGACATTTCGGTAGTCGAGCATGGCCTCGATATCCTCCAGGTGGTCGTGTGGGTCGAAGGTACCGTCATACATCGAGAGTGCCGAGGGCTTCTCCATCCCGTGGGTAATGGGAGCCGCCATGATCTCCCGGGACAAGGGGGTCCTGTAATCATCTTCGTCACTGAGAATTGGCGACTGAGGGGGTGAGGGCACTGGTGGTGGAGGCGCTTGATTGCGTGCCCTTGGCCTCCTGACCTGGGGTTCGACCCGCGGAGGTCTGGTCGGTGGATCCCCCCTGGCTAACCGTTGCTCCCGGACTTGTCTCCTTGGCGACCCAGTCCGTTCCTGCACTGCTTCGGGTTGAGTCCTCTCTATTCGGGGTCGACGGTTCCTGGGGGGAGGGGATGGACTCCTCGAGTTTTCGTTTTGGTCTTACCGCGGAGGGGACCTCAATGGGGCTTCGTGCTCTAGTGCGCCAATCCGTGCGTTCTGTTGAAACAATAGCTGATTCGTTAGGTTGATGGCCGCGAAGAGGGCGACCACCGTCGGGTCTGCTCTGGCCGGGACAGGGATGGGCCGAAACGTTGTCGGGATCCTTGGTCGAAGAACAGTCTAGTGTGCAGCTTCTGCGGACGAGGGAGAGGCAGTCTGGTTGTCCCTCTCGTCAGTCTCCGGAGGTGGGGATGCCTCTGTTTGCTTGCCTCCGTTCGCGGCGGGAGCAAAGATGAGGTCGTGAACGTCATTGTCGTGGTGTGGGCTAGCCATGATCACAGAATGTTAATGAAACTTTAGTTCTCTGCTCGGAGGAATGGGGAAGTTTTATGTTCCCATAGACGGTGTCACTGATCTGACCTGATCAGGAAGGGACCAAGAACTTGCCACACGCCTTTGATCTGCTACCTGTTCACCGGTGTTGAAAAGGAGATGGGGAGTGTACCTGGAAGACACTTTGATGCCAAAGTAAGACTTTGGACAGAGTGACAGCAAATACAGAAAAAGGGTAAGAAGAGAATATCTGACCCTCTTGGAGAAGAGGGTATTTATATAGAGACCCCAGCGCAGGGCCAACGGTCATTTAAGTTGGGCTTGATGGCTAGGCCCAACCCAAGTGACTACTAGGACTTACGTGGTGTAGTGAAGACCAGAACATGGTCTTCGCCCTAGTTCAACTGCTCCGTGAACTCTGGAAAGTGGGTTGACCTGCTCTTTCGGAGGTGTGCAGTTGGTAGATGATGTGTCCCCACGGAGGGGAGCACGTGGAGAACGTGTGAAGGACACATTGTTCTGCTCGACATGGGAGGAGGTTCTACCCGCGGAAGGACCATTGCCTGCCCAGCGAGAAACCTGTGCTCGACGAATGTGGCCCAAGCTGGATTGGGCTTGACAGAATACCATTGGGCTGGGCCTGCTCGGTCAAGCCGGGGCCCAGGCCAGAACACTTTTAATTAAATTAAATAACTATTATTATTTTATTTGATTAAAAACAATTCTAAATTACTCCTATCAATCTCTAACTCTTTTGATTCTCAAACACGCTCCAACTCCTCATATTACTATTTTAATTAGTAAATCCACTAAATTTACTATTATTTAATTATTTACAATTTTAAACAATTCTAAATAACTCTAATAAACTTTAACTCTCTCTCTCTCTCTCTCTCTCTCTCTCTCTCTCTCTCTCTCTCTCTCTCTCCACCTCACAACTACACAATGATGAATTAAATCACACAAAATTAAGAATGGCAATTTGACCCATCCACAGTGGATACCCATAATGAGTAAGATAAAAACCCACAAAAATGGGTACGGCACGGACTCGGGTAATTACCCACTTAAATAAGCTGGGATGGGTACAGGTATTAACACCTTAGTACCCACCCCAACGCATACTCACACAACATATACTTATATATATATATATATTTTAATTTATATTATTATATAAAAATAAATGCCAATCAATTTTTGAAAATACATTAAATTTAAACTACTAATTATTTAATATAAGTGATCTTTTATTTCATAATCCAACAATAAATTTTCTTAAAAACTTTTTTTATGTTGTTAAAAACTTAAAATAATATGATATTTTATGCTTGATATATTTATTTATATTAAAAAATGCGGGTAACGGATACGGGCACTTACATACCCATTGGGTATAGGTACATGTGCCGATGTTGGTACCCAAGCGGGTATGGGCTCAGGTACGAGGATATTTTCCAATTGCAGGTATGGGGACAAGTACTATAGTACCATGCCCAAACCCGGCCCATTGCTACCCCCTACAAAGAACATATATAATTTAATTAAAATTAATATAATTAAAAGGGGATGTTACATTACTTATCCTTTTCAACGTTTCTTTTATCTATTATTTTAACCAACGGTAGTAATTATAGTTTTGATCCTCTTCTCTAGCGTCGAGTCTGTTAGAGTCTAATGGGATATGATATTCTTCAATAAATAAATTATATAAATACTTCTTTCACCTATCCTTTATTTATTTTTCTAAACTAAGATATTGTCATCTTCATCTTTAACACACTTTAATTAATCTAAAGCTTTTATCTTTCTTTCTCTTCCCTTATCAAACTTATATATAGATTTTTATCTTTGTTTGGTTCATTAATATTGGTATAGTACATCAAAATCTTGGATTCTTCGCTCACTAATGAAGGCATAAATAAAATATAAAGAAAAACAGAAAATTACCATAACAAATGATAAGTTTGATTGATAGTGTGTCTAAAGTATTATGTTCAATGTGTAGTCATAAGCAAAACACATATCCTAATGGGAAAAAAATTGTGTCCTAAAATTGGTTAGTCCTACCGAAGGCCCGTTGAATAATTAATATAATTAGGAGGCATTTCAAACAAAGTTATGGGCAATGGTTTCCTATTCTTGTATGTTAAAGGGATATTTGTGCCAAAATTTGAATTAAACAGTTGTCTCGATGCTATATTTTCTCAAAATGTAACTCATATACATGATTATATCTTGTATATTATTTAAGTTTATGCATGGTCTCTAAGAAGGGGGTGGTGAATTGGATTTATTGGAATTTTCTCAAGTTGAAGCGTTAGCACTAGTTTTTGTTATTCTTCAAAAATGATATGAAAATGATATACTGAAAAATAAACCAGAAAGTAAAGGACACAACGATATATCCTGGTTCCCCTTAAAATTCAAGAGTACTCCAGTCCCCTCACTCTCCGTGAGAGATTTTTCACTATGTTAGATCTTTGTATAAGTCTTCCACAAAGACCTATCCTACAATCTTCTAACATAAGCAACACAATCAATAAGGAAAATCCCCTTATGGTCCTTACAAAGTGTAATAAGAGAACAATTCTCCCTTTTTTATCTCTTGCTTCCAACGATCCTGGACGACAAGGAAATCACAACAATCCAATTTTTTACAAGTGTTTGAAATTGTATAACAATGTATATCAATTCCGAGAAATTTATCTTCTCTATCAAGTAGGAAGTTCATAATATGTAACACAACTGCTCAATGATTATAGTGTCGAAAATTTCATAGATGAATAAAAATGGATGTGATAAGTTTCAAACAAAAAGTTATGTCAAAAGGCACTTGTTTTGAAAATGAGATAGTAATGAGTTTGAATTGCTATGAAAGAGAGATGTTTTCAAAATCTGATTTGCAATGTATTTATAGTGCCTCAAGATATTTCTGAAAGTGTATGAATGCATGAAAAGATGTCATGCATGTAGGATGCAATCAAAAATTCATTAGATCCAAAATTTAAATGAACTGCTACCACTGCTTCAGTGGTAAGTGGTTACCAAAAAGGGTGTAACTGGTTACACTTCAAGCGGTATCCAAAAATTAAAATTTTCGAATATGTAACTGATTATCATAGATGGTGTAACCGGTTACACCTAACACATCTCTCTTTATATATATATATATATATATATATATATATATATATATATATATATATATATATATATATATATATATATATATATATATATATATATATATATATATATATATATATATATATATATATATATATATATATATATGTGTGTGTGTGTGTGTGTGTGTTTATATATATATATATATATATATATATATATATATATATATATATATATATATATATATATATATATATATATATATATATATATATATATATATATATATATATATATATATATATATATATATATATATATATATATATATATATATATATATATATATATATATATATATATATATATATATATATATATATATATATATATATATAATGCATATTCAATCCTCTTAGTTTTCCAAAGCTTTCTTATTATTTGAACTTGATTGCTCCAGTCTTCAAGCTTTGACTTCTTTTTGATGATGACAAAATATCCTTTAGAGTTTTATTTGTTTATCCATGAGTTGCTTCAATATATGAGTTTTTGAAATGTTGATCACCAACTAGAATCTCCCCCTATATTGTATACTTGCCCCTTGCTATTGAATTTCAAGACTTTCTCCCCTGAAAGGATTATAAACAAGAACAAACATAATACCTACAATGTCTCTCCTTTTTTGACATCATCAAAAAGGAGATAAAGTAGAATAATGTACAAAGTAGGTGATAACAAAGGAATAATATATTTATAATTTAAAATTATTAGCATAAAATTAGAAACTTATCTCCTTCACAATAATTTAATGTTGAAGACTTTGAGATTTGAGCAAATTTTGGTAAAACATAATGTTGCACAAGATGTTCCAACAAGAAGAAATCTTTAAAGAACAACATGTCAAACAAGATGTCCTAGCACTGTGGACTCGGCATCTTGGTCTGATGTAGCAAGTTTGTTGAAGATTTGTTTCAAGTTTTAAGGTGTAATCAAAACGTAGATAAAGGAATGATTGGACAGAGACTTTGAAGCTCATGGACTACTGAAGGCTACAAAAAGAAGACCAAGACCTAGGGCAAGTAGTAGACCTTGTAATGAATGCTTATAATTTAATTATAAGGGTTTAGGGTTTTAAGAGTCGTGTACTTTCTTATGTTATAAGTCACCCTTTGTATCAGTTGATATATTATGGTAGACATAGTTTTACATATTCAGAAACCTGTAGGTAATGAATTGTATATTGTTCTTGGATGAAGCTATTAAGCAAATTCAAGAATTATGGTTTGTCAAGAGTCTTGAATGAATATTATATTGAGAAGGGGTGTCTTTCAATTGAACAGTTTGATACAGTTACCGGAGGTGGTGACTGTTAGATATCACTGAGGTGATTTAGCAATTGAGATGGGTTTCTTTTATCAAGATGGTGATTTCTAGATAGAAGTTGCACTGGGTAGGGATTAAGTGAGGAGTTGTAAACCGAAGGTTGTTTAGCTCTAAATTAATACTACTGATAGTGAATTCATTTCTATCTTGGTAGCCCCCAGATGTTGGTGTTGTTGTTCACCAAACTTGTTCATCATATCTTGGCGTTATTAACATTCTGTTATGAATATTTAAGTTTTATCTCTTCCTGTAAAATACATGTCTTAACAGATGTTGAAACATCTGTCATTACACTATTTTGTTTTTGACATTTCATTTTGTTCTGGTATGTTCTGTTATGTCCTTGTTTAGTTATGCAAAGATCAATGTCTCGACATCTCTTCAAACATCTGTGATCTGTATACCAGAATTTCAATTGGTATCAGATTCAACATTCTATTTTGCTTCTGGATGAGTTCTAGGGAAGATACTTTCTAATATTTTAAAAAAGTAAGGAGTTTGTGAGATCAGACCATCCATTACTGTTGTGATTGATGAAGATTGGAAGCTAGTAGAATAGCTCTCTGAATCTAGCCTGGCAACTACTGATGGTTAACTAAGTGCTCTATGAAGATTCTTCCGCTATTGTTCACGATGTTTTTGTTGATATAACTGATTCTCAGAAACTATATTAGTTTCTGTATCTAATTCTAAAGTTGTTGACTTTGGAATTGAAAAGATGTTATGAGATGGAGGTAGAGGTTGTGATGTTGGTAAGACACTTTCAGAAATATTAGTATTAGAAACTAAAGTAGTTTTGGCCATAGGAGACTTACAACGAATAGGTGTGTCGGAGGCCTTGGATGATTGTTGGGAAACACCAGAAGTACCCATTAGAATCATAGATTTCTGGTGCTAACTAAAAGGCATATCATTTTCATCCAAAATCATTGCAACCTTCTTCTTCTTCTTCGGTGGTTCAAAATTTCCTTCTCCTTGAACATCTGGAGGATTAACCTTAGTGAATATTGGGAAATCAGCAACAGGAATCCTTGTTCCACAAATATCGTCCTTGGTAGGAAAGCATTATGGCTAAATAACTTGGGAAATGAGACCCCCAAAATATTTTTCCAGTATCCTTGAGTAATTCAGCAGTTAATACAGTCACCAAAATTCCTGAGATTAATCTTTCATTGGAAATAAACTTCCCTTTTTTAGAAGAGCATCCAGTTCTAGTTTCTCTTATCAAATACCTAAGAAACCTAAAGGAAATTGTTAGAAGCACCAACTTGATGCCTTTCTCTAGAAAGAATAGCATAAGCTTCTGATTAGTGTTGATATAATCAAAGGAGTTGTTATTGGGCCTGTGATTAATGCAACTCAGGATGATTTTGAACCATACCCTCAAAGTATCAATCAAATCTTTGACACGTGAACCCTTTCCATCATCAAACTTTGTTCCTTCCTTGAATATGGTTGATGCTACCTTGGATTATTTCTTTGCATCATCTTTGATATTAAACACCTTTTTCCCATAACCATTATGAGAAATTATATATGCGATAGACTTTTCCATAATCACAATCTTCCTGTTCATGATGTAGGACGTGATTGTGTCTTTTTCAACAACTACATGAATCCATAATTATTTAACAAGAAATGGATAGAGTGGACCCTTCAGCCTCTCAAAGAACACATTCCAACCTCGAAGTTCCAAAGTTTCCATTAAGTCAAAACCATTATCCTTTAAGTTCTTGAAATCTATTGTGGTTTCATTGAGAATCATTAGTTCTTTGAACGAAGTGTTGAGAATGATTTCAGGAATCCCTTCCATTTAGGTGTTTTCTTCTATAATTGGGTGGTTTTCATCGGCACCGGAGTGAAGAGAAGATTATCGTTATTGATTCTTATCCATTAAAGAGAGTTGAAAGAGATCAACAGTTGCAGAGAGAGTTTGGAGGTTTGAAAGAGAGAAGGTGTGGAAATAATGTGAGCGTAGTGTGAAATGTGAGTGTAATGGGTTTACATAAATATTTTAGCTATGGTTTAAAACAATACATGCATAGTCATAGGGGAAGCATAAAAGTTTAACCAAGTTCCAAGAATACTAAACCAAATGTGTCACGCCATCATCACGCATGCTCATAAAGTAGGACAACTTTCACCACTAAGAACCACATGATATCAAACGAAATGACAACCACTAAATTTAGTGACTGTTCAGATTCAAGAAGAAAACTCGATAACATTTCTTCTTATCAGAAACTTTCTGATTCATGAAACTTCCTCAGTTTAGAAAGCTCATGTCTTAGAATCAAACAATCCAACAACAATAAATTCTTAGAACCTAATCAAGAGTTCATGAAGCTTAACATTCTGATAGCATCTTTTCATTCTGGACAGGAGTCCATGTACAAATTTTTCAAGATGAAAATGAATTTATCCTCAGCAAGGGGTTTTATAAAGATATCAGCCCATTGATGGTCTATATTAACAAATTTTAAATGCAAAATTCCCTTCTGAACATAGTCACGTAAAAAATGATGTTTAATATCAATATGTTTAGCCTTAGAATGCAAGATAGGATTCTATGATAAATAAATAGCAGAAGTATTATCATAGAGAATAGGAATGTTACTCTCAAAATATTCCAGCTGACTCTCCATCTAGGGTGTTTGAGTGTTGCATCTAGAAGCTGCGATATACTCAGCTCTGGATGTTGAAAGCACAATTGGTGATTGTCTCTTGCTAGATCGCGAGATCAGATTGTCTCCTTGAAATTGACAACTTCTAGAAGTACGTTTCCTCACTTTTCTGTCTCCAGCATAGTCATTGTCATAATAACCTACTAACTTGTATTTACTTGATTTTCTATAAAAGAAACCAAAATTAGTAGTACCTTTCAGATACCTAAGGATTCTCTTAAAGTTAGTTAAGTGAGTCTCTCTAGGATCTGATTGGAAGCGAGCACACAAACAAACAATGAATAAAATATTTGGTCTAGAAGTAGTTAGATAAAGGAGAGAACCTATCATACCTCTGAATAACTTCTAATCTATCTTACTTCTTACCTCTTCCTTCTCCAGAATGCATGTAGGATGCTTTGGAGTTTTTGCTTGCTTGCATTCTAACAAGTTAAACTTATTTAGTATACTTGCTTTGGTGGATATATGTTCCTTCTAAATGTTGATCAATTTGAATCCCCAGAAAAAACTTAATTTCTCCCATCAGACTCATTTCAAATTATGTTTGCATTAACTTCACAAAAACATTATGCAATGAACCATTAGCAGAACCAAATATGATATCATCAAGATAGATTAGCACAACTAGAATATTATTCTTAAATGTTTTGCAAAAGAGCGTCGTGTCCACTTTCCCTCTTGTAAAATTATTTTCCAAAAGGAAGTTGCTTAGTCTTTCAAACCAAGCTCTGTGATCTTGTTTCAGACCATATAACAAATTTTTAAGTTTGAAAACAAAACTTGAGTTTTGAGAACTTTCAAAACCAGGGGGTTGGTGCACATACACTTTTTCAAAAATGTACCCAATTAAGAATGTACTTTAAACATCCATCTGATACAGAATGATGTTATAATATACTGCAAACAAAACTAAAAGACAAATAGACTCTAACTTGGCAACTGGCGCAAAGGATTTTGTATAGTCTATCCCATCTTGTTGACTATAACCTTGATCTACCTATTAAGCCGTGTTTCTGATGACTTCACCTTTCTCATTGACCTTTTTTATGAACACCCATTTAGTTCCAATGACATGGGCACCTTTTGGTTTCTAAGCAAGATCCTAAATGTTGTGTCTGGTAAATTGATTCAATTCATCTTGCATAGCTAGAATCCATTCATTATCTAGAAGAGCTTCATCAATATATATAGGCTCTATCAAGGATACCAAACCTAAAAGATTTTCTTCATAAGGTTTGAATGAAGATCGAGTTTTAACTAGGCGTCTTTATCTCCCAGAATCAATTTTTCAGAATGAGAAGTTCTTGGTGTATTCTTCTTCTGATGAGTTGGACCAACAATAGCTACTGGTTGATTTATTTTTGAGTCTTTTGCTTCAACGTCTTTATCTTTTCCTTTCTAAGTCTTTATCTCTAGAATCTTTATCCTTGATTTCTAAGAAAATGATCTTCATATATGCAAAAATATCAACTAGCTTTGACTTTTCAAGGTCAACCTTATCATTGAATCTAACATGAAATGACTCCTCGATAATTTGTGTCTCAGTTTTAAAGACTTGGTAGCCTTTTGAGCCTTCATAATATCCTAACAATTAGCACTTTTGGGCCTTAGAATCAAACTTGCCAAGATTTTCTTTAGAGTTAAACATAAATTAATCACAGTCGAAAGGATGGAAATACAAAATGTTTGGCTTTCTGTTTTCTATAATTCATATAGAGTCTTACCCTGAAGAGGTCTAATAGAAATCCTATTATGAATATAACACTCCATGTTAACTGCCTCTGCACAAAAATGCTTAGCCATATCAGTCTCTTGGATCATGGTGTGGGGTATCTCTTGCAAAGTCCTATTCTTCCTTTCTAGAATCCCATTTTTCTATGGAGTTCTAGGGCAGGAGAAATCCTGGGAAATACCATTTGCATCAAAAATATTTTCATAGTGCTTATTTTCAAATTCGCAACCATGATCACTTCTTATTCTGACTATTTTGCAATCCATCTCTGTTTGCACTTGTGACTAGAAGGTAGAGAATACAGAATGTGACTCATCCTTGTGTTTCAGGAACTTTACCCATGTCCAATTACAATAGTCATAAATAATGACCAATCCATACTTCTTATCACTGATAGAGGTAGTTTTCACTAGCCTAAATAAATCAATGTGTAAAAGCTCTAACGGTTTAGAGGTAGAAACAATAGTTTTCGCTTTGAAAGAAGTTTTAGAAAACTTACCTTTCTGAAATGCTTCAAAAAGAACGTCTGAAGCGAACTTGAGGTTGGGTAAGCCTCTGACTAATCCCAACTTATTTAGGTGAGAAATCCTTCTCATGTTAACATGGCCTAAATTTCTATGCTATACCAATTAATCCTCATTAACAAACATTAAGCATTTTACATTTTTATACTTAAGATTAAAAAGTATGATCTTATAAATGTCGTTCTTCCTCTTTTCGTTAAAAAGGATTGTGCCATGTTTGTGACTGACAACCTTACACCACTTTTGATTAAACATGGTATCATAACCATTGTCACTAAGTTGACGGATAGACAACAAGTTATGCATCAAACCATCAACCAAAAGAATATTAGTAATAGAACGGAAATTAGCAATACCAATATTTCCAGAGCCAATGATCTTCCCTTTCTGGTTTCCTCCAAAACCAATGATGCCTCCAGGCTTAAGTTCTAAATCTTGGAACATATGCCTTTTTCTCGTCATGTGTCGCGAGAATCCACTATCCAGATACCATGATTGGTGTCTCAATTGAGCTGCTAAGGATGTATGCCACATAAATGTTCCTTTCCTTAGGTACCCACTTTATGGGTCCTCTTTTATTTGTTCTCCTAGAGTTTTTCACAACCTTGGGTTTTTGTGGAGCAACATAATCAAGGGGAATTTGTGCATGACACTTAGGTTTCATAACTGAGTTCTTCTTCTGTGTCTATGTAGGTTTTTGTGTCTGTGTATAACAGTCAAGCTTAGCGCCAGTATGCACAAAATGCTCATAGAGAGGTTTCAGTTTTACCTTCTGACTTTCATCAAGTTTTCCAGTTTCTGTACAACCTAGACCTTTCTTGACATTTTTGCTAATTCCATAGATCATTGAATCCATTTTACTTCTATTTATGCTTTTAGCCAGAAAGTACTAGAATGTTCTGTCATATCTGATGACGCAATCAGTACCAGAAACTTCTGAGACTATTTCTTCCTCCAATTTTGAAATTTTACTTTTCAAAGCAGAGTTGTTACTTTCTAGAGAATTTTTTCACTTAGGGAAGAAGTATACTTCTCAAGCTCATTACGAGTTTCAAAAAGAGTTTGGTACTTTTCCAGCATTTCAGAGAGACATAACTCTAAGTCAGAACAAGATAATTTAGAAAATACCTCTTCAGAATCGGAGTCTGATTCTGATTCTGACAACACCCTGTCTTCTGGTTCTTCAAAACCTTCAGAATCGGAGCCTAATATTTTTCAGAATCTTCTTATTCTTTTATTTCTTAGTCATCCCATATAGTCATAAGCCCCTTCTTGCCTTTAGAAAACTTTTTCTTTGGCCTTTTGTCCTTCTTTAGCTTAGCACACTCATTCCTATAGTGGCATGGATCCTTGCATTCATAGTAGATAACCTCTTTACCAGAACCTTTCTTCTTTTGTCCAGACGAAGAATTAGAGTGATCAACAATCCTCCTAGCTCCTCTAAATTTTCCTTGCCCATTCTGCCTGTGCCTTCAGAATCTATTGACCCTCTTGGAAATCAATGACAACTCCTCACCATCTTCTAAGTCTTTATCAGAATCTTCTGATTCTTCCTCGGCTTGATAAACCCTTATCTTCTCAGGTTTGGACTTCAAGGCAACAAATTTACCTTGCTTCTAAGGCTCGTCTCCCTTGAGTTCTACCTCATGGCTTCTTAAAGAACTAACAAGTTCTTTAAGACTAAAATTGTTAGGTCCTTTGCCAACTTCAAGGAAATTACCATAGGTCTCCATTTTTTTAGGGAGACTTTTGATGATTTTTTTGACATGGTCAACCTAGAACCTTGATTCCTGTGACACACATATGAAATCTTGAGAACAATGTCTCAACGGTTTTGTCGTCTTCCATTCTGAATGCCTTATATTTCTGGATTAAGGCCAAAGCCTTTGTCTCCTTAACTTGAGCATTCCCATCATGAGTCATCATTAAAGAATCAAAGATAGACTTAGCAGAATCGATGTTTCTTATCTTCTCATACTCAGTATAAGAGATAACATTAAGCAATATCGTTCTAGCCTTATGATGATTCTTGTAATCCTTATTTTGCTGATCTATCATAAAGAACCATTTTCTTTGTCTTCTCAAGGATCTGGCTACAACTTAGTCTCCTTAAGGAATCCCAATCAAACAAGTTTAGATACAAATTTTCTGTTACAAGTTGCTTCTACACAAGTAGATTTTTACACAAATGAAATATAATAACTCAAAGAAAATTATGCACAAAGTTGAGAGCTTTTCACGTAGAAATAATCTTGTAAAATGTTGCATTTTTCTTCAAGTCTCTAGATCCTACTTATATATCATAAGAAAGGGACTGTTGGAGGGCAAATCAAGGATACCAAAAAAGCAGTTGTCCACTAACGGATTAGTGACATGTGTGATGAATAGCACCATCCTTCACCCATGCTTTTAGGTAGTGGAAGGAATATTTTGATTTGTACCATGTACTATTTGATCACGTATCTACTTTGATCTTATTTTCAAATTCATTGGCTTCTGATAATAAGTTGATGAAGCATGAAAAGAAAAAACACACAACTGAAATCAGAATCTTCAGTCAGAAGCTTGATAACATTAGCATCTGGCTTGAGATCTTCAGAGTTTTCAGCTAAGTAAGAAAACTTCACAGGCTTTCCATTCTTCAAAAGCTTGATGATCTGAGCCACATACAGAGGTAGAAGCAGAGAGAACATTGCAACAGCAGCCTAGAGAATTAATCATTTCTCTGCAAAAGAGATTTATTCACTTAACCGATCACCCGATTGCTCTCAATAAGACTTTTACTAACAATAAGTTAAATCTTAAAGTGCTTAGGTCTTTAACTAAGGAATGACAACCAAAGGTGAGGACAATATCAGAAATTAATAGTCTTTCTGCCATGACATCCGCTTCCTTGTTCGAAAAGCTTCAAGAGCATGAAATAGAACTTGAAAGATTGGAGCAACATGAAATATAAGTAAAAGATACAAAAGATGTTGTATTAAAGACAAAATTCAAATTTTATGATAGCAATCAAGAGGAGGAATCCACTGATGACGATCATGATCTAATCAAAAAGTTTGAAAACTTCTTGAGAAAAGAAAAGAAAAAGGAGATCATTCACAAAGAAGCACCAACTAGAAGAGTTACATGTTTTAAATGTGGAAAATGGGACATGTCAGGAGTGAATGTCCTACACTTGAAAAGAAAGAAAAATTCAAAACAAAGAATCACAAAAAGGAAAAGAAAGCATACGTAGCATGGGATAACAATGAAATTAGGCCATCTTCAGATGAAGATCATGCATACAAGGAATTAATGGTCTCACATCATTCAAGTGATGAAGAACATGAGGTTGGTTACTCTCAAATTGATGATATTTCATCTTATGATGAATTACAAAGTGCTTTTTATGAATTACATGCTGAAATTTTGAAACTATATAGAAAATGTTCAAGTCAAAAGAATACTATTTTAAATCTAGAAATAAAGTCAAATAACATTCATTTGGAGTTAGATTTAATCAAAAATCATCTTGTACAACATCCCATATATCTTCTCCTTCTGCTTCTAGATGAGCCTTCATGCGAGTTTTCCAAAAATCGTAGTATTCACCACAAAACAATTGAGGCTTGTTATTGCTGCCACCATCTATAAATATCTAGTTTACAGAAGCCATTATAGATCACAAGAGAGCATTACTTGAACCTGCTCTAATATAAACTTTAATTTTATGCACGGTCTCTAAGAGGGGGGTGAATTAGATTTATTGAACTTTTCTCAATTTGAAGCGTTAGCACTAGTTTTGTTATTTTTCAAAAATGATATGAAAATAAATATACTAAAAAATAAATGCACAAAGTAAAGGACATTACGATATATCTTGGTTCCCCTCAAAATTAGAGAGTACTCCAGTCACCTCACTCCACGTGAGAGATTTTCCACTATGTCAGATCTTTGTACAAGTCTTCCACCAAGAGCTATCTTAAATATTCTAACATAAGTAACACAATCAATAAGAACAATCCCTATATGGTCTTTAAAAAGTGAAACATGAGAACAATCCTCCCTTATTCAGTCTCTTGCTTCCAACAATCCTAGAAAATAGAGAAATCAAAACAATCTAAATTTTTACAAGTGTTTGAAGTTTTATAACAATATATATCATTTCCTAGAATTGATCTTCTCTACCAAGTAGACCATTCACAATATGTAACATAAGTACTCAATGATTATAGTGTTGAAACTTTCAAAGATTAATAAAGATGTATGCAGTAAGTTTCAAACAAAAAGTAAAGTTACAAGACACTTGTTTTGAAAATGAGAGAGTAATGAATTTGAATTTCCATGAAAGAGATATTTTTTCAAAATCTGATTTTCAATCTAAAGATGTCATGCTTGAGGGATGACATCAAAAATTCGTTAAAATCAGAATTTAAATAAACCACTGCCACTACTTCCGTGGTAACCGGTTACCAAAAAAGGCATAACCAATTACACTTGAAGCAGTACCCAAAAATTAAAATTTTCGAATATGTAACCGGTTACACCTGACACATTTTCAAAAATTAAGGTATTTTTACATTTTGAGTAAATGGTGCAAATTGTGGCAGTTATCCAGTGTTGTTACGGCAGTTTCAATGCCACAATTTACCAAAAATATAATGGTTAGTTTCAAAATCTTTTTAAAAGATGCGTGAAAGGGTTAAGATGAATATTCATGATTTTTATGATCAATTAAGATATATCTACTTGAATTGTAATGCATATTCAACCATCTTGATTCTTCCATTAATTTTTCAAAACTTTCTAATTATTTGAACTTGATTGCTCTAGTCTTCAAGCTTTAACTTCATTTTGTTGATGTGTTAGTCTTTGTCAAAACTATGACCAAGGACAAGAAGAAATCTTCTTCAAATTCTCCCTCGTTTTTATGATGTCATAATATCCTTTAAAATTTTACTTATTCATCAACGAGTTGCTTTAATATATGAGTTTATGAAAAGTTGGGCACCAACTAGAATCTCCCCCTATCTTGTATATCTTCCCTTTGTTATAGCAATTCAAGACTTTCTTCCCTGAAAGGATTATGAACAAGAAAAAATACAATACTTACTATTTCTCCCCATTTTTGACATCACCAAAGAGAATATAAAGTAGAATACAACATAAAGCAAGGTGATAACATAGAAATGATATATGTATTACAGAAAATTAATAGCACAAAATTAGAAACTTATCTACTTCACAAGGATTTGATATCAAAGTTGATATCAATATTACTGTTTCTCTAAAACATATTTTTAATCAATGAAACTTTTAGAACTACCATATCATATGGTATTGTGTCTGGAAGGATCAATCTTGATTTGAAAATGCTTGCATATTACCTTCAAGTACTTACAAAAAAATTAGTTACATCTAGGTACCCAAATTTCTCTGGGTCCGTTTCGGATAGATACCTTCCTCACGCATACATACTCAATACAAGTGATACCATAATTTCTTATGCAGCAAGCATTAGTAGTATGACCATTTGCTTTACAATATAAACAAGTAGGTCTAAAAACATGATTCCTATCATAAGACCTTTTATGATGATTTACAACATGTTCTTTCTTTGATTCTACATTGTTAAATTCATTAATAGCTTTTGCAAATATGATTTGACTTCTACTAGGTTTATCAAAGTTAGTAATGCCAAGACCATATTTATCATTTGAAAATATTTTAATACTTAACACATTTTCTACATCAATTTGACCTTTTTAAAAATTTACAGTTACTTATTTTAATTCAAATATTTTAGACTTAAGAAATGAACAATTATTGCATTATGAATTTTTTGATTAAGTTTATCTCCACATGAGTGTTATTAGACCTTCTTTCTAGATTTAAAAGAGTTTTCTTTAGATTTGGACATTTTCTAGAAATTTTCAAAAATTCATCATGTAATTCATGAAAAGCACTTTTTAATTCATCATAAGATGGAATATCATTAATTTAATAATCATTAACCTCATGTTCTTCATCACTTGAATGATTTGAGACCATCAATGCCTTGTATGCATGATCTTCATCTGAAAATGAACTTATTTCATTGTCATCCCATGCTACATATGGTTTCTTTTCCTTTTTGTGATTCTTTCTTTTGAATTTTTCTTTCTTCTCAAGTGTAGGACATTCACTCTTGACATTTCCCATTTTTCCATATTTAAAACATGTAACTCCTCTAGTTGGTGCTTCTTTGTGAATGATTTCCTTTTTCCTTTCTTTTCTCATGAACTTTATAAACTTTTTTATAAGATCATTATCGTCATCAGTGGATTCCTCCTCTTGATTGATATCGTGAAATTTGACTTTTAAATCTTTTACTTGTACTTCATGAAGCTCCAATCATTCAAGTTTTATTTCACGCTCTTGAATTTTTCCGATCAAGGAAGCGGATGTCACGGTAGAAACACTCTCCTTTTTTGATATTTTCGTCACCTTTGGTTTCCATTCCCTGGTTAAAGACCCCATCACTTTAAGATTTAATTCATCATTAGTAAAAGTCTTACCGAGAGCAATCAGATGATTGGTTAAGTGAAAAAATATACTTTGTAGAGCAAGGATTGATTATATGGGATGCATTTTGAATAGCTTGTACTCTTGACTCAAGGCATTCAATCTTGATCTCTTTACTTGAGCGGTTCTTTCATGAGTTTCCACTAATGTTGATTTCTTTATTCCCATAGAGTATTTTCTTCTTACAATCTTCATTTTATGAACTTTTATTCTTTGTTGTCTCAACACTATCAACAACACTAGTAGGAACAAGCATACCATTTTTTACAACATCCCATATATCTTCTCCTTGTGCTTCAAGATGCGCCTTCATGCGAATTTTCCAAATATCAAAGTATTAACCATAGAACAATGGAGCCTTGTTATTGCTGCCACCATCTCTGAATACCGCGTTTGCGGAAGCCATTATGGATCACAAGAGCAGATTAGTTGAATTTGCGTTGATACTAATTGTAAGTTTATGCGCGCTCTCTAAGAGGGAGTGAATTAGATTTATTAGACTTTTCTCAATTTGAAGCGTTAGCACTGGTTTTTATTATTATTCATAAACGATATGAAAATATATATGCTTAAAAATAAATGCATAAAATAAAGGACACAACAATATATCGTGGTTCCCCTTACAATCCAAGAATACTCGAGTCCTCTCACTCCCTGTGAGAGATTTTCCACTTAGTCATATTTTTGTACAAGTCTTCCACGAAGATCTATCCTACAATCTTCTAACATAAGAAACATAATAAATATGGACAATCCTTTTATGATCTTTGCAAAGTGCAACAAGAGAACAATCCTCCCTTATTCACTCTCTTGCTTCCAATAATCTTGAATAACAAGGAAGACACAATAGTCTGAATTTTTATAATTGCTTGAAGTTGTATAACAATGTATATCAATTGCTATAATTGATATTCTCTATCAAGTAGGTAATTCAAAATATGTAACACAAGTGCTCAATGATTATAGTGTTGAAAATTCCAGAGATGCATGAAAATGTATGCAGTAAGTTTCTAACAAAAAGTTAAGTCACAAGGTACTTGTTTTGAAAATGAGAGAGTATTGTGTTTGAATTGCTGTGAAAGAGAGATGTTTTCAAAATTTTACTTGTAATGTATTTATAGTATGAATGTATGAAAAGATTCCATGCTTGAGGGATGCAATCAAAAACTCGTTAGAATCAGAATTTAAATGAACCACTGTCACTGCTTCAGTGGTAACCAATTACCAAAAAGGACATAACCAGTTACTCTCGAAGCGGTATCCAAAAATTGAAAATTTTGAATATGTAACAGGATACCAAAAATGGTGTAACCGGTTACACCTGACACATTTTTAAAAATTAAGTTATATTTACATTTTGAGTAAATGGTGCAAATTGTGGCAGTTTTAAAGTGCTGTTATGGCGGTTTTAAATGCCACAACTTACCAAATACACAATGGTTTGTTTCAAAATAATTTTAAAAAATGAATGAAAGGTTTAATGTGAATATGCATAATTTTCCTGAGCAATTAAGATATATATACTTCAATTGTAATACATATTCAACCATCTTGATTCTTCCATTAATTTTCCAAAGTTTTTTGATAATTTGAACTTGATTGCTCTAGTCTTCAAGCTTTGACTTATTTTTGTTGATGTGTTTGTATTCATAAAAACTATAACCAAAGATAAGAAGAACTCTTCTTCACATATTATTATCCATCTTTATGTTCCCCTGAATAGAAGTAACTATGTTTAATGACAATTCTTAGAATTTGAGGGTTAAGATCCCTCCTATTGAATTAGAGGTATGGAATTGAGAATGGTTAGTTTTATTTATAATCTTACAAATGAATTAGAGATGGTTATTTAATAACTTAGGGAATGCAACAAACTACTAGCAGATTCCATAATCCAAGGGAGGCAATGTAAAAAAATTTAAGAAAAAAAAGAAATTTTCTCACTCGGTTTTCATGATAAACTAAGATGAAAAATATGCTAGTTTTAGATATAATAAAAGTGTTTCTTCTAGGGTATTATGCATTTTGTGTCCAATGTAAGAAGCACTTTTTGTAGTGGTGATGTAAGTGAGAAATATAATGGCTCAGAATAAAGATATAAAAGTAAATTTGATAAGAATAGTGACGAGATACTTAATTAAATAAAAATAATTAACAATTGTTTTAGAACTAGATGTAACTTGTACTTTCCAAATTACAATATTTGACATATTTTAGTGAATAAGGGTTGCTAAAGGTTTTTTGTATTTGTTTAGAGGTTAAAGGTAGTTAGCACAGGGAGGTGAAAAACAATGTATGTGGTATCTTTGTGTAATGAATTGGATTCCCTTTCTCAACCTTAGGATAAAGGTATTTATAGAATTCTCAAGGCCTGGACCTAAGGATCCAAAGAAGTAGAAACCCCTTCTATGAGAGAGGGAGGGGGCAATCAAATCCCTTATTATTCAGAAGGATATGGTATTTCCTTTTGACTCCCTCTTCCATATTGTTGTGGATCGGGACACAACACATCATGATTTCCTACACAAGCATGTAATCCAAGAAAAGGGGAAAAAACCATGAAACATGCACCCTCTCTAGTAAATGTGCAACCATGACGTAGGAACATGCAAGTCTCTTGTGGGTCTTTTTAAATATACCAATACACGATCCCTTAAGCACGGGGCTTGAAAATGTGAATTCATTTGGTTTGTCTTCCTCTTTCTTATCTAGATGATTCCCTCGCTTCCCCTTGTCGTGGACAAGAGATTTGAAGATCATTATTAATTATAACTTTGATTACCTTATCGCAGTTGAGCATGAGGTAGTTTGGGTATCAAATTAATTTGAAGTCACGAGCTTTCGTGCCTTACTTACTCTAGATCAGGGAGATGGTAGTGGGATAGACGAGTACTTGGGAGAGTTTATGGTTAACAAAAACCCTTATTTTGAGATTGTTTATTCATTATAATGCTATATATTATTCTTGTTCCTTGAAGAGAAAATGTCTAAAGTACCTCTAGTTGAAAGGAAGGAATGCTTTGTGTCATACCATAATTTTTACCCCTAAGATTCCACCTCAGTCACATCATTTGCATGACATTTAGCATTACACGTGTGTGTGTGTGTGTGTGTGTGTGTGTGTGTGTGTGTGTGTGTGTGTGTGTGTGTGTGTGTGTGTGTTTATGTATCACTAACCCATATCAAATACAAGAAATGTGTGCTTGCTTACTTTACAAGTTAGGTTATGCCTCAAGATGTTCAAACTAATGATTAGCTAGGGATTGGTGTGATCTTCAAGATCTCAAATCTCATTCATTCATGAAGATCAAGAGTTTCCCTTTATTAACTATCAAGTATAAGATTACATCATTTCAAACTCATCAAGCTTCAAGTTCATCAGATGCAACAAGTTAGGGTTTTGACTGAGTGGGGCTTACTATTGACTTTTTCATCTGAGGATGATATTATACTTCAAATCATGATTCAAGGACCTCAAATACATCTTTGAAAACCATTCAAAAAATCCTAATTGCCAAAGAATCTTGATTCATTGGCAAATTACAAAGTGGGATTCATCTGATACAAAGTGAAACAATTGATCAAATCAAAGCTAATTTTTGGAATCTTTAGGTAAAACATGATTTCCTCAAGTCAAATATCATGAAAATATGGTTGTTAAATGCATTTGATCATGACCTATCAAGAAAATCAAAGAAAGGATCAAAGTTACAAAATTAGCGTTTTGGAGAATTTCACTAAGTTATAAAATTCTATGATTTTTGCCCTACTTTCCTAATCCATAACTTCCTCCTCAAGCAACCATTTGATTTGCTCCAAAGATAAAATTAAAGATCTTGTTACATACTATAACTTTTTCCTAGGGGATGATTTCAAAAAATGCATGGATAAAGAGATATGAGGCAATGAAGTGGAGGGTTCACTACTTTTGGAACGAAAACACTTAGAATTTTTTAAACCAAATATGCTTGTGTCATGAAGCTAACTTTGTAAGCATTTTTCATCATGATCCCAATTGAATCTAGAAAAGTGGTCATCATGAAAGTTGTAGAGGATTTTTCAAGCTTTCCAAAGAGTGTAAGAACAAATATTTATCTTACTTGAGGGTGAAGTTATAATTTTTGCAATAAGCATTTATGAAGCTAAATTCAAGGCACCATACAAGTTTGGACACACTTTTGTAGTATCACATGAGATCTGCGAGATAGTTCCAAATTTTCTGAAGTTCTATCCCTTTGCATAGTAGAAAATATCATCCAAAGGCATGAACATAAGTTTTGTTTTGGTGAATTAAGTTAAATGTCAAAATGTCAAGAAACTTGTGCATCAAGTCAAAGTTGATAGGTTATTTGAGTTGCACCTAAGAGGGGGGGTGAATTAGGATCTTTGAAATTTTCTGGTTTTATCGACTGAGTTATTACTTTCTTGAGATATGATGAGGTTATGAAAACAGTAAAGTGCATAAAGTAAATAACACAGAGACGTATCCTGGTTCCCTTTATACTCCGAAGGTACTCCAGTCCCCTTTCACACGAAAGAGATTTCACTATAGTTAGGATCAGTGTACAATACTTTCTAACCTATAGGTAGATCAAAGACTCTTAAACACCATTAAGATCTAAATACTAAGTGCAAGAAGAACAGTTCTCTTCAATGCACACACTTGCTTTCAACAATCCTGAACAACAAGGGGAAATAAATTCAATCTGATTTTTACAATGAGTTTGTAACAGTGTATTCAATGTTGTATCAATGTTGTAATTGATCTTCTCTTTAAATGAGAATTTCCACAAATATCTAAGACTTGTTGCTCAAGAATTTTATTTCAAAGGATATGAAAATATGCAGAAAATTCTTTATGAAAAGTGGTTTGAACATAGATGTGGAAAGATGAAAAGTATGTTAAAGATTTTTGAAAGAGATGTGTTTTTGAAAATTTGAAAGATTAGGTATTTATATTACACAAACACCTCTTGAAATAAAATGCAAATCCTCAAAAAAAATGATGAACAATTGCCATGTTTTAATGGAAACATTTCACAGGACATTGGTTGAAGAGATGCAATTTTTCAGAATGATTTTTCAAAAACGTTCAGTGAGCAAGATTGCACATATAGACTAATCGATTGCACCTTCACAAAAAAACTTGAAATTTGAATTTTTCAACAAAGCAATCGATTGCACCAAAGCACCAATCGATTGCACTAAGAAATAAAAGCAAAAAATACAAATATTTTTAAGTATGCAATCGATTGACGAAAGCACCAATCGATTGCACTAAGAAACATAAGCAAAAATGAAGTAAAATTTTGATCATGCAATCGATTTCTCTATGAGTGCAATCGATTGCACTTTCAAAAATTTAGAAAAATTCTGTTTTAAAAAGCTTGTGTTAGTGCGAAAAAGTTGTGCAAATAGTTTTTCATGGTTTGAGCAACTGGGACTTAAATACTTGTTTAAGATTTTTATTATACCTTCTGATGAAAACATTCTTCATGTCAAGTCTTTGTCCTGATACTGATGTCTTGAAAAATGGTTGAACATCTTTTCCTTCTTGTCAAGTGGTTTGTCTTCATCAAAACATAAGTTGATCCTTGAGAATCTTGATTTCACATGTGTGTGTGTATGTGTGTGTGCGTGTGTGTTTCCTTAGTATCTTAAGAGTTACTCTCATGTGTTCACAAGATTCTAGTCACATTGACAGACACAACAAAGTAATCTTTTACGCTTTTTCCTTTCACAACTCTGAGGCTTTGAAGTTTCTTTTTCAGATACACAGATTATATAAGCACTTCAATGGAACTTTGAGTATCCTACTTGATGATGCTTGATATGTATTCAAGTTAATCACCATCATTATAGAGTTGGAAAGTTATTACCACCAACTTCAACAGTCATTGATTTTTGCGTCATCAAAACACTTAGGAAGGTTATGTTGTACCCCAATATTTGACCAACCATTTCTTGTACCTGGTTTATGTTTCATTTCATCTTATCATTTGCATTTGCATAGCATTGTTCTTAACAGGGGATCAAGAGAGGTGTGCCATTCAAGAGAGGATTCTCTTTTGATCTCAAGCTCAGGCAAGAGTGTTTACTATCATCATGAAGTTGTCAAAGCTCCTTGAAAGGAAGGATTGATGTGTGTTGATTGTCTCCTATATTGGGGGTCAACAGAGGATCATTAGAGGTTCATAAGGGAATTGTTGTGAACATAATATGTTTGAGAAGCTCATTGAGTCATTTGGAAGTCATTGTGGAGCTTATATGGACATTCAATTCATCTGCAAGAGGTCACAATCAAAGGATATAAATCTAGGGTTTCATCTGATCAATTCAAGGTCAACTGTGGACTTGAGGGGGTTCAAGACTTGGTTTTAAGTCATTGAGGCCATGGGAAGTTATCTTGAGACATCTATGATGTCATGTCAAGCTCAAATCAAGAAGAATTAAGAGTTCAAGGAGTTACTAAATTAGGGTTTCAGAGGATCTCAGTGTAAAATCCCCTTCTTTAGTGCCTAACTTCAAGGACAATTTACCATATGATACAAGTCCATTCTCACTCTTATGTAAACATGAAACTTTCAGGGCATGTTCTTAGCTTTCTTTTGAGTACTAGAACTCATCCATTGAGTTTGTGGAACTCAAGTTATGATGCCAACAAGTTATAGGTCTCAGATGAACTTATTTTTGGTCAACTAAACATCAATTCACTTCCAAGGCACTTTTGACCTAGGATCATGTTTCTCCTCAACTTCAAGTGAACATGAAAGTTGTTCCTCATGATCTTAGCTTTACAAAAAGTCCAAGAAGTCCTTGATATCATTTGTAGAACTCAAGTTATGGTCTTGGAAAGGCAAGGGTATTTTGGGAAGATTTCATTATAGGTCATTTGTTTTATAGGTCATTTACATGCACTTGTGTACACCAAATGAACTTCCAACCAACATGGAATTTACATTATATAACTCAAGGATCATTTGAATCATGGATGTATATGGACATGTGGGGATATTTTCAAGTTTAATATGGACTTTTAGGCATGGTTTGAACTTGGCTTGTTATAGGTCTTAATTTTCACTCATTTTGATTCAATTCATACCAAGGCAAGATCATGAGAAGATTACCACATTTGAATGGGTACCAAATGCGTGAAACATATACAATTTCAAGTTTCTTCATCAAAAAGTTTCCATTCAAGTCTCACAATGTGGACCAAATGAAAAGCCCAAACTAATTCCATTGTAAAAT
The DNA here is from genome assembly GCA_963859935.3 of Lathyrus sativus. Taxonomy (NCBI): domain Eukaryota; kingdom Viridiplantae; phylum Streptophyta; class Magnoliopsida; order Fabales; family Fabaceae; genus Lathyrus; species Lathyrus sativus. The sequence goes on from OZ012741.1 coordinate 548,096,480, forward strand.
TGATCCCACATGCTGCAAATTAGGGTGATTTTCATGAGTGAAGCAAAGCAAATCACGTGTGCATGAGCAACTTACTTTTTTGGGCATAATTTCAAATCTACAAATTGAGGCTTCATGGGCCTTCAAAACCAATTCAAATCTATCATATATAAACTCTGAGCTTGCCCTAGAAGCTCATAATGCGCATTTGGAGCCAAAGAGAGCAATTTCATATTCAAAATTCTCAAGAAAATTCCAAGTTCGAATTCCATTTTTCTCTGCAAATCAAGTGAAATTGAAGTTCAATTCTTCTTCCTGGGAACATTTAGAGTGGAACTGAAGCAAGAGAAGTAAGCTTGCACGTCTGAGAAAAACCAACGGAGTTGCTCCGTTCAGTAAGTTTCCAATTCGTATTTCTTTCATTCTAGACCATGATTTAGGCTCATACTGGCTGCATCCGAAGCCCTACGTTGAGTAGGCCATGTTTTCATAGTTGTTGTTCATGTTTAGTTGAGTTTCAGTATGTGTATCTCAAACTTCAAACCTTTGATTCTCTTAATTAATGAACATTTTCAATGATTGAATGTTGGATTTGGAACCCTTGTAATGAGATCTTTCGTTTGGTACCATTTTCATGCTTGTTGGTTGAGATTTTTTCTCTGAGCTCCGGTGAGCTCACCAGAGAAGACGAACGGAGCCCTAGCTCCGGCGTCTGGTAATTTTCCAGTCAGATCTGATGTGGATCTGTGTTGAATCTTTGACTGCATGCGTGTTGGCCTCTTATTTGCTTGACCATGTCCATGTGGCTTGTTGACTTGGTGGATTAGGCTTGAATTGATATTCGCCCCCCCCCCCCTCCGCCGCCCCTCTTTTGGAGCCCAATATGCTTTCAACTATTTTCCTTTGTTTTCTGTTTTGCTATTTCACCTCACTTGCATTTCCATTTTATTTTATTTCATATTATTTTCTGTTTTGGTTTTTAATTATTAAAAACAACTCCATTTGTCATAAAATTCCCTAAAAAATATTTTCCTTCATTTCAAAGCTTTATTTAATTTTTCATGATTTTTAATTTTGATTTTATTTTATTTCCATTTTTATTTTAATTTTACAAGTGGTGGTATTTTTAATGTTGTCTTTGGTTAATCACATACAATTGAACCCCCAATTCAAATCTCCAATGACCATGGCATTTCCCTCACCTAAGTAAGGGATTGAGGCACTCTTGAGGATGATTTTGGTTAACGGTTGATCATTTTTTGTTTGACTTTGAGTTGGTTTTGTTTGACCCTCGATATTAATTCAATAAGGTTGAGCACCCTAGTTAATCAAATCATTTGGTGATGCCTTGAATTGAATTTGGCTTTGAGAGTTTGGCCTCTATTTTCTAACATATTTGTTTGATTTGGGAATTTTATTTGGAATTTATTGAACTATTCTACTATTTTTGGTGAAGCTTGCAAGTCAAGTCACCCTAGTTGAAGTGCATACAAACTAGTTGACCTAGTTTCATTGGGAAATGACTTTGATGGATCCCATGAGCACCTTATGAGCTTTGATACTCATTAATAACATGATTAAGGTGCTGGTTTTGCATTTATAGGTCATACACTTGTGTAGTTTGTGTTGCAAGTCACTTTGGATTAAGGCATTCCACTTGGTTATAAGTGTTTAATGTGGTTGGAACTTTGGTTCTTTCTCTTGCCTTAACTTGTAGCTTGCTTGTGTTTGTTTTCCATTCTTGTTTGTGAGCTTTCCTCTTGTGTTCTCACTTCTGTCCTTTGGACTTTGATTATCATTCAAGGTGATTTGGTTTGTTTGTTCATACTTTGAGTTTGCCTTGAATGAGGAACCACCTTGAGAACTTGTTTGTTCTTTCTTCTTGCATGATCAATGCGTTGTATTTGGTTGAGATATTTCTTATGTTGCTTGCTGCCCAAGCCTATTCTCCCATCTCCTTTTTGATCATGGCTTCTTTTTTAAGCTTTGGTGTCTACCTTTTGGTATTAGTGATTGATGCATGAATGGTTTTAGGAGTTGTGACTTCTCCCATTTCATCTCACTTTCTCTTTCACTTGTTTTAGTCATTTTGCCTTGATCTTTTGTTGGATTTGCATCTTGCATATCATGTTTGCATTTTTCATTGACTTGTTTAAGTCAACTTCATCTCATTCTTGCATCTCATTTGTGATTGATTTATCTTGTGTTTTCTTGGTCTTTTGCCATGATCCCTTAGGATTACTAGTCCCTCTGTCTAGGATGGGAGTAGGAGAGACATTAAGTGTTCAATCCAAGCATGATAACATTATGATATTCTTTCCCCTCTTAATCTCAATCTTAGGAGCATATTGCATGATAACATTTGGGTTGATTAGTTTCCCCATAGAGTTTGTGTCTTCTCTTCTCATCTCAAAACTTCTTCAAGACATCTAATAAAGGATAATAAGTGTTGTACGCTACGAGCCTTAAGTACTTGGGGAATGATAGTTGGGGGGCTTCCCCTCAAATGTCTAGAGTGTTTAGCGTATGCCCTTTGAGCGATATGCGACACATTCACTCTCAAGTCATAGTCTTTAGTGTAACATGAGTTACAAACTTAACTCAATTCACTTTTTCTTTATAAAAAATACAAAACAATACATCAAACCCTTTTTATCCTTAGGGATTAATTGAAAACCATTTTCAGAAAGAGTGTGTTAAATCTTGGTTCTACCGCAAACAGGTAACGCCTAAGTCTCCAATGGTCGAGCAGCAATACACCTAACTGCCAGAATGAAGGTTTAACCCTTCTCAGTTAAAACACTTGAACCAATCTGTGGTCGTGTCAGCCTGAACTACATTTCCTCTGATTTCTCGTACCAGACGAGGACACGTAGGCACAAGACGGTGATGTCTTGGCGAGCAACCTTCCCCACCTTCACCCGTAGTTTTTCGAACTACGTTGACTCTGACTTTCCCATTGCACGAGGGAGTACGTAGGCATAGAGCGGCGCTACTCTATTGATTCTCTTTTCTTTTCTTTTGTCCCTGTGGCCAGCCTTATAGATTAATACCCTTTTAGACTAGACAACAAGCATGGATCCAGTTGAGTACAAAGGACGTGAGAGGTGCTCATACCTTCCCCTTGCGTAACCGACTCCCGAACCCGATATTTGGTTGCGATGACCTGTCTTTTCCCTTTTTCGTAGGTTTTCTCTGATCGTTTCCTTTCCCTCTCTTTGGGATAAATAACGAACAGTGGCAACTCTCTGTTAGAACACAGATTGATGTTCAATATATCTCATTGTTTTGATGATAACATTAATGAAATTTTGTATAGAGAATTTATATACACTAATTTTTGTTCAAGTGTTTATTTGTTTCAGATATCAAAATTAACATTATTCTGGAAGCAAGAACACTTATGAACATTAAAGAACGAGAAAGCTTTGAGCGTCAGAAGCAAGTCATCAGAAGACTCTGATATGCTACAATGACTCTGATCAAAACTAAGATGAATTTGAACAAAGAACATACACAAAGCTTCAAAAGACTCTGGAAGTACTCAACGCTGCAAGTATAGAAGTTCTGATAAGAAAGTATGCTCTGATAAGGATTTCATGCTTAAAGCACTTTGCTGCAAACTCTGATAGAGAAATTCTGACCTAAACAACTAAGAACATCATTAGAAGTTCTGATGCAAGGCGTTCCAAAGTTGTTGAAGAAGATGTTGTTCAAAGAAAAGATTTGTTGCTAATCCCAACGTCTGCTCCAACGACACTATTACTCATTTATGCATGACACAAGAATTCAGACACAAAACACATGTCTGAACATTCCTCTTCCTGGAAAGGAAAAGTCAATAGAGGATAAAAAGGCAACAGAGGCAGCAGAATATACAACAATGCACAGTCTTTGAGATAAGGACTTGAAGTAGTATTTAAACAAGTTTTAACATCTTTCCAACGTTGACGAATCATTGGAAAGAAAACCAACTTACAAGCTCTCATTCAAATATTCTTCAAGCTTAACAGTTTTCATATTCGTTCTTAATTTTGTGTAAACATCACTGTTGTGATATAGCTTGTTAGAAGCAAAACCTTAAACATAAACTGTTAGTTTATCTTTGTAAAAGATTTCCTTAAGAAGACCAAGTTGTGGTCATATTTTCTTGAGAAGACTAAGACATTTGTCTTAGTGGTTTACACTGTAATCAAGTTTGATATATTGGATTAAGTCCTTGTTGAGAAAGGCAAATCACCTGGGTAGGGTGGACTGGATTAGTTTGAGTTCAAACAAACCAGGATAAAAATACTGTGTTATTTTTCTATTCTCTAAAGTGTTTTTAAAACAGTTATTCAACCCCCCCCCCCACCCCCTTCTAAGTGTTTTTCTCACCTTCCCTCTCCTGTCTTTGTCGGTCCCTCTTTGCAGCGATGCGACAGCTGGCGACTCTGATGGGGACACTTCCCATCCCCTATGCGAGTCAATCCTAGCGCTTGTGTGTTTTATTCTTGGGTGTGTATATATGTGCATATGTATTGCATTTATCTTTTATCGCATTTGCGTTTTACTTTCAGCATTTTTTTATATCATTATTATTGTGTTGTGGGATAGGAATATTCCACTGTGTGATAAGCCAAAACCCAGGCTTGAGGATAACCCTAGAATTAGAAGTGGAAAGTAGTGATGAACCTGTATGTTTGACATGCACTAGTTCTCATGAAATTCGCGCTCAGACAAGATTCTCTTTGATGACTACCTTTCCAGTTTGTTTCGGACAGTTGAGAGGATGTTGGATATGAGGATTGTCGACTCTGGGGACTGATAATTTGGAAGTCAGCTAAGTGAGGCCCCTTCGTTAGACTATGATGCCAAACCAGAAATGGTGAACGTATCATCGTTTCTCGAAAGTCTATGACGCTGATGACCGCATAGGATGCCAAACCTTATCAGAGATAGGTTCATACCCGTGAGTGGGGAGGGTTATACAGGAAACCTTGACCTTCAACCTACCTGGTTTTCACGTCACTGTGAACTTTTGATCCTTGATACAATGGGTTCTTTATGTCAGTGTTGTGTTCTAGTCAGAGCGAAGCGCTGGTTCATCTCAGTCAATGACACAGCAGTCTTGATGTCCTGTTGCATTTGCATTTTCATTTGCATATTAACATTGACATGTATTTATGTTTCAGGTGCATATTCTCCTCTTGATTCTAGTAAACCAATTCCCTACTGACATGGAGAGTTTTTTGAAGAAGACATTTGTGTATAAAATTTCCAACACCATATATAGGGTCTCTACTCAGTTTAATTTCTGTTGCTAATCAAAGTGTCATGGAAGTTTTCAAGAAAGAGTATGGGAAGCTTCTGGGTTGTGTCTGCAAAGCTTCAGTGTTTGAGTTAGGATGTCTTCACACCTTGTTTCAGTTCTATGACCCTCAGTTGAGATGTTTCACTTTCCCTAGTTATATATTGATGCCTACTCTAGAGGAGTTTGCCATGTTGTTAGGAGTTCCTATTTTGGATCAGATGCCTTTTTATCATTCTGAAGCTGAGCCTAATTTGACTAAACTTACTAATGCTCTTCATTTAGATGCCTCTGAGTTAGAAGGAAAGTTGGTTCAAAGGAATGGAATGTATGGTTTCTCATTGCCTTTCTTGGTTGGTAGAGCTCAACATTTTGCGAAAGAAGGATGTTGGATTTTCTTTACTGCCATCTTGGCTCTGTGCATATATGGCATAATTATGTTCCCAAATATTCCAGACTTTGTGGACTTGGATGCTTTCCATATCTTTATCTTGAAGAATCATGTGCCTACGCTCTTGGGAGATGTGTATCACTCTGTGCATTACAAGAATGAGAGTGGGAGGGGGAAGAATGTCTCTTGTTGTGTACCTCTTTTGTATATATGGTTTTTGAGTCATCTTCCTAAGTCTGGTCCATTTGTAGACATCTCAAACACCGTTGATTGGTCAGAAAAGCTTATGGGGTTAACTTCTTAAGACATTGTATGGTTTAACCGAGACTTCTTGGGTTTGGAGATAATCTTTAGCTGTGATGGTTTTCCTAATGTCCTTTTGATTGAAAGAAAGGGTGGTATTAACTACAGTCCAACTCTTGTAGTGAGGAAATTTGTTTATGCTCTAAGGGAACCTCCGAAGGAAGAAGAAATACAAGAATCTATGTATTTCACCAGCCTGATTGACAGTGAGACCCTGATCAGATTGGAGAAGGCTTGTAGTAAAATTCATCGTAGGGGGAAATCTTCTTTAGGAAAGAGCAATTGTAGAGCTTATGAGCCTTATGTGGTTTGGATTCAGGAAATAATTGAGAGATTGTCGTTACCATTTCCAGCTCTAGAACCTTTGTATCCGCGAATGATTGAAGAACCAAAAATAGTTGATATTCAGCGGTATAATCAACTGTGGGCTGAAAAAGAGGAATTATGCAAGGTAAACAAGGAGTTGGAAAAGGAAATTATGCAACTCAGAAGTGAAAATAATCAAGCTACCTACACATTTAAGAAGCAGACAGAGCTGGTGAACAAGATGGGAAGAGAAATAACAGAGGAGATTCGCGCCCGAGAGCGAGTGAGCCGAGACTTGAAGAGTGCTAGTGATATCCTCAAAGATAAGAAGAAGGAGCTAGAAAGAGAACATATAGAGATATCTAAATTCAATGCTCAATGGAACTCTATTCTGACTAACAACAAAGAACGAGAAGATGGATTGCGGCAACAAATCGTCAGGTTGAAAGCTCAACTCCAGGTGAAGGAAGAAAGGGATATAGTTGAATCCTCACGTTGATGCGAAAGTGACCACAAGTTGAATGAAGCTCTTGCAAAGTTGGAAGAGTATAGATTACAAGTGGGTCTAAAGAGGCCTAAGCTGGAAGAAGCATTTCGTGAAGGCGCTTGGGAGGATTATGCTCAGGGCTTGCAGGATACTATTAGCAGGAGGGATTTGCTCATCCAAGGGTTGATTACTAGGCCAGACCATTCGGAATCTAAGGAGTTATTAGAGGAGTTTCATACTCGCTGTCATACTTGATGTATTTTCTCCTTTAGCATTTGTTGTTATGTTGTATCTCGACCATCACCAGGATTGTTGGATGGGGTCGTGTTTGATTCCGTTGTAGTTCCTCAGTGACATGATGTGTATTAACTCTGGTTCTCATTTTATTTATGAGAAGATTGTGTGACCTTACTTTTCATTCTCTATTGTCTTGTTGTTCTCAGGAAACTAGAATCAAGGGGAAAATTTCCCTGAAGCATATTTGCATATCTGCATACTGCATCATTTCTCATTCTGCATCGCAGGTGTTCCAGGTTTCGTTAACCTTATCCTTTCTGTGGTTTATTCAGCTTGTTTCAGGATTGAAAACCAAGCGATTCATCGCTACTCTACCAGGGGAAATCAAAGCAAAGTTATGCACCAGATTTAGCTCGAGTTGCAGGAGTTTCGTGACCGTATGGCCCAGTTTATGGATATGATGCATGGGGTCGCCAATGGCCAGGAGAAACTAAGAACAATGGTGCAACCTCTAATTGCAAGGGTTGACGGGAGTGGGGTTCTACATGGAGGAACTGCTGCTATACCTCCTACAGCTGATAATGTTACCCCTCATGTTACTGCCATTCCAACTGTTGTTATCCCTCCGGGCGGAGGTAATCATACCAGCATCCCTACTCCTGCACCAACATGTACTGTGCATGGAAACGCTGGCCCTTAGTAGGATGAGGATGACCAAGATGATGTTTTCTCTATGAGAGAGCTTGGTGTTGGTCTGCAGTTTGACACAGACAGATGGTTTAAGCTGATAGAGGAAAAGATGAAGAATTTTGAAAATCAAAACTCGCTGGGTTTAGATATGTCAAATCTGGGGCTGATCCCAGACCTTAAGATTCCTCCGAAGTTTAAGGTTCCGGACTTCGATAAGTATAAGGGGACAACTTGTCCTAGGGTGCATCTTTGCTCTTATTACCAAAAGATGTCTACATAATCCGACGATGAGAAGCTGCTCATGCATTTCTTCCAGGACAGTCTTTCTAGTCCATCCCTGGAATGGTATATGGGTCTAGAGCCAGTCAACATCAGGAGTTGGAGAGATTTGGCTGAAGCTTTTGTCAGACATTATCAGTATAACAATGATCTGGCACCAAATAGGGTACAGTTGTAGAACCTGTCACAGAGAAGTAATGAAGGTTTCAAGAAATACGCCCAGAGATGGCGCAAGCTGGCAGCAAGAGCTCAACCTCTTATGGTGGAGAGAGAGCTGATTGACATGTTTGTTACTACATTGTTGGGAGTATATTATGAGAAATTGATAGGAAATATGTCGGGTAGTTTTTCAGACTTGATCATTACAGGAGAGCAAATTGAAAATGGAATCAAACTAGAGAAGATAGAGGCCGGAGAAGGATCCTCAGCTGGAGGAGGTAGGAAAGATTTTAGCAATAAGAAGAGAGAGGGGGAAACAAATGCAGTATCAGGTTTTCGAAGCAGAAATAAGAGTAGAAATCAGAAATATCGTCAGCAGCAACCTCAAGTTGCAAGCATTACAATTCCAGCTGCACCACAACAACAACAACAAAATTATGCTCTGCAATGATTCCAAGATCGGGGAAGAGCAGTGAACATACAATTTGATGCACCGCTGATGCCTTACTCACAGTTACTACAACATTTGATGCAATTAAAATTGATCCAGAAAAGGGCACTAGCTCCTTTAACCGGCGCACCACCCCCAGGGTATGATGCCAGTGCCAGGTGCGATTTTCACTCCGGTGCTCCCGACCATAATATTGATAATTGTAAAGCCTTCAAGCATAAGGTGCAAGACCTTATCGACATTAAAGCTATCAATTTTTCACATGATGCACCCAACATTGTGCAAAATCCCATGCCTAATCATGAAGCGGCTGGGGTAAACGCCATTATTGAGGAGGAAGGTTTGAATCTCGTGACCGATGTTGAAGAACTGAAAACTTTGTTTAGTTTTATGAAGGATAAGTTGTTGAATGGAGGAGTGTTTCCCGGTTGTGATAGAGACTGTGTAAGTTGTTTAACCCATCCTGAGGGATGTGAGAAGTTGAAGAGTCATGTTCAAAGGTTGATGGATGACTGTGTTCTGCAGTTTGACAGGGAAGAGAAAAGAGGAAAAGTAATTGCTGAAGAGAAGGATGAAGTGGCTACAATTTCCATTCCTTATAAAACAATCACAATTTCTGCGCCGCTAAGGCCACCCACCATTATAATCACTAAAGCAAGGTCAGTGCCCTACGAGAGTACCAAGGCGATCCCATGGAATTATGGGGCTGAGGTCTATTGTAACGGTCAGAAGCAAGAGCTGAAGAGTTCACCATTGGATTCTGTTGATAATTTGGTAGGGACTGGTGGGATAACCAGAAGTGGAAGAGTATTCTCGCCTCTGGAAGTGAATGCTAAAAGGTCCGATAAGGGAAAAGGAAAAGTTGTGGTTGAAGAGAATTCTCAGAGTAGTGAGAAAGAAACTTTGTTGAAAGATGCAGAAGAGTTTATGCGCTTGATCAGGAAAAGTGATTATAAGATTGTAGACCACTTGCAACAAACTCCGTCGAAGATTTCAATCTTATCTCTACTTCTATGCTCTAAGGCACATCGGAATGCCTTGTTAAGGATTCTGAATACCGCGTACGTGCCACATGAAATTTTTGTGAATCAATTAGAAGGAGTGGTGGCACACTTCAACGCCGGGAATGGGCTAGGATTTACGGATCTTGATATGACACCCAAGGAAAGAGACCATAATCACGCGGTGCATATCTCCATTGAATGCAGAGGGGATGTACTGTCGCATGTGCTGGTGGACACTGGGTCATCACTTAATGTGCTACCCAAGAAACCTTTGATGAAGCTGGACACCCGGGGAGTAATGTGCACCCCAAGTGATTTGGATGTACGAGCATTTGATGGGACAAGATGGTCCATTTTTAGAGAAGTGACTCTTCCAATCCAGGTTGGACCAGAGGTTTTCAATGATGTGTTTTACATTATGGATATTCAGCTAGCGTATAGCTGCTTATTGGGACGACCGTGGGCGGTAATATTGTTACTTTTTGCGGTGATGGGGATATTATGATAAGTCACTTGTCTTCATTCAAATATGTAGAGGTTGACGGTGAGAATCACGAAATGTTGTGTCAAGCTTTCGAAACTGTGCAGATTAAAGAGAAGACGCCAGTTGTGGGCAGTGTGTCTGAGGTTGCTATGTCATCTTTTAAGGAAACACAGGCAGTGGTAAAGTCCAGAGCATCTCAAGGTTGGGGACAAGTCTTGAGCATCCCTAATAAACAAGACAAGTTTGGACTTGGGTACAACCCATCTTCTTCTTCTTCACAGAGCGTTCTGCGCTATAGGGGACCAGTCCAATTCACCAGTGGTGGGGTGATTTTTGATCAGATCAACACCGTATCTGAAGAAGAAGGGGATAGTGACTGCGACATGGATGCATGGGTCCGACCATGTATTCCTGGTCAGAGCATGAACAACTGGACCATCGAGGAAGTTATCCAAGTGACCTGTGAAGAGTAATATTCTTGTTTTCTTGATTATGTGTAGCCCTGTGTTCTACCCAGAACATAGTGGTCTTTGCCTGAAGGGCCTTATCTTTTATGTTTGAACATTTGTTTTATCATTAATCAAAGGGCGTTTTCCTTGCATTCAAATATTGCGATCTCTGTTTTTCTTGTTTTATTTTAACAATAAAATGGCAATGTGGTTTGTGCTTGTTTACATATCATTTTAAGCATTAAATCATCATTATTATAGGTTTCACATTGTAGATGCCACCAATTCAGACTCGTCTATGACTCGATATGACTAATAATCCGATCTTTTAGGCTGAAGAAGAGATTGAGGAAGACGAAGACCTGCCAGAAGAGCTGATTAGACTACTTAAACAAGAAGAGAAAGTTATTCTGCCTCATCAGGAGGAAATTGAGGTCATCAACTTGGGCACCGAGGAAGCCAGAAAGGAAGTCTGGATAGGGGCTGCATTGCAGAGTAATGTCAAACAAAGACTGGTTGAAATGCTCTGGGAGTATAAAGATGTCTTTGCTTGGTCATACAAAGATATGCCCGATCTTGATACAGATATTGTGGTTCATCACTTACCTCTTCGAAAAGAGTGTCCACCTGTGAAACAGAAGCTGAGACGAACCAGACCAGACATGGCGGTAAAGATCAAAGAAGAGGTCCATAAGCAGTTGGATGCAGGATTTCTCGTCCTGACGAATTACCCTCTGTGGGTCGCTAACATTGTACCTGTACCAAAGAAGGATGGTAAGGTAAGAATGTGTGTAGATTACCGTGATCTCAATTGAGCAAGCTCGAAAGATGATTTCCTGCTCCCCTACATTGATGTACTTGTTGATAATACCGTGCAGTATTCAGTGTTTTCCTTCATGGAAGATTTTTCTAGATATAGTCAGATCAAGATGGCCCCGGAAGACATGGAGAAAACAACTTTTATCACGCCGTGGGTGACTTTTTCTATAAGGTAATTCCCTTTGGATTGAAGAATGCAGGGGAAACCTATAAGCGGGCAATGGTGACTTTGTTTCATGATATGATTCATCATGAGATTGAGGTTTATGTTGATGACATGATCGCAAAGTCGCAAACGGAGGAAGAACATCTGGTGAATCTTTTAAAGCTGTTTCAGAGGCTAAGGAAATTCAGGTTGAGGTTGAATCTGAACAAGTGCACTTTTGGTGTACGGTCAAGAAAGTTACTGGGGTTCATAGTCAGTGAAAAAGGAATCGAGGTCGATCCTGCAAAAATAAAAGCAATTCAGGAAATGCCAGCACCGAAGACTGAGAAAGAGGTTTGTGGTTTCTTGGGTAGATTGAACTACATTGCAAAGTTCATATCTCACCTCACAACCACGTGTGAACCAATGTTCAAATTGTTAAAGAAAGATCAAGCGGTGGTCTGGAATGAAAATTGCCAAAGGGCGTTTGAAAGAATAAAAGAGTATTTGTAGGAGCCTCCGATATTGATGCCTCCAGTGGCTGGAAGACCATTAATAATGTATTTAACGGTTCTTGAGAATTCCATGGGTTGTGTTCTTGTTCAACATGATGATACGGGAAGAAAAGAGCATGCCATTTATTACTTGAGTAAAAAGTTCACAGATTATGAGTCCAGATACTCAATGTTGGAAAAGACGTGATGTGCACTCGCTTGGGCTGCCAAACTCCTAAGGCAATACATGATAAACCATACAACCATGTTAATTTCAAATATGGATCTGATTAAGTACGTATTCAAAAAGCAAGCACTTTCGGGAAGGATTGCCAGATGGCAGATGGTTTTGACAGAATACGACATTCAATACGTCTCCCAAAAGGCTATTAAGAGGAGTGTTCTGTCTAAATATCTTACAGAGCAACCGATTGACGATTATCAACCAATGAAGTTTGAATTTCCTGATGAGGATATCATGTTCTTAAAGATGAAGGATTGTGATGAGCCACTACCTGATGAAGGTCCTGAGAAAAGCTCCCAATAGCAGATGATTTTTGACGGTGCTGTTAACTCATACGGTTGTGGAATTGGGGCAATCATTATAACTCCCCGTGGTTCTCATATCCCATTCACTTCCAGGTTAACATTCCCCTGCACCAATAACGAAGCTGAATATGAAGTATGTATCATGGGTATTGAAGAAGAGATCGATTTGAGAATAAAAAACCTTGATATCTATGGTGATTCAGCTTTGATGGTCAATCAGATCAAAGGAGAATGGGAAACTCGGCAGCCTAATCTGATTCCATATATGAACTATGCGAGGAGGTTGTTACCTTTCTTTGACAGGGTAGAGTTTCACCATGTGCCAAGAGCGGAGAATCAGATGGCAGATGCCTTGGCTACGTTATCCTTAATGTATAAAGTGAATTATCGGAACGATGCTCCGAGGATTGTCATCTCACGCCTTGATAGGATGGCATTCATATTTGCAATAGAGGAAACTTCATATGGGAAGCCATGGTATTATGATATCCATAATTTTCTCAAGAACCAAGAATATACGCCTGGGGCTTCGGTCCGGGATAAGAAGACCTTGAGGAGGCTATCTGAAAATTTCTATCTAAACTAAGATGGTGTACTCTACCGAAGAAATTTTGACTTAGTGCTACTAAGATGCATGGACGAAAAAGAAGCAGGTCTGCTTATGGAAGAGGTTCACGTAGGTGCCTTTGGTACACATGCAGGCGGGCATGCCATGTCTCAAACACTGTTGAGGGCAGGTTATTATTGGTTGACTATGGAGTCTGATTGCTTCAAGTATGCGAAGAAATGCCATCACTGCCATATTTATGCTAATAAGATTCATGTGCTGCCAAGTCCTTTGAATGTCATGGCGTCTCCTTGGCCCTTTTCCATGTGGGGCATTGATATGATTGGCAAGATTGAGCCAACCGCATCCAATAGACATCGCTTCATCTTAGTGGCAATTTATTATTTCACTAAGTGGGTTGAAGCAGCCTCATATGCCAATGTCACCAAACAAGTGGTAGCCCGGTTTATTAAGAAGGACATCATATGTCGCTACGAAGTGCCCGAAAGAATCATTACAGAGTGCCCGGTTTACAAGATGATGAAGGAACTGTGCCAGAGTTTCAAGATTGAGCATCACAATTCTTTTCCCTATCGTCCGAAGATGAATGGTGCATTTGGAGCGACCAATAAGAATATAAAGAAGATTGTACAGAAGATGGTTGTGACCAACAAAGATTGGTACGAGATGTTGCCCTTTGCGCTGCACGAATATCGTACTTCGATACGTACTTCAACTGGGGCAACCCCTTTCTCGCTAGTGTATGGTATAGAAGTTGTCCTACCATTGGAAGTCGAGATTCCTTCTTTGGGAGTTCTGGTTGACGTCAAGCTTGATGAGGTAGAATGGGTGAGAAACAGATTGAATCAGCTCAGCTTGATGGATGAGAAAAGATTAGCGTCCATTGCATATGGTCGTTTGTACCAAAGCAGGACGAAGAAAGCTTTTGATAAGAAGGTGCGTCCTTGGAGCTTTCAGGCAGGTGATTTAGTGTTGAAGAAGATTCTCCCTCCACAGACAGATCACATGGGCAAATGGACTCCCAATTACGAAGGTCCATATGTCGTAAGGAAAGTCTTCTCATGAGGAGCCTTAATATTGTCTACCATGGATGGTGAAGATTTCACATCCCCTGTGAACACAGACGCAACTAAAAAATACTTTGCTTAAAGAGACCCGCTGGAAAGAAAAAGAATATCCAGGAAAAAATGGGGCATCCCGGCCAACCATAAAAAGATTGGGTTCGAGAAAAAGTCAGGGATAAAAATAAAAGATGTAAACCCGCAAAGTTGAAAACCTGAAAAGGTGACTTTGGAAAAAATGGGTATCCCGGTGAATCGAAACCCGCAAGGGCGATTCAGGAAAAAGTTAGGGATTTGAAAAGCAAATGATTGCGGTCTGCATGTTGATCTTTAGAGCACAATGGATTATGGGAGGACCGGAGGGCCATCCGTTCAAATCAGTCTCTTCAGAGGACGAAGCATTGGAAAAGCATCGAAGTCATGCGAGTCATAGATGAATTAACCCATGGTGGTTGTCTGTACCATATTGCCGACATTTTGTATATCTTTGTGGATTTTTGTAAATTCTATTTTTTGTGCAGCTTTCTCTTTTCAGGAGTTGCATCTGTTGTAAAATCTGCCTATTTACATGCCACTTATCAATGAAGTACATACTATTCAGTTAATTGTTGTTCTTGTTTTATCCTTTACTGTTTTTGTTTACGAAAAAAAATGCCTGATGTTTTTGATAAAACTGTGCATATATAAACTTGTGGGCTTTGCTGATAATCATTAAAACTTTGATTTGCTTAAACGACGTCACAGATGATGACCGAGATAGTTTCTGTTGTGCAGGATATCCTGTTTTTGTTGTGCACTTATCCCCAGCAGATCAAATGTATGAGCTTATCCCCCAGCAGGTTGGGATTTAAGTTCTCTTCATCCGGAAAATTTGGGATTATCCCCAGAAGCAGAGCAGATTTAGAGTTCCGGTTCCCTGCAGAGTCCAAGTCTTTGACTCTTTTTCCCCTCAGAGTCTAGGTCATTGACTCATTTCCCTAAGCGGAGTTTGATATTGTTGGGTTTCATTTTCTTATTCCCCAAGCAGAGGTCGATGTTGATTCCTTCATTGTTTAATCCCCAGTGGAGTTGGCGGAGTTGGTTTCTTCCCCATGGAGTGGGATTATTTCCTGAGAAGGTTATTTCTCATCCTCAGCAGAGAGAGTTTGGGCCAGCGCCCCAGTAAATATTATTCATCCCTAGCAGATAGCAGATTTAATCGTCGGTAGAGCGGAATCTCCGGCAGAGTAGAGGTATTCCCCTAGTAGTTTGCCTACTCCCCGGTAGAGTCGTGTTCTAGGAGGCCATCCATGGCTGATTTCCCCCAGTATAGTTGAAATGATCTCAACAGTTGGCTACCTTTTTCCCAGTCGAGTCTCTTGTTCCCTAGAAGAGTTGTATTTTGGTGGCCATTCAAGGCGCTTTCCTCAACAAAATTTGAGTTGATTCCCAGAGGAGTAAAGTTTTGTTCTCGTCAGAGCAGTATTACCCAGGAAAGTTTTTTTCTTGGAGGCCATCCAGGGATTGTTGTTCCAGCATAAGTCCAATAGTAATTGGCATGTCTTACCTTTCCCCGACGGGGTTTGCTTTCGTCTCTTCAACATTTATTTTGCTGGAGTGGTTCCTTTTCATTTTCATTGTGCATAGCATCCTCCCAAACGCGTAGCATTTCCATTTCGTATGGAGCATTATGCCACATTCAAACATATGCATTTGAAGCATAAGCCAGGTTGTTACCTCTTTGTTTTCAGGTGTATCTCCAGCAGACAATGATGTTTTATTTAGCCTTTGTGGTATCCATACCCCGGTAAATATCAGTATTTTCTCTTAAGCCTGTGTGGTATCCAGACCTCCAGCAAAATCATTGACATATGTGTTTATCTTACCATTTGTTCGCTAACAGAGTTTGTTGTTTAACTTTCCCAAGTGGAGTTCTCTTTCGAATTATGAATTGGTAGATTCTCCTCTCAACTTCGTGTTGAGCTGGCCTTCGGGTTCGATGCTCGCTTTTATTTAGTGAATGCTTGCTGGTTAGCAGATGTTCTCAACTTCGTGTTGAGCCGGCCTTCGGGTTCGATGCTTGCTTTTATTTAGCGAATTCCTGCTGGTTAGCAAATGTTCTCAACTTCGTGTTGAGCCGGTCTTCGGGTTCGATGCTCGCTTTTATTTAGAGAATGCCTGCTGGTTAGAAAATTTTCTCATCTTCGTGTTAAGTTGGCCTTCGGCTTCGATGCTCGATTTTATTTAGCGAATACGTGCTGGTTAGCAGATGTTATCAACTTCGTGTTGAGCCGGCCATCGGGTTCGATGCTTGCTTTTGTTTAGCGAATGCCTACTGGTTAGCAGATGTTCTCATCTTCGTGTTGAGCCGGCCTTCGGGTTTGATGCCTGGTTTGTTTAACAGATCCATGATGGTGAAATCAGATGATCTTTCCGACTTAATGTCGTTGCCTGCGTGTTAGCAGATTTTTCGTCCGACTGCATGTCGAGGTTTTCTGGTTGGTAATTAGTTAGCTTATTGCTGTTACAACTATCAGATATAGTTATTTCCGGATATTTTATCCTAATAACAAGTTTGCAGTTCTATTTTTATGGTTGTAAAATTCCCGAGTTCTTTGGTATTCAACCGTCTTTTACCTTGATTGTTTGAAAGTCGTTCGCTTTTCACCCATCCAGGTCCAAGTCGTTTGAATAGGGGCAACTGTTGTACCCCAAAATTTGACCAACCATTTCTTGTACCTGGTTTATGTTTCATTTCATCTTAGCATTTGTATTTGCATAGCATTGTTTTTAACAGGGGATCAAGAGAGGTGTGTCATTCAAGAGAAGAGTCTCTTTTGACCTCAAGCTCAGGCAAGAGTGTTTACTATCATCATGAAGTTATCAAAGCTCCTTGAAAGGAAGGATTGATGTGTGTTGATTGTCTCCTATATTAAAGGTCAATAGAGGATCATTAGAGGTTCATAAAGGCATTGTTGTGAATATAATAGGTTACCGAAGCTCATTGAGTGCTTTGGAAGTCATTGTGGAGCTTATATGGACACTCAATTCATCTGCAAGAGGTCACTGTCAAAGGATGTGAATCTAGGGTTTCATCTGATCAATTCAAGGTCAACTGTGGACTTGAGGGGGTTCAAGACTTGGTTTTAAGTCATTGAGGCCATGGGAAGTTATCTTGAGACATCTATGATGTCATGTCAAGCTCAAACCAAGAAGAATTAAGAGTTCAAGGAGTTACTAAATTAGGGTTTCAGAGGATCTCAGTGTAAAATCCCCTTCTTTAGTGCCTAACTTCAAGGACAATTTACCATATGATACAAGTCCAATCTCACTCTTATGTAAACATGAAACTTTCAGGGCATGTTCTTAGCTTTCTTTTGAGTACTAGAACTCATCCATTGAGTTTGTGGAACTCAAGTTATGATGCCAACAAGTTATAGGTCTCAGATGAACTTATTTTTGGTCAACTAAACATCAATTCACTTCCAAGGCACTTTTGACCTAGGATCATGTTTCTCCTCAACTTCAAGTGAACATGAAAGTTGTTCCTCATGATCTTAGATTTACAAAAAGTCCAAGAAGTCCTTGATATCATTTGTAGAACTCAAGTTATGGTCTTGGAAAGGCAAGGGTATTTTGGGAAGATTTCATTATAGGTCATTTGTTTTATAGGTCATTTACATGCACTTGTGTACACCAAATGAACTTCCAACCAACATGGAATTTGCTCCTAGAGACCTCATTTACATTATAGAACTCAAGAATCATTTGAATTATGGATGTATATGGACATGTGGAGAGATTTTCAAGTGTAATATGGACTTTTAAGCATGGTTTGAATTTGGCTTGTTATAGGTCTTAATTTTCACTCATTTTGATTCAATTCATACCAAGGCAAGATCATGAGAAGATTACCACATTTAAATGGGTACCAAATGCGTGGAAACATAGCCAATTTCAAGTTTCTTCATCAAAAAGTTTCCATTCAAGTCTCACAATGTGGACCAAATGAAAAGCCCAAACTAACTCCATTGTAAAATTGACCCCACATGCTGCAGATTAGGGTGATTTTCATGAGTGAAGTAAAGCAAATCACGTGTGCATGAGCAACTTACTTTTTTGGACAAAATTTCAAATCTCCAAATGGAGGCTTCATGGGCCTTCAAATCCATCATATATAAACTTTGAGCTTGCCCTAGAAGCTCAGAATGCGTATTTGGAGCCAGAGAGAGCAATTTCAGATTCAAAATTCTCAAGAAATTTCCATGTTAGAATTCCATTTTTCTCTGCAAATCAAGTAAAATTGAAGCTCAATTCTTCATCTTGGGAAAATTTGAAGTGGAACTGAAGCAAGAGAAGCAAGTTTGCACGCCTGAGAAGAACCAACGAAGTTGCTTCGTTCTGTAAGTTTCCAATCCATATTTCTCTCATTCTAGACCATGATTTAGGATCATACTGGCTACATCTGAAGCCCTACGCTGATAGGCCATGTTTACATAGTTGTTGTTCATGTTTGGTTTAGTTTCAGTATGTGCATCTCAAACTTCAAACCTTTGATTCTCGTAATTAATGAACAGTTTCAATGTTTGAATGTTGGATTTGGAACCCTTGCAATGAGATCTTTTATTTGGTACCATTTTCATGCTTGTTAGTTGAGATTTTTTCTCTGAGCTCCGGTGAGCTCGCGGAAGAAGATGA
This sequence comes from Lathyrus sativus, assembly GCA_963859935.3. Classification (NCBI taxonomy): domain Eukaryota; kingdom Viridiplantae; phylum Streptophyta; class Magnoliopsida; order Fabales; family Fabaceae; genus Lathyrus; species Lathyrus sativus. The sequence continues at coordinate 548,115,302 of OZ012741.1, forward strand.
CCGGAGCCCTAGCTCCGGTGTCTAGTTATTTTCCAGTCATATCTGATGTGGATTTGTGTTGAATCTTTGACTGCATGCATGTTGGCCTCTTATTTGCTTGACCATGTCCATGTGGCTTGTTGACTCCACGTCCGTTTAATGAAACAGTGTCTTTTGGTGAGTGAACTGAGACTGGGTGGATTGGGCTTGAATTGATATTCCCCCCCCCCCCTCTTTTGGAGCCCAATACGCTTTCAATTGTTTTCCTTTGTTTTCTGTTTTGCTATTTCACCTCCCTTGCATATCCATTTTATTTTATTTTATATTATTTTCTGTTTTGGTTTTTAATTATTAAAAATAGCTCCATTGGTCAGAAAATTCCATAAAAAATATTTTCCTTCATTTCAAAGCTTTATTTAATTTTTCAATATTTTTAATTCTGATTTTATTTTTGTTTCCATTTTTATTTTAACTTTACAAGTGGAGGTGTTTTTAATGTTGTCTTTGGTTGATTACATACAATTCAAATCTCCAATGGCAATGGCCTCTCCCTCACCTAGATAAGGGATTGAGGAACTCTTGAGGATGAATTTGGTCAATGGTTATTCATTTTTTGATTGACTTTGAGTTGGTTTTGTTTGACCCTCGATATTACTTTAATAAGGTGGAGCACCCTAGTTGATCAAATCATTTGGTGACGCCTTGAATTGAATTTGGCTTTGATAATTTGGCCTATGTTTGCCAACATATTTGTTTGCTTTGGGCATTTTATTTGGAATTTATTGAACTCTTCTTCTATTTTTGGTGAAGCTTGCAAGTCAAGTCACCCTAGATGAAGTTCATACAAACTAGTTGACCTAGTTTCATTGGGAGATGACTTTGATGGATCCCATGAGCACCTTATGAGCTTTGATACTCGTTCATAACATGATTATGGTGCTGGTTTTGCATTTATAGGTCATACACTTGTGTAGGTTGTGTTGCAAGTCACTTTGGATTAAGGCATTCCACTTGGTTGTAAGTGTTTAATGTGGTTGGAACTTTGGTTCTTTCTCTTGCATTAACTTGTAGCTTGCTTGTGTTTGTTTTCCATTCTTGTTTGTGAGCTTTCCTCTTGTGTTCTCACTTCTGTCCTTTAGACGTTGGTTATCATTCAAGGTGATTTGGTTTGTTTGTTCATGCTTTTAGTTTGCCTTGAATGAGGAACCACTTTGAGAACTTGTTTGTTCTTTCTTCTTGCATGATCAATGCGTTGTATTTGGTTGAGATATTTCTTATGTTTCTTTTTGCCCAAGCATATTCTCCCATCTCCATTTTGATCATGGCTTCTTCTTTAAGCTTTGGTGTTTACCTTTTGGTATTAGTGATTGATGCATGAATTGTTGTAGGAGTTGTGACTTCTCCCATTTCATCTCACTTTCTCTTTGACTTGTTTTAGTCATTTTGCCTTGATTTATTGTTGGCTTTGCATCTTTTGCTTCTTGCATATCATGTTTGCAATTTTCCTTGACTTGTTGAAGTCAAATTCATCTCATTATTGCATCTCATTTGTGATTGATTTATCTTGTGTTTTCTTGGTCTTTTGCCATGATCCCTTAGGATTCCTAGTCCCTCCGTTTTGGATGGGAGTAGGAGAGACATTAAGTGTTCAATCCAAGCATGATAACATTAGGATAGTATTTTCCCCTCTTAATCTCAATCTTAGGAGCACATTGCATGATAACATTAGGGTTGATTAGTTTCCCCTTAGAGTTTGTGTCTTCTCTTCTCATCTCAAATCTTCTTCAAGACATCTAATAAAGGATAATAAGTGTTGTACGCTACGAGCCTCAAGTACTTGGGGAATGATAGTTGGGGGGATTCCTCTCAACTGTCTAGAGTGTTTAGCGTATTCCCTTTGGGCGATATGCGACGCATTCGCTCTCAAGTCATAGTCTTTAGTGCAACATGAGTAACAAACTTAACTCAATTCACTTTTTCTTTATAAAAAACACAAAACAAAACATCAAACCCTTTTTATCCTTCGGGATTAATTGAAAACGTTTTTCAGAAAGAGTGTGTTGAATCTTGGTTCTACAACAAATAGGTAACGCCTAAGTCTCCAATGGTCGAGCAGCAATACACCCAACTGCCAGAACGAAGGTTTAACCCTACTCAGTTAAAACACTTGAACCAATATGTGGTCGTGTCAGCCCGAACTATGTTTTCTCTGATTTTGCGTACCAGACGAGGATACGTAGGCACAAGACGACGATGTCTTGGCGAGCAACCTTCCCCACCTTCACCCGTAATTTTCCGAACTACGTTGACTCTGACTTTCCCATTGCATGAGGGAGTACGTAGGCATAGAGCGGCAATGCTCTATCGAGTCTCTTTTCGTTTCTTTTGTCCCTGTGGCCAGCCTTATAGATTAACACCCTTTTAGACTAGACAACAAGTGTGGATCCCTTTGAGTACAACGAACGTGAGGGGTGCTCATACCTTCCCCTTGTGATGACCTGTCTTTTCCCTTTTTGTAGGTTTTCTCTGATCGTTTCCTTTCCCTCTCTTTGGGATAAATAATGAATGGTGTCGACTCTCCTGTCTTTGTCGGCCCCTCTTCACAGCGATGCGACATGTTATCACTATGATCATTAGCTTCATACCTGCAAGAAGATAGATCCACAAAGATTATATGTTGGATCCTTCAAAAGGCATTATTGTCACCCCTCGAGGCGATTACATGTTGAATCTCTTTTAAAAAGTCTAGTACCACCCCCGTGGCGACTGCATTGAACACCCACGAGGGAGGCCACTCATCACCTAGAAGCAACCAGAGCCCCTTGAAGGAAACCTTCTAATATTATTGATTAAAAACCGAAAAGTTGGCAATAATTTAGAAAAATGTCAAAAAAAAGATAAGGGCAAGACCCTCACAAAATCGAGAGGGATCAATACCTTAAACCACTTATCCTCAAAGGGATTTCCAAATCATAGATTATCTCTGGATTGGGATCCATTTATTTTGATTCCCTTAGTAGACGGGGCATACTCGTCACGCACCAATTGACCTCCCTTGACAACCTCAAATAAATCCATCTTCCTTAAGTCCATCCTTGGATAAAGAAAGGCTACCTGATCCTTTTCCTGCTCAAAGTATAGATCAGAACTCTCTACCAGGTCATCCTTGAGGGTAGATATTTCTTCTTCAAGCCTCTTGACAGAACTAAAGGCGGCATTCAAAGGCCTGTTTAGTGTGTTGGCAACAACAGCGTGAGCTCGCGCCTCTAACACTACAAGAAAAAAGGAGATTTACGACACTTGAGTTGCGACAGTTATCACAAAACCGTCCTTATTCCTAGATTGTGACGGTTGTCACGACAGTTAGGGTCAACTGTCGTATATTTTTTGCGACAGTTATCAAAAAAACCGTCCTTATTCCTGGACTACGACAGTTTTCACGACGGTTTGAGCCAACCGTCGCAAATTATTTAGGCATGTTGTATAAAATAATGCGACAGTTACCAAATAACCGCCCTCTTTCCGCACTCGCGACAGTTAAGGCGACTGTCGCAATTACTTTAGTCAATCATAATCACTATTTTTTTATTCCTTTAATTTTCCACTTTTTTCTTCATTTTTATTTTCTAACCTTTTCAAATTTATTAATTAATTTAATAAATAATTATTATAATTATTATAATTATTATAATTATTATAATTTTCATGACAGTATAGCTTAATAGTAATAAATTAAACTTAAAATACATAAAAAATTAACATATTATATATACTTAAAATAAAAATTTAATTTTTAAAACAATTTTTATAGTAAAAATTAAATTCAAAATATTATATCCAAAATTAAATTATTAAAATTAAACTATATATCAAAATTTTATAAACTCAAAATTTTAAAAATAAATTTTATAGTAAAAATTAAACATAAAATTAGACTATATATACTCACAATAATATAAAATATCAAATAAACAAAATATTTCAATCAACATCCATTTATTAAAGAGAAATATAAAAAATTAATTAAAATAAAACTGTACTATGTGGATTGTGATATCCATCGGTTTCTTCCAAAATTTCTTCTTTTCCCGCTAAAATTGAAAACTGATTCTCCTTGTATTTTTTTCTTCTCCGTTCATTCCCTTGGAGAAAGAGGGTCACAAACTTTTTTCTCAGCCACTCACGCAGTCATTGCGAACACCATCAATTTGAATCTTAACAAGTTTGTCTTCTCAAACCCTAAATTACTTTTCAAACCTTGAATCGCATTCGGGTTTGAAACCTTGTATGTCGTTAATTCAATGGTTTTGTCCTGAGTTCGTATCAGACTTGATTTTGTTTCCGGTGATCGTGTCTGGCTGCGGCGGTTACTTTCTCTATTATGCTTGTTGTTTGATTTGGAGTCTTTTGGTTGTTTAGGAGTTTAAACTTGTAGCTTGATTTTTGATACATTGTTTATAATTCAAAACATGTTTCATACTATACTTGTCCGACGATTTGTCTTACTGGGAATTCGCCGATGAAGGCAATCTGATGTGAAGCCACTGCATACGGCGGTGTCCGGTGATTTGTCTGACTGGGAATTCGCCGATGAAGGCGATCTGTTCATGACCGGCGAAGAGCCCACGCCAAGAGTGGTGTTCGACGATGTCCCCACCTTTAAAGAAGCTACCGCAAAATTGAAGGAAGCTATTGATCAAATTTACCTTTCATCTGGTAATTCTCAATGTGAGGGTTCATCTCCTGGTAGTCAACTCTCTGTTGTGTCTCCTCCTATTAAGGAAACATGGACAAATTTACCTTTTATTTGTATTGTGTGTTGAGTGCAGCTTGAGAATCAAGTAACAGAGCTTGAACAGTTTTACCAATCTACTGATGTTCAAAACAATGATTGCAAAATTAAACGCCGAGAGAAGCCTCCTACTGGATCTAAGAAGCTGCCGCAACGTGCTTTTGGAGAAATGCAAGACGAAATTATGCGTCATTTTTCTAGAATGTTAACCGAGGTAATTGTTGTTAAATATCAGTGCTTTAGCATAGTGGATTCTTGCACGATACACTATTTAGTACTACGAATTATTGCAAATATAGTTGTAATTTTATGTGATCTGCGATTGACTGCAACTTTAATTTCATTGAAAACTACAAAGCAGTGATCGAGTTTCATGTCATAGCTTAATAATGATTCTATTTTCTTTTTCTCAGATAACTCATCACAAATGGCCATGGCCCTTTTTGGAACCTGTAGATGTTAAAGGTCTTGGGCTGTATGATTATTATGAGGTATTATTTCTTCATTTTTAAGCTTTTCCATTGACTTATATACTATAACTATCTTAATTGCATAAATGACATTTAAAGTTTTATACACTTTTTGAAAAATGGTTTAGATATTTGTTTGGTCGGTGTTTCTGGCTCTGTAGCACGAGACATTTGAAAAAATGTGTTTCCGTGTTAGTGTCAGTGTTCGAAACTGACACCGACACTTGAGATTTAGCTTAATTTTTATTTATTTTTTTCAAATTATTAAACGTGTTGGTGTGGTGTTATTTTCGACGTACTAGTGGTGGATCTCTTAAGCTTGTTATTTATCTATTTTATAAGAGCTCTCTGCTAACTCTTCTTTCAAAAACATTTTTTTTGGTTTTCTTTCCCTAGATCATTGAAAGGCCTATGGATTTTAGCACAATAGAAAGAAAAATGAATGTGAAAGATGGCTCTGGTTATAAAAATGTGAAGGAGAAATATGATGATGTAAGGCTGATTTTTAACACTGCAATGACGTACAATGATGAAAAGCATACTATCCATGGTTATAAAATTGATGTTTCATATTGCTCTGGAAAGGTATGAAGGTAAAGCAATATCATGGATGCTGGTTATAAATATTAACATATATGACTGATGAAAAATATAATAATATACCTTGTTTCATTAGGTTGCTTCTCAAGCTGTTTATTCTTTACATAAAACTTCAATAAGAGATGTTGGTTCTAAAATTGTAGAAACTCCTAAAAAAGAGGAGGGAAATCTCAGTAGTCCCTTAGAAGAATGGATCATGGAGAAGATTACAGCCTTGATTCCTGATTTTGAAGAACAAGGTTTGCTAATTATGACTTTGGATATACTCTTTCTGCATATGCATTTTATCGAATTTCTTAAATTATGTGCTATAAATTGATAGGTATTGATGATCCTGAAACGATTCTTAGGCCTTTGGCTAACAAGTTAAGGCCTACAATAATCAATACTTGGGCGGAGAAAAGGAAGGCATTGTTTAAAGACAATGCAGAAAGAATGAAACAATTGCTTGATAATTTGCAGAAAAAACTTGATGAGGTTTAACTGCTCTGTAGTATCTTTTTGTACTTTCTTCATCCACTGTGTCCATGTTTGTAACTTTTCTTATCTTTCCTTAGAGGATACTTATCTGAACATGTCCTTGTGTGATTTGTTTTTTGGCAGTCTTTCTTAAACATGCAATTGTATGAAAAAGCCTTAGAATTGTTTGAAGATGATCAATCATCTTCTGTAAGTCAAGTTAATTGAAATTTGAAGATGTTATTTTCACTGTTGAAACAAGAGTAAGTTAATGTATCTTTGATGCCCAGGTTGTTTTGCATAGGCATTAACTAAGGACAATAGCAGCTCCTATGGTTGACCTGCTTCTTCATGACTTGGTATTATATACAAGAATTATTCTGTTGATATTTCTTGAGGTTTAATATGATCTAAAAACACTATGGGTTCATCCTTTTGCAAGATAAGCACAACAAATTAAAGAACATAGTAGAAATGCAGGAATCTCCAAATTTTGAGTCTATTTCGTTTAGTCCTGGAGATAGAGCTGCAATTGTAAGACTTGAGAGCAAAATATGAAATGATAATACTCTGCATAATGATGTCTATAATCAGAATCAGAATGAATACATTTTACAAGTTTAATCAAAGCAAACATAATTTCACATGATACTATCAATCTTAAGATGCAATGAATTCTATGATACAATGATGTTTAATTCTATTTTGAATGTGAACAATAGCTATATTAGGTTTTCAATATTGCATTACTTGGAAAGTTGTGCTTTTCTATTCTGATGCTTTTAGTATATAGAATCTTAGATATTTGTAAACCATCTTCTTTTATGGAACACATAAAATGACTTCAAATATTACATTTATTGTTATTTTCTTTTGTAGTCCAAGAGTTTTCCAGGAGCTCTTGCAAATAAGGCTCTTGTTGTTGTAGAAGCATTGGAAGGAAAGGTTAGCATTTTTATTTCTGAAACATTATGGTTAAGGCTTATTGTATAGGTTCGCTCAATCATTTATCAGTTCACAATTGCAGCTGGTTGGCTGGAAATATCTTGTTATAGTTTGAAACTTATTTTTTCTGTTTGATTTTAGATGCTGCAGTATTGCAGTTAGAGTCACGTATCTAAGTCTTTGAACAACAGTATTACTAAGCATTAGAGTCACGTAGAGTCACGTATTTATGTCTTCCAATGTATTTTTTCTGCTTGCACCCCAACCCAAATCCCACATGACAATAAATCCAGGTAGTTAATCATTGTAAACTTGTATGTTGGCATGATTATACATCACCATGTTTGACACTCTGCTAGAATATGCAGGATGTTAGAAGAGGGTTGAATTCAGTTCGGGAGATCTGCAAAAGTTATAACATTTTGGGAGTTCATGGTCCAATTATTGAATTGCTGAACTGTGATGAAAATTTTTTCACCGTAGTTGAAGTGACTGCAGGAAATAGGTCTCCCTATAATTCTTTGAATAAACATGTTTGATAGCTTGAGGCTGAGCACTCTTTTATTAATGATAAAGTTGCACAGTTACAGGAAAATGTAAGCTTTTATACTTGTCCGCGTGCCTAGTATATTCACTTCTTTTTCCATGACCTTGAAGAGCTATTATGTTTTAGATGTAATGTATTTCCTTATAAATTTGGTGTCTCCCTGTTTCTTTTATTGCATTAAATAGGGTTTTTTCTTATTCGAACTTCCAAATTATATTTTAGGAAAATAAAAGAAGTCTTTGAAAGATCAAAATGAATTTTCTCATCAAATGAGATTCGTCTTGTATATTCCAGAACTGGAATGTACCGAATTCCAGAAACTTGGAATTTTCCATGTTCTCTGTACTTTTTCATGCTTATAAAATGTGCCCAATTATATGTCATGTTATCTATCCTATCCCCAACCCAGTGATTTGAGTTCAAGTGGTTTATGAGCTCTACTTAAGGACACATCGTTTGAGAGAACCCGAATTTGAATTCTGAGTGGAACAATTCTTGGTCTGGCTTTACTTACCCCCAGGTCAGATTCTGCGTTACCAGGGTCTCATTCCCCTGGAAACCAGAGGGTTAACACCAAAATGTAATCTATTCTATACTCAGTTGGTATCTACTTTTGACTTCCATGCACACCAAAATGTAATCTATTATATACTCAGTTGGACCCAGCCTCTGCCAATGTGTTATGCTCTGGTTATAATAGGGTAACCAGCCTCTTCTCTCTTTTTTACTGGTATATGATTTTGTTGCTTATCCGTGCCACTTTTTAATTTAAGGCCTTTATTTGGTTTTGTTGTTTCAATTGCTGTTTATATAATGGAATATTTTTATTGTTTGTTCCTATAGAAATGATCTGTTTTTGCCATTATTAGAGTATTCTTAGTGTTGGATTAGCTATTTCTAGAGATTGTAATGCAATGCCCTTCATTTGATTATGCCGAGATTGATTTGTTTTATTAGTTGTCGAGTTGTTAGTCTTGAAATTTTCAACTTTGGTTTCTGGTTATTAATTGTGAGTCGAGTGGCTCTTGTGCCGATAAACTTTGTAGAAGGGAATCGGTCCAAACATTGGAATCAGATAAAAGTCTTTCATCACCTGCCAAAACTCTATCTGCTTCAGAATTGTATTAGATAAAAATTCCTTACAGCAAATGAAAATTCCTTGGCCATTGTTTTTAGCACACAACAGATTGGTTCTCACTGGTACAGTGGGAAAGATAGAAGTATGATGTTATCCAACTGTCTTTTCAGATCTGGAGGATGTGCAATACTATTAACAAATAAAGCGGAGCTGAAAAACAAAACCATCTTGAAATTCAAAGAAATGGAAAGAACATGTTTATCTAGTGATGAAGCCTATAATTGTTGTATTAGAATGGAAGATGCAGCTTGGTTGGTTGGTTACCGTTTTAAAATATTATTATGTTATTAGCTTATTTGGTTAAAACCATGTGTGTTGTGTATGATGATTAAAGTATATAAATTTCATAACAGTAGTTTCCTATAAATAAATACCATTGATTATGGTAGTTCGCTTTCATTTTCTACAAGCTAGTTTTGTCTCAAATGAATAAGTTATTGGACTTTTATCTAATACAATTCTGAAGCAGATAGAGTTTTGGCAGGTGATGAAAGACTTTTATCTGATTCCAATGTTTGGACCGATTCCCTTTTACAAATTTTTTGTGAGGTTTGATTTTAGATGCTCCCCTTCTTATATGGCTGCAGCCTAACTAACTACTAATAGCTACTCAGTATCTCATTCAATTGCATTGAGTTAGATGCTCCCCTTCTTATAGGAATGGAACTGTTATCTTCTGATTTGCTGCACTTTTTTGTTGGATCTGTGTGTATGTGTCTAAATTTGTTAAATTCCAGGACTTGAACAACTTCGATAGTGATCCTGAAGAGTTTGCAAGGACCTTCTATAGAGACATGGGCATTGAGGATCCTGAGGTTGGAGTAAGTATATTTAATTATTGCTAGTAATGAATTAATTTGTAATACGTAAACAGACAAAAGCTTCTTTAGTAATTGTGAAGCATACTAAACACCAAAACACTACTGTTTTGCAGCCAGCTGTTGCCTTTGCCATCAGAGAACATCTTTATGAGGTCATTCATTCTGTTGATCAGTTAGTTTATCATGTTCGTGCATTATTTTGTATATACGTTGCTCATTTACCATCATTTTAATAAATTTTCATATTCAGATTGCAATTCAAAGTGTGGTTTCAGCAAGAGAAAGCAGACTAAGTAAGAAGGGTCGTTGAGGGACTGATTTTACTCCAGTCAAGTTTTTCATACTCTTCTACCCTAGTTTAGTCGACGTAAATAATGCATTTTTATTATAAATTCATAGTATATATATGTATCCCTAGTCTATTATTTAGTCACTGTTTCATCAATGATCTCTTGACAGTAAAGGAGGCGCCGTAGCCGTGGACTTGGTCAAATTATTTGGTATTAAATCAAGTGTTGTTCGGTAAGTGACATAAATTTATGCACTATTGTTTTCTGAAATTCAATCATTTTCGTTTGAACATTTATATCATCATGCAAATAATTATGCCGACATTCAAGAACAAGGCTATTCGTATGTTTAATTCAAACTTATGTGCAATTTTTGGTTCAAAATGAGAAATTCATATGCTTTGGTTGTTTTGGTTGAATGCATAAGGAAAAGAAAGGAGTGAGACGTATATGAACCCATTGTGGATCTTCTATCCAACGAAGAAGTTGATGTCCTTGAAGCAAAGGAAGAGAGAAATTTCAGGTGAATTGGCTTTGTAGTTATTTATGTTTTGTCTCAAATAGTTCAAAAGCGTGTATATTTTTAATGTTTTAGTTTGAAGTTATTTAGATGTATACTATATGGTTTTATAAGACCAAAAATCATTGATTCAGCATATTGTTATCATTTGCTTTTTGTAGTGTTTCTTCTCTTATATCTTTCTGTACAAAGAAAAAACTTTAGGCATAAGATCAAGGTTTTCATCAAACTGAAGGGATCTATTAGAGTTTTATTAGTAAGCTCTTTATTCAGTAAGTTGTATTAGAGTTTTATTCAATAAGCTCTCTATACTTACCTATAAGACTGACATGAAGTCTTTATGGTTTATTTTTTGTTCTGTTTTCTAATGACACTGTTAGTCTTTGCTGTAACATTTGAAGGAGTAAAACATTCTTATTCTTACTCTTAACAAATACAAGTGTTTTTTAGATAAAAAACTACTAGAATACCATACACAATCTGAGGAAGTTTTGCTTTTGGAAGAGCGTGTTGGTGAAGCCAAAAGATTAACAGCAACTAGAATACTACAAAACTGATTATGAAGGGCTCATTATGAAGGGCTCATGATGATACTAGAAGACCACAAGTGATTTTCTTTATTGGTGCTAACTGGAAGTAATTTTTAAGCTTTTGTAGATGTTCATGTATATGCTCTAAGGCAAAATCATACCAAAGAATTCTTCAGCCATCGGTAGAAAATCTTGGATCATCACTTGGTGTGGAAAATTGGACAGAATATCTTGGATCATCATAGGTTGTACAATTATATTGATTATATTGTATATATCAAGTTATAGATTATGACATTTGATCATTTAGATATTCATAAGTATATATTTAGTAGAAAATATAATAAGTTATTTAGAAAAGTGATATAATGAAATATCAATTGTTTTTTAAGTTATATAAATTTATATATTTGTTATATGTGAGTCTTTATATATTTGATATACGTGAGTCTTTATATATTTGATATATTACTAAAAACAATAATAGTTTAAATTAAAAAAACTATTATAAAAAAAAATGAGATGAAAGTAATTTAAATAAAAATAGAATATCATAAAAAAAATTCTATAGATAAAATTACGACGGTTTAAACCATCGCAACTAGCATAAATAATATTTAGAATTAGTAAATATAATTACGACGGCTGAAAACCGTCACAATATGGAGATCTGTCATAATATGGAGATTACGATAGTTAGCTACCCGTCGTGAAAATAAATAATATTTAGAATTAGTAAATATAATTACGACGGTTGAAAACCATCACAATATGGAGATTACGACAGTTAGCTACCCGTCGTGAAAATAACGACGGTTTGTACGACAGTTTTCACAACCGTCGCAATACGGCCTCGCGACACACATTTCCGCGACGGAGTTGAAACCGTCGTAACTTACAAATTGCGACGGTTAAAACCGTCGTAATATGTCAAAATGAACCGTCGCAATTTGCCAATTTTCTTGTAGTGTAAAACCATTATTTTTAGTAAGAAACTCATACTATTTCTATCCTGCACCAAAACCTTTAATGTTTCTTGGCACTGAGTGATAACTTCTTGAGTAGTGGCGAGTTTGGATTTCAGGTCCTCAACAGCTTTGACATGCTTCTTCCGTTGAACACGTGCAATTAGGATAACCCTTAACAGGTGCGCCTCGACTACATTGGATAATACATTGGATGAAATATCATGAAGGTTCTATTAATCTGAGGGAAAGTATCTGGGATATAGAGACGACTCTCAATAAATTTAATGGCATCAGACACATTGTCCATATAGAGGGATGAAAGTGGGCATAGATAATCTATAATTAACAGGGTTTCACTCCTATCTCTACCATCTTGAGTAACTGTTAATTTCCCATCCCCATGAGCTTTAGAAGAGCATTACCCCTGCTTGGGAATCTTAGAAGGAGGTTCACCAAAGACATGGCAATCTATGACATGTTTCATGGTCTCCCTTTAAATTTGTTCAACTTTGAGGTCAAAGAGGGAGATGGGTGGTCCACACTCTGCCTTGCTCCTCACCAACCATTATTTTCTATAAGGTAACAGGTTTGTTAACATTTTTCCTATGCAAAGGATAAAAAGAAAATCATGTAAGAAAATTTTGAGGAACAATCTCAAACAAGAATGTTATCCAGTAAAAAAAAGTCACCTAGATCCAAGGAGTTCAAGGTACGAGAAAACATGAAATTGAAGCCTAGCAATTCTTGAACCAACTCCTTCTTAAAAGAGGTGAGATCATCGGAAGACAATCCAGTAGAGATCTTTGAATCACTCATCCAACACAAAGAAAGGGGGGAGGGGTTACGTCTATCACCCTTGTCATAACCATTGAAACACTATCTTTCCCTTTGAGTCTAACAAACTTATCCTTCTAATCGGGATAGGGGTTAGAGTAGGGCGTCAATAGCTTCCTCCCTAGAAAACTAAAAAAATTCACCTAACCGCTTGCAATGGTTGGTCTTGAAATTCTGGTATGCAGATCTCAGATGTCCTAAGAGATGCTAAGAACATTGATCTCTGCTAAAATAGTACAAGGACAAAACATGACCATTTTAAATCCCTTTAAAAGTTAACAGTGTCATGACATCTGTTGTAACATCTGCAGACTGACAAAACTATTCTAGTATCAGACAGTCGATGTTATATCGGATGTTATGACATCCGCTTCTGAACAGATTATTAAACTTAGCAGTAAACAAGTAACGAAAACAGTAAAGAACACAATGAATTGTTAACCCAGTTCGGTGCAACATCACCTACATCTGGGGGCTACCAAGCCAGGAAGGAAATCCACTATTAGCAGAATTAATTCAGAGTAAAACTCCCAATTTACAACTCCTCACTTAATCTCTACCCAATGCAATTTCTGCCTAGAACCTACTAGACAAGAGACACCTCTCACTCCCCACAATCACAACAGTGATAACAATTTAATGCAAAAAGAGAGACTTTAGAAGACACTCTTCAAAGTCACAATACTTGATTTTGCTTAACAGCTTCAATCAAGAACAATACACTCTTGCTTAAAATGTTTGAGTGAACAATTAACTATTAACACATAACAACCTAAATATCTCTACCACGATGCAACCAAAGATACAAAGGGTGACTTACAAAGTCAAACACAAACGACTCTAAAAACCCTAAAACAAAAACGCACGTGAAGATTAAGTTACATCAACAAAATTCTTCACGACACAATCTCTGAAAAAATCAAGATTTCCACTCCTTTATTTATATGCAGCACATGGACCTTGGGCCTAAGTGGCAGAGATTAGGTTTAACCAAGTTAAACCCTTTTCCATAATTCAGGGTGCTATCAAATAGGTTATAGGCGTTTCATGTTATGCTGAGATATATCCTAGAATCTCGCCTGAGATAACTAAGGAACCATAACAAGTTTCATGGATTCTAGCCTGAGATAAATCAGGAACCATAACAGAAAAACAAACAGCGCCCTTGCTGGAAGCTACCTGATGTCATAATATTCAGCATGACATCCAACACACTCTGTTCTAGCTAACCAAACTTACCCTGCAGTACACTCCTGCAGAATCTTCTTCATAACAGTAGAAACAAATATATTATAGTTTCTTAAAAAGTCTCAAAGATCCTTTTTATGAACACCAATTAAATCTGCATTTTGTTCCTAATAAATCTCTTTGACGTGCACACACTGACGAGATATATCCAACAGGATCTCATCAAACCAAACCACCTCTGTCAAGAGATATAAAATAGCAGCTCCTGCTGTACCAGACAAAGATGTCACGACATCTGTCTTGACATCTTGATTAAAACATATGACATCAGTTATGTCACCACAGCAGATGGATGTCACAACATTTGTCTTGACATCTTGATTAAAACACATGACAACAGTTTAATTTGTCACCACAGCAGATGGAATTCACGACATTTGTCTTGACATCTTGATTAAAACACATGACAGCAGTTTTGTCACCACAGCAGATGGAGATGTTATAACATCTTGCTTAACATCAGTGCAGAATCATGTTTTACCAAAATTTAGCCAATCATAGAACCATGGAACTAACAATCTCCCCCTTTGGCAAATTTTGGCTAAAACAACCAAACAAACTTATCAGGGCAACAACAACAGTAGTTTCCTCAAAACATCCAGCCTCACACACTTTCATGCTCCCCTTTAATAGTTGCATTCAGCAAGTAACAACACAACAGACAGAAACACTTTACTTGCTCCCCCTTAATAGTTGCATTCAGCTAGTAACAACACAACAGACAACAACACTTTACTCCCCTTTGGTTTATCCAAAAATTGACAACACCACATTCTTAAGACACCAACCACATAACTTATCATTTCTACAGTAATCCATACACATGATCATCACAAACAGCAGACCATCATAGAGAGAGAAATAAACTCTCATGAAGCTTCCTCAGAGACAAGATGTTCAGACATCCTGTCTGACATTACAAATACAGTAATTATTCTTGAGCACCTTAAGAATTAATTCCTTCATCAAACAATCAGACTACAAGCACCAAGTCAAGGACATGAGCCACTTCTCCTTTTGCTCTGCTGCCCTTTTGCACAGATCCATCAAAAAACGATTCTTCACCATAGCCATCATACACCATGCTTCATGATGAGAAACAACCTCCACAGTAAAAACTCCACATAACTTTAACCCATGAACATTGTGTTGCACCCCAAAATTTGCCCTCACAATACAAGACTTTGTGTTCCAAGAAGGTTCACAAGGTTCACAAAATTCACAATTGGTCAGAAGAGTTGACAATTCCCTCAGACAATGCACCTCCTAAGCAGTGCATCCAAAACTAGGGTTTTGACTTTAATCAGGCTAAATGGACTTCCAAGACTTCAAGTGAGCTTCATAACATCTTATATGTGTATAAGAACTCCCATGTCAAGTTTCAAGACTTTTCTCAAAAGTTTGCTCAGTCAGATGATCAGATAAGTCAAAAGCAGTCAATGCAGTTAAAAGGTCAAACTGAGGTCAACTGTGGTCAAACCAAAGTCAAACTTCATGATTTTTTTTGCCAACATCAAAGAGAGGTTGGGTGAGAAATATTATCATAATAACTGTAATACCCCAAATTTTGCCCTAAGATTTGTCGTCGCATTTCATTGCATTTAATCAATTACTAACAAATTTGTGTAGTCGTTTGACTTTTTGCAGGTAAATATCATATGGCATGCACTTTTTTTCTAAAAAGTAAAAATGGCACAATTGGCAGGAGGACATGTGTAAGGAGTTATGAGTGTGAGAGGTTGAGAGTTCGAATCTCACCTTTGTCACTTTTTTTTTGTTTTTTATTATTTTTACTCTAAATTTTTCTATCTTTCATTAAAAAAATAACAAAAATAGTTTTTTTATTATTATTTAATTATTATTTTCGTATTTTAATTAAATCATTTTTTAAAATATTATTTTTTTCACTTTTTTCTAAATTATTCATAAAAATATCCAAAAAATCATAAAATAAAAAATATTGAAAAAAATTTTGTTCTTTTTATAATATTTTTTATTTTAGGAATCAATAGGATTATTAGTTTTTATTTTAAGTTTATTTTAATTATTTTAAATTATTTAAATTTTATTTTTTCTTAACTAATTATTTAGTTTGGGCTTTAAAATGGGCTTTAGGGACATTATTGACAATTTGGTGTTAACCCTAATTTGTTCCCTATATATACATGTGTTGCCTTGTTGGAAAAAAGAGGGGAGAGAATGAAAAAAACCTAAGAGGAGTGAGTGCCGTTGGCCGTTATTTAGTTTTCTTCTTCATCCATTACTATTGTTTCTTTTTCTTCATCGTTTACCGTTATTTCTTTTCCTTCATCTATTACTGTTGTTTCTTTTTCTTCATCTTTTACCGTTATTTCTTTTTCTTCATCTATTACCGTTATTTCTTTTTCTTTATCTATTACTGTTGCGTTTATATATATATAATTTTTAAATTGTTAGAGTTTATATATATAAGATTTTTGATCGAATTATGTCGATACGATGTTTGCACATTTGTGTGCATGACGCGTGACATTTGTGTTAGTTCGATCTGGTTGCGATGATCGCATTTTTGTGTGAGCAATAATACTATTTTTTGCTTAATTTCTTTTTCTTTGCGATAAATTTTGTTTCGTCCGATTTAGATCTGGTTGCGATGAGCGCATTTCTGCGTTAGCAACATTGTTGGGTTATTTGACACATTTAAAATTCATTATTGCTTTATTATTATTATTATTATTATTATTATTATTATCATTATTTATTATTATTATCATTATTATCATTATTATTATTATTGTTATCATTAATTTATTAAAATTTGTTGTAATATAAAAATCTGTTTTTTTAAAATAAATGACATTAACATCTTTTTTCCAAATTAATATGAAAACCTAATTTTAATTTTCTATATGATTCTATGTATATATTTATTATAATTCTTGTAAATTTTTGTAAATAAAATTAAACCTTATAAACACTTAATGTAAAATTTTGGTGAATGTGATTATTGATTAGTT
The DNA here is from genome assembly GCA_963859935.3 of Lathyrus sativus. Lineage (NCBI taxonomy): Eukaryota > Viridiplantae > Streptophyta > Magnoliopsida > Fabales > Fabaceae > Lathyrus > Lathyrus sativus. Next base: position 548,132,439 of record OZ012741.1, read on the forward strand.
AAAATTTGTTTTCATCATAATGTGTAAATATTTTTCTTAATAATTGTTAATATATAATTAGAGATAATTAAATTTTTGTAAATGATTAAGAAATTTATAATTATGTTATATTTAGAACTTTATATTATAGTAATTATTTAATCATTTATGTTTCTAAATAAAAATCAAATCTTATGATATTTAGAACTTTATATTATAGTAATTATTTAATCATTTATGTTTCTAAATAAAAATCAAATCTTATGATATTTAGAACTTTATATTATAGTAATTATTTAATCATTTATGTTTCTAAATAAAAATCAAATCTTATGTTTAATCACGTTATTAATTAATTATTATTGCTAATCATATTTTGTTGCTTATTATTATTTTGAAATTTCTATCTTATTATTTTTTCTAACTTTGTCTATTTTTCTCATTATTATTGTTTCAACTAATTATTTTCACTAACTTTATATTTATACTAACCTTATTTAATTTTTCTTATTATTTACTAACCCTAATATTTTATTTGCTTATTTGTTATTTTTTTTATTTATTATAATTTTGTAATTGCCTCTTGGATGTAAATTGTAATTACTTAATTATTATTATCATTATGGTTAGTAATTAGGGAGTGCTAATATGTATGATATTTAAAAAAATAAATTAGATCATTTTAATATAAGATAATTAAATTAAACATTTCACACACGTAAGTCGATTTTAATCGCCGTCTCACTTCTTAAGGATATCCCTCAAGTTGCCTATGAATATTGGTTAAGTGGGGTGTATAAAGCAAGTCCCTCAAAAAGAAAATCATCAAAGTCCCTTATGGTTGCCTTTACGAATCGAGTCCCTTTCGAAAAATGATGATAGTCCCTCTAGTTTGCTTATTACACCCCACAATGGCCTTCAAAAATCCAATTGTCCCTCACATGTCCCTTAACATCCAAAGTAAGGACTACCTACTCCATTATAGTAGGGATAGTCTTACTAAGGAAAGGATAAAGAATAAGAAAGACCTTAAAACATTAGGGTAGGCTACTCCTAGATACTTGCTCACTTCAAAACTTTTTCACACTTAAACAAATTTTCAACAAGTTTTCAAACAAGTTCTTAACACATCCTTACATGGATTATTTATTAACTATTCTGAAAATTTTCTATTCACACACTACACTTTCAAAACAATTCAAAAGTGAGCTTAAGTACCTAAGAGCCCATGGATAACCATGGATGAAAAGGGTGCTAACACCTTCCCTTTTCATAACCTACCCCCCGGACCCAAAATATTCTCTAAGGTCTTTCCTGTTCTTTTATAACCTTTCCTTATGGATAAAATAAAAGTCGGTGGCGACTCTTGCTATCCGTAACATTGTTTAAAGTCAGTTCACCGGGTTACAGAACTGGCGACTCTGCTGGGGATTTATTTAAGAGGGGTACCCTTAGGAATTAAGATCACTTTAAATTGTTTGCCTTGTTTGCTTTATTATTATATTGTTGGGGTGCTCTTATGTGTGAAAGGTCCTAACCCGGATCTAGTGTACCTTAGGTAAATGGCAATAGACCAAGGAAACTGTACGACGTATATCGATACGGTTGATCTGGTGGCCATAGTTAGTGCGACTTCTTGGTTGGTGCTTATATTCCTTAAGTCAAGTTGAGGATAATATTGAGGCTGCCATATGTTGTCAATGCACTAACTGACTTTTAGAACCCTAGTTAACTCATCTTGGCCTTTAGAAAGTAGTGAGGTAACCGGCTTTGGTGCAGACCGAAGTTGGTTGACACTCGATGCTACGCTCATTGAGATCTTAAACTTGGAGGGTTTTGGTTGGCAAGTAAGTTGCCTTCTGAACAACCACCCTTGTGAAAGATCAATGATATTGAGATCCCTTAGAACCTGGTTACTTTTGTAGGACAGGATGAACCATCTAACTTCAGGGGAGGGTACTTGCCTTTAAACCTCATGCAAGCCTTTAAACCTAGGGCAATTGTGTGACTTGTTTGTGTGTGCCACATGTTTGTGATTGAACATAACATCATGACGTCATCATGCATCATAAGCATATCATTTTCCCTAACCATTTCAAGGACCAAAGGATTTATCTTTGTTCTTTGTTGCAGGTCATGGCTTCTGCTCGTAGAAACACCATCAGGATCAACTTTGTAGGGATACCTGCTAAGCTCAAGGAGTTGGTTTCCCTAGTGCCTGATCATTCCCAGTTCAACAAGAGACATGGTCACCTATTGGATCTAGTCACTTCGGGGTTCAGTGAAGACATGATGAGTGTGCTGTTTCAGTTCTTTGACCCTAAGCACCATTGCTTTACATTTCCTGATTATCAGTTAGTTCCAACCATGGAGGAGTTCTCTAAACTTCTGGGTATCCCTGTTCTTGATCAGAAACCATTCACAGGTTTGGAGAAGGAGCTTAAACCTGAAGTTATTGCTGCAGCTCTACATCTGAAGAAGTCTGACATTGTTCTAGAGACGAGAAGCGGAGTCAAGGGTATTCTTGCCAAGGTATTAATGGATAAAGCTCAAATGTTCTTGAAGGCCATGAGCTATGATGCTTTTGAGGAGATCTTAGCCTTGCTGATATATGGCTTAGTGTTGTTCCCCAATCCAGATCAGTTCATAGATGTTCATGCCATCAACATTTTCCTGAGTCACAATCCAGTGCCTACATTGCTTGGAGACATCCTACATTCTCTTCACACCCGTACTACAAGGGCAAGAGGAACTCTGATGTGCTGCATACCTTTACTTTCTAGGTGGTTTATTTCTCACCTTCCTCGCTCAGTAATGAAGAATGAGCAAGGGTTCAGATGGTCCAAGAGGATCATGTCACTTTCTCACTCAGACATCCATTGGTGCTCCAGATCTATGGAGAATGTCACCATCATTGACTGTTGTGGGGAGTTTCCTAATGTGCCACTTCTAGGCATAAGAGGAGGCATCACCTACAACCCATCTCTAGCTTTACGACAGTTTGGTTACGCCCGGAGCGATGGTCCACATGACATGTTGATTCAGGGCATTGTGTTTGACTACGACAACGATCTTCAGGGTTACCGTCAGAGATTCATACGAGCTTGGGGAAAGGTAAACAGGATTGACAGCAAGACACTGGAGCCTAAGTACACCATTCCTATGGAGGCTTATCTCAGATGGGTACGATTTCGTGCTCAGACACTCATGATGCCATATCCTGCCATCCTACCAGTTACCATGGAACCTGTTGCTGAAGGAGACACAGCTTATACCATCCTTCACCCAGACATGCCTACTGATATGGAAGACTTGCAGAGATCATGGATCCAACTGAAAGAGCAAAGGGATACTTTCGAGGCTCATTACAAAGCAAGCCAAGCAAGGATCCTAGAGCTAACAAAGCTACTTCATGAGGAACGAAACCTCAACTCATACCTCAACACAAAGAGGAAACGTCCATGGGAGACTTAAAACCCCATCTTTTGTACTTATTTCGTTTTCATTTTTTGTAAGCCTAAAAGGCAAAACAAGTTATTACTAATAAAAAGTTACTTTCTTGTTTGTTTAAGCAAATTTAAATCCTGCGGTCCTTGAAAACATTGCATATGCATTCCCATATCATTGCATCACAGGTTATAATTGTGCACAGGTTTCTCATCTTCTCGCTGTTTATTTCAGCAATGGCTCTTGAACAATCAGTTAAGGATCTCCAGGCACAGAATGCACAGTTCCAAGAGCTGATCCTGAACCTATCCAAGGGGCAGGATGAATTGAAGACACTGCTGGCCAAGAAGACTAAGAAGGCTAGAAGGTCTGCTGGGTTGCTCAACATGGGAAGAAGGTTCAAAGGTCCTGACAAGACCAAGGAACAGGTTGAAGACTATGAATCTGAAGAATCTGAGCAGGAGAGAGGCAGTCTCCACAACACTATGGGGGACTCTGATTCTGAGGCTAACTACTACCATGAGCCTAACGAAGACAAATTCAAGATGCTGGTGGATAGAATGGATGCTATGGAATTACAGAAATCATCTGGGCTGGATTTTGAGGATTTGAGCTTGATATCTGGGGTGGTCATACCCATTGGGTTCAAAGTTCCTACATTTGTTGTCTATGATGGGGTCTCTTGTCCCAAATTGCATCTGAGGTCTTATGTCAGAAGAATTCAACCCCACACTGCTGATAAAAAGTTGTGGATCCATTTCTTTCAAGAGAGTTTATCTGGAGCTCAGCTAGAGTGGTATTATCAGTTGGAGAGTGTCAACATCAGAGATTGGAATGACCTTGCTGAAGCTTTCTACAAGCAGTATCAATACAATGCTGACTTAGCCCCCACTCGCATGCAGCTTCAAAGCATGTCTATGGGTGCCAAAGAAAGCTTTAAGGAGTATGCTCAGAAGTGGAGAGACTTAGCTGGAAGAGTTCAACCCCCTTTGACTGATAGGGAGTTGGTTGATATGTTCATGTGTACGCTGAATGGTCCGTTTTACAGTCATCTCATTGGAAGCTCATCATCTGGCTTCACTGAGTTGATCATGACAGGAGAGCGAGTAGAGAATGGTGTCAAGAGTGGTAAGATCCATGTGGGCACTTCTTCATCAGGTGCTGCAAAGAAGCCTCCCACTGGGAAGAAAGAATCTAATGCTGTGTATGGTCAGCCTGATCGTAACAGAAGGCATCAGTCTGTTAGTGCAGTTCATATTTCAAATCCAACTCCTGCAACAACAGAGCAGCCTCAAGGCAACCAACAGAGGGCTAGAAGACAGTTCACGAAGATCAACATGTCAATGGCTCAGGCATTGCAACACTTGTTGAAGGCTGAACTTATTACCCTGAGGGAGGCTCCTCAGAATCCCAATGTTACCTCTCCCAAGTACAATCCCAATGCACGATGTGCATATCATTCAAACTGTCCAGGACATGATACTAATAACTGCTGGGTCTTGAAGAACAAAATTCAGGATATGATTGATGCTGGAGAAATTGAGTTTGATCCACCAGGTACTCCAAATGTGATTACAGCTCCAATGCCAAATCACGAGAAGACTGTCAACGCCATTGATGAAGATATTGATGAAGATCTGCATGTCTATTCAGTTATGGAGTTGAGCACACCATTGTCTGTTATCAAAAAGAGGTTAGTACAAGCTGGGATCTTTCCAGGTTGTCATGAAGATTGTCTATATTGTACCTATAAGCCGGATAGTTGCTTCATTTTGAGAGATGGGGTTCAACGTCTCATGGATAAATATACTATAGTGTTTGAAAGAAGACCAGCATCTGTAGAAAGTATGGTGGATCATCTGACTCAGGGTAAGAAGATTGAAGAGGTTGACATGGTTGACAAAGTACCACTAAAAATCACTTCAAAGGGTCCCATTAAAATCACTCATCAAGGCCCAATCAAGATTACTGCTGAAGGTCCTGTGAAAGTTGTCACTGAAGCCAGAGTAGCTCCTCTGATCATTACCACTCCTGGTCCTATTCCTTATACATCTGACAAAGCTGTGCCTTGGCACTATGGGTCTGATGTTTACATCCATGGTGTCAAACAGGAGCCTTTACCTGATATGCCTGTTGACATTGATAATATTGCCGGATCTAGCAAGATCACTCGTAGTGGAAGAGTCTTCTCTCCTCCAGTTGCTTCTAAGAGTGCGGTTACTCCTGTTGTTACTTCCACCACTGATGCTCGGGGCAAGGGTCCTGTTATTGAGCCTGTATCTACTGATGTGCCAGCTGCTGATGACCTCTCTAAGCAGATGGAAGAAGTATTGAAAATCATTCGCAAGAGTGATTATGATATTGTTGATCAGCTGGGGCATACTCCCTCAAAGATTTCTATGCTCTCCCTGTTATTATGTTCTGAGGCTCATGCCAAGTCATTGATCAAGTTTCTAAAGATGGCTCATGTACCCAGTGCAATTTCTGTGGACCAGTTTGAGAATTGTGTTGCTCACCTGACCTATGACAACGGGTTAGGATTTTCTGATGCTGACTTGACCCCTGCCAAGAGGGATCATAACAGGGCCTTGCATATTTCAATTGAATGCAGGGGCACTACCCTGTCTCATGTGCTGATAGACAATGGTTCCTCTCTGAATGTGTTGCCTAAGGAAGTCCTGAACAAGCTGAGTCCTGAAGATACGGTATTGAAGCCCAGTAATATTGTGGTAAAGGCTTTTGATGGTTCTAGAAGAGTAGTGCATGGGGAAATTGATCTTCCAATCAAGGTTGGTTCTCAGGTGTTCACTGCTACATTCTATGTGATGGATATTTGTCCTTCGTACTCATGTCTGCTTGGTCGTCCCTGGATCCAGGGGGCAGGTGCGGTGACCTCCACATTACATCAAAAGTTGAGATATCCGGTGAATGGAAAAGTTGTTACTGTCTTTGGAGAGGAAGAATACTTTGTCAGCCATGTAAACACTTTCAAGTATCTGGAAGTAGAAGGTGAATACATTGAAACTCCATGTCAGTCATTTGAAGTGGTTCCCTGGGCTGTTAAGGATTGTGTGACTACTCCTGCTGTGAAGAAGGTTCCTGTGGTCATCAGAAACCCTCCAACAATGGCAATGGCCTCCCTCAATGATGCAAAAGCTATGGTGGAAGAAGAGTCCCAGAAGGCTGTCCGTCGTGCCCGTGCTGTTCGTATCACCAATCAAGGGGTTATCAATGCCGTGGGAGATCAAGATGAAGACTACAACTTGGAGGCATGGATTCTTCCTACTGTGGGTGCTGGACTCAATAATTGGACAGCTGAAGATGTTATCCCTATCTCCTTTAGTCAGGAGTAAATACTATTACTGTGTTATGTTTTTAAATTTATAATTTCTGGAACAATTAAAACTTTCAAGCCATGTGCCTTACCCGGGGCACAATGGTGTGCTTGTTACGGGTTGTCATCTCATTTGCATACTTCATTCGATAAAATCAGTGGACGTTTCGTTTTCGTAAATATTGTGTTCCTTGTCTTTCTTTTTCTTTTATTTTTGCTTTATCAGCTATGTGTTCTTACACACACCCACGTCACTAAAATGCCGATCCTCATCCACTCTGGATCCAATTGATAACAGTTCTACTATTGCCAATTACAATTTCGAGAATCCGATCTATCAAACTGAAGACGGAAACGAGGACGATTGTGAAATATCTGTAGGGCTTGCTAGGTTGTTACAACAAGAAGAGAAAGCTATACAGCCACATGAAGAGCCAGTCGAAGTTGTGAATCTGGGAACTGAAGAAAACAGAAAAGAGGTCCAGATAGGGGCTGATTTAGACAACACTGCTCAGCATAAGAATGCAGGGGCAACATATCAGCGTGCTATGGTGGCTTTGTTTCATGATATGATTCATCATGAGATAGAGGTATATGTGGATGATATGATAGCCAGGTCTCAGAATGAAGAACAACATCTTGATCATCTGCACAAGTTGTTTGAGAGGTTGAAGAAATACAGGTTGAGATTAAATCCAAACAAGTGTACTTTTGGAGTTAGATCTGGAAAGCTCCTGGGTTTCATTGTCAGTGGAAAAGGTATTGAAGTGGATCCTGCAAAAGTGAAAGCTATACGAGAGATGCCAGCTCCCCGTACTGAGAAGGAGGTTAGAGGTTTCTTGGGACTACATTGCAAGATTTATTTCCCAATTAACTACCATCTGTGAGCCAATCTTCAAGTTGTTGAAGAAAGATCAGGTGATGGAATGGAATGATGAGTGCCAGACTGCCTTTGATGAAATCAAGAGATATTTGCTAGAACCTCCAATTTTAATGCCACCAGTTGATGGAAGACCCTTGATTATGTATTTAACAGTATTAGACAACTCAATGGGGTGTGTATTGGGGCAACATGACGAGTCTGGTCGAAAAGAGCAGGCAATATACTACCTTAGCAAAAAGTTTACCGACTGTGGAACAAAATACTCACTGCTCGAGAAAACTTGCTGCGCTTTGGCACGGGCTGCTCGCCGACTAAGACAGTATATGTTGACCCATACTACCTTGTTGATTTCAAAGACGAATGGGGCAGTTGAAGCTGCTAATAAGAACATTAAGAAGATTGTACAGAAGATAACTGTTACTTACAAGGATTGGCACGAGATGTTACCATTTGCTCTGCATGGTTATCGTACTACAATACGTACTTCAACCGGGGCAACCCCATTCTCCTTGGTCTATGGTATGGAAGCAGTTCTGCCTATTGAAGTTCAGATCCCCTCCTTGAGAATTATGAAGGATGCAGGCTTGGATGAAGATGAGTGGATTCAGACTCGACTTGACCAGATAAATTTGATTGATGAGAAAAGGTTAGCAGCAGTTTGTCATGGCCAGATGTACCAGAAACGGATGATCAAAGCTTTTAACAAGAAGGTTAAGCCAAAGGTATATCAGGCTGGTGACTTGGTAATCAAGCGTATCATATTACCACAGGGTGATCCTAGGGGCAAGTGGACTCCAACATATGAGGGACCATTTGTAGTCAAGACAGTGTTCTCAGGAGGTGCCATGATATTGACTACAATGGATGGTGAAGACTTCCCACAACCTGTAAACGCAGACATAGTTAAAAAATACTACGCATAAAAAGAGACCCGCTAGGTTGACAGGCCTAGGCAAAAATAAGGGCATCCCGGCAAACCAAAAGGGTTTGGGCAAAAATTAGGGATATATATATAAAAAGATGTACACCCGGCAAGTCGAAAACCTGAAAAGGCGGCTTGGGCAAAAAAGGGTATCCCGGTGGATTGAAAACCTGAAAGGGCAATCCAGGCAAAAGTTAGGGATTAAAGCGTATGACTATGTCTCGTTTGGATCACTCATGAAACTGCAACCAGTTGTACTACTTACTCAAGCTCAAACAGATAAAGCTCAATCCAATCGTTTCCGTCTCAACAGCAAGAAGATGAGATACTTGAGGGGCAATAGTAGAATTGAAACTCAATAGGATTATTTCCCACATAGCTGATTCTTTTTGTAAAACTTCATGACAAAATTCTCTTACTAGGGTTTATGTCTCCTTGTACAAACTTACCCATGTATGGGTCACTTTTGATATAAATAAATTCCATCTTTTGAATCCAGATTTACTTTTACCCTATTTACATAAGCGAAACGTCCATTGGTTGTGTTTGAATGTATGTATGCCTTTGAATATGATTGATGTTTACCAGAAATGCATGTATGCTTTTAATATGATTGATGTTTACCAGAAATGCATGAAAATGCAGTAATAGTATTTACTAAGGACGAACGAGGGAAGGATTTCAACGAAGCTTCGCCGGTTCATCTTTACAAGGCAGTTACAAACCATCAGTAGGACTAGTCCATTTTCACAAAGTCTAATCTCCCCTGGAATTTATATCCATCTCTTTTATCCTCATACGGATATACGGGAAATTACTTTCCAATAAGGGCACGATGAACGAAGACGGGATGTTATACTTATCCTACTATCAAACGAAAACGAAGGTTATCTATACCCTACTGTCCCCAACAACGGGAGGTTATCTATACCTTGTTATCCCCAACAATGAGAGGTTTTCTATACCTTGTTATCCCCAGCAGACGGAGGGTTATGTATTCTTCAACAACGAATCGGGATTTATTTTCCTTGGCCAGCAGTTGTTATACAAGGATATCCAGACACTTCCAGCAGTGTCATATCATACATGCATACATAAAGCATAAACTAATGTTGTTATACAGAATGCTACCTTGTTTTCAGGTTAATTATCCAACAAACAAGCTTATGATCTTTGGGACTGCTTTATTGTAACCTCAGGGTTACTTTATCCTCCTGATGAGCTTCTTATTACTTTGGGACTGCTTTATTGTAACCTCAGGGTTATTTTATCCTCCTGATAGCCTCTCATGACTTCAAGACTGCTTTAGAGCTACTGATTGCTCTATCCTCCTGAAATCATTATTTCAAGACTGCTTTAGAGCTATTGATTGCTCTATCCTCCTGAAGCCATTATTATTTCAAGACTGCTTTAGAGTATTCATTGCTCTATCCTCCTGAAATTACATTATTATTTCAAGACTGCTTTAGAGCTATTCATTGCTCTATCCTCCTGAAATCATTACTTCAAGACTGCTTTAGAGTATTCATTGCTCTATCCTCCTGAAATTACATTATTATTTCAAGACTGCTTTAGAGCTATTCATTGCTCTATCCTCCTGAAATCATTACTTCAAGACTGCTTTAGAGCTATTGATTGCTCTATCCTCCTGAAGACATATCACGTTATTATTTCAAGACTGCTTTAGAGCTATTCATTGCTCTATCCTCCTGAAATCATTACTTCAAGACTACTTTAGAGCTGTTGATTGCTCTATCCTCCTGAAGCCATTCTATTACTTCAAGACTGCTTTAGAGCTATTGATTGCTCTATCCTCCTGAGGTCCGATTTATCACTTCAAGACTGCTTTAGAGTATTCATTGCTCTATCCTCCTGAAATTACATTATTATTTCAAGACTGCTTTAGAGCTATTCATTGCTCTATCCTCCTGAAATCATTACTTCAAGACTGCTTTAGAGCTATTGATTGCTCTATCCTCCTGAAGACATATCACGTTATTATTTCAAGACTGCTTTAGAGCTATTCATTGCTCTATCCTCCTGAAATCATTACTTCAAGACTGCTTTAGAGTTATTGATTGCTCTATCCTCCTGAAGACATATCACGTTATTATTTCAAGACTGCTTTAGAGCTATTCGTTGCTCTATCCTCCTGAAGCCATTATTACTTCAAGACTGCTTTAGAGCTATTGATTGCTCTATCCTCCTGAGGTCAGATTTATCACTTCAAGACTGCTTTAGGGTTATCATTATTGATTGCTCTATCCTCATGAAGACATGCTGTTACATCAGTATTACTCCAGACTCCTGACAGTTCTCATTATACTACTGAAGAACTTTCCCCTAGTGGCATCTTTAAGCCCACTCAATCATGTTCAACCAACCATCAATATCACTCCATGCACTGGTGAGTGCAAATTTTTGGGCTTTTGTGTTCAATCCCCTTCAACCTTCCAGGTTACGACTGGCAAATATACCAATCTAACCCCTCAGGTTTCAGAAAATTGAACAGGGGCAGCTGTTGCACCCCAAAATTTGCCCTCACAATACAAGACTTTGTGTTCCAAGAAGGTTCACAAGGTTCACAAAATTCACAATTGGTCAGAAGAGTTGACAATTCCCTCAGACAATGCACCTCCTAAGCAGTGCATCCAAAACTAGGGTTTTGACTTTAATCAGGCTAAATGGACTTCCAAGACTTCAAGTGAGCTTCATAACATCTTATATGTGTATAAGAACTCCCATGTCAAGTTTCAAGACTTTTCTCAAAAGTTTGCTCAGTCAGATGATCAGATAAGTCAAAAGCAGTCAATGCAGTTAAAAGGTCAAACTGAGGTCAACTGTGGTCAAACCAAAGTCAAACTTCATGATTTTTTTTGCCAACATCAAAGAGAGGTTGGGTGAGAAATATTATCATAATAACTGTAATACCCCAAATTTTGCCCTAAGATTTGTCGTCGCATTTCATTGCATTTAATCAATTACTAACAAATTTGTGTAGTCGTTTGACTTTTTGCAGGTAAATATCATATGGCATGCACTTTTTTTCTAAAAAGTAAAAATGGCACAATTGGCAGGAGGACATGTGTAAGGAGTTATGAGTGTGAGAGGTTGAGAGTTCGAATCTCACCTTTGTCACTTTTTTTTTGTTTTTTATTATTTTTACTCTAAATTTTTCTATCTTTCATTAAAAAAATAACAAAAATAGTTTTTTTATTATTATTTAATTATTATTTTCGTATTTTAATTAAATCATTTTTTAAAATATTATTTTTTTCACTTTTTTCTAAATTATTCATAAAAATATCCAAAAAATCATAAAATAAAAAATATTGAAAAAAATTTTGTTCTTTTTATAATATTTTTTATTTTAGGAATCAATAGGATTATTAGTTTTTATTTTAAGTTTATTTTAATTATTTTAAATTATTTAAATTTTATTTTTTCTTAACTAATTATTTAGTTTGGGCTTTAAAATGGGCTTTAGGGACATTATTGACAATTTGGTGTTAACCCTAATTTGTTCCCTATATATACATGTGTTGCCTTGTTGGAAAAAAGAGGGGAGAGAATGAAAAAAACCTAAGAGGAGTGAGTGCCGTTGGCCGTTATTTAGTTTTCTTCTTCATCCATTACTATTGTTTCTTTTTCTTCATCGTTTACCGTTATTTCTTTTCCTTCATCTATTACTGTTGTTTCTTTTTCTTCATCTTTTACCGTTATTTCTTTTTCTTCATCTATTACCGTTATTTCTTTTTCTTTATCTATTACTGTTGCGTTTATATATATATATAATTTTTAAATTGTTAGAGTTTATATATATAAGATTTTTGATTGAATTATGTCGATACGATGTTTGCACATTTGTGTGCATGACGCGTGACATTTGTGTTAGTTCGATCTGGTTGCGATGATCGCATTTTTGTGTGAGCAATAATACTATTTTTTGCTTAATTTCTTTTTCTTTGCGATAAATTTTGTTTCGTCCGATTTAGATCTGGTTGCGATGAGCGCATTTCTGCGTTAGCAACATTGTTGGGTTATTTGGCACATTTAAAATTCATTATTGCTTTATTATTATTATTATTATTATTATTATTATTATTATTATTATTATCATTATTTATTATTATTATCATTATTATCATTATTATTGTTATCATTAATTTATTAAAATTTGTTGTAATATAAAAATCTGTTTTTTTAAAATAAATGACATTAACATCTTTTTTCCAAATTAATATGAAAACCTAATTTTAATTTTCTATATGATTCTATGTATATATTTATTATAATTCTTGTAAATTTTTGTAAATAAAATTAAACCTTATAAACACTTAATGTAAAATTTTGGTGAATGTGATTATTGATTAGTTAAAATTTGTTTTCATCATAATGTGTAAATATTTTTCTTAATAATTGTTAATATATAATTAGAGATAATTAAATTTTTGTAAATGATTAAGAAATTTATAATTATGTTATATTTAGAACTTTATATTATAGTAATTATTTAATCATTTATGTTTCTAAATAAAAATCAAATCTTATGATATTTAGAACTTTATATTATAGTAATTATTTAATCATTTATGTTTCTAAATAAAAATCAAATCTTATGATATTTAGAACTTTATATTATAGTAATTATTTAATCATTTATGTTTCTAAATAAAAATCAAATCTTATGTTTAATCACGTTATTAATTAATTATTATTGCTAATCATATTTTGTTGCTTATTATTATTTTGAAATTTCTATCTTATTATTTTTTCTAACTTTGTCTATTTTTCTCATTATTATTGTTTCAACTAATTATTTTCACTAACTTTATATTTATACTAACCTTATTTAATTTTTCTTATTATTTACTAACCCTAATATTTTATTTGCTTATTTGTTATTTTTTTTATTTATTATAATTTTGTAATTGCCTCTTGGATGTAAATTGTAATTACTTAATTATTATTATCATTATGGTTAGTAATTAGGGAGTGCTAATATGTATGATATTTAAAAAAATAAATTAGATCATTTTAATATAAGATAATTAAATTAAACATTTCACACACGTAAGTCGATTTTAATCGCCGTCTCACTTCTTAAGGATATCCCTCAAGTTGCCTATGAATATTGGTTAAGTGGGGTGTATAAAGCAAGTCCCTCAAAAAGAAAATCATCAAAGTCCCTTATGGTTGCCTTTACGAATCGAGTCCCTTTCGAAAAATGATGATAGTCCCTCTAGTTTGCTTATTACACCCCACAATGGCCTTCAAAAATCCAATTGTCCCTCACATGTCCCTTAACATCCAAAGTAAGGACTACCTACTCCATTATAGTAGGGATAGTCTTACTAAGGAAAGGATAAAGAATAAGAAAGACCTTAAAACATTAGGGTAGGCTACTCCTAGATACTTGCTCACTTCAAAACTTTTTCACACTTAAACAAATTTTCAACAAGTTTTCAAACAAGTTCTTAACACATCCTTACATGGATTATTTATTAACTATTCTGAAAATTTTCTATTCACACACTACACTTTCAAAACAATTCAAAAGTGAGCTTAAGTACCTAAGAGCCCATGGATAACCATGGATGAAAAGGGTGCTAACACCTTCCCTTTTCATAACCTACCCCCCGGACCCAAAATATTCTCTAAGGTCTTTCCTGTTCTTTTATAACCTTTCCTTATGGATAAAATAAAAGTCGGTGGCGACTCTTGCTATCCGTAACATTGTTTAAAGTCAGTTCACCGGGTTACACATTGTCACTGAATCTTGAGTTCTTTCCTTGTCTGAAGCTGCACCTTCAGGAGTGACACCTTTGACATCACCAATTCAAGGATAATCAATTAAATACTTGCCACAAGTAACAATTGATTTTAAATCCCCAATTTAAGACACACAAATATTCTGCAGAGAAAAATAAATTCTCCCAGATAATAACCAATGTTGTTTCCTAGCATAGTCCTAGTTCAAACCATCATCCAGACCCATAAACACATTGTTAAAACAAAAAGTACACCAGCCAGCACAATGTCAAGACATCTTGTCTGACATTACAACCTCATCAATGGTCCAAGAACATAAGCTTTCCTGAGAACCAGCAAACTTTGCACAGGCTACAGCAATGCAGCTGCACATCAGACAGGTACACAGCTCCCCTTGTCATGCGTAATCAGTACTCCCTCTAAAAGAGAGAATCCAAACACATGAAGACTTACTTCAACATCTTCATATTCACACACTAGAAACACATGCAACTTTACACCCCTTGATTCACACACCACACTAAAATAAATAGGAGAAGTAGTTGCAAGATAGACATAACTATCTGATAGATTACTCAGATTCAGCTTTGAAGACCTAAAAAAATCTCCAGGATGTCAGGATGAATATCCTTCTATATGCACAAAATCAAAGCTGATGATGTCTTGATCTTCATCTTCACTTAGTCATACAACTACAAGACAAAACACTTGGAGAAAGGCCCAAAAACTTGATTTGATCCATTGATACCCAATGACATAACCAAAAACAATACAATGTCAAGTTCACCATGAGTTAGAACAGCAACACAATGTCACAACATCTTGTCTGACATTTCACCCTCATGGAGACATACAATCACAAACTTCTAGAAACCACAAATAATCTTGAAAAATACTGTAATATTGCAGCAACAGATCCTAGATAGAAGTATAACTCCCCATAGTTCTCTTTTTTGTGAATGGAAAACATAAGACTAATCTTCATGTCTTCAAGAGCTCACTCTTTGTTCAGTACACCTACTGAACGCATTCACTCACTGTTTGAACCACAGGCAACTAGTACACCCATCAGACAGAAGCTCTCCCCCTCTCTTTTATAAAAGATGCTCCAAGATCACCATAGTATCTAAAGACCAACCTCATGCTCATACAATGAGAAGGTACCAAACTGCTCCACTTCTTACTAGAGTTACCACTTATCCACAAGACTTCTGGCCTGAGTCAGAGAACAAGATAGACACCCCATAATCCAAGACATTCTTTCCTCATCATTCTCCCATATGATAAGTTAGAACACTTCTCGTTTAATTGGTGAATATTCACTTCCATATCATAATCAAGATTTTCATGCAATGAACCAATGATGCATTCCAGTCTTGTACAATACCTTCACATCATAATCCAAGACAGTCCTTTTTCCTCATCATTCTCCCATATGACAAGATAGATTACTTCTTAGTCAAGATGTGAATCACAAGTTCCACAACAGATCCTCAAGTCCTTCTCCAAGGAAAAATAAACCAGATTATACATATCACAGACACAATATTCAATGGTTCTTTATATGCCCAAAACTGGACTTACTACTACCTAGTAATCCAACTGAAGATCTTCAGATAACACATCTCCACCAACTTGATCAAATACATCTCCAAAAGAAGGTAATTTTCCATAAGCAACTTAGGGCTTCTACCACAAGCTCTAATATATGAACAGAACCAGAACCTCCTTTGTTCTTCAAACAACTACCCTTCTGCACAAGAGTAATTTTCCTTAGGCACACTTCTTAAATAACCAAATGCCACTGTTTGGTTAACACGACTTCTTTCTATAAAATTAAGGCCCTAAAGTTTCTTCTTGATGTCAAAACATCTGATCAGACATCCTGCTGGAGAGTTCAATCTTTTATTATGCCACTTAGAAGAACCTTATCACTTTATTAGAACAAGAGTTCCATGTCCACAGAGACTAGACTAATGATATCAGTTTTGAATAGACAACATGTATTATGCTTTTACTGTACCACCACAAATGCATTTGCTTCAAAAAAAACTCCTCTTTAGAGAACACAAACATGCCAAGGCTTGATTCTTCAGAGAAGATTAGTCATAAAAGATCTTTACAAAAGGACTAGATACTTCTTCAGAAAATCCAAGATATCTTCCTCCAAGATGAGCAAGGTCACATGCACTTAGATCAGAAATAAACTGACCCAAGCAGTGCTATCACCAACACTATATTCTAGATAAGTTTCTTGCCAGGAAACTTTCTAGATACAGATCAGATGCTTCTAGTAGAAACTAGAACACACCTGATGCACTCCAATACTTCTAGATTAGAAGTAAACAGATCTAAGAAAAATGTCTTCATCTTCACTTCCATCAGCACTACATTCTAGCCTTAGTTTCTTGCCAAGAACCTTACTAGAATAAAGACAGATCCAACTATATCTCCTTTGATCTAGTGATTCACTCCTTGAATCAATAAAATTCTGCACAATCTCTACTAATGGAATGTCTCCACATCTGGTTGAACATTAGATCCTTGAAGTAGACCAAACAAATCAGAGGCCTGCCACTTGTGCTACAACTGATGAGACAACTTGATCATCAACTAAGGATAATCTATTAAATATTTGAGAATATATCAAATAGCAATGAATCTTAAATCCTTATAATTATTCCTTCTCTGAACTTCATGGATAACCAATTAAATACGTGTGTAGTCTACAAATAAAAACTGATCTTAAATCCACACAACTTGTTGAGAAGACCATTTGATAGATATTTACACTTTACTAATACCAAAAGTATTCTTTAGTATAAGTATCTCTAATGTTGAAACATCAAGTTTGACACCCTTGACTCAACCATATGACTTCCTCTTGCCAATAGAGTTCTTGCATGTCATGAGTGGTGAAAATAAATCGCCTCCCACTATCTTCTCTAAATAGCCTTCAGCAACTTGTAATACACAACAGAACAACCCAAGCACACAAGCAACAACCCAGGAACACACGCAACATAGCTACAACATTCAGCAACCTGCCACAGCCATACATCAAACTGTATATAAGACAATCTTCTCACAGGGCTACCAGAGTTCTTTCATCAGAAAAATATGCAGCGGAACCACCAAAAGAACATACTCAACATGCCTTAAACAAGATGTCAGAACATTCGACATGTCATTGGAGCTCATATATCAGAGGGCACAACAGCAGATACACAAAATCCTTCATAAGTAGAAGTGAACACACACTTCTCCTTAACTCCATAAGCAGTAGCTCAAACATTTATCAAGATCAGCAAATCAGCTACCACTTCTCCTTGTTCAAGACACCAGAAAGTATGTCCCAAGATATCATCCAAAGCAGACAGGATGCCTGTGTTAGAACACAGATTGGTTCTTAATAATATCTCTTTGTTTTGATGATAACTATTAGGACATTTTGTATTTAAGAATTATATACTCTAAAATTTGCTTGAGAGTTTTTACTGCAGATTGTAAAGAAATTAACACTCCAGAAGCAAATCAGAATTGAATACAAGAAATTAACTAGACTCTGAAGCGCCAGATGCACTCATTAGAAGATTCTGATTGCTGCCTCCAGAAGATTCTGAAGCAGAAGCTCCAGAAGAATCTGAAGCAAGTCAGAAGAATCTGAAGCAAGCAGAAGCATCTGAAGCAAGTCAGAAGCATCTGAGGCAAGTCAGAAGCATCTGAAGCAAGTCAGGAGCATCTGAAGCAAAGAAGAATATTGTATGAAGAGTTTCTCAAAGCATAGTTTCTACAGAAGATTCTGAAAGTACTAAAGCTGCCAGTACTGAAATTCTGTTTCAAATATGCTCTGATGTTTAACACGCTGAAAGCACACATGCCGCAGAAGACTCTGATCCAACAAAGTTCTGATCATCATTAGAAGACTCTGACCCAATCAGACTCTGATGAACTTGCTGAAAACTGAAGAAGAAATATTCAAAGATTATATTCGTTGGAGTAAATCAAACGTCTCTTTCCTTATTTATGCTAGACACAAGAACACAGACAAAAAGGATTTTTCTGTGCTTTCTTCTTCTAGGAAAGGTCACTTGATGTGAAGACAAAAAGGCTCAGACCTTTTTGAGACACTCTTCTCAACGTGCAGCTCACCTTGGATCAGCTGCCTATAAAAGCAAGACTCCACCAAATTCTTCAGTTAGACGTTTTGCTGAAAAAGAATTAAAACATTCAAGCTCTCATATTTTCATATTCATTCTTAGAATTAATTGTACTTAAACTTAAGAGAAATATCATTGTTGTGATAAAAGCTTTTTAGAAGCATTCTTACTCTTGTATTAGATTTACATTGATTGTAAAGGATTTCCTTAAGAGGATTCAGTTGGAATCAGTAGCTCTTGAGAAGACTAAGAACAGTTGTTCTTAGGTGTTACTATTGTAATCTGTTTGATTAAATAGTGGATTAAGTCCTTGTTTGAGAAAGGCAAATCACTCTAGGAAGGGTGGACTGGAGTAGTTGAGTTCAACGAACCAGGATAAAAATAATTGTGTTTTAATTCTAAGTTTTAATCTTTCATACTTATTCAACCCCCCTTCTAAGTATTATCTCACCTTCAGTTGGCATCAAAGCTCCGGTTCTGTGTGTGCTACCACTTAACAGTGACAGTAAAGATCCAGAGAGAAATACTTTGATATATATATTTATTTGTTACAATGGATGATAATACAATATCCAACATTAACAATAAATATGAAGAAAGGGACAGAATCAGCACCAAACCCCCTATGTTTGATGGGTAGAAATTTGATTACTGGAAAGACAGAATTGAAAGTTTTTTCCTTGGATATGATGCTGATTTATGGGATCTAGTCATAGATGGATATGTCCATCCCACAGATGGGAATGGCAAGAAGATAGATAGAAAATCTATGACAGATGCTCAGAAGAAAGATTTTAGAAATCATCACAAGGCCAGAACAATATTATTGAATGCAATTTCTCATACTGAGTATGAAAAAATTACAAACAGGGAAACTGATTTTGATATGTTTGAATCCTTAAAGATGACTGATGAGGGAAACTCTCAAGTCAAGGAAACAAAAGCTCTGGCTCTGATCCAGAAGTATGAGGCCTTCAAGATGGAAGACTCTGAATCTGTTGAAGCTATGTTCTCCAGATTTCAGATCCTCATAGATGGGCTAAAGGTTCTGGACAAGGGATACTCCATATCAGATCATGTAAAGAAAATCATCAGAAGTCTACCTACCAGATGGAGACCAATTGTGACTGCCTTGAAGATGGCTAAAGATCTGAACAAGATCTCTTTAGAAGAACTCATCAGCTCACTAAGGAGCCATGAAATTGAGCTTGAGGAAGATGAACCTCAGAAGAAAGAGAAAGGTAAATCTGTTGCCTTAAAATCTAATAAATCTGCTAAAGCTTTGCAGGTTATTGAAGAAAGCTCTGAAGAATCTTCTTCTTCTGAAAAAGATGAATTATCCATGTTGTCCAGAAGGATTAACAGACTCTGGAAGCACAAGGGAAAGAAGTTCAACAACTTCAAAATATCTGATCATAGAAAGGAATCTTCTGGGCACAGAAGATCTGGCAAGAAAGAAGTTGTATGCTATGAGTGCAAAGAACTTGGGCATTACAAGAATGATTGCCCCAAACTTCAAAAAGAAAAACCCAAGAAGAAGTTTAACAAAAAGAAGAAGGTTCTGATGGTAACATGGGATGACTCAGATGAATCTGAATCATCTTCTGAATCAGAAGAAGAATATTCTAATGTTGCACTGATGGTCAGCACAGAAGATCAGGAGGAAGGAACCTCAGGATATGAATCAGATTCTGAATCTGATGATGACGCTGAAGAGGTAATGGCTAAACTTACTAAAGAAGAACTTATACAAGTTTTATCAGAAGTTCTTAAAAGTTATAACAATATCAAACTCAAATACAAGAAGCTGAAAAGCAATCTTGAATCTGAGATTGATCTTCTGAAGACAGAACTTGTTGAGCAAAAAGAAATTAATCTGAAAATCAAAAATGACTTTGAAATAACTCAACAAGAATTTGAATCTGAGACTAAGTCATGTGAAAACATTTTAGAAAAATATGACTCTAGCTTTCAGTGATTCCTTACTAAGAGCATAGACAGAAGCAAGATGGCTTCTATGATCTATGGTGTTAGTGGGAACAACAGAAGAGGTATTGGATATGAATCTTTATCTGAAAGTAATCCAAAATCTGTTGACAAACTTTTCATCAAGAAGACACCTCTGTATTCTCAATTTAAATTTGGTCACTTAAATGACATTAAACACACAAGCTCTGAGAAGAATACTTATGTGTTTAAACCCAAGACAAGTTAGAATATACATTATGTTGAAAAACAGAAGTTTAGACAAACCTACAAACCAACTAACCCCAAAGGACCCAAGAAGATCTGGGTACCTAAAAATAAAATAATTCATGTTGCAGATGTTCTTAGCAGCAAGGTCAGGACACCAATCATGGTACCTGGACTCTGGATGCTCACGACACATGACAGGAGAAAAGTCTATGTTCCAAAGCCTGGAACTTAGATCTGGAGGTGATGTGAAGTTTGGAGGGAACCAGAAGGGCAAGATCATTGGATCTGGCACTATTGGAAATGGTAAACTTCCCTCTATTACTAATGTTTTACTTGTTGAAGGGTTAAAGCATAACTTATTGTCCATAAGTCAATTAAGTGACAATGGTTATGATATCACCTTTAATCAAAAATGTTGTAAAGCTATTAGTCAAAAGGATGGCTCTATCCTATTTAGTGGTAAGAGGAAAAACAACATTTATAAAATAAATCTTTCAGAACTTAAAGTTCAAAATGTTAAATGCCTCTTGTCTGTTAATGAAGAGCAATGGGTCTGGCACAGAAGATTGGGCAATATTAATATGAGACGTATATCTCAGATTAATAAACTTAATCTTGTCAGAGGACTCCCTAATCTGAAGTTCACTTCAGATGCTCTTTGTGAAGCATGCCAAAAAGGGAAGTTTTCAAAATCTTCATTTAAATCAAAAAATGTTGTTTCTACTTCCAAACCACTAGAATTACTTCATATTGATCTGTTTGGACCAATGAAAACTGCATCCATCAGAGGCAAGAAGTATGGATTAGTCATTGTTGATGACTATAGTAGATGGACATGGGTAAAGTTCTTAAAACACAAGGATGAGTCACATTCTGTGTTCTTTGACTTCTGCAAGCAAGTCCAGAATGAAAAGGATTTCAAAATTATAAAAGTCAGAAGTGATCATGGTGGTGAATTTGAAAATAAATATTTTGAAAAATATTTTTCTGAAAATGGCATTGCTCATGATTTTTCCTGTCCTAGAACTCCACAACAGAATGGAGTTGTAGAGAGGAAAAACAGAACTCTGCAAGAAATGGCCAGAACCATGATCAATGAGACAAATCTGGAAAAACACTTTTGGGCAGAAGCAATCAACACAGCCTGTTACATTCAGAATAGAGTGTCTGTAAGACCTCTTCTGAAGAAGACTCCATATGAACTGTGGAAGAACAAAAAGCCCAACATTTCATATTTTCATCCTTTTGGATGTATTTGCTATATGTTAAGCACTAAGGAAAATCTGAACAAGTTTGATTCCAAAGCACAGAAGTGTTTCATGCTTGGATATTCTGAACGCTCTAAAGGCTACAGAGTATACAACACTGAGACACAGATTGTGGAAGAATCCATTCATGTCAGATTTGATGATAAGCTTGGCTCTGAAAAGCCAAAGCAGTCTGAAAACTCTGCAGATAGAGAAGTAGTCTTCATTGACTCTGAAGTCCCAGAAGCATACAAAATTCAAGTGAAGGAACCAGAAGCAACGCCATATGCTATTCCTTTAACTTCTCAGATGAATAATCTAAACATTTCTGAAGAATCAACTATTAGAGGATCATCATCCAGAATTAAAGCTTCTCATCCAGAGGATGTCATTATTGGAAAGAACGATGATCCCATCAGAACAAGATCCTTTCTAAGATCATCTGAAGCATCACTATTTGGATTGGTGTCAGAAATTGAACCATCTTCTATAGATGAAGCTCTGCAAGACAATGATTGGATTATTTCTATGCAAGAAGAGCTAAATCAATTTACCAGAAATGATGTATGGGATCTAGTTCAAAGACCACAACGATTCAATATAATTAGTACAAAATGGGTCTTCAGAAATAAGCTAAATGAGAAAGGAGAAGTTGAAAGGAATAAGGCAAGGCTTGTAGCTCAAGGGTACAGTCAACAAGAAGGTATTGATTACACTGAGACATATGCTCCAGTGGCAAGGTTAGAATTTATACGCCTTCTTATTTCATTTGCTTCACAAAATAACATCACTCTGTATCAGATGGATGTTAAAAATGCCTTTCTTAATGGTATTATAGAAGAAGAAGTTTATGTCCACCAACCTCCTGGTTTTGAAAATGAAAAATTTCCAGATCATGTTTTCAAACTAAAGAAATCTCTATATGGTTTAAAACAAGCTCCCAGAGCTTGGTATGAGAGATTGAGCAATTTTCTTCTTGAGAAAAATTTCATCAGAGGCAAAGTGGATACAACACTCTTTTGTAAATTAATTAAGAAAGATCTTCTAATTTGTCAAATTTATGTAGATGATATTATTTTTGGATCAACAAATATTATGCTTGGAAAGGAGTTTGCTACATGTATGCAGGCAGAATTTGAAATGAGCATGATGGGAGAACTCAGATTCTTTCTAGGAATCCAAGTCAATCAAACTCCAGAGTGCACTTACATACATCAGACCAAATATGTTAAAGAACTTCTGAAGAAATTTAACATGTCTGATAGTAAGTTGGCAAAGACTCTCATGCATCCTACTAGCTCACTTGGCAAGGAAGAGGTAAGTAAGAAAGTAGACCAGAAGCTCTATAGAGGTATGATTGGTTCTCTTCTTTACCTAACTGCTTCTAGACCTGACATACTGTTTAATGTTTGCCTGTGTGCTAGATTCCAATCAGATCCTAGAGAATCACACTTGACAGCTGTTAAGAGGATTCTAAGGTATCTGAAAGGTACTTCTAATGTGGGTTTGTGTTACAGAAAATTTGATGATTTCAAATTAGTTGGATTTTGTGATGCTGACTATGCTGGAGACAGAGTGGAAAGGAAAAGTACTTCTGGAAGTTGTCAATTTCTAGGAAGAAATCTAATCTCCTGGTACAGCAAGAAGCAATCCACAATTGCATTTTCAACCACAGAGGCAGAATACATTGCTGCTGCTGGATGTAGCACGCAGATGCTCTGGATGAAAAGTCAGCTAGAAGATTATCAAATATTTGAAAGTAACATTTCTATCTTTTGTGATAATACTTCTGCTATATGTTTGTCTAAAAGCCCTATTTTACACTCTAAGGCAAAACATATAGAAATTAAGCATCACTTCATCAGAGACTATGTTCAGAAGGGAATCATAAATTTAGCCTTTGTTGATACAGATCATCAATGGGCAGATATTTTTACAAAACCCCTTGTTGAAGATAGATTCAAATTTATTCTGAAAAATATTGGTATGGATTTTTGTCCAGAATGATATTTGTCAGAAGCAAATTTTTACAGATGTAAAAATGCCTAATGCTCTGAAGTGTTTCTTCTGATTGCTTACTTATTATGCTTAATATTTTTTTTGTGTGAAACTCTGAACTAACAATCCTTAGAGGATCTGAACGTTGGTTAACGTTTCATTTCTCAAAAGAATTCAGAACACATGCAAGCAAACACATGTCACACCAAATCTGCAGAGGTGGCGTGTACATTACTGAAGAGACGTTTGAGGTGAAGTTTGAATAGTGAAAATCTTGATTTTCCCCCCAATTTGTCAGAAGCAATAAATGTTTGAAATGATTATTATTCTTTGCATTTAATGCTTGCTCAAACGTGCAAAAAATTCTGACTGATGGTATACCTAAATGTTTTAGTATAAATACTTGACCTATCTTAACTTTCACACTTTTCACAATCTCAGAAAATTTTATGCATTTTCATCTTCTCTTCTCTCTGCATAAAAACCCTAAGCGTGTGACAAAGCAATCTTCAATGGCAACTTCATCTTCAACAGCTGCTCAATTCCAATCTTCAATGGCTGCAGTTACGTCTGCCAACATGGGTGTTGCTCCTTATTCTCCTCCCAAAAGAACTCTTTTAACCCCTGTTGAAAAGTTGGAGGTTTTGTGTGAATCAATGGTAGAATTTGATTCACTTGCAGAAAATGGCTTTGAGTTTCGTTCTATCATTGGTGCTCAAGGATGGGTAAAGTACTTTAATAGACTCTTTGGACCAGTTTACCCCCTCCTTGTGAAAGAGTTCTGGATCCATGCCTCAGTTTACCCCAAGTTCATCCTATCTTCTGTACTGGGAAAAGAAATCATTATAACAGAAGATCTAATCAGAAATCTAATTGGATATGAAGAAATAGATGGTGTTTCACACTTGCCAGTTGGGCGTGTAGACATGGATGAAGTGTATGAAGAAGTAATAACTGTTGGTCAAGCTTCTAACAAATTCAAGGATCTGAAGCCTGACTACAAGATCTGGGCTAAGATCTTCATGGGATGCATCCATCATAGGAAGTCAACAAACTCTCCAGACTATGTCAATAATGAACAACTCTATTTCATGTATTGCCTCAGTCAGAGCACCAAGGTAGATCTTCCATATATTCTTTTTATGCATCTGTGGAATCATATAAATGCATCTAGAGAGTATGTGAAAGAAAAAGGACAAAAGATCAGAACCTGGATCCCTTTTGGAAGGTTGATCTCAGATCTTCTAACTGAAAATGGATTGGTCTCTGCTCTGTACGTTGCTGGAGTTACAGAGGAATTGGAATTCATAATGGGAAAGCCTCTGAATGCCAAAAGTCTTCAAAGACTCAAAATAATTGATGAACTCACAACAGCTCCCAAGAAGCTGAATGTGTCTGAACTGAGTAAGAAGAGGATTCCTGTAGATGACTTTCCATTGTTCTTTGCTGAAGAGCCAAGACACATTGTTGTTATGTACATTGATGAATGTAAGAAAGAAGGAAAGCATGTTCCTGCAAACGTAATACAACTAGCAAGACAACCCCTACCTGATGTTGAAGAAGAAGAAGAAGAAGAACTCCAAAGAAAGAGGACTCAGCCAGAAGCAGAAGCTGCATCTGCTCAGAAGAAGGTCAAGATTGCTGAGAAGCCACAGAAGCTCTTGAAGAGAAAAGAATCTAGAGACACTTCTTCTGTACCAGCCAAGAGGATCAAGATAAAAGGTACTAAATCTTCTGTATCTTCTGCAAATACAATTGCTTCAAATGATTCTAATATTAAGTCTGTTCCAAAACCACCCTCTACACAAACTACTTCTGTTACTGCTCCAAGTTCAAAATCACCACTAAAACAAACTTCTGTTCCAACACCAACAACAACAAAAACCATTCAAACACCAAAAGTCTCTGTACCACAATCATCTCAACCAAAAATCCAAATCAAACAGTTTGTTCCACAAAAACAATCTTCACAGAAACAATCATCAGAACAACAACCTACAGAACAACAACCACAACCTTCTGTACAACAAAAATCCTCTGAACAATCTAAACAAAAGCAATCTGAACAACAAAAGCACCCACAAGAAAAACAACCAGAAAAACCACAAGAATCTCAACCAGAAAAAGCCTCTGAAAATCAACCACCATCAAATAATCCACCATCAAAATCATCTGAACCTACAAAAATAAAACCTGTTCCAATTTCATCAGAACCAATCACAATTCCATCTGATTCACCTACCTCAGAACAACCAACAAAACCCTCTGAAATTCCTTCAGAACCAACCAACACTTTTGAACCTCACATTCCTGAGACAGAAGTTCTTGATGTCACACCTTTAAAAACTGTGTTTCAAGTATCTTCTACTTCCTGCACACCAACCACCTCCTCAAACTCCTCAGAATCAGACATCCACCCAGACTTTCTAGTCTCTCCATCTCACAGAGACTCTGAGGTAAACCAACCTGAACCCATTATACCTTCAAAAGCTCAAATTCCAGATCCTATTTCCACACCTGCACCATCATCTGAAATATTGATCCCAAATTCAAACCCAAGATCATCTATATCTTGTGCCCAAGTATCATCTCTATTCCATAATCTGGCTTATGGTTTCAAACTCAAAGACTTTTATGACAGAGTTGAACCATCTGACCCTATCACCCCTCTGAAACCCAAACTCACCATGACCCTTCCATCTGTGATTCTTGACTATATAAAATCCATGTCAGATGTAGGATCCTTAGCAACTATATCCTGTTCTGCAAAATCTGATAAAGCTGTTGCTTCAGCTCTACCAATTACATCTGATAACAATGTTGCATCTGATGAACCCCCCAAATCTGCCTTCCAAACCTACTCAAATAAACCTTTTGATGTAGTTACCCTTCACACCAGAGCAAAACCTCATATGTTAAATGCCTTAATCAGATCCAAAGAAAAAGCTCCTGAAATACCTTTCATTCCATACTATCCTCCTCCTCTGATCTCCATCCAAAAATCAATTTTTCCACCAACTCCCCAACCAAAACCTGTAACTCTGGAAACTCTGTTACATCCTAAGCCCAGACTTAATATTAATCCTTTATTTCAATCATTTTTGCAAGAAATACAGTTGTATTTAGGTACTGTACAGAAGAAATGCTCAGCAACAATGGATGCCAAAGAATCTGACATCATCTGGAATGGACTCATCAACAGATTCAACTTTGTGGCCTCAAATCTGAAGAACATCTATTTTGATGATGCGAAGCTCAAATTTGCTGAGGCTGCAAGAACTCTATTCTGGACGGTCAAGAAATCTGATCCTCTGCTCCTTACAGATGCTCCTCCACCTTCAGCAGAATCTACTGACATTGCATCTGAGGAAAATCCGTTGGCTATGACTCTGGTAGACCCTCCTTCTAACTCTAATGCTCCAGACTCTACAGAACCAATGGAAATTGACTTTGTTCAAGCTCCAGAACCTGATCATACTTCTTCATCTGAGATAAAGAAAGAACATCCAGATTTTGAAGATAAGATTGCTGCTCTGGAAGCTGGCCAGTCAGAGATCAAGTCCTGGATGGCAAAACAGGATAAGAAGTCGGAGGATATGACAGAATGGATGTCAAAGCAAGATCAAAAGAATGAAACTATGGCGAAGTGGATGTCCAAGCAAGAGCAATCCTCCTCTGAGATTACAGATCTATTGAAGATGCTTTTGTCCAAACACTCTTAGATTTTCATTTTTTTTCATTCTAATGTTTTTGCATCTGATGTTTGCCTATGTACTTTATTGATATATCTTCTGATGCATGTACTCTTTATCTGATCTTATTGAATGAATCAAAGTTTTCTCCATTGAATTATCTCATTTACTGTTTCTTTTTATTTGTCTTTTTAAAGTTTTTACTTTTTGCTTATGACAAAAAAGGGGGAGAAAATATAGATCTGAACTGTTTAATATAACTTCACCAGAATGAAACTTCAGACATATTTATTCTATCTAACACTTAATCTGACTATTTCAGAACATTTGATAAGTACATTCTATAAAAGAAACTCTGAGTCTCTCAGATCATTTGACCATTATCAAACTCTGAATATTAAATCTGCAAGACATTCTGACTTTCAAATGTTAAAAGAACAAACAAGATCTAACTCTGAAGATTACTCAAGACAAAAGGGAAGTTTCTATTCCTTATTTGTATTTAACTCAGGGGGAGATTCATCATCTCAGGGGGAGTTATAATTTTAATATTTTCAATTAAACAAAATTTCTGATGTTTTTGTCATCATCAAAAAGGGGGAGATTGTTAGAACACAGATTGGTTCTTAATAATATCTCTTTGTTTTGATGATAACTATTAGGAAATTTTGTATTTAAGAATTATATACTCTAAAATTTGCTTGAGAGTTTTTACTGCAGATTGTAAATAAATTAACACTCCAGAATCAAATCAGAATTGAATACAAGAAATTAATTAGACTCTGAAGCGCCAGATGCACTTATTAGAAGATTTTGATTGCTGCCTCCAGAAGATTCTGAAGCAGAAGCTCCAGAAGAATCTGAAGCAAGTCAGAAGAATCTGAAACAAGCAGAAGCATCTGAAGCAAGTCAGAAGCATCTGAGGCAAGTTAGAAGCATCTGAAGCAAGTCAGAAGCATCTGAAGCAAAGAAGAATATTGTATGAAGAGTTTCTCAAAGCATAGTTTCTACAGAAGATTCTGAAAGTACTAAAGCTGCCAGTACTTAAATTCTGTTTCAAATATGCTCTGATGTTTAACACGCTGAAAGCACACATGCTGCAAAAGACTCTGATCCAGCAAAGTGCTGATCATCATTAGAAGACTTTGACCCAATCAGACTCTGATGAACTTGCTGAAAAATGAAGAAGAAATATTCAAAGATTATATCCATTGGAGTAAATCAAACGTCTCTTTTCTTATTTATGCTAGACACAAGAACACAGACAAAAAGGATTTTTCTGTGCTTTCTTCTTCTAGGAAAGGTCACTTGATGTGAAGACAAAAAGGCTCAGACCTTTTTGGGACACTCTTCTCAACGTGCAGCTCACCTTGGATCAGCTGCCTATAAAAGCAAGACTCCACCAAATTCTTCAGTTAGACGTTTTGCTGAAAAAGAATTAAAACATTCAAGCTCTCATATTTTCATATTCATTCTTAGAATTAATTGTACTTAAACTTAAGAGAAATATCACTGTTGTGATAAAAGCTTTTAAGAAGCATTCTTACTCTTGTATTAGATTTACATTGATTATAAAGGATTTCCTTAAGAGGATTCAGTTGGAATCAGTAGCTCTTGAGAAGAATAAGAACAGTTGTTCTTAGGTGTTACTATTGTAATCTGTTTGATTAAATAGTGGATTAAGTCCTTGTTTGAGAAAGGCAAATCACTCTAGGAAGGGTGGACTGGAGTAGTTGAGTTCAACGAACCAGGATAAAAATAATTGTGTTTTAATTCTAAGTTTTAATCTTTCATACTTATTCAACCCCCCTTCTAAGTATTATCTCACCTTCAGCCTGCTCTGATACCAATTGAAATTCTGGTATGCAGATCTCAAATGTCCTAAGAGATGCTAAGAACATTGATCTCTGCTAAAACAGAACAAGGACAAAACATGACCATTTTAAATCCCTTTAAAAATTAACAGTGTCATGACATCTGTTGTAACATCTGCAGACTGACAGAACTATTCTAGTATCAGACAGTCGATGTTATATCGGATGTTATGACATCCGCTTCTAAACAGATTATTAAACTTAGCAGTAAACAATTAACTAAAATAGTAAAGAAGAAGCAACCATGTAGTCAAGACAGCAAACCATAAAATTGATCTCTCCATATATAGCCTCTAATACCTTCCTCCAAAGCGCCTTTAATTCACTGAGAATACGCCACTTTCACTTAGTTAACAAGGCTAGATTAAACTCTTTAATGCTTTTAACCCCCAAGATCTCTCGAAGCTTTATCTCTACAGACTACTTCCCATTTCAACCAAGCAATCTTGTCCTTCTGATTCGTCCTTCCCCACAAGAAGCTTCTTCATAATTTATCTATCACTTTCCAAACCGCAATCGGCGCCTTATAAAAGAGAACAAAAAGATGGGTAAGCTTGAAAGCACTGAATTCACTAACACCAATCTATCTGCCAACGACATGATGCGCCCTTTCTGTCCTGCCAACTTGGTTTTGAACTTCTCAATAATAGATTTCCAAGACATTACTCTTATAGGGTTACACCCAATTAGAATGTCGATGAAAGTGAAACCAACTGAGTCAATTCTACACCTAAGAAAAGAAGCAGCAGCCTGCAAGAAGTTGTCATTAACATTGAACCCAACCAGTCTACTCATGTGGAAATTCACACCAAGACCCGACATTAGTTCAAAACCCCTCAAAATTGCTTTAATAGCCCAAACATATTTCTAACCCCTCCTCCTGCCAACAAAGTATCGTCTGCAAACTGTATCACATCCACGGCTGTGTCTTCGTCCATTCTAAAGCCTACAAACTCTCCCAAAGAAAAAGCTTTATTAACCAACCTAGTTAAAGTCTCCGCCACAATCACAAACAAAAAAGGAGAAAGATGATCTCCTTGGCGCAAATATCTTTTAACCTCGAAGTCTTTCGTAGGATTGCCATTAACAAGTATAGACATGTGGCTTGAAAAAATACAAGCGTTCATCCACTTCATCCAAATTTTTCCAAATCCCATTTTGATCAACAAAGATCGAAGAAAGACTCAATTAACACAATCGTAAGCTTTTTCAAAATCAACCTTAAAACCATACATTCCTTCTTGTCCCTAGTTGCTATATCTATCAACTCATTGACGACAACCACACCATTCAATAACAATCTACCCAGGACAAAAGCATATTGGTTATGCGAAATGAGACCATCAATCACCTTTTTAATTCTAGCCGCAAGCAACTTGCAACTATTTTGTAGATACGACTTTAGAACAACAAATATCACATCCCAATACAAGTTTAATGTGAAAATGCAAAAGTTGCAAAACCAAACTTTTGCGCATACGTGAAATTCTAATGTGATTCCGTTAAACCTAATCCAGAACCAAACATACACTATATGTTTATAGATATAGCGTTGAGTGCATGGATAATCAGAGCTCATTTCTTTGTAAATTCTAGGGAACAAATCCAATTATCATATTCATCATCAATTTGTTTCAAAATTCTGTCAAGATTTGATATATGACAAATACAACTTCCAATATTGATATCTAAATATACATCAATTCAAATGATTTACATTTTTGTGGGCTCGTACGTGTGATCTCTATGTCCCAAAGAAATTAATAGTAGTAGCTAACCTAGCTGTACATGTATTTATTCGGTTCAAGAAAATGCTGTCCTGTCTTAATGCATCTTGCAGGAAAATTGCAATGCACGGTTACAATATAACTATTTCTTTTCTAGTTTTTGCATAAATAATTTTTCATAGATGTAGACTCATCAATCAGGTTATTATCTTTTCTTATTTATGGTTGCCTATACAAAGTACTACTACTTAATATTTTCAATTCAAATATGGGACCTACTACTAGCTTTTGGATACAAGGACAGGGAACCATAGGATAATAGAGGGCATCCTGAGTAGGAAGGAAAGCAGTTAGTGACAATAATGGTTGTGTATAGGGTCATGAAGTGCAGAGTAAGGTACAGCATTGCATGTGCAAATGAGAGTAGACATGGAAACAGTGCGAGGATTTATATGAAGAAAAAGAAAACAAAGAAACAGTCACCAAAGGAGTGTACGTTTTTTATTTAGGCATATTTAGAACAGAAAGATTTGCTGAATTTTTTTTCAGAAATGCTACAATTTTAAATTAAAAATACCTGCCACATATTGAAAAACAATTCCAAAAATACCACATATTCACTATGGGCTCGTCTTATGAAGTACTACCTAATTAAGTTCAGAAAAGATAGTTGGGGTTCGCCCATCCTATACTACACTACGTGTTTTTTTTGTTTTTTTTTAATTTCAGAAATAAAAATATATTATATATTATTATTTTATGTTTTAAATTGTTTTTTATATATTAAAATTATTTAAATGATATTTTATATTAATAAATAAATAATTTAATTATTTTAAATAATTTTTAAATATTATTAAATATTTTTTATATCATCTAATTATATAATTTAATTATTTTTAATATTAAATACTTTTTACATTATATAATTTAATTATTTTAAAATATTTTTTAATTATATAAAATAATAAATTAAATCATAAATAAAGGAAATTTTATTAATATTTATGAGTGAAAAAAATAAATAAATATTTTTCATAAATTAAATCATAAATCATAAAAATTTCCTTTATTAATACATCATAAAAATACATAAATTATAAATATTTTTCATAAATTATAAAAATACATAAATATTTTTCATAAATTAAATCATAAATCATAAAAATTTCCTTTATTAATACATAAATCATAAATATTTTTCACTCATAAATATTTCCTTTATTAATACATTATAAAAATTGATAAAAATGATATTAAATTTATAAAAATTCATAAATATTTTTCACTCATAAATATTAATATAGGAGGTATTGGATTCGAAATAAAGAAAATTTTATTAATATTTATGAGTGAAAAATGATGTTAAATACATCATAAAAATAATGTTAAATGATGTTAAATACATCATATTCTGTTGATTTTTTATTTAATACATCATAAAATGATGTTAAATACATCATAAATTTAAAACATAAAATAATAATATATAATATATATTTATTTCTGAAATTAAAAAAAAAACAAAAAAAAACACTTAGTATAGGGTCGACAAATGGATGACCGAATCTAACTACATTTTCTGAACTAGATTGGTCGTCCTTCCAATGAACGAGCCCATAGTGAATATATATTATTTTTGGAATTTTTTTTCAATATGTGGCAATATGGTATTTTTAATTTCAAATGGAGGAATTTCTTGGAAAAAAAATAGATTTGCATGATAGGAGGAATATATACAAATGGACCCGCTTTATCTCATGTAATATTTATTTCATTGATCCAATTGTTAAAAATAGGAACTAATTCACTCATTAGAAAACACATAGGATTTAATTACTATACATTATCACGCTAACACTTTATTTTACTAAGATTCAATTAAATTTTTGAATAATTGAGCGTGTTCAAATGTCATATTTCGGATTTTTTATTGCATTACTCTAGTCTGAAATACTATATATCATAATGTTCTAGTTTGAAAAAAATTGACCAAGATGTCCCATTTTCACTACATGTTCGTCCACTCAAGTGGCGAGCTTATACTGGTGCTATTTTAGTGTAGGTGCTCGCCCACTCAAATGGCGAGCACGTGTTGGAGTCGTTTTTTTTTCTTCATATTTATATTATGTTTAATTAATTAAAAAATTAATTTTAAATATTAAAAACTTATTATATTAATTTAATAAATATAGATAAATTAAAATTATTATAAGAATATTATATATCATATTATTTTAAATAATTTAATTTAATTATGATATTAATATTAAATAATTATTATATCATGTTTAATTATGATATTTAATTTAATTATAAATAATTATTATAATAATATTATATATCATGTTATTATATTAATGTTATTATATAATATTATATAGAATAGAAAAAAAATTGTGAATGACATAATAATTTTTTTCTTCCTGTCATGTATTTTAAAGAATGATTGATGTTTGTCCAAGGAGTTGTATAGTTTTTACAGACTCTCGGTCTTTGAATGACCGAGTTCAAAGGTAATTTTTTTTATAAATAGGCGTATTGCGCATCAGCACAAATCATTCGTGTCTAGTGTTCCGTGTTTTAAAAACATATGTCCGAGCTCTTGTTTTTTATGGACAAGAAAAAAAATCAGTGTTTACCTAGATCCGCAGTGGAATTTCAGAACCATGGTTGCAGCAATTAACACGGGGTTTCGACAGTTGGGTGGTCGTCGCATGACGGTGAAAAAAATGAAGTATCGTTGTCCGTATATAATGCTGACTGATGCCAGCCCGGAGGGTACGCACATGTATTACTTGGATCGTATAGAAAATGATGATGTCCAATGTATGTTTTCAACACATAGTGGCGAAGTTAACAGAGGAGTCGAAGATCCACTTGTGTTGGTTGTTGTTGTTGATTAGCGTGTATGTTAGCTTCTTGAGTTTTATTTTTAAGTTTATGGTTGTAATCTGCTAGTATTGTTGTAATCTAAAAGTTGTCTTGAATTACAGATAAATGTTGGATCACATAGAAATCAAGTGCGAGCAAAATATTTTCCAGTCAAGTTCCTTCTAAAATAAATAAAATTATCTAGACGGTCGGTTTGACGGGCCGACAATATTTGGAAATTTTCTACGCATATGGCATATTTCTCTGCAAATCCCACACCTTCTCTTTTCTTTTTCAGCATCGTCCATTTCAGTTCTAATCCTAGTATTGGTTGAAAATCCCTTTTTATTTCTTCTCATGGAATCTTCGTGGCATAGAGTAAAACCTTCATATTTTGGCCAGTTCTCCTCGTGCTGTAGTCCCAGAAAGCATTTCTTGTAGACTTTGAATACGTTAAGAACTATAAAGACCTCTGGAATGTGAATGGAGTAGTCATGTCGTATGCTAGAACATGTTGCGATCACGTGGGAGCAAGGCAAGTGAAATGCTTGAATTTTTCCACAGTCACACCAACGATTCCTCAGGTCAACGCTGAAAGTACCCGTCGGACGACCATCGTTTTGATTATTTTTTTCCTGCACCATGAAACAGAATCTTTCGCGATCAAATTGCATGACATTATGTGTGTTAGCCTTGTCTACCTCACCAGTCATTCCCTTGTTACAACCATCTGTGAAAACTTTCCCTGTAGCTAGCATTTTGGTCCATTTGTGTCCTCGTTTACCAAAGAGTGAACCCGTTCGATATTATGTAGACTGGAGCAGTGATTGGAAGGTTTTTGGTTTCCTTTAGTACAGAGTTTATGGCCTCTGCCAAGTTACATGTCATATGTCCCCAACGTTGCCCCCTGTCAAATCCTCTAGCCCACTTCTCCCTAGGTATGTTGTCTATCCAATTTGAAGCCTCAATGTCTATTCTTCTGATTTCTCCGCGATAGTAGTTAAATGTAGCCTTTGTCAATGCGCAACTTGTAATAGAAATTGTATGAAAAACATAGTAAAAGTATGATATAATAGTTTAGATAATTGAAATGTATTTTTCTACCCATGTTAATAAGTTTTTTGCATAGTTCCTTGTCCTTAATCTCGTGCATGAAGTTCTGCGCAATGTGTCTAATGCAGTAGACATGTGAAGATGGTGGATGTTGCCATCCGTTTTCGGGATTGTTATATGCACTCTTTATCGATTCGTGTCTATCTGAGATTAGGCACAAATTAGGTTGTGGTGTCACGTGTAACCTCAGGTTCCTTAGGAAAAAGCTTCATGCTTCCTTTGTTTCACCTTCGACCAATGCGAATGCTATTGGGAAAATGTTTGTGTTTCCATCTTGTGCCACTGCCATCAATAAAGTTCCTCTGTACTTGCCATACAACCAAGTTCCATCTACTTTCACAATGGGCTTACAGTAGGCGAAGCCACGTATACACGGACGAAATTCCCAAAACAGACGATGGAAGATTCGTTTTCTAGAGAGTTGAGAACCGTCATTTGAAATTGCAGGTAGGGTTTGCAAATCTATAATGGTTCCTAGAAGGTAGGTGTCGCACCTTGAAAAATTCATTTCGAACATACGACCCTCGCGCGAAAGGCGCGGAAATGCGGTTCGACAGAGTCGCCACCGAACTTTATTTTTCCCGAATAGACGGGAGAGGAAAATATCGAGAAAACCTCATAAACGCGGAAGGAACACATCCGTCGCAACCATATTCCTGGGTTCGGGAGTCGGTTACGCGAGGGGAAGGTATTAGCACCCCTCACGTCCGTCGTACTCGGCGGGAACCTCTTAATTCGAGTTAATGGATGTTACCTAAGCTTAATTCTTCTCTTCTCGCTACTAAATACTAAAGGATACTAAAAGGGATAAAAACACTAGGGGAAAGGGGATGTTTAGAGGATAGGGTGCTCGCCAAGGATTGGGGCCCTTGTGCCTACGTATGCTCATTCGGACGAGAATGAGAAATCAGAGCGTCGTAGTTCGACTACAGGAAGGAATAGGGAAAACGGAAGATGAAGGGGATTGTGCTCGCCAAGATCATCGCAATCTTGTGCCTACGTATCTTACATTCAGACGAGAATGAAGAATCAGAGCAGTCGTAGTTCGTGGTAACGACCACGAAAGAAACTGGATTTGAATTGGATTTGAAGTGGGTACGAATGATGATTACTCGAAGTTTAAGAAAGACTTCTCGGACCCAAGTAATCGAGAGAGTGAACCAAAGACTTGGAACACTCTCTTTTTCATCATGAAGGAATGATGTGTTCTAAAGGATAAGGTTGAAATGATGACGATCACTTGAAGCTTAAGAAAGACTTCACAGACCCCAAGTAATCGGGAAAGCGAACCAAAGACTTGGAACACTTTCTTTTTCATCGTAAGAGAAGTTGTGTTTGAAAGGATGAGGTTGAAATGATGACGATTAATTGAAGCTTAAGAAAGACCTCTCAAACTCCAAATAATCGGGAGAGCGGACCAAAGACTTGGTACACTCTCTTTTTCATCGTGAAAGGAAAGTTGTTTGAGTTGGAAATAGTTGAATGATGTCGAGTTGTTAATGTTATTTAGAGGCGTCAATTGCTCACACACGAATAAGATAACTCGCGTATAAACAACGGAAAGCAAGATCAAAGACTTGAACCTACTCTTTACACCTTGAAAAGAATTGAATAGTTGTTAGTTGATTGATAGTTTGTTTTGAAAATCCTCTTGACGTTGGATCAAGGGTTTGACTCATTATCACGTGCAAAGCGTGTTGAAAATGAAATGGTTTGAAAGGAGAGACCGACTTGACTTACGCATCAAGGGTCGAATTGTAATAGGTTGATGGAGAATGCGTATGAGCACTCGACTTACGGGTTGTTTGAAAGTGGCTCGATGATGAATCGAGAATCAATTTGAAAATAGTTTGATCCGCTCTAGTCCCTATGGGTGCTCCTAGGAGATAAACTAATAATCAAAGAAATGCGAAACATACATCGGAATGGGGAAGGGATACATGTAAGTTACACGGGATTGCACGAAATAAAGGGGTCTCATTGTCAGGTAGCCCAAGAGAAAGCCGTGTGTGTGCATTTGTGTCCTAAACTACGCCTTGAGCAAAGTCGGGCACGACTCAAAGTTAGGATACCTACAAATGACCAAAGATCCACCAGTCCACCAATTTGGCTTTTAGGAGTTTCGATAATTATTAGGTATTTTCGAATATGGGTGAATGAATGAATAATGAGATATGACAATTTGAATAATAATATGAACAATAATGAATAAATAATATGTTAAGATAAATATAACAATAATATGAATAATATGGAAATTAAATTTAATGGTCAATTAATCAAAATAAAATCGGAAAAAAAAGTGGTCTCGGATCCTTTGTTTCACGCCACTAATGTGACGGTTAAACGGTGGAAGTCTCGTCATCGACCAAAACAAAGATGCCCGATAACAAAGGCGAAATGAAAATCAACTTCTAATAAAATCTAGACTAAAAACATAATATAAATTGAAATTATAAAATAAATAAAGCTCTAAAACTTAAATCTTAAAAAGAAATTTTTTTAATATATATAGAAGTCCAAAGAAAAGTTAAAACAAAATATATAAAATTAAAACTAGTTTATAAAATATATAATATACTAACTATTAATAAATATTTAAAAAACCTATTAAAACTAATTTGGATAAAATAATATATTAAAACATAAAGGAAAAATGGAGGGGGATAGAAACGTTGAGGATCATATGGGTCTGTTGGCCCATCACCTCTTAAAACCGAATGGCACAAAAAACCTAATGGATTTGAGGCCAAACCCGCAGCCATGATCCATCATTCAGGGAAATCAACCATAATAAAGAAATAAAATTTAAAAAAAAAAAAAGACAAAACCCCAATCGTCGTGTTCATCAGCGATCGAAGCAACACCTTCAAAATAATGCTGAAAGGAAAACGAGTTGCAGCTAGGAGGATCTCAAACTTTACTTTTCATCTTAAAAACTTCCATCTCATCTCCAGGTTCGTATGGATTTGAATTGTTTGGTTTAATGAAAGTTTAAGGCGAGTTTCTGGGTTATTTGAGGGAGGTGAGGATCGAAAAGTTTGTTTTGAAGAGAACGATGAGGGTTTTTTGGGCGTTTTGATATGAGGAAAGTTGGGTGGATCTGACGGAAGCTTTGAGGGTTGTTTCGGTGTGGAGGTTGGGGGTTGGTGTCCTTTAAGTTTAGGGTTGGGGTTTACGTTGTTTTGTCGTTGATTGAAGAAGATTGAGTTGGGTTAAGGTTGAAGACGATAAGGAATGTTTTTTTGTTTGCTGAAGGATGAACGAAGAAGAAGGGAGCGGTCAAGGGATTTCAATATTTATGAGTTCACGAAGGTTTGAATGTGAGGGTTCCGATTTTAAGCTAGGCTTGGAGGTGGTTTCAGGTTTATAGAAGTTTGGGTCTAAGATTTATGTTGTTCGAAGATGGGGTCACCATTCCAGAAAGATTGTTTGTGGGATTATGCGTTTTTGGGAGATTTTTCGAGAAGAGGTGAGTTGTTGTTGTTTTAATGTTACATTGAAGTCAGAAGAAAAGTGAATGAAGAGGTGTTGGTTCTGATGGGTTGTATCAAGTAGTGAAAATGAAGAAGAAACAGGGTGGAGCTGTGGTGTTTATGGTCCGATAAGATTGGGTTTGAGTGAATGTGGGGTTGCGGGAATGATATGCTGCAGAAAAATAAGAAGTGAATGGTTGTTCAAAGGTGGTAACAGGGCGGTTCAAAGTTGTTAAACGATGATGGTGATGAGTAGGATATGTGGTGTAAATAATGGAGTAGCAGTAGGAAAATTGGTTGTTGAATGAAGGTGTTTTTTTGAAGGAAGACACAGTGGAAGGGTGTTATCTGTGGTGAAGACGTTTGTTCAAAGAGTTACGGAAGTTTAAGAGATTGAAAAGGGTTTTGTTATGTTCTGTTTGAGGTTGAAGATGTGAAGATTATTGTTAGAAGGAAGGATTTGTGGTTAAAATGAGTTGTGGCTATTAAAGTTTGAAGGAGATTTCAACTGAGGGAGATGTCTCGAGATCCCTCAAGATGGAGGTATTTTCAGTTCCCCCCCCCCCCAAAAGAAAGATTGGTCCTCTGTTTTTAAACTCCTCACCAACTTGTTAGTACAATTGGTTTGTTTCATAGTATTGATAAGTTGTTTTCATGGCAGGTTTGTGGCCTTAAGCTGTAGCCTTTTGCAGAAGCAACAATTGGAGCAAGTGCAATATCAGGTTTTTTCTTTTGTCCTATGCGTGGCTTTGTGGTTTACCAGTTGCAATAGGGGTTTGTCTGGTGTGGTGTATGAAATGGTACAGACTGTGTTAGAAATTCAATGAGGTTTTGGATGGTTTTGTCATTTAGTGAGAATTGGATTATTTGTGGTGCTGATATTTACTTCCCTTTGTTTGTTGTTTTGCAGGTTTATTAGAGAGTCCAAAATGGTCATTGTGTGGACAAGTTGACGTGATGAATCACGTGAAAGGAAACACTGCTTGACAGCTGTCGTCTTGTCCTGTAGAGGTGATTTTTTTGAGTGCCTCTCTTTGAAACCATTGTCTGCTGCCCGACTAATAACATTCATGGCTTTTGTGAATTATACAGACTGTGAGTCTTGAAAGAAAATGTTGATAGCTGGGGTGTGATCATGCGAGGCCGTATGTGCGACCAGTGGGATGAGTTACGGGTTTTGCGTGAAAAGTTATTCTTTTGATATAAAATGGTGAAGTATGGTGCTGCAATTTTGAAAAGGCGGGATCGTATAAGGACATGCTCACCATCATTTTTCACATTCTGCAGTTTTTTTGATTTGTGAAATATGAAAAGTATGAAAGTTGGCTCGTATGCATTGTACATTTTCCACAGCTTGTGAGTTGTCCTTACACGTTGCACTTAAAGCTTTCATTCTCACTGTGTTTTTTTCTTTTTTCATGCAGGTAGATGTATAGACATAACAAACGCTTGGGACCACTCTGTGGTGTATCAGACTCGTTGGGGGTTTCGCTACAGCATGTTTATGGACTGCCCTTATTGTAGAGTTTTGGACTGTTACGGAAGTGATGGTGATGTCTGCTGCAGATACAGACCTGTGGGCCAGCTTGGGGATGTGCTTGCTTTTCAATTTTTATTATATTGAATTTCCTTGTTTGCTGGATGCATTGAAGGGAGTGATTGCCATCAATGACCTTTGTGGGCCATCGAATTCATCACATTTATGGGACTTTGTTGACTGTCTTGTTATTTTATCTCCAAATATTGTCCACCTTGTGTGCTGCGTCACTTTTGTTGCTTTTGTGCAGGTCCTATGAAGTTGTGGTCGGCTGGTGTTTATTTGTTGTTCATTTGAAGTTTGGTTATGCACATTTTGGTGTCTGCTATGAATGGGTGAACAACTTATAATAAGAATTATCTTAGGTGCCTTAAGACAATTGACGTAAAGGACTTTGGCTCGTGAATTCACCCTCCTTTAGGCATTGTAAACTTGTGACTTTTAATGTAGTGCCATGTCTTTTAATAGATCTTTGTGTGCAATATTATTATTTTCAAACTTTGGCAATAAACACCCACTTGAGTCTCAATATTTCTTGACCACGATCTGTCTTCACAAAACAAAAGTCGGCATGTATTTGTAAATTAAAAATAAATCACATATAGTTTGTAATTTAATTCAAACTTTGTTTCCTAACATAAGCCCGCCATAACTAAAGGACAACCCAATTGAATTTTGAAAATAATCACTTAAATCCAAATTTAATCTTGGGCATCAACCTTTCATCAACTGTGAATCCTTTAATCAAGACTTTAACTTAACTCGCATGGC
Source organism: Lathyrus sativus (assembly GCA_963859935.3). NCBI lineage: Eukaryota > Viridiplantae > Streptophyta > Magnoliopsida > Fabales > Fabaceae > Lathyrus > Lathyrus sativus. The sequence goes on from OZ012741.1 coordinate 548,173,441, forward strand.
CTAAAAAAACAAACCTTTTATATTTTGAAAATGATCCAAATATTGCCGTGGATGAACGTATGGTTTGATCATGAAAATGAAAGCACGCCCCTCCACAAGAACTCGCCACATCTTCAAAGGACATGTAGTCACAATACACACACACAAATGTTCTTCGACATACATACTAAAAGTTCGTGGATAAAGTCCCGATGAGAATGACCACGAAATAATATGTGGGTTAAATGCAAGAGAATGGTAAAGTAGGACAAATTTGGGGTATGACAGATGCCCCTATCTAATTGGCTTAGACCGAGTAAGATGAACGGCTATGGCGTCCACTCTTTTAAGGTAGAAGAGAATTAGATATGAAGAAGACCCTGAATTTGTCCGAAAAGAAAAGGAATGACAAGGAATTGAAATGCTAGATAAGGTATACCTCTGAATGAACAATGAATAACTGGAAAAAGGTCCACATCGCCAAAAGGATGATGAGACGAAACAGACACGGCTACTATCACCAAAAGTATGATAGAGCAAACACACACAAACAATATCACACAATCTGACATTAATGACTATGACAGACCCCCCACCAAAAGGATGACGGAGCGAAACACAAAACACATTGCACAATCTATCATTAATGACCATGATAGACCCCCCCACCAAAAGGATGGCGGAGCGAACTCACACTAAACATATCGCACAATCTATTATTAATGACCATGATAGACCCCCCACCAAAAGGATGACGGAGCGAACTCACACAACACATCGCACAATCCATCATTAATGACCATGACAGACCCCCCACCAAAAGGATGACGGAGCGAAACACAAATAAACTATCGCACAATCCATCATTAATGACCATGATAGACCCCCCACCAAAAGGATGACGGAGCAAACTCAAACAAACTATCGCACAATCTATCATTAATGACCATGATAGATCCCCCACCAAAAGGATGACGGAGCGAAACACAAAACACATCGCACAATCCATCATTAATGACCATGATAGACCCCCCACCAAAAGGATGACAGAGCGAACTCACACTAAACACATCGCACAATCTATCATTAATGACCATGATAGACCCCCCCACCAAAAGGATGACGGAGCGAGACACACACCAAACATATCGCACAATCTATCATTAATGACCATGATAGACCCCCCACCAAAAGGATGACGGAGCGAAACACAAAACACATCGCACAATCTATCATTAATGACCATGATAGACCCCCACCAAAAGGATGACGGAGCGAAACACAAAACACATCGCACAATCCATCATTAATGACCATGATAGACCCCCCACCAAAAGGATGACGGAGCGAAACACAAAACACATCGCACAATCTATCATTAATGACCATGATAGACCCCCCACCAAAAGGATGACGGAGCGAAACTCACACCAACAGGTCGCTATCACCAAAAGGATGATAGGACAACACAGATTTGAAGTTTACCAACACCAAAAGGATGCAGGCTAGGTTGAACTGATGAGGTTCGACTATCACCAAAAGGATGATAATAAGGCAATTGACAACGGTCACGCTTGCTGAATACAACTCATTGGGGAACACCCAAAAGGAAGATTGAATTGAAATGATTCAACGGGGTACGCCCACCGTCTTGTTTGGAGATCATAGTTTTGTTGAAATGATTTCATGGTTACGCCCATGAATTCTGAAGAGGATGCCCCTGACTAGACTGAGTTGGCCTTGATGTCTTGTCTTGCTCAACAAAAGGCTGCTCATGGCTTTGCTGAAGATGCCCCTGCTCGGGCTGAATCTTGCACTGAACTTCTTGGATTTGCCCAGCAAAAGGTTGAATAACTTCATGGGGAACGCCCACGGTCTTGAATGGTATGCCCCTGATTGGGCTGAATGTTGATTTGAAGATCTGATCAACCACAAGGTTGAAATACGTCATGGGAGACGCCCATGGTCTTTGAAAAATGCCCCTGACTGGGCTGAATCTTGCTTTGAAGCTCTTGAAAATCGTGGGACAAACCCACAATCTTGCAAAAATGCCCCTGATTGGGCTGATGATTGTCTTGAAGTTTCTTCGAGGTTGATCCTGGACCTTGACTTGCATATGTGAATGATTGATGATATGATGTTCCATAACGGATGGAAGTGCAAATGCGAATGCTGACGCGCGGAGATGCAAGAGTTGGGGAAGTATAGTATGATTGGAGTATGCATATGATGCAAGATATTTAGGAGATCGAATGCGATGCGTATGATGCATATGATTGCAGACGGGTAATTGGAAATGCAGGGAGACGTCAGCGCGGTGGACTCTGGTAGCTGTCAATGCGAATCGGACTTTGGGGGGGGGGGGGGTAGGAGGGATTGACTTCCTCGACACGCAGTTTGCTGAAGACGCCATGATTAGAGCAGAAGACGTCCTATATGCCCCATGTCTGGGTACTTAGTGATTCGTTGTGAATTTCCTTCAGAGAAGGTTGAAACTCTGCTTGATGGTCAGGACGACCTGGTCTTGCCCCCAGTTAGAACTTGGCAATGGTCTACCCCAGATTGACCAGTTCTGACATATGGAAGTTGAACTCGAATGACTTGCCCCCACTCGAGCTGTTGAATGCTTTGCCCCAGCCTGTGGGTTCTGAAATGATCTTGCCTCAAGTACGCCACTGAAAGTCAAGCTCTTCCTTGATTGCCCTTTGCTGAAATATCTTTGGATACCTAGCACTGTTTTGCAGTTAAAATTGTACATTCATAAATGGTAATAATTAATGCAAAGTTCGATGCAAGTTCGAAAAAGTATTATTTATTTGGAAGTGTTGTGGTAGTGAGACGAATGGACAGTTAGCCCAAACATTGTGCTAACTTTGATTGGTGCGAAAGATATAGCAAGAGAAAAAACGCTGATGTTGATGATTAACAATCATGTGAGGAGTCAGGTTACACAACCTTGCGATAGTATGCTTTCAGAATAAACCTCGCCTCAATTAGGTCTTTCGAGGGTTGTAACGTGGTCTGGTTCACGGTTATGAAACAAAGGATGCTAGGCTCAAAGTATAATTTGTACCCACCCCTTCTTCTTAATGATCTCCAGTCCTACGCTCAGTTAATTCTACACTTGTCTGGACGGTGTAAGCTTGACGATTCAAGGTTTGCTCGACGTGGCAGTCACCTTATTTCGATGGATGCCAGTGCCCCTTTGATCTGGATGGCCACTGAACCTTTTTTGTTTTTTTTGTTGAGGGTTTCGGGGTCCTCTTTTACTTTTGTTTTTGATCCCTAACTTTTGCATGGATTGACTTTGCTTGTCAGATCCATCGGGATTGCCTTGATTTTGCCTAAGTCCCTTCTAAGGTGTCTGACTTAGCAGGCTTTTAATGTTTTTTTTTGAATTTTGTTGGAAGGTTGTGACTGCCATGCCGTGGGTCATTAATAAACAACCGTCTTTTGGATTTTACTTGACTGGTTTGAATGCGAGATTGGATTAACTGAACACTACCCTACCCCAGGTTAAATGTAAAAGGTTTGAGAATCCGAAGAAGACTGCTACTTCTAAGCTCAAAGTGGTTGACTAGGGATTAACTCCTTATATCTCCGGTGTTTAGGGGGTTTGAAGCAATGCCTGTACATCATTGACGAGATTCGGTCTGAAAGCATACGATTTGCAATTATGGGTATCTCGTTTTCATCATCCTCCCTCACATCAAGCTAAACAACAATGAATAAATGTGTCGGTGACAAGTGAAAAATGAGTGAATACGACATAACTAATTCAAAACATGCATAAACGATACATTAATGAAAACCAAATATGAATGGCAATTGTTCAAAGCATACAATACTTAAATAAACAAAGACAAAATATAAGAACTGCGAATAATGAAATGGCAACATGACTGCCTTCTTCGAGGAATGAACTCTGCTGGAATCGATCTGATGTTGGCACTAGTTGACTGGTGGCATCGGATTGTTGATGATGTTTGGAGACTTCCCATTGAAGTTGATAGCATCCCTATTGATCATGTCTTGAATTATGTGCTTGAAAGTCCTGCAGTCCTCAATGGTGTGACCTGGAGCGCCCTTATGAAACTCACAATGAGCATTTGCATCGTAATCGGCAGGAATGACAGTTGGAGGAGCCAAATCTCTCGGAACAACAGCTTTCTTCTCCATCAACTGAGCAAAGATTTTGGCATATGTCATTGGTAGACGATCAAAGACTCTATCTGGTCTCCATGTTCTCTGCGGACGCTGTGGGCGAGCACCTTGTCGTTGCTGAGTAGCTTGCATCTGCTGTTGCTGAGGAGGATATTGATATCCTTGCTGGTTGTAGGCTTGTTGCTGAGGAGCCTGTTGCCGTGGCATCTGAGCTTGCACTGCTTGAACAACTGGCTGATAAGGCATAGGAGCACATTGCGCGGCAGCAACATACGGATACTGATAATAGGGAACTTGATAAGGCATAAGAGCAGGAGCTTGTTGAGAAGCTTGCCCTTTCTGCAAAAAGATGGCATTTGTTTCGCCCTCCTTCTTCTTGTATCCATTGAAAGGCTTCTTGGCGTTGGCCTGGTTGTTAGAACCTCCTGGGATCTTTCCACTCTTCAGCCCTTCTTCAATTCTCTCACCGACGATCACCAAGTCATAGAATCCAGCAGAGACACTACCGATCAGCTTTTCGTAGTACTGGCCTTGCAATGTACCCATAAAGATGTCGATCAGTTCACGGTCAACTAGAGGTGGATGCACCCTTGCGGCTAGCTCTCTCCATCGTTGCGCGTACTCCTTGAAAGATTCGCTGTCCTTCTGAGTCATACTCTGAAGTTGAGTACGGTTAGGAGCAAGGTCGGTGTTGTACTTGTACTGCTTGACAAATGCATCGGCTAGCTCGGCCCAAGTGCGCACACTGTTACGTTCTAGCTGCATATACCATTCGAGTGATGCCCCAGACAAGCTGTCTTGGAAGCAATGGATCATGAGCTTTTCATCTCTGGCATAGGCAGCCATCTTGCGACAGTACATCTTCATATGAATATTCGGGCAACTGAGACCTTTGTACTTCGAAAATTCCGGCACTTTGAACTTGGGAGGAATGACAACATCAGGCACCAAGCATAATTCCAAAGCACTGAAAGAATTTGAACTGTGCCCCTCCATGGCTCGGAGTTTCTCGGCTAGATCTCGGCACATCTTCATGGCTTCTGAATCCTGAACAGCAACAGGACTGGAAATGGGGATAGCAACATGATAGTTCTGAACGTCGTCATAATGATCCATCACAGTATCTTCGGTATGGGGAGCTGGGATTTGCACAGCAGTAGGCTGGGCCTGCGGGATAGCTCCAATGGTAACTCCGGGGGCTGGGGTTGGATGAGAAGCGTTCCCTTCAGCTGCGTTATTGAAGTTCAACGGCATCCCATGAGGATTTGGAATTGGAACCAAAGGGATGACAGTAGACCCTTGTCCCTGACCATTGTTGTTAACGATAGCAGTGGCTTCACGCTGTTCTTCTTCTCTCCTGGCTGTGAGGATGGCTTCGAGGATTTGGTCAATCTTTCCTTTCATAGAATCCAACTCTTCCCTGAAGGTAGCTTGCTCCTGTTGAATCTGCTCCATCATTCGTCTTGTATTGGCTCTAGTTGCATACTGGTGTCGAGGACTCAACTTGATTTACTGGATATGAAGGAAAGAGAAACATGAGAAACTGATGAAGGAAGGAGAACGCAAGATGCACAACAAATGAGATGCAATGCAAATGATATGCAATGCAAGATGCAAGATCCAGGATCACAGGATCACAAATTCAAACAACTCTGAGAAATAGCCGGGTGAACGGTTCAAGGATCACAGTCACTGCCCAAAGAAACCCCCACAGGTAGGATTCTAAAACGGGTAAGTTCCTAGAGTCATGGATATCTTTCAAAGATATTACTGCCATGACAAAGCCTCATCATGATGATAATATCCTCAAAAGAATCTCCTCTAGGTGAGGTTCTCGTATCTTCCACGCGAGAAAGACTTCTCGGAGGCATCAACTACACAACCATCGACACACGGATTCTAGAAAAGGTTCTCAGAGTCATAGATCGAGTTTGAAAATATTACTGTAAGAAAGTAATACGTTCAAGGGATCTCATCTGATTGGGGCGTTCGTATTAATTCACAAAGAATTAACACTACCAACCACCATGGATAAAACGGTTTTATGGTCCTTGGGATAAACGATTCAAACTCGAAAACATTATTGTCATGGCAAAGACTCACCACAACAACAACATCTCCAAGGAATCTACTCCAAGCAGGGTTTTCGCTTCAACTCAACGTGAAAGACTCCACGCAAGCCTCCACTACACAACCACCATCCTAATCCTAGGGATATACTCGGACTCGGGTGTAGAGCCATCTCACAAAGTAACCATAAGCATAGCAACCCCATAATGCCACAAGCACAAGTAACCAAGACAAGGATACCAATAAATAAGCGAGAAGAAAATAAAAGACAACAAGCTAACAAATCAAACTAAGATAGGCTCGACTCTCTTTTGCATGGAGCAATAGTCCCCAGCAGAGTCGCCACCTGTCGCACCTCGAAAAATTCATTTCGAACATACGACCCTCGCGCGAAAGGCGCGGAAATGCGGTTCGACAGAGTCGCCACCGAACTTTATTTTTCCCGAATAGACGGGAGAGGAAAATATCGAGAAAACCTCATAAACACGGAAGGAACACGGCCGTCGCAACCATATTCCTGGCTTCGGGAGTCGGTTACGCGAGGGGAAGGTATTAGCACCCCTCACGTCCGTCGTACTCGACGGGAACCTCTTAATTCGAGTTAATGGATGTTAGCTAAGCTTAATTATTATCTTCTCGCTACTAAATACTAAAGGATACTAAAAGGGATAAAAACACTAGGGGAAAGGGGATGTTTAGAGGATAGGGTGCTCGCCAAGGATTGGGGCCCTTGTGCCTACGTATGCTCATTCGGACGAGAATGAGAAATCAGAGCGTCGTAGTTCGACTACAGAAAGGAATGGGGAAAACAGAAGATGAAGGGGATTGTGCTCGCCAAGATCATCGCAATCTTGTGCCTACGTATCTTACATTAAGACGAGAATGAAGAATCAGAGCAGTCGCAGTTCGTGGTAACGATCACGAAAGAAACTGGATTTGAATTGGATTTGAAGTGGGTACGGATGACGATTACTCGAAGTTTAAGAAAGACTTCTCAGACCCAAGTAATCGGGAGAGTGAACCAAAGACTTGGAACACTCTCTTTTTCATCACGAAGGAATGATGTGTTCGAAAGGATAAGGTTGAAATGATGACGATCACTTGAAGCTTAAGAAAGACTTCACAGACCCCAAGTAATCGGGAAAGCGAACCAAAGACTTGGAACATTTTCTTTTTCATCGTAAGAGAAGTTGTGTTTGAAAGGATGAGGTTGAAATGATGACGATTAATTGAAGCTTAAGAAAGACCTCTCAAACTCCAAATAATCAGGAGAGCGGACCAAAGACTTGGTACACTCTCTTTTTCCTCGTGAAAGGAAAGTTGTTTGAGTTGGAAATAGTTGAACGATGTCGAGTTGTTAATGTTATTTAGAGGCGTCAATTGCTCACACACGAATAAGATAACTCGCGTATAAACAACGGAAAGCAAGATCAAAAACTTGAACCTACTCTTTACACCTTGAAAAGAATTGAATAGTTGTTAGTTGATTGATAGTTTGTTTTGAAAATCCTCTTGACGTTGGATCAAGGGTTTGACTCATTATCGCGTGCAAAGCGTGTTGAAAATGAAATGGTTTGAAAGGAGAGACCGACTTGACTTACGCATCAAGGGTCGAATTGTAATAGGTTGATGGAGAATGCGTATGAGCACTCGACTTACGGGTTGTTTGAAAGTGGCTCGATGATGAATCGAGAATCAATTTGAAAATAGTTTGATCCGCTCTAGTCCCTATGGGTGCTCCTAGGAGATAAACTAATAATCAAAGAAATGTGAAACATACATCGGAATGGGGAAGGGATACATGTAAGTTACACGGGATTGCACGAAATAAAGGGGTCTCATTGTCAGGTAGCCCAAGAGAAAGCTGTGTGTGTGCATTTGTGTCCTAAACTACGCCTTGAGCAAAGTCGGGTACGACTCAAAATTAGGATACCTACAAACGACCAAAGATCCACCAGTCCACCAATTTGGCTTTTAGGAGTTTCGATAATTATTAGGTATTTTCGAATATGGGTGAATGAATGAATAATGAGATATGACAATATGAATAATAATATGAACAATAATGAATAAATAATATGTTAAGATAAATATAACAATAATATGAATAATATGGAAATTAAATTTAATGGTCAATTAATCGAAATAAAATTGGAAAAAAAAAGTGGTCTCGGATCCTTTGTTTCACGCCACTAATGTGACGGTTAAACGGTGGAAGTCTCGTCATCGACCAAAACAAAGATGCCCAATAACAAAAGCGAAATGAAAATCAACTTCTAATAAAATCTAGACTAAAAACATAATATAAATTGAAATTATAAAATAAATAAAGCTCTAAAACTTAAATCTTAAAAAGAAATTTTTTTAATATATATAGAAGTCCAAAGAAAAGTTAAAACAAAATATATAAAATTAAAACTAGTTTATAAAATATATAATATACTAACTATTAATAAATATTTAAAAAACCTATTAAAACTAATTTGGATAAAATAATTATATTAAAACATAAAGGAAAAATGGAGGGGGATAGAAATGTTGAGGATCATATGGGTCTGTTGGCCCATCACCTCTTAAAACCGAATGGCACAAAAAACCTAATGGATTTGAGGCCAAACCCGCAGCCATGATCCATCATTCGGGGAAATCAACCATAATAAAGAAATAAAATTTAAAAAATAAAAAAAAAAGACAAAACCCCAATCGTCGTGTTCATCAGCGATCGAAGCAACACCTTCAAAATAATGCTGAAAGGAAAACGAGTTGCAGCTAGGAGGATCTCAAACTTTACTTTTCATCTTAAAAACTTCCATCTCATCTCCAGGTTCGTATGGATTTGAATTGTTTGGTTTAATGAAAGTTTAAGGCGAGTTTCTGGGTTATTTGAGGGAGGTGAGGATCGAAAAGTTTGTTTTGAAGAGAACGATGAGGGTTTTTTGGGCGTTCTGATATGAGGAAAGTTGGGTGGATCTGACGGAAGCTTTGAGGGTTGTTTCGGTGTGGAGGTTGGGGGTTGGTGTCCTTTAAGTTTAGGGTTGGGTTTTACGTTGTTGTGTCGTTGATTGAAGAAGATTGAGTTGGGTTAAGGTTGAAGACGATAAGGAATGTTTTTTTGTTTGCTGAAGGATGAACGAAGAAGAAGGGAGCGGTCAAGGGATTTCAATATTTATGAGTTCACGAAGGTTTGAATGTGAGGGTTCCGATTTTTAAGCTAGGCTTGGAGGTGGTTTCAGGTTTATAGAAGTTTGGGTCTAAGATTTATGTTGTTCGAAGATGGGGTCACCATTCCAGAAAGATTGTTTGTGGGTTTATGCGTTTTTGGGAGATTTTTCGAGAAGAGGTGAGTTGTTGTTGTTTTAATGTTACATTGAAGTCTGAAGAAAAGTGAATGAAGAGGTGTTGGTTCTGATGGGTTGTATCAAGTAGTGAAAATGAAGAAGAAACAGGGTGGAGCTGTGGTGTTTATGGTCCAATAAGATTGGGTTTGAGTGAATGTGGGGTTGCGAGAATGATATGCTGCAGAAAAATAAGAAGTGAATGGTTGTTCAAAGGTGGTAACAGGGCGGTTCAAAGTTGTTAAACGATGATGGTGATGAGTAGGATATGTGGTGTAAATAATGGAGTAGCAGTAGGAAAATTGGTTGTTGAATGAAGGTGTTTTTTTAAAGGAAGACACAGTGGAAGGGTCTTATCTGTGGTGAAGACGTTTGTTCAAAGAGTTACGAAAGTTTAAGAGATTGAAAAGGGTTCTGTTATGTTTTGTTTGAGGTTGAAGATGTGAAGATTATTGTTAGAAGGAAGGATTTGTGGTTAAAATGAGTTGTGGATATTAAAGTTTGAAGGAGATTTCAACTGAGGGAGATGTCTCGAGATCCCTCAAGATGGAGGTATTTTCAGTTTCCCCCCCCCCCCCCAAAAGAAAGATTGGTCCTCTGTTTTTAAACTCCTCACCAACTTGTTAGTACAATTGGTTTGTTTCATAGTATTGATAAGTTGTTTTCATGGCAGGTTTGTGGCCTTAAGCTGTAGCCTTTTGCAGAAGCAACAATTGGAGCAGGTGCAATATCAGGTTTTTTCTTTTGTCCTATGCGTGGCTTTGTGGTTTACCAGTTGCAATAGGGGTTTGTCTGGTGTGGTGTATGAAATGGTACAGACTGTGTTAGAAATTCAATGAGGTTTTGGATGGTTTTGTCATTTAGTGAGAATTGGATTATTTGTGGTGCTGATATTTACTTCCCTTTGTTTGTTGTTTTGCAGGTTTATTAGAGAGTCCAAAATGGTCATTGTGTGGACAAGTTGACATGATGAATCACGTGAACGGAAACACTGCTTGACAGCTGTCGTCTTGTCCTGTAGAGGTGATTTTTTTGAGTGCCTCTCTTTGAAACCATTGTCTGCTGCCCGGCTAATAACATTCATGGCTTTTGTGAATTATACAGACTGTGAGTCTTGAAAGAAAATGTTGATAGCTGGGGTGTGATCATGCGAGGCCGGATGTGCGACCAGTGGGATGAGTTACGGGTTTTGCGTGAAAAGTTCTTCTTTTGATATAAAATGGTGAAGTATGGTGCTGCAATTTTGAAAAGGCGGGATCGTATAAGGACATGTTCACCATCATTTTTCACATTCTGCAGTTTTTTTGATTTGTGAAATATGAAAAATATGAAAGTTGGCTCGTATGCATTGTACATTTTCCACAGCTTGTGAGTTGTCCTTACACGTTGCACTTAAAGCTTTCATTCTCACTGTGTTTTTTTCTTTTTTCATGCAGGTAGATGTATAGACATAACGAACGCTTGGGACCACTCTGTGGTGTATCAGACTTGTTGGGGGTTTCGCTACAGCATGTTTATGGACTGCCCTTATTGTAGAGTTTTGGACTGTTACGGAAGTGATGGTGATGTCTGCTGCAGATACAGACCTGTGGGCCAGCTTGGGGATGTGCTTGCTTTTCAATTTTTATTATATTGAATTTCCTTGTTTGCTGGATGCATTGAAGGGAGTGATTGCCATCAATGACCTTTGTGGGCCATCGAATTCATCACATTTATGGGACTTTGTTGACTGTCTTGTTATTTTATCTCCAAATATCGTCCACTGATCGCGACTTTCTATGTCTAATACAACCTAACTGCAAGTGCACAGTCTATCGCGTAGTAATAATAGATATCGATCCCACAGGGACTCGTAATCAAACTAGTGTTCTCGGGAGTTACTATGTTTAGCTAGGTAGAATATGTTTAAGGGAATGAGATTGTCACTAAAAGGGAACTAAGAGTACTATTTAGATTGTAAATGATTAAATCGATACGTAGTAATTGTGTTCTTCAGGGATTTGATAAGTTACTGATGTACGAAATAATTTTCAAAGTTTATTTAAGCAGAAAATGGTGATTTGAAGACTCTCGCCTCACAATGGTTATTGACACTAATCATAATCCTAAGGGCCAAACGTACACTTTCGTATCCCGTTCGGGGTTAAAATTATTTTTTGGAAATCTATAAGTTCTAATTCATTTTAAAGTGCTTTCGCTGTTATTAAAATGAATGACTAGTGTTTACTATCTGACCTTACCGCAGCTTTCGCTTGTTGGTTCGTATCTTAATTAATTTCCCACTTTCGTGGCAAAACTACTTTTAAATAAGTTCTCGCTTTTGCGACGAAGTTTATTCAGTGAATCAATTTTAAACACTCAGACCATAAATTACTTTTTTGAAAAGAAAGTTTTTCAACCAGTTGTTATCAAATCCCATTCGAATTATTACTACATATCGATTACCTAAGTTTAGCTAGACATGGATTTGGGAAAGATAAAACATAAATAAAAATAATAAATAATGATTTGCATTATAATAAAACTGAAATCGATTGAAATGAGAAACCTGTAAATATGCCAATTGGCCTTTGGGCAGATCCTCCACAGATGTTGGCAGGATTCTGGTCTTTAATGCCAATTTGATCGTACAATAAAATAGAAGTTATAGAAGAATGGAAAAAGCAATACAGGAAAGGTAAAGAGAAACAAATAAGAATAAAACTGGAAAATAATGCTCTGGAAAGTAAATTCGGCAGCACTTCGTGGTATGAATGCAGCACCCTTTCTGAAGTCCCCTGCTTCCCTTTTTATAGAAGTGGAATCCCAACGGTTATCACTGAATATGATGGACCTTGAGGCAGATAATTTAGGGAGTAGTGGTCCACTCTGTGGGAATTGGAATTGATTCTTTAACATGTAATCTGAGTGGGGCGTTTTTTCCTGCATGACGGTCGTCACAAGGTGTGACGGTCGTCACCCGTGTGACGGTCGTCATGAAGCTGTGACGGTCGTCACATCAGCAAAAACAGCTTGCTGCGCTTTTCATTGTGTTTTCACTCCTTTTTCGTCCATATTTCATCTGAGATTGCTTCTTTTCTTCATGTTGCCTTGTTTAGATGTGATCGTTGAATACCTGCAAAACATCAGACAAATACACGGAAATAACCCGAAATCGGATTGAAAACGGTTAGACTTTAGTTGAATTATGCATAAAAATATCTATATGATTTCGTGTTATCAAACTCCCCTAAGCTTGAATCTTTGCTTGTCCTCAAGTAAAACATGTAAAAGTCGGCAAGCACGAGGCAGCTTCTTCGTTCGCAGAGTTTGGAAAAACCGGGATTCTTGGTAGGAACAAGACGAGTATCATGACGACACTGGACTACAAGTCTTCGGAGATCTCCTTTTTATGCAAATCGGTCTCAGTCATGCTACTGTAGCTTGGTGTCAAGGTTCTCGCGGCAAGTTCACCCTGTTTGTTCTAGCGCAATCACATTAAGCCCGTTGTCCGCACACTTTCATGGCAAGTCGACCTGTTAGTGAATATGATCTCATTTCTGTTTTTGATCTTCTTCATTGATCATATGCTTATGTCATTGATTTTTCAATGAGTTTTTCATGCCGTTGGGCTAAATGCTCGGGTGAGGAGCATCTAACTTAGAAGGAAATGTGTCTTATATTTTTGGGCTATTTAGCTCTCTTTTCATGATTTTTCATCTTTTTGGAGATCATACACTTATTTGCATCGGTCGCTCGCTTAGAAGAGTTTTAGGATGGTGCTGACTGCTAGTATAAACTACTTGGGGTTGAGTTTGCGTAGACACTTGAGACTTTGGTACACGTAGGTAGTGAAACCAACTCGCATAAACTAGAGATCTAAGGTGTCTGGACGATACTGGTTTTGTTAGAACTGTCGTTTCCTCGGAGTTTCAAAACTTGTTTTGAACTCAGGTGCATTCTCGTGGTGCTTTTGCTTTTGAGGAGCGAACTAAAATTTTTGTTTACGTTGAATAATATGGGGATTGTTTGCATAACGGGAAAAATATATAGACGAGCTTTATTTGCTAGAAATAGAAAGTGTTAAAATAGAAATTACTAAAATTCAAAGTGCAGTGAAATGGAAATAAAGGAAATAAAGGAAATTCAGAGTACAGTGGAATGGAAATAAGGCTCCGCTCCCACACTATCTCGATCAGTGTCCTCACTGATTCTTGAAGCATGCGAGAGGGAGATACAACTGAAAATGAAAATACAAATAACTGAAATATAGTGAACAATGAAGGAAAAAATGAAAATCTAGTCACAGCCTCTGTCACGTCTGCGCTGGCATCCTCTGGCTCTGGCAAGGGCTACTCTGTCCTCGTAACTCATAGCTCCGGTGTGGTAGACGGTGTCTCGGAGTCCTTCGACCTGCAAGGTCAGATTCGCTAGGCTCTCAGTGATCGTAGCTTGGTCGGTGTGAAGTTGTTGCATTTGAGTCCGGTGCCAAGCTTCGAACTGGTCAGCTCGCTGATTCTGCTGCTGTAGCATCGTGAGTATCTGTGCCTGCTGGTCTAGGGAGCGGCGGAGGTCCTCTTCTGTGTAGTCTGGCACGGGATGATGGCGGCGGTGGCAGGAGGATGTACCTACGGGAGGAGGAGGCTGCGATGCCTCTGTCCAACTCAGCTTGGATTTCATCGTCGGAACCGTGAGTGTGGTCCTGAGTGGGAGCAGCGGCAGCAGGAGGGGCAGTGAGGTCGAACAACCAGTTGGTACGGTCCTCTGGATGGATGCGGGTGCGGGACGGGAGGATGATGCTTCGGACGGTGTTGCCACGCACAACCGGATGGTATTTACCGTCAGCTCGAGAGCGGATGAGATGGGAGGCTCTGCAGTGGTCGGTGTCAAGGAACACCGAGGGGATGGACTGGAGGTGCTGGAGGCGGTCGCCAAGGTTCAGCCCAAGTGCAATAGCAGTGACAATCCCGCCAAAGTAGAATGGCTTCGAGCCACGATTGCAGTTGGCCTGAATGTGAGCCAGCAGAAACGGGGCAGCGTTGACAGGTTCATTGTTGAAGACGTAATGGAGAAAGAAGAGCTCTTTCGAGTTCACTTTGTCGTTGCTGTCTCTGGCGAAAATAGTGTTGCTCAACGCTCTGTGAAAGTACCGGATGGTTGGGTTATGGATATGAGTGGCGTGCAGGGAGTCCCAACCGTCGGCATTGAGGCCGGTCAACTGATACCACAACGCGAAAGCTTTATTCTGGAACTGATCGGTGATGCGGCGATGAGCGTTGTCGCCGCGAGGTAGCTGCAGGATGCTGACAATCTGATTTTGGTTCACCTGATAGTTTGTGCCAAACATCCAGAAGCATGTGGCACCTGTGTGCTGGTTAAGTTCGTCGCTGCTTGTGACGTAAGTGAACGAACTCAAGAACTCAAGAGTGAGTTGTTCATATGTTGGCTGTGGGTTGGTGCAGAGGTGCCAGATGCCTGCCCTTTGAAGCATCCAGGTTACGCCTTCAAGGAGTCCGAGCTCCGTAAGCGATGGAAGGTGCGGGTAGTGAGTCGGCTGGAGCGACCTCTGATGAAATGCAATGTAGTTTGCTCGTTTTCTTTCGCCTAAGTCTCCTTCACTAAAGGTAATGTTACTGATATCTGGGGTTTCTGCATTCCTTGCCATTGTTGGAAGATGGAGAGGTTTGTGAGGATTGGGGTTTTTCTGCAGAGAGGGAAGAACTGACAGAAGTGAGGTTTGGAGGTTGAATTTGGAGTTGAAATTTATAGTTCAATGTGGGGAGGACGAAAATTCGTAGTGGGGTAGGAGTTGGGATGATTGAAAGTGATAATGGGGGGAAGTGGAAGAGAACACGAACCCTGTTTTATCAGATATCAGTTTTGGACTGCGTGACGGTCGTCACGTATGTGTGACGGTCGTCACCCGTGTGACGCTCGTCATGAGGCTGTGACGGTCGTCACAGCAGCAAAATCTGCAGAACGCAAAATTTTGCTCTGAGGGCGTACTCGTAGTGACTTTAAGGCTTAGTATTGATACGGTGATGTAATATAACAGCCAACAAACAACAAATAATGCGAAAACAGAATAATTGAATAAAAACTAGAATTGAAATAACATAAAATTGAAACAATTGTATGTAGTACATAAAGAAAACTAACAATGCGAAAAATCCAAATGATTAAATGAAACTAACTAGACTAGACTAAACTGAAACTACTGCTAAGAGCTAATAACTAATCTTTTCGTGCCTTCAACTCATCGAATTTCTGTGAATAGTAGTCGAGTTGGTCGCAGACTAGATCCATGAAGCCTACCAGTTCGCTGTGCATGCTTGCGATGTCAGCTTTTACATTAGTCAGAGTTGTATCGACGTCGTCCAATCTGAGTAACACGGCGTCCATTTTGTCGGTGGTCTCCTCAGGGATAGGCTCAGGATAAGTGTTGTAGTGCGGAGGAGTCGTAGGGTCTACTTCAGTTTCAGATACAGCATCCTCATAGTACATATAGTCGTGTGCCTCAGAGATGTGGTCACTGTCATACATATAGTTCTGGGGTGTTGACTGTGGTGAAAGAGGTCCCATAGGCTCATCCAATTCATAGAGCCAGTTATCCTTGTTGTGGATGCTTGTCATCAGATGATCAGGCAGTGTGAATAGCTGTACTGGTTTTTCGTTAATAAGGTACTCATACGGTCCAGGTCCCATAGTTCCTAAGATGCGCCTGTTAAAGCAGAATTGTATGTTCATGGGTCGGATGGTGCCAAAACGAGTGTTGGCATTTAAATGGAATCTAAGGCCAAGCTCGTGGGAAATCATTGTTACCAGGCCTCCTATAAGAATAGGTGTCTGAGGTTCCAGCGTGAGGCGTTTGAAAGATCTCATCATGAAAGGCACTGCATTTACTGTTCGTCCCTGAGAAGCACAGAACATGATGAATAACTCCTCTTTAGATACTACAGTAATATTTTCTTCTTTTCCAAACAAGGTGTGAGCTAGTATCTTATGGAAGTATCTGAAGGCTGGGTTGTGTATGTCATCATTGTACATTCTGTCTGGTTCAGGGTGATAGTCGCCTGTGATTCTACCCCAGAATTGATCGAGTTGAAAATCAATATCGTCATCTTCTGCACTGATGAACACATGCGGTCCGCTAGGGAATCCTAGGAGGTTAGCTAGTGACATCCGGCTATGGGTTTGGTCCATTCCAAACAATCGGAAGGTAATCAACTCTGTGCTGGATCCAAAACCATAATTGGGTGTGTATCTGAAAGAACTAAGGAATTCATAGGTAAGATCCTTGTAGGTAGAGAAACGTGTTTTCAGAGCAGTGTTCTCCCAACCCAGTTGATTGAACAGGTATTGAATGCTATATGTGATCCCTAGTTTATCCATAGTAGCCTTATCATAATACAGCGTTAAGGCGAATTCTCTTTCGGTCAGTGCTGCAAATCTTGCCTTTTGAGCGAGTCCTCGGAAGTGAACCTTTGTGAAGTCGTATTCGGCCATACTCGCAGGTAATTCGGAGAAAACAGAAGGAATGTTTTGAAGGCTTTTAAAAATCCTGAAAAGTTTGAAACAGGAAATTGAAGTCAGGATTTTTAGAAACGAAAGGCGGTAGAAACAAAAGACAAAAGAGAGAAAATAAAATAAGAATAAAAGTACGAAAATGAACGAAAGTAGAAAGTAGTAGTAATTATAAGTTTAGAATTTTTGTTGGATTTTCAAAGTAGAATTTCAAAGAAAAATATAATAACGAGGGAAATTGGGTTGCCTCCCAGTAAGCGCTGTTTTTAACGTCTAAAGCCAGACGATAGCTTGGTGAGAAGCTATTCGGGTGTCTGAGCTAGAAGCTCAAGCAATGTTATATTGCTGATGTCGCTACTGCGAAAATTGGCGCCGGCTGACAGAAGAGTCGCCACCGTGCGTTATTTATCCCACGGGAGGGAAAGGAAACGCTCAGAGTAAACCTCGCTCAACACGGGAAAGGTATGGTCGTCGCAACCAAAACCTGGATTCGGGAGTCGGTTACGCAAA
Source organism: Lathyrus sativus (assembly GCA_963859935.3). Lineage (NCBI taxonomy): Eukaryota > Viridiplantae > Streptophyta > Magnoliopsida > Fabales > Fabaceae > Lathyrus > Lathyrus sativus. Next base: position 548,191,002 of record OZ012741.1, read on the forward strand.
GGGAAGGTATCAGCACCCCTCACGTCCGTCGTACTCGACGGGATCCACGCTTGTTTTCGGTCGAAAGGATTGTTATTCTATCTACTCTACAGGCCTGGGGTTAAAAACAAAAGAGAATGAAAATAAAAATGACTCGGCAAAGTATCGCACTTTATGCCTACATATTCTCGTCTGGAACGAGAAATCAGAGTCAACGTAGTTCGCCTACCTACGGGAAAGGAGGGGAAGGTTGCTCGCTAGGATATCGCATCCTATGCCTACGTACTTTCATACAGCATGAAAGATCAGAGCAAACGTAGTTCGGGCCACGTACGACACAAGCTTGTCTTGGTTGATTTTATTCCTTCTGAAAAGGTTTTCTTGATTAACAGTCCCGGCGGACAAAAATGACGCTTTGATGAGTTCACCTTCCTTTACGAAAGAAGTGTCTTTTATTGTGTTTGAAATCTTTATTGTGTTTTTCTGTTTGTTTTGAGAAAGAAAGAGACAGAACTCTAACCTATGGTTGCGAAGGGAATCAAACTATCCTAATGTTATCATACATGGGTTAAGACCTAGTGTCTATCATGCTCCTCTCTTGCACAGAGAGAAACAGAGATCCTAAGGGATAGGCAGAAACAGAAACAATATCAGATATATACAGTAAAACAGTAAAATGCATGGATACAACAGTACAAGCGAGGCAAGGGAGTCCCACTCAACCTCGAACCTAGAAAACAATAGGCAAAAGTGAACAGACTTCACTTTCAACCCAACAGGGTAAACAGCAAACAATACAGTCCAGAAAACCAACCAATACATCAGCAATGAAAATACAACAGCAAAAGAAACAGCATCAGCAGCTCTGAATCAACATCTGGCTCCAAGTAGTCTCCAATCAGCTACAGGCTTCAACAAGCATCAATCTCCATCTTCATGACCTTCAGGCAAGGGCTTTGATCATCAGTCTTCTATCTGCAATGGCTTTTCTTCAAGCTCAAACCTCCAGGATGAGGGATTAGTCACAAGAGGGAATTGGGTGTTAAGCAATCAGTTGACTACCAAAGGTGGTGAACAGACTGCTTCTAACACAAAAGACATTTTCTCTCAAGAGTTCTATCTCTTAGACACTATCACCAAGCCTTCCAAAGGAAGGGGGTGAGTGTCTTAGAGAGACTCTGAATCACAGAGAAGAATGGATGCAGACAAGGCAATCCATGTTTGAGAAACAAGCTTTCTAACCTAGAGCTCTGCCTAGCTCCTAAACCCTAGTTCCTCAGCATCTGCTAGCAAGAATCTTCTCTTCAATTCTGGAAGTTGATCTTCAATCTCTGGATCTCCAATGGTCTTCATCTCCTCAAGTCTTCAGCTCTCCCAGGTCCCCAAACAAACCCAATACCCAAACCAGCAAGCAACAATCCCAGAGGGCACACCACACCAGTCAATCAGATATACAGTGCAATAATAGCAGTAGGGGAATCCTTACTTTTTCTAAGGGGATCTAATAACTACCCATAACCCCTATAGTCCCATAACTAAACTAATCAAACCCTAAGTCCTAAGGGAAAAGAATTAAGTCTCCTAAGTCATCACCTAAAACCCTAATTTTATCCATGTTATTCAAGCTTTCATTAAGCACCTAAAATTAATTTCTAAAAATGGGAACTAAATTGAATCTACAAGTTCAATGTCTAACCTAAACAACCTAAAAAGAATGAACAAAAAATATTGAAGCATTTGATAGAACAAAAAATAACAAAATCATGCATAAAATGAAACTATTAAAATGTCATTTATTTAGAAAATATGGGAAAAATATCACATAAAAAATAAAATGCAATTTTTATTTTTTCTAATTTTCTTGACATCCTAAAGAACAATATGCAAAAAGAATGAATTAAAAATAATGATTTTTAGATTTTATATGATTTTTAGAAGATGCATGAAAAAATTAAAAGAAATAAAAGAAAATAAAAAGAAATACAATGGAGGGGGTGAGAATAGTAAGAAAATCAGGTTAGGCGCGTTGGGCTTATGAAACTGGGGGGTGTGGATAGCGCTATGAGCCCAATCCCCCCAACTTAATGAAACGGTGCGTTTGGGATTTCAAAATCTCCCACCAAAACTCAGATTAAATGAGGGCCGTTCGATCCCTGGTCAAGTCAAATCTTCCCTCCAGATCCAAGGGCGCGTGGTTCATCTTCTTCCTCCCTTCGCCTAGGGTTTCAGTCCCCACTTCCATGCATGAGAATTCCACTCCATCTTTCTCCATGATTTCTTGATGAAAACACAAAATTCCAAGCCCTAAAATATTCTATGAAACTCCAGTAATCCATGCCTAGTCTTAGTTTTCCCTAACTCTCATTACACACTCCAAACAGAGAGCACGAACTTCAGAACACACCATGCTTGCCTGATATCAAAGTTGCCAGAACTCAAACCTAATGATCAACAGATGTTCTACATGCTTGCCTCATTATTCTATGCCTCAGCACATTGGTTATAACTCAACATACAGCTTGTTATCGAAGCCAACAGAAATGGTAACCTGTTATTGATCTCCATGAATCTATCCCTAAACCTCAAGAATTGATCCCCTAGGGTTTCTAAACAACATTATCTTAGCCACATGATCTCTAACAGCCATAACAGTGAGATTCGAAGAAATCTACATACCTTGCACTTGATGATGGTGATGGTAGCTAGACCTCAATTCAACCTTTGATACTTGCTAAAAACAATCTCCAATGGATGAATATGCTTCTGTTTGCAGTGATTTGTGCTGAAACCTTGTGAATTATGCTATTCCATCCTTCATGCAAGTTGGAGTGATGAAGTGGATATGTATGATCCTTGATCAATTCAGCCACTTCTTGGTGTGAATCCTAGGGTTTGAATGATGATGATGATGATTCAATTCAAAGATGTGAGAATTTTGAGAGGTTTGTGAGAGTTTGAGTATCTTGTGGAAGAATAAGAAAAATGGATGAAAAAATGGAGATTTTTGCCAAATGGGAGCACCAACCCTTGCATGATTTAGCTTGCATGAATATATAGGTTGCATTAGAACCTCCTAGAACATTGGAGAAATTTCCCTTTACACTTTCCCTTTCAATTTGGATTATGTTACTTTCAAATCAAGCAACCATGGATAACTCCCAAATTATGACCTAAACTCAAAATTCCACTTTAGCCAATGTTTTTAGAATGCCTTTTCCATTCAAAATGACCTATAATTTTGCATCATTTGGCCAAGATATGAAAAATACCATTTTTTAAGCCATTTTCCTTCATTAAATTCACCAATTTTGAAATCTTGTGCTATGGACATTTCCAATCTCTCATGGTCACTTTTCTAGACTCAAAATGTCATTTGGAGCAAGTTTGATGTTGTAAGTTTTTCCATTTGAAGCTTCCTTGTATGAGTTTTAGGCATAGGTTAAAATGACCTGTAATTCACAAATGACCAAAATACCCTTTGCTTGCCAAGACCATAAGTTGAGCTCCACACATCATATGAGGGCATGCTATACCATTCTAGAAATCTAAGACAATGAGGAACAATTCTTATGTTGACCAGAAATTCACTTGAAATTTCCTTGAGGGGTAAAACTAGCTTGGAAGTCAAGTCACTTTCACAGACAAAATTTCAGATACCTCAGATGACCTGTAACTTGCAAGGACCATAACTTGAGTTCTATAAATATCCTTGATGTCTTCCACCACTCAAATTAAAGGTCTTGAGATCCTCTACAAGTTTCATGTTGGCCAAGAAGCCATTTGAAGCAAGCATTTTGACTTATCTTGCTTGGAAATTTGACCTAAACTAGGGGATTTTACACAGAAACCCTAATTTAGAAACTCCTCCTCTCCTTGATTTCTCTTGATTTCTTCTTGGCATATCTCCATATCCTTCTTTATATGTCAAATGATGAACCCCACATCTCTCCAATAGACTTGAATGCCCTTTAAATCAGTCAATTGACCTAGGGTTGACCTAGGGTTGACCCAGATGAAACCCTAGTTGACTGTCTTCAGCTGTAGTTCTTGTACTCTCATCAATGACTTGTATCCTTCTTTAAATGACTTTCTAAGTCTCTCATAATGTCTAGATACTCTCCATGCCTTCAACTCACAGCTCACAACCCTCTTGTTGACCCTCAGATACCCTCAGCTAGGAGATGGACTCAAGGCTTGATCTGCTGAACTCTTTGCTTTCAAATCCTTTTCTGATGACTTGAATAATAACCTCTTGATAGGCTTCTAAAGATGAGAATAGTGCTTGATCCCCTGTTGAAGGACTTGCTATGCTTATGCTATGCAGATGAGTAACCTATGTACATGATTCTATATGCAAATGCTAATGATATTGAAACATAAACCAAGTGAATAAGGTTGGGCAAATTTTAGGGTGCAACAGCTGCCCCTATTCAAGCGACTTGGACCCGATTGGGTGAAGAGCCCGGAGCCTTCAGACATTCGCGGTACGAGACGGTTGAATACTAAGAAACCCGGAAATTTGCCAACCGCAGAAATAAACTGCACCCCTGTTTGGGTAACGACATCCACTGCATGGATCTGACTGTTTGTAGCCGCTCACTGATCTCGTAACGACCACGCTGGGGAGAACAGATTGCTTGCTTGTCCATATTAAGACTCTGTCTGTCATTAATACGAAGAAATCTCAACTAGAACCTGTCCACGTTAGGACTCCACTTGCTGTTAACCCAGAAGAATCTTGGCAACTCCGCTGGGGATGATCTGTCTGCATTTCAATACACTATCCACGTTAGGAATAAGCCCTTCCACGTTAGGAATAACACCGGTCCACGTCAGGAATCATCTCTTCTGCATCTGTCCACGTCAGGACTAAACTTTCCATCTTTCCACGTCAGGAATAATCTCTTTCTTTCCACGTCATGAATCAAGCTTGATATGTCCGCGTGAGGACTCAATCTTTCCGCGTAAGGAATACAACTTTGGTTCTGAACCTGTCCCCGTTAGGACTCACCTTTCCACGTAAGGAGTACATCATTCTTCCACGTCAGGAATCAACTTTTCTTGAATTCGTCCACGTAAGGACCCCAATCTCTCCACGTAAGGAAACCAACTCTTTCCGATTTGTCCGCGTCATGACTACATTTTTCCACGTAAGGAATGCCATCTTAATCTGTCCACGTAAGGACTCCGCTCTTTCCACGTAAGGAATCCTCCTCCTATATGTCCGCGTAAGGACTCAATCTTTTCCACGTAAGGAACACGATCTCCTTTCCCTGTAAGGAACCATTTTTCTGATTTGTCCACGTAAGGACTCCCATCTTTCCACGTAAGGACCTGAAGTTTTTCTTTCTCCTCCACGTAAGGAACACACCTTCTTTCCACGTTAGGCATACTTCTTCTTCTGAATCCGTCCACGTCAGGACTAAGTTTTCCACGTAAGGAATCTATCTTTTTCTTCCACGTTAGGAATAACTTCTTTGATCTGGTGAGGAAATAAGACTTGTCCACGTCAGGACTCACACCTTTGTCTGATCTGTCCACGTCAGGACCCATGCTTTACCAACACGCAAAAAGATAACTGCTGAGAGTAACTGGTCCGCGTCAGGACACCAACACAAAGAGCAATCACTTTTGTCAACGTCATGACTTCCCATTTCACCACTTCCGAGAATCTGAATTTGCCCACGTTAGGACTAACACACTTCACCAACCCGGGGAGATAAACCTGTCCACGTTAGGACGCCCACTTCTGAAGAAATCCCGTCAATATAGGAATAAATTGTCCACGTCAGGACTTAGTTCTCCATTAATCCCCACCCACAAACTTCTTGGCACCGACGTGACAGCAACTTTGGGGCGGACTTTACTGGGGATATTTGGGAACCAAACTACCGGATGCCTGCTCTGGTAACCGGGGGCAACTTCTGAAATTCCAATTCATGAAGCCCTTTTGATGACAAATAGCTCTGCTTGGGAATAAAGAGGGACTTATCCTGATAACTCTGTAGGGAATACGGCCGAAACTGACATTATCATTGGATGTCCCATGCCGAGATCTTGAATGTTTGGTAGTTCATCTCCACCTGAATTGCTAGAGTACAGAAACTGCTTCAGCAAAATAAATGCTGAAGATAATGCCGACTCCGTCGGGGATAGCCAGATGCTACAGAATTATTCCAGCAAAATAAATGCTGGAAGGGTGAAGTCAACCATGCTGGGAAGTTGGGAGCTTGAACCAAATACCCCTTTGAGGTAAACCCCTGCTGGGGAAAATGACTTTGCTGAGGAATAGCAGGTATGCCAAGTATGATTGGACTTCTCTGCTGGAGAGTGAACTGATATTACACAGTGTCCCTGACAAAATAAATGACAGGACCCACCACCAACTCTGCTGGGGATGTTCTTGATCTCCGGGTTCCACTGGGAGGAAAAACAATTGCTGCAAGGAGAGAACTCTGCTGGTGGGACTACTCTCTCGGGGGAATCCACTGACTCCGCTGGGGGAGGGTGAATGGCCCTGCGGGGAAAGATGAACCTGTCTGAATACAGCCTTACGATCTTGGAATCGTCGATCTTTTTTTGCACAAGCTATGACTAGCTGGAGAGTTCGATCCTTCTTCAGGAAGAACCTGCATGACCTGCGTGAAGGCTGAGTCTTTCGTTATTGTAATCTTTCGATCATCTTTCTCGTACGGTTATGAAACCTGCAACAACACAAACAAAACAAGACAAGCCTATGCAACCAACTCAACTCAGGTTAGTGACGTTATTCTCAGTTAATTCAAAGCTTTAGCAACTGTTGGCAAGGGCCAGCGATGTTATACTCATGCTAGTTTCACCAAACTTAGGCGTTAATCATGCACAAAACAGTAACGAGCAGTGTCAAGTACTGAATAACGTGTTTTATTGATCGGGCCCCTGAATGGGCGGAGTTTTGTACACGGGATGTAACTCCTGAAATGAGGAAGCTACACAAAGCAAATATACAAGTATACAAGTATGCACAAGAAGCATAAATATTGACAACTTAAATTTGTACACATGTCGGCAACGGGACGCAAATGAACACCACGAACTGATCCTCCCATGACTCGTCCGACCCTAATGCCTTCCCGGTATCCCCACTTCTGAAGAGATTGTATCCGATAACTGGCTCCTCAAATATATTCTCCCGCATTGATGCTCATTGCAACTATCAAATCCGGACCGCAGTCATTTGCTTTTCAAATCCCTAACTTTTGCGTGAACCGCCCTTTACGGGTTTTCAGTTCACCGGGATACCCTTTTTTGCCGAAGCCGCCCAGTGTAGGTTTTCAACTTCGCGGGTGTACATTTTTTCAATTGTATCCTTAATTTTTGCCCGAACCTTTCATTCTGTTTTTGGTTCGCCAGGATGCCCCATTTTTGCCTGGACTCTCTTTTTTCTGTCCAGCGGGCCTATTTTAAGCAAAGTATTTTTTAACTGCGTCCGAATTCACAGGTGACGCAAAGTCTTCTCCGTCCATGGTGGACAACAACAACGCTCCTCCTGAAAAGACCTTCCTGAAAACGTACGGCCCTTCGTAGTTGGGAGTCCACTTGCCCCTGTGATCTATTTGCGGCGGGAGAATCTTTTTCAGCACAAGGTCGCCCGTCTGAAAGCTTCGCGGATGTATCTTCTTGTCGTACGCTTTCTTCATTCGGCTCTGGTACAAACGACCATATGCTAAAGAAGCTAGCCTCTTCTCATCCATCAAACTCAATTGGTTCAACCTATCTTTCACCCATTCTGCCTCGTCCAGCTGAACGTCTCGCAATACCCTCAGAGAAGGGATTTCGACTTCCAATGGTAATACCGCCTCCATTCCATACACTAATGAGAACGGGGTTGCCCCGGTTGATGTGCGTACCGTCGTACGATAACCGTGCAGAGCAAAAGGTAGCATCTCGTGCCAATCCTTATAAGTCACCACCATTTTCTGAACAATCTTCTTGATATTCTTATTGGCCGCTTCAACAGCGCCATTCATCTTGGGTCGGTACGGGGAGGAGTTGTGATGTTCGATCTTGAAATTCTGACAGAGCTCCTTCATCATTTTGTTGTTCAAGTTTGAACCGTTGTCCGTGATTATCCGCTCGGGAATCCCATATCGGCAAATGATATCTCTTTTGATGAATCTGGCCACCACTTGCTTCGTTACATTTGCGTAAGACGCTGCTTCCACCCACTTGGTGAAATAATCGATTGCTACTAGGATGAACTGATGCCCGTTAGAAGCTGTCGGCTCGATCTTTCCAATCATATCGATTCCCCACATCGAGAATGGCCATGGAGATGACATCACATTTAGAGGACTCGGAGGCACATGTATCTTGTCAGCATAGATTTGGCACTTGTGGCACTTCCTCGCAAACTTGAAACAATCAGTTTCCATCGTCAGCCAAAAGTAGCCTGCCCTCAGCAGCTTTCTCGTCATAGCATGCCCACCAGCATGCGTACCAAAGGTACCTTCGTGAATTTCCTCCATGAGCAGCTTTGCCTCTTTTTCATCTACACAACGCAACAACACCAAATCGTGGTTTCTTCTGTATAAGACGCCATCCGGATTCAAGTAGAAATTACCCGCTAATCTCCTGAGAGTCTTCTGATCTTGACTGGATGCCCCAGCCGGATACTCTTTATTCTTCAGGAAATTAAGGATATCGAAATACCATGGTTTGCCATCAGATGCTTCATCAATAGCAAATACATAAGCTGGCCTGTCTAGCCGAGAGATAATGATTCGGGGAGCTTCGTTCCAGAAGTTGACCTTGTACATGGAAGACAAAGTGGCAAGGGCGTCAGCCATTTGATTTTCTGCCCGCGGTACGTGATGCAATTCAACTTTGTCAAAGAAAGGCAACAATCTCCTTGCATAATTCATGTAATGTATCAAATTGGGCTGCCGTGTCTCCCATTCCCCTTTTATCTGATTCACCACCAGAGCTGAGTCTCCGTATACGTCTAGATGTTTGATTCGCAAATCAATGGCTTCTTCAAGCCCCATTATACAAGCTTCGTATTCGGCCTCATTGTTGGTAACGGCAAAGGTCAATCGGGCAGTAAACGGGATGTGCGACCCGTGTGGCGTAGTGATGATCGCCCCTATTCCGCTACCGTAAGCATTCACAGCTCCGTCAAAGATCATCTTCCATTTAGAACCCAACTCTGGTCCTTCGTCTGGCAACGGCTCTTCACAATCTTTCATCTTTAAGTACATGATATCCTCGTCAGGAAAATCAAACCTCATCGATTGGTACTCTTCAATAGGCTGCTCCGCCAGATACTCAGACAGCACACTCCCCTTTATAGCCTTTTGCGAGACGTATTGAATATCATATTCAGTCAAGACCATCTGCCAACGGGCAATTCTACCTGACAACGCCTGCTTTTCAAATACATATTTGATAGGATCCATCTTCGAGATGAGCATGGTTGTATGATTCAGCATGTACTGCCGCAAACGCTTGGCGGCCCAGGCTAGCGCGCAACAAGTTTTCTCAAGCATTGAGTATCGAGATTCACAATCTGTAAATTTCTTACTCAGGTAATAGATCGCATGCTCTTTTCTTCCCGTCTCGTCGTGTTGACCGAGAACACAACCCATGCTTCCCTCAAGAACCGTCAAATACATTATCAAGGGTCTACCTGCCACTGGGGGTATCAAAATAGGAGGCTCCTGCAAATACTGCTTTATTTTATCGAACGCCTTTTGACAATTTTCGTTCCATGTCACAGCTTGATCTTTCTTCAACAGCTTGAATAATGGTTCACACGTGGCTGTTAGGTGAGATATGAACCGGGCGATGTAGTTCAATCTCCCTAAAAACCCGCGCACCTCTTTCTCTGTTTTAGGCGTCGGCATTTCTTGAATTGCTTTTATTTTAGCAGGATCGACCTCTATTCCTCTTTCGCTTACAATAAACCCCAGGAGCTTACCCGATCTCACCCCGAAGGTGCATTTGTTAGGATTCAGCCTCAGCCTGAACTTCCTAAGCCTTTTAAATAGCTTTAGCAGATTCACCAGATGCTCTTCCTCCGTCTGGGATTTGGCAATCATATCGTCAACATATACTTCGATCTCTTTATGCATCATGTCATGGAAAAGAGTCGTCATCGCACGCTGATATGTTGCCCCAGCATTTTTCAAACCGAAGGGAATCACTTTGTAACAAAATGTTCCCCAAGGCGTTATGAAAGTGGTCTTCTCCATATCCTCTGGCGCCATTTTAATCTGGTTATAGCCTGAAAAACCATCCATGAAGGAGAATACGGAGTACTGAGCAGTATTATCAACTAACACGTCAATGTGAGGAAGTGGAAAATCGTCTTTTGGGCTTGCTTTATTCAAATCTCTATAATCTACGCACATTCGAACCTTGCCATCCTTCTTGGGCACTGGTACTATGTTGGCAACCCATGAAGGATACTTCGTCACAGCCAGGAAACCAGCGTCCCACTGTTTCTGAACTTCCTCTTTGATCTTCATTGCCATATCTGGTCGAGTTCTGCGAAGCTTTTGTTTGACCGGCGGGCAATCTTCTTTCAGTGGCAGGCGATGCACAACCATGTCTGTATCGAGCCCTGGCATATCTTCATACGACCAAGCGAATACATCACTATACTCTTGGAGCATTTCAACCAGTCTCCGCTTGATATCATCCTGCAGCGCGGCTCCGATACGAATGTTTTTCTCAACCCCTTCCGACCCCAAGTTGATAATTTCGATGACCTCGTCGTGAGGCAGAATGGCTCTTTCCTCTTGCTTTACTAACCAGGACAATTCTTCAGGAACGTCGCTATCTTCGACAACCTCTTCTTCGGCCTGCAATACCGGGTGCTCAAAGTCGGGACGAGTCATAGGTGGTTCAAGGATGTCATCTGAAAATGTTATCCTGCAAAAGGAATGGTTAAGTGCTTCAAAATGCGTATAAAGCGAATAACCACGTTGCCATTTTATTGAAAAATATAAAACAAGAAAAGACAGGGATTACAGTATTTGCACATGGAAAAACGCCGTTTATTTAATGATTAACACGCAATGTTTATAACAACACAACCCTAAGCAAATCATGATGCCCCGGGCAAGACATCAGATTGTTCAACAATTAATAAAGCAAAGCATTACTGTTTAAAAGTCACAGGAACAAGCTCCTGAATAGACCAGTTGCACGGTCCTTGTCCTGGCGTGCTTGGCTGAATCCAGGCATCCATATCACAGTCGCTGTCCCCTTTGTCAGACTCCGAAGCAGCATTGACAGTTTCATGACACACCCCACTGGCAGAGATGGTGATTGGCTTTCTGAAACGGGGGGCCCCCACGGAAGGAGTTGATGACGACGGTTGGTACCCCAGCCCGAACCGGTCCATCTTCACAGGAATGTCCAGCACTTTGCCCCAGCCCTTGGCTTCTCCTGCTTCCACTAGAGCTTGAGCTTCCTTATACGATGAGACAACTATCTCTGGCACTTTGCTCGGCCCGGGACCTTTGTCCTTGATGCGCAAACCTTCGAATGCCTGGCAGGGCGTCTCGTGGATCTCTCCGTCGACTTCCACATATTTAAATGATGACAGATGGCTGACCAGGATGTCCTCCTCTCTGCACACGGTGACTACGCTGTCTCCGACCATATACTTTAACTTCTGATGCAGGGTGGACGTGACTGCCCCTGCTCCATGAATCCAGGGTCTTCCAAGCAAACAGTTGTACGCAGGCTGTATATCCATGATATAAAACTCAGTTGCAAACACTTCCGGCCCCACTTGCAGAGGCAAAGTAATCGCTCCAAAGACTGTTCTCCGCGTGCCGTCAAACGCTCTGACTACCAAATCACTGGGTGTGCACAAGATTCCTCTAACATGCAACTTCATCATCGCCTTCTTGGGCAGCACATTCAAAGATGATCCGGTGTCAACCAATACGTGCGACATTACTGATCCTCTACACTCAACAGATACGTGTAGTGCCATATTATGATCTCTCCCTTTCGGAGTCAAGTCAAAATCGGTAAAGCCCAAGCTGTGACCCGCATTCACATGTGCCAATACTCCTTCTAGCTGGTTCACGGAGACGTCTTGGGGTACAAACGAAGTATCCAGGACTTTTAGCAAAGCATTTCTGTGAGCTTCCGAACACAATAACAATGACAGGATAGATATCTTGGACGGCGTCTGCTGCAGATGCTCCACAATCTTATAATCACTTTTTCGAATCAAGCGCATGAACTCTTCTACATCCTTCGATGCTGCTTCTTTTTCATTTGCTTGCACCGGGACATTCTCAACTACTTTCCCTTTTCCTTTCGCTAGTCTTTCAGCCTCCACTTCAGGAGATATAAAGATCCGGCCACTCCTCGTCATACCTCCCGAACCAACAACGTTATCCACAGTCTCGGCTGGCTGCTTATTAACATCAATTTTTATCCCGTCACAGTACACCTCCAACCCATATGACCACGGGACTGCTTTCGTGTTCTCATACGGGATTGGCCCGGCCTTAGTTATGGTGATCGGAGGGCGCTGAGCTGGTGCTGCAATAGTGATCGTCTTCCGAGGAATCGTCACAGTGGCCACATCATTCTGATTATCTGCTACTGCCCCCGCGGGTTCTTCAGTGGCTGCTTGATCAAACTGTAATATACCTTCATCAATTAAAGCCTGAATGCCCTTCTTCAAATCATCACACCCTCCAGATAGGGTCCAACAGTCTAAGCAATATTCGTCACATCCCGGGTAAACACCCCCTTGCAACAATCGGCTCTTTATCTCGCTCAGCGGCGTCTTTAAATCTACAACATTCATAATCAGATTCAACCCTTCCTCAGTTAGAATGGCGTTAGCCCCATGATTAGGCATGGGCTTCTGTACTATATTCGGACCTGCCGTTCCGAAATTGATAGTCTTGTTGTCCAAAAGATCCTGCACAACGTGCTTAAAAGCATGGCAACCTTCTATATCGTGACCCGGAGCTCCAGAATGAAATTCGCAGTGTCTGCTTGCATCGTAGCCAAACGGGGGAGCTCCCGTTATTGGCGCCAGAGTTCTTTTCTCTACCAGGTTCAATCCCAACAATGTTTGCAACAAATCGGCGTAGGTTGAGGGAGGCTTCTCGAACACTCTCCTTGGTTTATTACCCTGGAATCTTCGCTGAGCCTGCTGCGCCCCCTGCTGAGGCTGCTGCTGCTGTTGCATTGGCTGCTGCTGAACCGGTTGTTGCTGCTGGAGTGGTTGTTGTTGATACGGGATAGTCACACTTGCCACCTGCTGCGGCTGACGATATTGACCTCGTCCTCTGCCTCGACCTCGGCCTCGACCTCCAAATACTGCGCTTGCCTCGCCCTGACGGCGCCCACCATAAGCTTTCCTATTACTGCCGGACGCAGTTGATTCCTCGGCTTGGAACTTTCCTTGCTTAATATTACGCTCAATCTTTTCTCCCATCAGAATTAGATATGAAAAACTGGCCAGAGACGTGTGAAACAGCATGTCATGAAACAGACCTGTGAATGTGCCGACGAACATGTCATTCATTTCCTTATCTTCTACCGGAGGACGGACCCTGGCAGCCATATCGCGCCACCTTTGCGCGTACTCTTTAAAGCTCTCCCCCTTCTTTTGCGACAGCCCGGCCAACTGGACCCGATTGGGTGCCAAGTCGCTGTTATACTTGTAATGGGCTACAAATGCCTCTGCTAATTGCTTCCACGTCTTGATATCAGTTGGCTCCAACCCCATGTACCACTCTAGAGACGGACCCGACAGACTATCTTGAAAGAAATGCATTAGCATTCTTTCATCAGTTGAGTATGCAGACATCTTTCTGTAATAAGCTCGTACATGCACTTTTGGACATGTGTCTCTTTTATACTTGTCGAACGCAGGAGCTTTGAATTTAATTGGCACCCTTAAACCAGGTACCAAACCCATTGTTGCCATGTCCAATCCCACAACACTTTGGTTTAAGACTCCCCTCATCTGCTCTTCCAGCATTCTGATCTTCTGGGAATCATCCATTGGCCCTTCAAAACCCCCTCCGGAGAAGGCGTCTTCCTGCTGATCTTCTTGCCACATACCGTTTCCAGCCCCATACCCATCATATCCATTATTACGTCCTGCTCTGATCTGATTCATTCCCGGACCTCGGCCTCTGTTGCCGTACCCTTGAACACCTCCAGCAGGACCAAAAGCCATAAATCCAGTACCATTTCCGTTTCCAAAGCCTCCGTAACCCTGATTGGCCGCGCCATAACCGTCTTGCCCAAAGCCTTGAGCATTAAAGCCGTACTTGCCAGTGTTATCGAATCCCTGATCGTTGAACCCGAATCCAGCATTGACAAAGCCGCTGCCTCCCGCATTGTCACCCAAATTGACATCCCCCAGCCCAACGTTATGGACAGCAGTCTCATTTCCAACTCCGACGTTACCATTTACAGCAGTGGTAGCGTTGTTAACATTAGCAGCAGATGTATTGATTACAGGCGGAGCCACTGGCGTGGGAGTGCCGTCTCCATGAACAGTATCGACCCGTACAGACTGATGATCTTCATTACCATGACCAGCGTTCCGGGCCAACAGAGGCTGGACCATGGCCTGCAAATTCTCCTGCCCTTTCGCAATAGCTTCCATGGTCTGCATGAAGAGAGCGAGCTTCTCGCGCACATCTTGCATCTCGCTCTGCATTTGATCCATGATCCTTCGACAGCTGGTGCGGGTAGAATAGCGGTGCGGATGTTGATCTGCAATCCTGGAAAGTACCTGGTACAGAGCAGGACATAAGACACTTATTCAAAAATTACCTGTAATGCAATATGCGTATGAATGCAATGCAATGTGTCTGTGCATTAGGGTGATTCATTCCCCCAGTTCTAGTGTGAAGGTGCCAGTGCATTGACAGTGTTGACAATAGGAATATCGGAGCTGAATCATAGAAAGCCTCATATATTGCAGGGAAATTAATAAACCCGGAGTACAATATTACTGAAAGTACAATAAGAAGGCATGACCTCAACCAACAATCCTGGTGATGGTCAGCACTATGCAAATAAAGCATACAAGTTACTATATGAAATGATCAAATCCTCCCAAAAGTCTGGTACTCTTCTATCAACTTCTTGGTCTCCGGATGGCTTGGTCGATCAAGCAGCCCTTCAACAAGCTGGTTTCTCCTCTTAAGGACACGGCGTACGTCTTCAGCAGTTTCTTCCCATGTGGCTTCCCCGAAGCAATCTTCTAGCTTTCGCTTCTGAGACACCGCTTCATCTCTGGATTTGATTGCCTTGTTCAGTGCATGCTGGACACTATACCGGGTCATTACTTCTTCCTCACACTTCTGGATGCTAGACTTCAACTTCTCTTCGAGGTCGGAGATTTGCTGCTTCAGCTTATCTTCTCTCATCTTATTGTTGGTGAGAGTAGCATTCCAAGTCTTATTGCAAGAGGAGATTTCTCGGTGTGCTGCGTCGAGCGCCTTCTTTTTGGCTTCCAGCATGTCATGGGAGCTTCTGAACTCTTGCCCCAGACGTTCGCGCTTCTTCCTCTCCTCAGCCAACTCAACTCCTAATCTGTTCATTAGCTCAATTTGCTGTTGGAAAGCATACACGGCCTTGTTTTTCTCACTGCGTATCTGGGCTAACTCTTGCTTTAACCCTTCATTAATCTTCACCAAGGCTTCCTTTTCCTTCACAACTTGCTCGTAGACTTCCCTAGAAACAGTGGTTGGCTCTGCTACCGGAATAGGATCAAGAATTGGTGCGTCTGGAAACGGCATCCTCAACTGACTAGCCCTCTCCTGAATCCAAACTCTATAAGGTGCATAGGCCTGACAGTCATTCTTTCCTAACAACGGCTTCCCTCTGCGGTTAATACGCGTCCAGGCATGTTGCAACTTGGCTAATAACTCCCCCTTCACGTCACCTGTGAAGTACAGAGATTCCTGTACTTCTTCCTCCTGAGGCGGGTTCTTCAGCGCATATCCGAACTGACGGACCAACAGCGATGGGTTGTAGTTGATACACCCTTTTCTTCCAATCAGTGGGACATTAGGGTAACCAGAACAACTGAAGATAAGCTCGGATCCCAGTAGGTCTCTGTCAAACCACTCCATATCTTCCGACGATAGCCTCATCAGGCGCTCCGACCAACCAACTGGGACTGTAGTCTCTGCAACAGATCTTCTCTTAGGAAGGTGACTCTCAAACCACATACTCAACAAGGGTACACAAAGATGAACATTCTTTCCTCTCCCTTTCTCATTCTTGTAATGCAGTGAGTGATAGAGATCTCCGAGTAAGGTAGGTACAGGATTACCAGCGGCAAACAAGTAGAAGGCGTCGAAGTCCACAAAATCCGGTATATTGGGGAACAGTACTATGCCATAAATGCACAAGGCCAACACAGCATTGAAAGCAACCCAGCACCCGCTCTTGGCATACTCTTGGGCTTTACCAACTAAGAATTGGAGTGAGAAGCCTGGAACTCCACGGGAAACAGTAGTCACAAGTTCAGAAGCATCAATATGCAAGGCTTTTGCCAAATCCTCCGGCTTGGGCTTGGCGTCATAATGAATGAATGGAACCTGATTCTGCACGGGAAGCTCAACATACTCAGCGTATTCCTCCAGGGTTGGCCCCATAATAAAGTCAGAGAACGTAAAGCACCTCAAAGCAGGGTCGTAGAATTGCATCAAAGCATACAGCCCCTCTAACTCTACCTCTGTAGGTTTGCACACCAATCTCAATAATCTACCATAGCTCATCCGGAAGCTCCTACGAACACCCTCATCAGCAAGAGAGATCAACCCAAGTAGAGGAACAATATCAGGCGTAGGCAATTTGTAAGCAACCGTTCTCCTTAAGCTAGTCATGATCAAACACTCAGAAGTCTGGGTACTAGAACTAGGGAAATGCAAATGCACCTGCAGCACAGACACACGTTAGTGAAATGCAAATGGTAATGGATATGCAGTGATGCAATGCAAGTAACATGCAACAGGGACCAAAGCTGTAGCTGAATAGCCTGAACCCAATCAAGAAAGGTCTCAGATAGACCATCCAGAAGTCCTCAAGCCCTGAATGGTCTCTGATAGACCCCATAATCATAACCTGAATGGTCTCTGGCAGACCTCAGATCATATCCCCCACTGGTCTCTGACAGACCTCAGAACACATCTCCAAATAGTCTCTGACAGACCTCGGAACACACCAACTGGTCTCTGACGGACCTTAGAACCCTCCATAAATATCCAAGATCCTGATCAACAAACCGGTGGTCTGAAGGTCTAGCTACCTGCATAACCCTGAATCCCCTCACAGGTGGGTGGCCCTATAACTGGCACAAGGTACGACATCCTATGCGGTCGTCGGCGTCACAGACTTTCAGGGTTGATGATACGATTCCCAGAAGGAGTGGCATCATCAATTCCTGAAGAGGCCTCACTTAGCCAACTTCCAAATGATCGGTCCCCAGAGTCGACAATCCAACTAACCAGCAACCCACGCCAACCAAAGGAAGGGGCATGAGGCCAACCAGAGGAACCTCGTCTGAGTGTAGATTTCATGGGACACCGAAGCAAGCAAAGCAAGCGGGCGCCCACTAATTTCTACTCTAATTCTAGGTGCACTCAAGCCCAGGTCCGGCTTATCTCTCAATATCAGAACACCCGTCACACCCCAGATACAACAACAATAATCAATATATAAAGCTGAAAATACAAGGTTAGAAATATAAAATAACTCCATACAAAATCCTCGACGGGAAAACAAGCGTTAGGATTGACTCTCTCAAGGGACGTTGGATCCCAAATGCATAAGAACCATCGCAGTCCTTAGCAGCCAGGGGACGTCACCTCCCCAGCAGAGTCGCCAGCTGTCGCTACTGCGAAAATTGGCGCCGGCTGACAGAAGAGTCGCCACCGTGCGTTATTTATCCCACGGGAGGGAAAGGAAACGCTCAGAGTAAACCTCGCTCAACACGGGAAAGGTATGGTCGTCGCAACCAAAACCTGGATTCGGGAGTCGGTTACGCAAAGGGAAGGTATCAGCACCCTTCACGTCCGTCGTACTCGACGGGATCCACGCTTGTTTTCGGTCGAAAGGATTGTTATTCTATCTACTCTACAGGTCTGGGGTTAAAAAGAAAAGAGAATGAAAATAAAAATGACTCGGCAAAGTATCGCACTTTATGCCTACGTATTCTCGTCTGGAACGAGAAATCAGAGTCAACGTAGTTCGCCTACCTACGGGAAAGGAGGGGAAGGTTGCTCACTAGGATATCGCATCCTATGCCTACGTACTTTCATACAGCATGAAAGATCAGAGCAAACGTAGTTCGGGCCACGTACGACACAAGCTTGTCTTGGTTGATTTTATTCCTTCTGAAAAGGTTTTCTTGATTAACAGTCCCGGCGGACAAAAATGACGCTTTGATGAGTTCACCTTCCTTTACGAAAGAAATGTCTTTTATTGTGTTTGAAATCTTTATTGTGTTTTTCTGTTTGTTTTGAGAAAGAAAGAGACAGAACTCTAACCTACGGTTGCGAAGGGAATCAAACTATCCTAATGTTATCATACATGGGTTAAGACCTAGTGTCTATCATGCTCCTCTCTTGCACAGAGAGAAACAGAGATCCTAAGGGATAGGCAGAAACAGAAACAATATCAGATATATACAGTAAAACAGTAAAATGCATGGATACAACAGTACAAGCGAGGCAAGGGAGTCCCACTCAACCTCGAACCTAGAAAACAATAGGCAAAAGTGAACAGACTTCACTTTCAACCCGACAGGGTAAACAGCAAACAATACAGTCCAGAAAACCAACCAATACATCAGCAATGAAAATACAACAGCAAAAGAAACAGCATCAGCAGCTCTGAATCAACATCTGGCTCCAAGTAATCTCCAATCAGCTACAGGCTTCAACAAGCATCAATCTCCATCTTCATGACCTTCAGGCAAGGGCTTTGATCATCAGTCTTCTATCTGCAATGGCTTTTCTTCAAGCTCAAACCTCCAGGATGAGGGATTAGTCACAAGAGGGAATTGGGTGTTAAGCAATCAGTTGACTACCAAAGGTGGTGAACAGACTGCTTCTAACACAAAAGACATTTTCTCTCAAGAGTTCTATCTCTTAGACACTATCACCAAGCCTTCCAAAGGAAGGGGGTGAGTGTCTTAGAGAGACTCTGAATCACAGAGAAGAATGGATGCAGACAAGGCAATCCATGTTTGAGAAACAAGCTTTCTAACCTAGAGCTCTGCCTAGCTCCTAAACCCTAGTTCCTCAGCATCTGCTAGCAAGAATCTTCTCTTCAATTCTGGAAGTTGATCTTCAATCTCTGGATCTCCAATGGTCTTCATCTCCTCAAGTCTTCAGCTCTCCCAGGTCCCCAAACAAACCCAATACCCAAACCAGCAAGCAACAATCCCAGAGGGCACACCACACCAGTCAATCAGATATACAGTGCAATAATAGCAGTAGGGGAATCCTGACTTTTTCTAAGGGGATCTAATAACTACCCATAACCCCTATAGTCCCATAACTAAACTAATCAAACCCTAAGTCCTAAGGGAAAAGAATTAAGTCTCCTAAGTCATCACCTAAAACCCTAATTTTATCCATGTTATTCAAGCTTTCATTAAGCACCTAAAATTAATTTCTAAAAATGGGAACTAAATTGAATCTACAAGTTCAATGTCTAACCTAAACAACCTAAAAAGAATGAACAAAAAATATTGAAGCATTTGATAGAACAAAAAATAACAAAATCATGCATAAAATGAAACTATTAAAATGTCATTTATTTAGAAAATATGGGAAAAATATCACATAAAAAATAAAATGCAATTTTTATTTTTTCTAATTTTCTTGACATCCTAAAGAACAATATGCAAAAAGAATGAATTAAAAATAATGATTTTTAGATTTTATATGATTTTTAGAAGATGCATGAAAAAATTAAAAGAAATAAAAGAAAATAAAAAGAAATACAATGGAGGGGGTGAGAATAGTAAGAAAATCAGGTTAGGCGCGTTGGGCTTATGAAACTGGGGGGTGTGGATAGCGCTATGAGCCCAATCCCCCCAACTTAATGAAACGGTGCGTTTGGGATTTCAAAATCTCCCACCAAAACTCAGATTAAATGAGGGCCGTTCGATCCCTGGTCAAGTCAAATCTTCCCTCCAGATCCAAGGGCGCGTGGTTCATCTTCTTCCTCCCTTCGCCTAGGGTTTCAGTCCCCACTTCCATGCATGAGAATTCCACTCCATCTTTCTCCATGATTTCTTGATGAAAACACAAAATTCCAAGCCCTAAAATATTCTATGAAACTCCAGTAATCCATGCCTAGTCTTAGTTTTCCCTAACTCTCATTACACACTCCAAACAGAGAGCACGAACTTCAGAACACACCATGCTTGCCTGATATCAAAGTTGCCAGAACTCAAACCTAATGATCAACAGATGTTCTACATGCTTGCCTCATTATTCTATGCCTCAACACATTGGTTATAACTCAACATACAGCTTGTTATCGAAGCCAACAGAAATGGTAACCTGTTATTGATCTCCATGAATCTATCCCTAAACCTCAAGAATTGATCCCCTAGGGTTTCTAAACAACATTATCTTAGCCACATGATCTCTAACAGCCAGAACAGTGAGATTCGAAGAAATCTACATACCTTGCACTTGATGATGGTGATGGTAGCTAGACCTCAATTCAACCTTTGATACTTGCTAAAAACAATCTCCAATGGATGAATATGCTTCTGTTTGCAGTGATTTGTGCTGAAACCTTGTGAATTATGCTATTCCATCCTTCATGCAAGTTGGAGTGATGAAGTGGATATGTATGATCCTTGATCAATTCAGCCACTTCTTGGTGTGAATCCTAGGGTTTGAATGATGATGATGATGATTCAATTCAAAGATGTGAGAATTTTGAGAGGTTTGTGAGAGTTTGAGTATCTTGTGGAAGAATAAGAAAAATGGATGAAAAAATGGAGATTTTTGCCAAATGGGAGCACCAACCCTTGCATGATTCAGCTTGCATGAATATATAGGTTGCATTAGAACCTCCTAGAACATTGGAGAAATTTCCCTTTACACTTTCCCTTTCAATTTGGATTATGTTACTTTCAAATCAAGCAACCATGGATAACTCCCAAATTATGACCTAAACTCAAAATTCCACTTTAGCCAATGTTTTTAGAATGCCTTTTCCATTCAAAATGACCTATAATTTTGCATCATTTGGCCAAGATATGAAAAATACCATTTTTTAAGCCATTTTCCTTCATTAAATTCACCAATCTTGAAATCTTGTGCTATGGACATTTCCAATCTCTCATGGTCACTTTTCTAGACTCAAAATGTCATTTGGAGCAAGTTTGATGTTGTAAGTTTTTCCATTTGAATCTTCCTTGTATGAGTTTTGGGCATAGGTTAAAATGACCTGTAATTCACAAATGACCAAAATACCCTTTGCTTGCCAAGACCATAAGTTGAGCTCCACACATCATATGAGGGCATGCTATACCATTCTAGAAAGCTAAGACAATGAGGAACAATTCTTATGTTGACCAGAAATTCACTTGAAATCTCCTTGAGGGGTAAAACTAGCTTGGAAGTCAAGTCACTTTCACAGACGAAATTTCAGATACCTCAGATGACCTGTAACTTGCAAGGACCATAACTTGAGTTCTATAAATCTCCTTGATGTCTTCCACCACTCAAATTAAAGGTCTTGAGATCCTCTACAAGTTTCATGTTGGCCAAGAAGCCATTTGAAGCAAGCATTTTGACTTATCTTGCTTGGAAATTTGACCTAAACTAGGGGATTTTACACAGAAACCCTAATTTAGAAACTCCTCCTCTCCTTGATTTCTCTTGATTTCTTCTTGGCATATCTCCATATCCTTCTTTATATGTCAAATGATGAACCCCACATCTCTCCAATAGACTTGAATGCCCTTTAAATCAGTCAATTGACCTAGGGTTGACCTAGGGTTGACCTAGATGAAACCCTAGTTGACTGTCTTCAGCTGTAGTTCTTGTACTCTCATCAATGACTTGTATCCTTCTTTAAATGACTTTCTAAGTCTCTCATAATGTCTAGATACTCTCCATGCCTTCAACTCACAGCTCACAACCCTCTTGTTGACCCTCAGATACCCTCAGCTAGGAGATGGACTCAAGGCTTGATCTGCTGAACTCTTTGCTTTCAAATCCTTTTCTGATGACTTGAATAATAACCTCTTGATAGGCTTCTAAAGATGAGAATAGTGCTTGATCCCCTGTTGAAGGACTTGCTATGCTTATGCTATGCAGATGAGTAACCTATGTACATGATTCTATATGCAAATGCTAATGATATTGAAACATAAACCAAGTGAATAAGGTTGGGCAAATTTTAGGGTGCAACAGCTGACTTGAGGACTGTTGTCGTTCTTATTGTAATGTTTTAGACGTTGCCCGTTTATGATAAATGGTGCATTCGTCTTATCGGTAATTTCGACAGCTCCACTCTGAAGTACTTTAGTCACTTCATAGGGTCCAGACCACCTAGATTTTAGTTTACCTGGAAAGAGTTTTAATCGTGAATTAAAGAGCAATACGATGTCTCCCACACTGAATTGTTTCCTGATTGAACGTTTATCATGCCACTTTTTAGTTCGTTCTTTGTAGATACGGGCATTTTCGTAAGCGTCTAATCGAAGTTCTTCCAACTCGTGTAAGTTCAAGATTCGCTTTTCTCCTGCCTCGGTGTAGTTGAAGTTGAGTGTCTTAATGGCCCAAAAGGCCTTATGCTCTAACTCTACAGGGAGATGGCAGGATTTACCGTAAACCAATTTATAGGGGGTAGTACCTATTGGTGTCTTAAATGAGGTCCTATAAGCCCATAAAGCTTCTTGTAGCTTCGACGACCAATCTTTCCTTGAGGTAGCGACAGTCTTTTCCAAGATCTATTTTATTTCTCTGTTCGAGACCTCTACTTGTCCGCTAGTTTGCGGATGATAGGGTGTAGCTACTCGGTGCCGGACTCCATATCTAGAGAGAAGTTTATCAAATATTTGCGATATGAAGTGAGATCCGCCGTCACTAATGACGAGTCTCGGTACACCGAATCTAGGAAAGATTGTGTTTTTGAAGAGTTTGATTAATACTCGTGCGTCGTTTGTTGGAGCAGCTATGGCTTCTATCCATTTAGACACGTAATCGACAGCGACGAGTATGTAGTTATTACCAAAAGAAGGTGGAAAGGGTCCCATGAAATCTATTCCCCAAACGTCGAAGATTTCTACCTCTAAGATTCCTTTCTGAGGCATTTCATCGCGTCGTGAGATGTTGCCAGTTCGTTGGCATCGATCGCACTTTTGCACAGCGATGTGAATGTTTTTCAAGAGATTAGGCCAGAATAAGCCGGCTTGGAGAATCTTAGCGCACGTCTTGGATGTACTAGCATGACCACCGTATGGTGCTAAGTGGCATTAGGAAATAATATTTTCTATTTCTTCCTCTGGGACACAGCGACGATATATGTTGTCGGCCCCTCTCTTGAAGAGTAGAGGTTCGTCCCAATAATAGTGTTTCAGATCGTGGAAGAATTTCTTCTTTTGCTGATAAGTAAGATCCGGTGGAAGCACGCCCGCAGCGAGGTAATTAACGATGTCAGCATACCAAGGTAGTGTGACTTGGGCATAGACGGCTTCTACGGCTTTTTCGAATTCTGAATCTTCCGAGATTGAATTGGGTGCGTCACTTTCTAATTTGGCTATCAGACGTTCGTACGGGAAATCGTCATTTATCGGTACTGGTTCATGTTTGATGCCTTCTATTCGGGATAAGTGATCTGCAACAACGTTCTCGGTTCCTTTCTTATCTTTGATTTCTAAGTCAAACTCTTGTAATAGCAGGATCCATCTCAATAGTCTTGGTTTGGCATCCTTTTTGCTTATTAGGTACCTTATGGCAGCGTGGTCTGTGTATATGATAATTTTTGCTCCTACTAAGTAAGAACGGAATTTGTCAAGTGCAAATATAACTGCTAGAAGTTCCTTTTCTGTGGTAGCGTAGTTCATTTGGGTAGGATCTAAGGTTCTACTGGCATAGTAGATGGCATGGAGTTTCTTGTCCTTCCTTTGTCCTAGAACTGCGCCTACAGCATAATCACTCGCATCGCACATGATTTCGAACGGTAGTCGCCAATCGGGTGGTTGCATGATGGGTGCGGTGATAAGGGCTGATTTCAATGTTTCAAATGCTTTTAAACAGTCGTCGTCGAAGACGAACTCAGCATCTTTCATCAACAGGCCGGTCAGAGGTTTTGTGATTTTCGAGAAATCTTTTATAAATCTTCTGTAGAAACCGGCATGTCCTAGAAAACTCCGTATTTCTCGTACGGATTTTGGAGGTTGGAGATCTTTTATAATCTCTATTTTAGCTTTGTCTACCTCAATCCCTCTATCTGATATGACGTGTCCTAGAACTATTCCTTGTCGGACCATAAAATGGCATTTCTCCCAATTTAGGACGAGGTTTACTTTTACGCAACGTTCTAGTACCATTTCTATGTTTTATAAGCATCCTTCGAAACTTTGTCCACATACCGAGAAATCGTCCATAAATACTTCCATAATGTCGTCTATGAAATCTGCGAAGATTGCCATCATGCTTCTTTGGAAGGTTGCTGGAGCGTTACAGAGTCCGAACGGCATTCGGCGGTAAGCAAAAGTACCATAAAGATAGGTGAATGTAGTCTTTTCTTGGTCATCAGGATGGATGGGAATTTGGAAGAATCCTGAGTAACCATCTAGATAGCAGAAATATGAATGTTTGGCTAATCTTTCCAACATTTGGTCTATGAAGGGTAACAGGAAGTGATCTTTGCGTGTAGCCTTGTTAAGCTTTCTATAGTCAATGCACATCCTGCTTCTAGTCATGACTCTTTTTGTTATTGATTCGCCTTTTTCGTTTTTAACTACTGTGACTCCTTCTTTCTTTGGTACGACATGAACTGGGCTGACCCATTCACTATCAGAGATCGGATAAATGATTCCTGCATCTAGTAATTTCTTTACTTCATCTCTGACTACAGTGCTCAGGATGGGGTTCAGTCTTCTCTGATGCTCTCGAGAGGTTTTAGAGTCTTCCTCTATTGTAATTCGATGCATACAGATCGAAGGGCTTATGCCTTTTAGATCGCTTATGTTATAGCCTAACGCGGTGGGGTACTTCTTTAGGACTTCTAATAGCTTTTCGGTTTCTGGTTGTCCTAAGTCGGCGTTGACTATAACTGGTCTTTTTAGTTCATCGTCTAGGAATTCATATCTAAGGTTTTTGGGTAGTGTTTTAAGTTCTAAAGATGGGTTCTTCGGACCTGGCATATGGTTTGGGGTCAGTGCTAAGTTTTCGCTTAGGCTGTCGTCTTTATACGGTTTACGCCAATTATCGTCTTCAGAAATATCTGGTATTTGAATCTTTATTATTTCTGAATACGTGGTCTCTTCATTTTCAAGTTCTCTTATGCATTCGTCAATTTCGTCCACTAAATAGCAGGTATCGTCTATTGCTGGTGCTTGTAAGAACTTGGTGAGAATGAAGTCTATCTTTTCTTCTCCTACTTCAAATGTTAGCCTTCCTTTCTTCACGTCTATAATAGCTCCAGCTGTAGCTAGGAACGGTCTTCCTAGGATAATTGGGGTTACAGTGTCCTCCTTGATGTCCATGATTATGAAGTCGGTTGGAATGTAGAATTGTCCTATGCGTACTGGAACGTTTTCCAGTATTCCGACTGGGTATTTCACTGATCTGTCAGCTAATTGTACGGACATTTTGGTTGGTCTGAGGTCTCCCATATTCAGCTTTTTGCATATAGATAAGGGCATAACACTGATACTGGCTCCTAAATCGCATAGAGCTTTGTCTATTACGAACTTTCCTATGACGCAGGGTATGGAGAAACTACCTGGGTCTTTTAATTTAGGAGGCATGCGGTTTTGAATAATAGCGCTACACTCTGCAGTAAGTGTAACTGTTTCATTATCCTCGATTTTTCTCTTATTCGACAGGATTTCTTTGAGAAATTTAGCGTATGACGGCATTTGAGTTATCGCTTTTGTAAAAGGAATAGTAATATTCAGCTGTTTAAGGAGCTCTACAAATTTCTTAAACTGTCCTGAAGTTTTAGAGTTTATTAGTCTTTGCGGATAAGGGATAGGTGGTTTATATGGCGCTGGAGGTGCTTGAGTTTTTTCACTTGCGGTATCCTCCTTCTCGTTGTCCTCCTTTTTCTCTAACTCGGATTCCTTTTCTGCTTGTTCAGTTGGTTTTTGTTGCATGGCTGAGTTCTCGGTCCTCGGATCGATCGGTTCGTCCAATTCTTTTCCACTTCTTAGTATCACAGCATTTGCTTGGCCTTTTGGGTTCTGTTCGGGTTGTCCAGGAAATGTGCCAGCAGGTGCGGCAGCAGAGGCTTGCTGTTGAGCCACTTGTGATATCTGAGTTTCTAACATTTTGTTGTGGGTGGCTAACGCGTCTACTTTTCCTGTCAACTGTTTAATTTGCTCGCTAGTGTGTATGTTTTGATTCAGGAATTCTTTGTTTGTTTGAGCTTGAGTAGCTATGAACTTTTCCATCATCAATTCGAGGTTCGATTTCCTAGGTGCATTCTGAGCAGCTGGTTTCTGATATCCTGGCGGAGCAGTAGGCATTTGCAATGCATTTTTGCTTTTGTAAGAAAAGTTTGGATGATTTCGCCAACCTGGGTTGTAGGTATTTGCGTAGGGATTTTCTTGAGCATAATTTACCTGGTCTGGTGGGATTCCGGCTAGCAATGGGCATTCGGGTGCATTATGAGTGGTGCTTCCGCATAACTCGCAATTTGGAGTTACTTGTCTTAGTTTTTTATGAAGATATTTGATGTCAATGTTTTGCTTTGTCAGGCTGGTCAAGTATATGGTGTGCCTCTTTCGAGATTACAACTTGTCAAGCCTAGTATTTTCCCTGAACTAAAGCCGTGCGGCGAGGACTTCCAGAAGAAATGTATTGAGGTATACTTCTATATTGTCCCTTCTGCTTTCTTCATTGGGTAGCTAGTAATTTCAGTAAGTTAACCCAGTTAAAATTGTATTTTAGGGTTTATCTCAACCGCACAAGTGGTTACGCACTTTGGCTGACCATGTTCCGCATGGTTATAAAAGGTCATCACTTTTGGAGGTTCTTATTAGGAATAATGTTCCATTGCTAAGGGCCACTTGGTTTGTAAAGGTTACATACCTGAATCAGGTAGGGATGCTTCAGTGATGGTGTCTTAATGAATCTAGTTACAAGGATGTTTATTCAGACGTCTTCTTGTAGGTTCTTGGTACTCCAACTCGAGAAGAAATTCGATGTATGAACCCTGATTATACTGATTTTAGGTTTCCTCAAATTAAAGCCCATCCTTGGCATAAGATAGTTGCATACTCTGCCAGCGCCCCTTTTGCTTTATTACAATGAGGTTTCAGGGTGCTATTTTGTTTGGGTAATTACCGAGTTGGATGAATGATTCATGTTTCAGGTTTTTCACAAGCGAATGCCTCCTGAAGCAATTGACCTTGCATCAAGGCTTCTTCATTACTCACCAAGTCTTCGTTGCAGTGCGGTAAGTAGGGAAACCCATACGAAATTATTATTATTAGAATTTAGATATACATGCCTTAGTCAGCCATATTTTAGTATAATAGTTTCTGTAAGTATTTTCACCAAGGGAGAATTCACTACTCATTTGTTGAAATACTATTCAAAAATTGCTCATGGATTTTATTGATCAGCTGGAAGCATGCGCACATACTTTCTTTGATGAGCTCTGAGAGCCCAATGCTCGTCTTCCTAATGGTCGTCCTCTGCCTCCACTCTTCAACTTTAAATAGGAAGTATGTATCTAATTTCCAAATCTGGCTCTTCTATTAATAAAATGTTTGGAACTGCAATAGAAGGTCCTCAACAAAGAAGCTCCAAGTTATAGTTTTTAAAACACTGCATTGAGGTTGTCATCATGGTTCCAAACACATCGTATATTTGGTATTTTCATGTATTTTAAATTAGCTAATAAATCTGATGCATGTGTAAACTATGACTGCAGTTATCTGGAGCATCTTCTGAACTAATCAATAAACTCATTCCAGAATATATCAGGCGGAAAACTGGTCTCGGCTTCCCATATCCCGACTAGCACATATGTAAAGAGATAATGAAACAATAAGTAAACCCTTCTAGTGATTAATGTTAAACACAAGTCCCCTTTGTGGTCAATAGATTAGGATTCAAGCCCTATATATGAATTTTTCCTCCAAACCCCAACCAACCCCTTCCCCGAAGATGTATGTATACATGTACTGGCTCCTCAATGTAACATGAAAAATGTTGTATCCGTCTAATATTTCTGGGATACTTTATTTGATAGACATCACTGATGATTTGGTATCCAGTGTCAAGTTTCTCCTATGGTTGATGCTAAAGGTTCTTAGTAGCCCCAATTCTATAATTCATAGTGGGAGAAATATTTTGATGCTACCAAGAAATGTGAAAAACCAAGTTTGTGACGTGGGAGAGGCCTTTCTTCTATCATCACTTAGAAGGTTTGCTCTTCCCTTCATTTAACTTTCCCTTCTAATTTATGTGGTGTTAGCGGCTTTTTTTAATAGCTAGCTGAGTACCTTTAAAATGTGGGATGTACCTGGTAAACTATGATCCTTTGTTTTTGTTATCTGGTATCAAATTAGATTTGCTTTGCTCTCATCTACTCATAAATTCCTTAAAAAAATCATATATTTACGAGTTAATAACACTTAATAATTCTTATTAAGAGTTGCATTACATGAGATATGGTCTAAACATATGTTTATAAGTGGGGTAGTCCCACCTTACAAACCAGTTTCTGTTGTTTTATGGCTATTCTGTGGTTGTATTTCTTATTTGAGCTTTTTTATGTATGTTATATGGTTATGATAAGAGTTTTGATACTCCTGTGAAAAAGAAAAGTAACATATGCACAATAATGTACACAAGTGGAACTACTAGTGATCCCAAGGGAATGTTGATATCCAATGAGAGCATTATTACACTCTTAGCTGGTATAACAAAGCTACTAAATAGTTGCAATGAAGAGGTAGTTTTCTTTTATCATTTCTTTTTCTTGCATTTATATGATCATTCAAGGGACTCCAAAATTCCTACATCTTTTCTTATAAGCAAACATTTCGATCTTTTCGTACGAATGCTCCCAAGTGTCGTCAAACGCGGATTGCAAAAAATAACATGTAGATCAAATTATACTACACAACATTGCTATAGTCCTTGTTTGACAACATTTTGTACTAAGTAACTTATCACAAAACAATAATAATTTTGTCCAAATTTCTCTACACTAGAGCCATATAGCTTCTATGTTTCAAAATTAAATTGCTCCTAAAATTCTATTTTCGGTTTTTGGATAATGAATATTTTGCTATCCTATAGTTTGCATTCCTCATATCCCTCTTATCTTGTTCCTGCTTGCAGTTGAGTGATAAAGATAGTTTCCTATCATACCTTCCACTTGCACACATCTTTGACAGGGTTGTTGAAGAGGCAATGATATGGGTTGGTACTTCAATAGGTTTCTGGTATGGGGTGAGTTTACATACACACACGCACACACACACACACACACACACACACACACACACACACACACACACACACAGACATATATATTTCATTATTGAATGAAGGCAGAAAGTGATTATAGTATATTGAATTTTAAAAAAATTTAATTTCAAGTAAAGTCAATTTTGTATTTGATGATAATATGAGCACTATTTATTCAATGTGGTTGCAGGATGTCAAATTATTGATGGAAGACATTACTGAGTTAAAACAAACTATTTTTATTGTTGTTCCTTGTGTATTTAATACAGTGATTGTAGTTTCATATATTTTAACTCAATGTTGTCTTGGTCCGAACAAACAGCGACTGTAACAAAATTTTCATGTACTAATGATAATCATGTTTTTGAAACATGGTCAGGTAAAAGATGCTTTAGGGGGTAAAGTACATATTATTTTGTTCGGAGTTGCACCTCTGTCTAAACATGTTAAAGGTTTCCTGCGTGTGGTGACTTGTGCTCATATCCTACAAGGATATGGTATGTTCTTTCTCTACATTTGAATTATCATAAACTTCTGTTACCTTTATGTGTGAGATTACTGATGTATTAAGTCAGCATAAGTTGGTTTTAGAATATGGACTTAATTTTGGCTATTGTAGGTCTTACTGAAACATGTGACAAATCCTTTTTGGCAATACCAAATGAAATAGATATGCTTGGTACAGCTGGCCTTCCTTTACCATATCTGGAAGTGTGTCTGGAATATGTGCTTGAAATGGGATATAATGCACTTGCAACCTCACCAAGAGGAGAAATCTGTACGAGGGGAAGTAGTGTATTTTCAGGGTACTACAAACGCGAAGACCTTTCGAAAGAAGTTACTATCGATGGATGGTTCCATACAGGTTCTTTCAGTTGAAGTTTTGATGATGTTTATATGTTGTTGCAGTATATGGTATTATTTTATTCATTTATGATTTATTAAACAAGAGATATTGGAGTGTGGCAACCTAATGGAAGCATGAAAATTATTGATTGAAAGAAGAATATATTTAAGCCTTCACAAGGAGAATATGTTGCTGTTGAAAACCTGGAGAACATATATACTCAAGTTTTAGTTATTGAATCGGTAAGTCTTCTTTCAAGGTTGTGATGGCTCTGAAATACGGAGGACATATCTTCAACAATCTCCACACTGGAATCAATACAAGGCAAATTTATATGACAAGCAAAATGGTTTTGTATCTACAGTTAACATTTTGTTGTTTCTTTTCCCCCCTTTAAAGACACTTGTTGATTGTTTGTTTCGTATTTATCGTTTCCTATAGGTTGAAGAGTACTCTGGTTTGCAGTTACAACCACACAAGGCTCTTGTGGGAGCTAATGCTTTTGCTCATGAAAGTGGTGTACATCAAATTGGTTATAATGATAACTACATATGTTTGAGTATACCTTAGATTATAGGACAAATATTGCAACTTAGATTTGTATGATTTTGAAGTTTATAGAAACCATATTACACCTGAAATTTGTTTTTTCTAGCAATTATCTGCAGCTTTTCCTTCAACAAATATATATGTGAACTAGTGATCACTGTCACTGATTGTATATGTGAAAACATCCTATCTGATTTCATGTGTAATGTTTGATGACACTGATAAAAACTTGTACCAAGAATATATTTACTGAATAAGAATAGAGATTTATTAAACATTTTCTAGAGAAAATATCTCAAACAGAGACAGAATACAAATACACACAAGATTACATAATTTATTTTTTTATTATCTTTTTATAATAATGCTAAAAAATTGAGGGTAAATTTTTTTATAATAAGTATTCACACGTTTCAAACTGTCTCAATTTACCGTCACAATCAATAATAATGATGAAAATAAAAATAAAATTCCACGGGAAACTGTCACATAAATTGCGGCGGTTCAAACCGTCGTAACCTGCCAAAATAAACAGTCGCAATTTGTCAATTTTCTTGTAGTGTTTATGTCAGTTCCAACCAGTCGTGAAATAGAATTCACGATAGTTTTAAACCGTCACAATCAACAATGAAAACAAAAATCAAAAGGCTAGTAACGACGGTCTTTAACCGTCGCCATCTCCAATTTAAGTCAATTCCAGACCGTCGTGAAATATACCGACGGTTGGTGTGGCGGTTTTGGCAACCGTCGCTAAACAACCAGGGGACATACGTTTCTGCGACAATACTACGACTGTCGTAAAATGTAATTGATGGTGGTTTTAACCGTCGTAACCTGCCAAAATAACCGTCGCAATCCAGCGTTTTTCTTGTAGTGATAGTCCATAAAACAAACCTAACTATGCTAAACAAATCTAGAAACATGAACAAAGTTAAGTTTTTAATCAATGAGAAACATCAACCATAACACTGTGAAGTTTGAAGCAATTAAACTAGGCCCCCTCATGTTGATAGTTTTTCTCAAAACAGTTTGGTAACCAATCTAACATAACAATGTTAAAAATCAAAACCCAATCAAAAGATCCACACAGTTTTACAAAAGTAATACACATATATTAACCCTAATGTCATTTTAAAAGCAATCAACACATGATATTGGCCTTTCATACACTTTGACAGTATAGCTAACAAACTAATTCAACATGACAATGCATAAGCTTTTCAACAGAACCAAACAATTACATGATGATGCATGTCCATGGGTGAGCTTATAAGGACATACCTCTTGTAGTCTTTCCTCACTATGCTAGCTGCCAAGAAAACCAGAAATTCTTCCCTTTGAGTGAACTTGTGAGAGTTACTTCCTCTTGAAGAAAGAAAGCAAATTTATGGACAGTTGGAGCAAATGTACTTCCAGCTGTGATTTGGTATTATGGACAACTAATACATCATAAATATGAAGTGTAACAAGTGTTTTGATAATGGGAAAAGATTTGTGTAGTGGTATAGTGAGAAAAATGCACAAAAGTCAAAGCAAAGTGATGTGAAGGTTGACTTTTTGATTCAAAGTTCTTTTGGTGAAACTAATGGTGGGAATAGCTTCAACTGGTTATTTTGAATGTGCGTGTATGGTTTTTGAAGTGGTGGAGTGTTTGGAAAATGGACTAGTGTGAAAAATGCAAAAGGGCAAATTTTGTGTTTTTTGGGATTTTCTTTACTTGCAAGCAAAGAGAGTAAGAGGGAGAGCTATGTTTTCGCTTGAATAATGAGAGCTCTGGTGTGGTGTAAATAGTGGAATGCAACCTCTATTCATAGGCCAAGTAAGGGTTTGGGGCAGAATTGGAATTTGGGATATCAACTTGCATTTAGGTGGGAAAATCTTAACATTTCAAATGTAATCCCATACCTGCTAGCTTGAGCTTCCTTCCATCAGTTATTAACCTCATTAGACAGCTGCATTTGAGCTGGTATGTAGGGCTGCAAATATTCTAAAGCAAGCTTATCAAATCCACACAGTGTCTGAAGTACACTTTTGTACTTTTTATAATAAACAAAAGGGATTTTTGCTAGATTCTTGGTTTTGCTTGGATTCACCTCAGATTTGATTCAATCCTCCCTCTAATACATCACATCAATTGCTTTCTCATGGTTGGAAATCAAGTCCATGTTGAGTTTTGACAAGTTGACAAACTAGTGCACAGGCCCAACTTGCTCAATTCAAAACTCTCAGCTCACAAGGGTTATGGAAGAGTTCTAGTACTTTTTGGAAAGCCCTCACAGAGCTTTACAACTTTAATGTTTTCAGAATTTTCAAATTCCAAGTGGAACTAGGTCAAAAACACCCTTGAAGTTGGCTGAAAACATGACTTGAAAGGCCAGAAACTTATAAATTTTCAAAGTGTTTTCTCCCTCTTGTGATGATTTTTACTATAACTCCAAATCTATGCATTTTTTTGCCCATAGGTCAGTTTTACACTTTTGTACGGCTTGCCAAGACCTTTCCAACAAGATTTGAACCACCTCATTTGGATGTGTGGTTAGGAAGTTATGGTCTTGCCCTTTTCAAAACCCTAATTCCCGACTTTTATGATTACTCCTCAATCCTTGATCCAATGGTCATGAAACTTCCTGGAAAGGTGTAATATTTTATTAATTAGGAACATATTTGATTGAAACTTTGAGGTCAAATTACTTATGGTCAAGGAGTTGACTTTTTGGTCAAACGAATCGATCGATCGATAACTACCGGATCGACTGTTGATGTTCTAGGTCTTCTGAGGTCTTGAAACTTCTTTAGTAGATTTTACTAAACCATATAAGCTTCATGGATCAGGATTCCATATTTAGAATACCATTTAAATCAAAAGTCAAACTATAATTGACTTTTCCTAATCTGAAACCCTAATCGGGGATCCTGAATTGCACTGTTCTTAATCTTTGGGTGACAACTTCAAATTGGATTCATTCTTGATCCAATGTGATATCCTTGATAATGTAAAGACTTTTTTCATGGAGAACCAATCCAAGGCATTGACTGATTAAACCATCGAAACCTCGATTTTCGACTGTACGAAACCCTAATTCACCCATATCTTAACAAAGACAAACTTGAAATAGGTTATGGTTAGATAATCAAATGAAAATGATCCTAGAAGTATGAAAATATAAGGGGTCAAAATTTGGGGTGCAACAGTTGCCCCTATTTAAATATCTTCACCAGATGGCAATGAAAGATGACAATCCTCATAGAATCATAGTGAAAGGTTTTTAAATATAGCAAACCAGAAATTTTGTCCCTTAGATCCAATGGTATGCAAAAGGAAAAATGCTAAGATTCAATGAATCTAAATGATGCTTCATGATGCTTGAATGCAAGACAAAGGCAGACGCGCGAGCGCAAAATAAAGGAAAGGCAACACAACGAGTAACTACTCACAGGGAAAACTGACACTATGGGGAAAGATCCAAGGGTAACAAGCAATAGTCCATACATGATTAATGATGGCATTTCAAGGGGATATCTTCCATGCAGGGACATGAATTCCACTAGGGAAGACATGCCTTCACTAGGAGCAAAAGGGAACACACTCCACTGGGGAAGCAAAATACCAGAGACACAATCCTCACTGGGGATAAGCCAAAATGAGGAAGCTCCTATAACGAAGAGTTCGAACGGGATCTTCAGGAAAGGACTAGAAACAAGACCAGACACATCAGGGATGCTAGTAACCATTAGATCTCTGAGACTCGACCGGGGAAAGCAAAGGCTTCGCTGGGGATACTAGTAACAATCAGTTTTAACGGGCGTTTTCAAATGGTACTAGTAACCATTAGACTGTTTGGGAAATCGGTAATGACCAAGTTAAAGGATATCAATAACTATTGGATTTGGACAGCACCCGTAATCACTGGATTTTCAAAGGGTTTGGTGACAACCAAATCAAAGTACCAATAACAATTGGGTTAAGAGGCGCTAATAACCATTGGACTTTGCATGGAAGGATTGGTAACAACCAGTTCAGAGGGTCGATAACAATCGAATATAGGCACTGTCAATAACTATTGGACTTTAGACAAGCTGGTGACAACCCAAATCAAAGGTATACCAATTACAACTGGCTTTGACAATGCTAGTAACCACTAGTATTTCTGAGGAAATTAGTAACAACTAAATCAAGTACCAATAACCATTGGATTTAAACAGAGCAAGTGACCGCCGAGTTTTGAATGATTGGTGATAACCAAGTCTAAGTACCAATAATAATTAGGTTTTGAACAATGCTAGCAATTACTATACTTTCAAAGACTATTGGTGATAACCAAATCAAGAGAAAATATTAGTAACAATTAACCATATTGATAATGTCTGATATTTCTAGTCACAAATGGAATCCCAGGAAGGAAACAGGTAATCCTAAGATTACCGATAAAATAAGGGTGATAACCGCAAAGCAAAAGTCGTGGCAAATGGAACAAAGAGGGTGGAAGCGACCAAAGGACCTCAAAGGCAACATCCAGACTGACAGAAACCCAAAACAAATGTAAAAAAATGCGTATGCTGATATGATGCGAATGCACAAATGCAGACCGACCCGTGAAGGAGAAAGAAAGAGCAAAAACAAAGAACACAAAGGGGGAACCCAACACGCCGAGTCTCGATGTTTCAAGCTGGATGGCGCTTCTTTCGGGGAAATATAATTTTCCGATGTATTCAATACTCTTGCAAACCTGCAGAGGAGAAATCCTGGCTTAAGAGCGGGGATTGTTGTTGACGCATCTTTTTTGGTTAGAGGCGACAACAAGCTTTTACAGTTCTGTGAGGAGTGTAACACCGTCATATTACCTCTAGAGCTTTCCAACATGCTTTGTCAAATCATTTTTCCTTAAAACAAAAATTTAAGTTTTCAAAACACTTTGCTTTTTGAAAAAAATCCTTATTGATAAATAAGTGAAATTGCATAACAAAATTAGAAGATCATAACAATGATTGGTCCAAAATTCAATTTCAATAATAGACGAGAACTTTACAAAAGGTATAGCCTCGGGAACAAATACATTTTGAATAAAATGACAACAAAAGGGGTTACAGAATCCCATAATGATCCAGTCCTACTAACTAGCAGTCCACGCGCTTCGTTGCTTCTGACGAGCATGATAATTATTGAGTCTCTTTTATCTCTTTGAACAAAACCCTGCCTTTGCATTTGTCGGCTTTTGTTCTTTATGCTTTTGCCTTACTGAAGTGTTGATCCACCTTTCTAGGCTTTCTATTTAGGCGTAGTACTTTCTCACTACATCTGAGTTGATAGGGTACTTGAGTTGTTCGCCATCCATGGTCTCAAGAATTAAAGATCCTCCAGAGAAAACAATATTTACAACGAAAGGGCCATCTGTTGCACCCCAAAATTTGACCAACATTTTTCTACCTAGCTTGTGTTCACTAGCATTATCATTGGCATTTCATTGACATGTGCGCAGGAGATCAAGAGGTATGATTACCAATTAAGAGCACCACAAGACTATGAAGCTAGCCAAGAAGGTTATTCAAGTGTTCAAGGGTTGATATCTTTGTCAGAGAAGTTGAGAGATCCTCAGAGAGATTGGTTGAAACCAAGGTTGTGTGCCTCCTAACTTGAGAGTTGTGGGAGCTCCTCAGATGATTCTGAAGCTATGAGGATGGACTTGAAGCTTTTAGAGAGCTTATGAGATGTCTTGAAAGTCATCATGAAGCCTAGAGGGGTCATTGTGCAAGTTTAAGAAGACTCAGCCATGAGTGGTGTAATTAGGGTTTGACTGAGTCAACCCTAGGTCAACTGATAATTTGAGGAAGGTTGAGACCTAATCCAAGAGCCATGTGATCATGGATTGATGCATTAAGATGCTATAAGGATGATTCCAAGATCATCTCATCATGATTGAGGAGTTTGAGAAGTTTCAAGCTAGGGATTCTAAGGCTTGACAGTGTAAAATCCCCTAGTTTGACCCCTGTCTTCAAGGCAGTTTAGCTCAAGATGTGATTGTAATCTCATCTTACCCCCAACATGAATGTTGTAGAGCTTGATCTTAGCTTTAATTTGAGTACTAGAAGTACTTGATAGGATTTGTAGAGCTCAAGTTATGACTTTGACAAGTTACAGGTCATCTGAGGTATGTGAATCTGGGGCCTTGAAAGTCACCCAACTTGCATCAAACGTTTGCCCAAGAAGGATGATTCCTATGAACTTTTGGTCAACATGAATGTTGTTCCTTATCTTCTTAGCTTTCTAGAGAGTACTAGAAGTCCTTGATAGGATTTGTAGAACTCAAGTTATGGCTTTGACAAGTCAAGGGCATTTTGGTCATTTGGAGATTATAGGTCATTTCAAGCATAAGGCCATAAATACTATTTTCAAGCTTCAAATGGAAAAATCTTCAACATTAAACTTGCTTAAAATGATGTTTTAAGGCTATTAAGGAGGTCATGAGATGTTGAAAAGGCTTGTAGCTCAAAATGGTAAAAATGACCTAAAATGGAGGCATAAGTTAAATAAGTCAAAGTTGGAAATTGAAATTTCCAAGTTACACATCCAAACCATGGCATGTAATAGGTCATTTTGACTCTAAAAAGCATTTTAGAAACAATGGTTCATCCACTTTTTTGAATTGAGGCCTAGATCATGGACTTGCTTTGGAAAATGGTTGCTTGCATCTTAAGGCACAAATGCAAAACACAAGGAAAGGTAATGTACAAGCTTGCTAAGTGTCTTAACACATCATATATCTCATCTAAGGAGATTTTCAAGTCAGAATTGGTTGCTGCAAGAGGCATAGCATGAGATGATACATGAGATGGATGGAAATCATAAACTCATGACATGAGAATCCCAATTTCTCATTGGATGGTTCCAGATGGTTCTAGATGAGTCTAAACCATTCTATATATGATTTAGAACTTGCTCAGATGCAGGGTTGGTGAGAGATTAGAGAGAAGAGTGAGATAGCCATTTCAATTGCTTCCATTGCAAGTTGAAATCAAATTCCACATTATGATCCATGTCCATTTCTTCTTTCAATCCAAATACATTCCATTGATCACACTGAAGCTGTGCATACCAAATCGAGAGCAAAACCATGGAGATTTGAGGAGATAGCTTTTGGATTTTGAAGGTTGCAAGTCATAATCGGTTTTGGAGATTCAGGCTTTCTTGGTCCAATCTTTTGCAAACAGAAGCTTTATCATCATTCAAGGATTGATTCTGAAGAGTTTGAGAGCTTGAAGTGGAGGATTACCGTATCTGGTGTTCATGATTTGACAGGTTAGTAAACTTTCTTCTACACCATGGTTTAAGCATGATTAGGTAGAATTGTTAGAATAAAACGGTTAGAGACAATTAGGTGATGGATTATGGGAAGTTTGAGATCAATTGGTGAAGGTTGAGTTGATGACACCATTCTTGTTTGGATCAAGAACATGAGATATAGTGAGTTATAGCATGAATTTGATATCAAGAATTAACCAGAGTGAAGTGGTGATCATTCTGAGGTAGTCAATTTCAAGAATGGTGAACTTTGATTTCTGAGCATATTTGGAGGTTTGATTCGTGTTTTAGGTTTGGGGAAGTTTCAATGGATTTTGATGCCATGGTTAGATTCAGGGGGAAATTCTGGACAGATTAGGGTTTTGAATTTCAGTTTTTCATGGAGAATTGATGAGGTTCGAGTTGGAGAGGGTGAGCTTGAAGCTCTGAACTTCCATGGCTGTTCTTCCCTCCAAACCCTATTCAAATGAAGAAGACAAAGTTTTAACCGTTGGATGAGGCGAAGACTTGTTGACTCCATCTAGATCCCACGACCACGATCTATTCTCACGTGTGAAGAGAAGTCTGAAGGCAATGAAACGAAGCATTTCATTAAAGGAGGTCTTGGGCTCAATTGATATTTGCACCCCAAGTCATGGCCCATTGAGATTTTTAACTATATTTCTTTACTTAATGCACCGTTCGTTTTTCTTTTTCTTTACATTTTCTGAATTAATTTCTGATGAAAACTGGGCCTGGCGCGCATTGATAACCACACCCCTTTCACGGCCCATGATTGTTTTTAACTGGTTCTTGTTACTAACTGCACCGCTTCTTTTTCTTTTTCTTTATGATTTTCAATTGATTTTCTGATTAAATAATTGGGCCCAATGCTTATGTTGTTTGCACCCCCATTTAGAGCCCAACTAGGATTTGAACTGTCTGGCATTGCTATCTGCACCAAGCATTTCTCATTTTAATTTCTTTTTCTCTATTTTTATTTTAATCTTTGAAAAATCATATTAAATAGAAAAATGATGATTTTTGTATGGGGATTTTTTATCCCATTTCATTATAATGTCTAGAAAATTGTAAAATAAAAATATTTGCATTTCATGCATTTTTAATATTTTTTTGTGTATTTTCTCTTTTAATAGCATTTTAATTCCTTTTATGTTGATGCATAGACTTGTAGAATTTTGTTTAGCTAGTTCCCTTTGAATTTTTAGGCCATTCTTTTTAGGATAGTTAGATTAGGACTTTAGCTCCCCTATGGATTTATTCCATAATTTTGTGATTAATTGTTGATTAGTTTTGGTTAGATGACTTTAGGTTGTATAGAATTAGGTCAATCCTTAACATAGGTCCACAATAACACTAGAATTTTGGGTTTCTAGGTCAAGTTAGACATTGGGACATATAAGGGTATTAAGGGTAGTCATGTAGGATCCCCTAGAAATTATATTAGGTTTTAATATAATAGTATACTACTTTTAAATGATTTTTGTAGTTGATTGTTGTTGGTGTTGCCCTTGTGGGCTTGTATTTTTGTTTGCTTTGCTTTGTGGGTTTTTGCTTAGCTTGGTGGGCTTGATTTTGCTTTGAGGAGCATAGAGGAGCATAGTAGAAGACTTGAAGATTGAAGAAGGAGCTTGAGAGCTTGTAGTCTTGTTTGTTTTGTTGTTGTTTTAGGGTTAGGAATTAGGAAGAGTTTAGACCTAGTTAAGTTCTTTCTTAAACATGGATGGTATCTTTCACCTCCATTCCTCCCCATGATTCAAGGTCCTTCCATGGTATTCACCTCCGTCCTTTGGAGGGATAAGTGATGGTACCTAATAAGTAGAACCTTTGAGGGAACCCTTCCTTTGATGTTAAACCCTTATAGGTCACCTTTGGTGGTCAATAAGCAGTTTAACACCCCAGCTTATCCAGTTAAGTGATTTCTTCAGGTTTGAGTATCTTGAGAGATATTGGGCTTGAGTGTGAAGATGAAGACTTCATTGAAGAGTATGGAAGAGGATGATTCCTTGAGCATTGCCATTGTAGATGAAGCTTGAAGAGCATGAAGATCAAGCTGATACTTGAAGACCCAATGAAGATCCAGTAAAGATTGAAGGATGAAGTTGACACTTCTAAGCAATTGAGATTAACTGAAGAGATGAAGCTTGAAGATCAAAGGATAAGTTGATACTTACTTTGAACTTTTGAGATCCTGAAGGAATCAAGTTGATACTTGTGGTTAAGAGTGAAGCCTGAAGGTGGAACTGATTAAGGAGTTGAAGCTTGAAGAAGAAGATAAGTTGAAACTTATGTTGAAGGGTTGAAACCTGGAAAAGCAAATTGATATTTGTCAAGAGTGATTGAGGTCTGAAGACTGAGTTGCTGTTGGAAGAGCTGAGGCTTGGAGTTGAGAGAGGAGTTGATCTGCTTTCTTGTCGGTTCTCTTTTCTGTATTGATGTGCCTTGTTTGATTTGCTTGATGCATTAGAATAAGTTCATATCTAGACTTTAATCTAGGAGCATGATTGCACTAGAGGTTGAGTTACTCCCTCTTCTTGTATTGTTATTGTATGGCTTTGCTTGCGGGTATTCGGTAGAGCCCTGCTCCCTTGCCCATGTGGTTTATTTGCCTGATGGCATTTGATTTTATTTCTTCTGTATGATTGCAGTTTACTGTTCTTGCTTGATAGCATGTTATTTCAGTATGATTACTGTTATTCATTCTGGCTTGAGGTTGAGATGAGCTTGTGGAGGCTGATGCCCCACACACATTTCCTCCCTCACTTGCATTGCATGCATTTTACTGTTTACTGTTTAAGCTGATGCTTTATTTGTTTCTGTGTATCATTGACATGATCCCTTAGGACTCTCGTTTCCTTTGATAAGGAAGTGATGATAGAACTTTAGGTTAAAACCTATGCATGATAACTTCTAGGAGTTCCCTGTTTCAAACCTCAACCATAGGATGAATCCTCGGCATGACAACAGTAGGACTTGATAGTCTCCCTCCTAGTTGAGGCTGTT
The DNA here is from genome assembly GCA_963859935.3 of Lathyrus sativus. Classification (NCBI taxonomy): domain Eukaryota; kingdom Viridiplantae; phylum Streptophyta; class Magnoliopsida; order Fabales; family Fabaceae; genus Lathyrus; species Lathyrus sativus. The sequence goes on from OZ012741.1 coordinate 548,232,364, forward strand.
CTCTTCTCATCTCAAAACAGTTTAAGATACAGTAATCATGAATGATTTCTTTCGTACGTCACGAGCCTTAAGCTATCTGAGAAAGGATTGTGGGAGAGTTTCTTTTCCACAGTCTGGATGTCTAGTATGGTACCCTTTGGGTAACATGCGACGCATTCACTCTCAGGTCATAGTCTTTAGTGCGATTGAAATTGCAAACACAATAAAAAACACTTCTTCCGTAAAAGACAGAAAATAATCCGTAGTGTCCCGAACTACGTAAGCTCTGATCTCTCATCCCTGTTGAGAGTACGTAGGCACAATACTGATGTATTGGCGAGCTACCTTCCTCATAACCCGTCGTAGGTCGAACTACGTTGACTCTGATTTCTCGTTCTCTGATGAGAATACGTAGGCATAAAGCGCGACGCTTTTCCGAGTCATTTTCTTTTCTTTTTAAGCCAGCCTTGATAGGTAGATAGATAAACAACCCGTCCAGTAAACACAACGAGCGTGGATCCCGTCGAGTACGACGGACGTGAGGGGTGCTAATACCTTCCCCTTGCGTAACCGACTCCCGAACCCAGACAATGGTTGCGACGACCTTGTCTTACCCTTTCTCCGTTAGGTTTTTCCAATCGTTTCCTTTCCCGCTCTGAGGGATAAATAACGAAAGGTGGCGACTCTTCTGTTATGCCGACACCTTATTTTCGCGAAAGCGACACCATCATAATTGGGCATCCACTTACCGCGCATGTCCTTCTGCATTGGTAATATTTTTCTGAGCACAAGCTCTCCTTCTCTATAATCTTTGAGACGAACCTTCTTGTCAAACGCTCTTATGGTCCTTTGTTGATAGATCTGGCTATGACACATGGCCGTCATCCTTTTCTCATCAATGAGGTTCAATGAATCGAACCTTTCTTTTATCCACTCATCTTCTTCGAGCTCGACTTCCATTAATATCTTTAAAGAAGGTATCTTGACTTCGATAGGTAGCACAACGTCCATCCTATAGACCAAGGAAAAAGGGGTTGCCCCTGTTGAAGTTCGCACTGGCGTTCTGTACCCATGCAGAGCAAATGGTAACATCTCATGCCAATCTTTGTAAGTTACGACCATTTTCTGTATTATCTTTTTGACATTCATGTTTGCAGCTTTGACAACGCCATTCATATTGGGTTTGTAAGGAGACGAATTGTGATGATTGATTTTAAAGTCCTCACAAAGTTCCTCCATTGTTTTTTTGTTCAGATTCGACCCATTGTCAGTGATGATCTGGTCAGGGATACCATACCGGCAAATGATTTCCTTTTTAATGAACCGGGCGACCACTTGCTTTGTTACGTTCGCATACGATGCTGCTTCTACCCATTTTGTGAAGTAATCAATTGCAACAAGGACGAAATGATGGTCGTTAGAAGCTTTCGGCTCTATTGCCCCAATCATGTCTATACCCCACATTGTGAATGGCCATGGTGAAGTCATTACGTTGAGAGGTTGTGGAGGCATATGCACTTTATCCGCATAGACTTGGCACTTGTGGCACTTCCGAGCAAAGAGGATGCAGTCTGTCTCTAGGGTCAACCAAAAGTAACCAGCTCTTAGAAGCTTTTTAGTCATAACATGGCCATTGGCATGAGTACCGAACGTTCCTTCATGTACTTCGGTCATCAGCAGACTTGCTTCTTTTTCGTCAACACATCAGAGCAAAACCATGTCGTGGTTTCTCTTGTAAAGGATGCCATTGCTGATGAAGAACTTAGATGACAATCTTCGTATGACTCTTTTGTCAATCCTGGATGCATCAGCTGGATATATCTGATGTTGAATAAAATTCTTGATGTCGTGGAACCAAGGTTTCTCATCAGAATCTTCTTCTATTGTCATAACATATGCTGGTATTGTTCTTGTTTCAATGCGGATTAAAGGCGCTTCATTAACAAACTGGACCTTCCACATTGATGCCATCATAGCTAAAGCATTAGCAATATGATTCTCTTCTCTTGGCACATGTTTGAAGGTAATTTCGTTAAAATATTCGGCCATCTCTAGAATGTGAGATTTGTAAGGGATCAACTTTTCATCTCTAGTTTCCCATTCTTCTTTGAGTTGATAAATCACTAAAGCAGAATCACCGACTACTTCCAAGATTTTAATGCGGAGATCAATGGCAGCTTCCAACCCTAAGATGCAGGCTTCATATTCGGCTATATTTTTAGTATATGAGAAACAAAGTCGGGTTGTGACAACGGTATACCCTCTGGTCGAATTTTTCAAAACAGCCCCCAGACCATGTCCATTTTTGTTCGACGCTCCATCAAACATCAATTCCCATCGGGATCCAGGCTCAGGACCCTCTTCAGGGCCAGGTTCTGGCTTAATTCGTTGAATGTACATCACATCCTTATCGGGGAACTCAAACTTGAGCGGCTGATAATCTTCTACGGGATGCTCTACGAGGTGTTTTGACAAGACACTTCCTTTGATAGACTTTTGAGCAACATACTGAATATCATACTCTGACAAGAGCATATGCCATCTGGCCAACCTTCCAGTTTGAGCTGGTTTTTCGAAGATTTACTTGATTGGGTCCATCTTAGAAATCATCATTGTGGTATGGCAGATCATATACTGTCTTAGGCGCTTGGCAGCCCATGCCAAAGCACAACAGGCATTCTCTAGCAGAGAGTAACGCCTCTCACAGTCTGTGAATTTCTTTCTTAGGTAATAAATTATATGCTCTTTCTTACCTGACTCATCATTTTGGCCCAAGACACAACCCATTGAATCTTCTAATACTGTCATGTACATGAACAATGGTCTCCCAGGCACTGGAGGAATCAATATCAGAGGCTCTTGCAGATACTGCTTGATTTTCTCAAATGTCGACTGGTAGTTTTCGTTCCACTGGAGATGAACCTGGAGATGTAATTCAAACATCCAAGGAAGCCTCTGACCTGTTTCTCTGTTTTAAGAGCAGGCATTTCTTGGATTGCTCTGACCTTATCAGAATCTTCTACTTCAATTCCTTGTTGACTAACAATGAAACTAAGTAGCTTGCCTGAGCGGACCCTAAATATGCATTTAGCTGAATTTAGTCTTAGCTGATACTTTCGGAGTCTTTCAAATAGCTTCAGCAAATGATCCAAATGGTCTTCATCACTTCGAGACTTTGCAATCATGTCGCCCACATATATTTCAACTTCTTTGTGCATCATATCATGGAAAAGTGTGACCATGGCCCTCTGATATGTTGCTCTTGCATTCTTCAAATTGAAAGGCATGACCTTATAACAATAGGTGCCCTAGGGTGTAATCAAATTCGTCTTCTCCATGTTGTTCGGATCCATCTTTATCTGATTATAACTAGAAAATTCGTCCATAAATGAGAATACTGCGAAACTAGTTGTATTGTCCACCAATGTGTCGATATATGGTAGAGGGAAATCATCCTTCAGACTAGCTCTGTTTAGATTCCTATAGTCAACATACATCCTGACCTTGCCATCTTTCTTCAGAACTGGAACGATGTTGGCCACCCATTCTGGGTATTTGGATACCGCTAAAAAGCCTGCATCAATCTGTTTCTTGACATCATCTCTGATTTTGAGAGCCATATCAAGTCTTGATCTGTGAAGTTTCTGCTTGATTGGAGGACATTCTGGCTTTAGGGGGAGCTTGTGCATAACAATGTCGTTGTCCAACCCTGGCATATCTTGATAAGACCAAGCGAATATGTCAACATAGTCTCTGAGGAGTGTTGTCAGCCTGCTTTTGACTTCCGGCCCCAACAATGCTCTAATCTTTACTTCTCTTTTCTCTTCTTCATACCCCAAGTTGATGACCTCAATCTGCTCCTTGTAAGGCTGAAGACAAGTGTCTTCATATTCAGTCATCTTCTTCAACTCTTCTGGGATTTCTGAGTTTTCATCACTTTCTTTTTCGGCTTGGAAAACGGATGAACCACTAGTAGAAGGAACTGAAGGGTCATAGGATTATGTGGGTGGTGAGGGTGTTCTGCATGTTTTTATATTAGGAATGATTAGACACACACACACAGAGACATGCAGATGAAAGGTTGCTTTTAAGTTTTCACGAAAAGTTGCCATTTTTCTTCCTTTTAACAAAAAAGAGTGAAAATGATAAACAGAAAAGGTAAAGACAAAAGTTTTAACAAAAACACTTTTCATTCATAGATTTTTTTCAATTTGCAAAGTGGCCCATACAAAATGATTCACAGGCCTCGGGCAAGACCAGGAATTTTTAAAGAAAACACAAAGCTAACAAGCAAAATGAATTACTCTAATGGTAAAAAGACAGGAATTTCCACAGCCTCCCAATTGTGTAGAGCTGCTCCTCCTTAAATTATCAGACCGTCAAGATCATAATCTTCCTCTTCAGCGATGATAGTGTTTACTTGTAATCTGCCACTGGTGAAAATATCTTTCAAGGATTTCTTCTTCATGACGCTCTCTTCTGGCTCATCTTCGAGAGTTGGTTTGTAACCCAACCCTTGTCGATCATTCTTTTCTCAAGCATTGACTTCAATAATCTCTCCCCATCCCAATGGAAGTCCGGTTTTCAGCGCAGCTTTGACACTCTGAACAAAAGTGAAGGATGGACCACGAGATATAGCCGATTTGTCAACTAGAACAGCATGGGCTATTTCTAGCGCTTGGAAAGCCGTTTCGAGTGAATCTTCATCTGCCTCAATGTATAGGAAATAAGATAGGTCGCTAACCATTAAATCCTCCTCTCCATGAACGATGACCAACTGATCATTGACAATGAATTTCATTTTCTGATGATGGGTGGAGGTTATAGCGCCCGTTGCATGTATTTAGGGCCTCCCTAATGGACAACTGTAAACTGGAATAATATCCATCACTTGGAAAGTAATCTCAAAGATTTGTAGACCTATCATGATAGGCAGATCAACCTCTCCTATCACAGCCCTTCTGGAACCATCAAAAGCTTTCACAATCAGAGATGTGGGTCTCATGTCAGCACCTTGATAAGCTGGCTTGGCTAAGGTTCTCTTTGGCATTACATTAAGCGTAGATCTTGTGTCGACGAGCACCCTAGCTAATGTATCCTCCTCACATTTGATTGACACGTCCAAAACACAATTGTGTTTGCGCTTCTCAGCTGTCAGATCGTTGTCATCAAAGCTTAGAGTATTACATGCTATGATGTTTGCCACAATGGAATCAAATTGCCCCACTGTGATGTCCTTCGTCACATGAGCTTGCGTTAGGATCTTTAGCAAAGCTTGGTGATTGTTGCGGTGAGAATCGTGATACCAAGCTATTGATTAACTTGAATCTTTAATTCTTTGAATTCACAACCGGACTTTAATTTATCCAAAGGAAAGGTCTAAAGATAGAAAGAAACTTTTGCGCGATGTAACAACAACGCTAAGAGATTCGGGGATCGGGGGTTGGTTATGCATAGGGTAGGTATTTCACATCCTAAACATCTGTAGTACTCTACAGGAACCTTTTGTTTGTTTGCATGCTAAGTTTTGGTAAAGGTTTGCTAAGGTTTGGGATTAGGTAAAAGGTGTAGTTTAAGGCCTAAAGATAGTTTCTAAGTTTTCTCGCAAAGACATCGTGTCCTCTGCCTACGTATCTTAACTAGGATAGAATTAGAGCAATCTTAGTTCACCTCACTAGGGATAAAGAACACTTGATTATGATCAAGGTTCAAAGGGGAACAAACATAACAATGTTTGTATAGAGTTTAACAAAACTCTCTAGATCTATGTTATAACACTCAATAAGGGAGTAAGTAATCATTACTATGATTCTTACATAGAGTTTACAAACTCTATCCTAGGGTTCTAGTTGAAGAACACTCCTAACAAAGGTGGGTCTTTTAGACTTAAAGCAAAGTCTAATGGCTTATATGTTCTAACTTAACTAAGCTAGGGTTTAAGATGACTTCACAAAGTCAAGGGAATGGGTAATGAACTATCCATGACACAAGGGTCAATGGAGAGACTTTTCCTTTGGAAGGAGAGGGAGGGGCAACTTGGATGAGAACTAAAAAGTTCCATCACTTGGGGAAGAAATACTTAACAAAGCAATAAACAATTAAGCATGATGAAAAAGGTTACAACCAAGCAAGCATGCATATCACAACAGGCAAGGATCAAATAATACAAATGGTTACAACCGAGAATCATATATCTTAACAAAGATGAAATTAACAACCCAAGAGACATATTAAAAAATATGAAAACAACAATCATACAAATAAGTCACAACTTAAAAATGGTCATGTTATAAATTCAAATGTAACGACATTTAGGCTTTGATGTTAATCAAATACGCGAGGAATATAAGACATGTTCAAACATAAAGTTTTAGGGGGGACAACAAAATTATAGTAACCACCAACAAGAAATGAAGTCTCAACATGTTAACAAACATAAAGAAATCCAATATCAATAAATTTCACAAGATAGGTCAAGTATAGTATGAAAGAAATTCGATCAAGACGTAACGTAACGACCTAAGAACGAATCAACTAACAAGCAGGACAAAAGGCAATATAAATACAAACAATTTGAAATTTTAATCCATTAAACAAAGCAAGACATTACAATGAGCAATTTGCAAAAAGAACGGGTTAAAAACGATAAAGCATGAGAAAGTTGTGATTTATTGAAGTTTCAAAGATTTTATGAAAATAAAACAAACAAATGAAACAAGCACATAAAAAAGTGGCATGGGTAGGGATTGAACCCACGCCCTTGTGTTCACCAACACACAACACCAACCACTAGGGCACAACACGCGCGCACGTTAGGGAAATGGAAGGAATTAAGGAAATGATTAAACAAGGAAATATGAAAAATAAAACCAAAAGAGTTGATCACCAAGGATCGAACTCAGGTCAGGCAAATGAAAGGTACAAAGCGCGCAAGTTGTCTACCACTGGGGTGGCTATACATCCGTGTATTTAGCCACCCCCATAAATAGATAATACTACTCATGATGGATATTCTGGGCAACAAACAAAACAAACAAACCAAAAACGTGAAGCATCCAAACTTGGTCAAAACTCAATCTTTTTTTTATGAAACTTTAGTCAAACATGACTGTTTTTTTAACATGGATTATGATGGTATCAACAAAATTTTGAAATAATGTCTCTAACAAAAAACCCGATTGAAGATGCATATTGATCAAATGAGTTGCATTTTGAAAAACCACATCAGTTCAGATTTCATACAAATCAAATGGGCATTGCACACAAGTCATATACATCATAATAGAGGGATTAGACACTTAGGGCTCAGCCAAAACTCAATAGAAAAGAGATTGGTTCATGAATTGCAAATGTGGTATGAAAATGAGAACAAGCTGTCAAGGCCAGATGGAAAGGTTCAATGTACATACATAGCCTAACAGTTTTAAACATGTCAATGATGATGCCCTTAATGCTATAAATCAAACATGAATGCACAGGTATAGGGAAGATAGTATGACATCATATCAGTTATGAATTAAACTTGTGAAAAGAGTGAGCTTGCTTTCAAACAACAATGAATAAAATGACTTTCAAATCAAAACCAAATTGTTGAAAATTAGCACAGACAAGCAGTTGTATCATGTGCACATAGGAATAATGGAAATGGGAGGATCAATGGTTGGCCAGCAATAGCAGCCAAACAGCAGGCCACAATCAAAGGGCCCTGCTGCCTAGATTTTAAACAGCATACCAAACATGGATGAAACAAAAACTTTGATCACAACAGAAACAATACCAACATGGAATCTCAACCAAAATGCAATGAGAAACAAAAAGATCACAATCATAATGCCAAGGCCACACACAAAACACAACTGTCATGCCAAGTAAGATGAATTTGAAGGATGCAAATTGGAAGCCAAGTCATGAAGTAAACTCAATCAGGTTGGACAGACCTTGCATACATGCCCAAAACATAATATAAGATGTGTCTACACTTCCAAATTAGCCACAAACAACATAGAAATGAAAGACATATACCAACTGCTCACTTAAACATAAAAATGCATAATTTGAAACCAAACATGATTGGAACAGATTGAGATCAAAAGGATACCACACACAAGTCTCAAATATGTCTATGGATGATATTACAACCTAAAATTGATCATGAGATGCACATAACACAAGTTGGCTATCAAGTTGCAATGGTATCATACATGATGAATGGGGTTGTCATGACAGGCAGAAGAAAAATGGTAAGGCAATCATTAAAGGGGCCTAGTTCATACACATACAAACCAAAACATGCTATCTATGCTTATGGAATAAATTCAAAGCTACACAAACAGAAAGAGTGAAGTGTGTGCAGTTGTTGTGGTTTTCAAAACAATTTGGCAGCAGTGAGGTTACAAACTGGTCTAGCAAAAGGTAGGTAGTCTCATGCCATAAACATAGCATATACACATCAAAAATATGAAGGTAAATGAGTTCACACTCAGAAATCAAGCATTGTTCATTTGGAACAAAATCTGGTATAGTCATGGCATATTTTGGCTTGAAAAAGCAATTTGAAGGTGAGATGATGAACCAAGTAAGAATAGATCAAACAAGCAATATACACACATCAAAATCATGAAAATGGATGAGATCATATTTAAATTTCAAGCATATTTCCAACAGGACAGAATTTGGCATATTGATGGTTATGAAGAAAAGGTTGTCTTGAAACATAATAGTGGTATAGCAGAGCATTTGGCAAGTAATGATGTTCTATGATGAAACAAATGACATACACATACCATATACATGCTAAAAGATAAGATCATGCTTCAAAATTAAATCAAATCCACACCAAACAGAATATGGCATATTGAAACTCATGAAATGCAAAAATAACAACTCATTTAGGCAGCAGGCAAGTTTATGGCAGTTGGGATGATTGAGCATCACATACAAGTTTAAAACATATAGAATGAAGATTCTATGCACATAGATCAAGTACAAACAGGTTGAAACAGAATATGATATGCTGTTGGTATTATGGAGTTTTGAAAAATGCAAGTTTGGAAGTGACAAGCTGTTTTTGAGAAAGCAAGGGCAGTTTGGACATACACGTATAACATACAATCTCAAAACATGTTAAATGATATTTCCACATACAAATATCATACACAGGCTGCACAGAGTGAGAAATGACATGTTGGTCCAAAGCATTTGACAGCAAAACACATAAAACCTCATAACTGTCCTCAACAACCAAATCTTAAGTTCTCATCATTTTAACAAGCTCAACTAGGCAAACCAGATCATGTAAACACAAATCAATAGTTTAAAACACAGAAAACACAACATGGCAAGCAAAAGCCTCTTAACACAAAACTCATGGTAATGATAAAGCAAAAGACACAAAATAACACAAGTGTGCAACAAGGGTCAAACTAGGTTCCAACATGACCTAGGGGCAGAGGGATCTCATGAGATAACTAACAAGTTATCCAAATATCACCAATAAACTAAGATTGACAAATCTAGGGCAAACGCACCAACATTTCAATGTTTGGATCCTTAAGGCTAACCTTGTAGATAAAGCTCTCAAAACAAATTGTACACAACATCAAAGCTTATTATTGGTAACATATCATCAACACATCATTCATAAATGAAATACTTTAACAAAAGCAAATATCATAACCACAAAACATGAGTTGTTGACAAAGAAACCTTTATGGGACAACAATGACTATATTTCACAACAAGCATCTCAAAATGGTAAAGCATGACAATGTATGAATAATAAAGAGGTTGAGCCTTACATACCTCTTGTAGACAAGTCTTGAGCAAGCTAAAAAGCTAAGAAACCCAGAGTTGGAGCTTTCTTCCTTGGCAAAGATTTGGAGCTTTCTTCCTCTTGAAGCAACAAGCTATCTTTCAAGACAGTTAGAGTTGTGAACTTCCCAGCTGGATTTTGAGACTTTGGACAGTTGAGATATGATATATATGAAGTGTTAGGAGTGTTGGAATGGTAGGAAATGCCTCAAGTAAAGATTTGGCTTCCAAAGTGCATGAAAGTCAACATATCAAGGTATGAAGTTTGACTTTTAGGAAAATGATGTTTTTGGGTGGTTTGAGTGTATGAATACCTTCTACACAATGTTTATGCATTGTGTAAATGGTTTTGAGTGGCTTGGAAGTGGTGGAACTGAGTTTGAGCAGAGTTTTGCTCAAGACAGATTTTGGTGGAAAACTTGAAAATTGGAGAAATGAAGTTTTTTGAGAAAATGAATGTGAGTTGAGAGCTGTGATTTCTCTTGGTTTTTAAGAGTGCTCTGGTGTGTCTAACATCATAGAGGATGCCTCTATTTATAGTGAAAATGAAGGTGAGGGCAGATTTGGATTTTGCCACTTTTGGAGGGAGATTATGAAATCTTGGATGAATCTTGCCATAACTCCAAATATATGCATTTTTTGATCATGGACCACTTTGAGAATTTTGTAGGACTTATCAAGAGCTTTCTAATGAGCTTTGGACCACTTCATTTGGATGTGTGGTTGAGGAGTTATGGTCTTGCCCCTTTCAAAACCCTAATTCCCGACTTTTGCAATTACTTCTTAACCCTTGATCCAATGCTTATGAAATTTTATGGGAAGGTGTAATATGACATAAGGAACATTTTTGAATCACATCTTGAAGTCAAATTCCTTATTGTTGAAGAGTTGACTTTTCGGTCAATCGTTCGATCAATCGGTGACTACCGAGTCGACTGTTGGGGCTCCGGGTATTCTGAGGACTTGAAACTCTTTGGATAGACTTTATTAAGCCATAGGAACTTAATGGACCATAATCCCACCATTGAAACACTTTTTAAATCAAAAGTCAAACTACAGTTGACTTTTCCTGATCGAAAACCCTAATCGGGTATCTTGAACTGCACTGTTATCAATTCTTGGGTGACCACCTCAAATTGAATTCATACTTGAACCAATGTAGTATTCTTGATCTTGTTTATAGTTGAATCAATCCAATACATTGATTGATCAAACCTTCGAAGCCTCGATTTTGACGGTACAGAACCCTGATTTATCTGCATCTTGACAAAGATAAACTTGAAATGGGTGAAGGTTAGTTAATCAAATGAATATGATCCTAAAATGATGATGAGGATCTAAGGGGTCAAAATTTAGGGTGCAACAGGTGCCCTTATTTAAATATCTTCACTAGATGGCAATGAGAGATGACAATCCTCATAGAATCGTAGTGAAAGGTATTTAAATATAGCAAACCAGAAATTTTGTCCCTTAGATCCGATGGTATGCAAAGGACAAATGTGAAATGCAATGAGCTCTAAATGGTGCTTTATGATGCTTGAATACAAGACAAATGAAGACACACGAGCAAATATAAAAGAACGGCAACACAACGGGTAACCACTCACGGGGACCTAACACACTGGGGAAAGATTCAAGGTAAAGTAAGCAAGATAGTTCAAACATGACTAAAGATGCTGTTCAAAGAAAATCTTTCACACAGGGGACACAAATTCCACCAGAGAAGACATATCTTCACAGGGGAAAGGAGACACAAACCTCATCGGGGATAACCAGATGAGGAAGCCTACCGGGGAAGAAGACAATTCTTCATTGGGGAAGCGAAAGAAAAGAAACTTAAACCTCACTGGGGATGAAACCCACTGGGGAAAACTTCGCTGGGGAACAAATCCACTAGGGAAGCAAAACTTCACCGGGGAAAAGACGGAACGGAGAAACGAATCTCACTAGGGATAACCAAATGAGAAATTTCCTATAACGAAGAGTTCAAACGGGATCTTCAGGAAAAGGTTAGAAACAAGACAGGACGCGTCGGGGAAGCTAGTATCCACTAGTTCTCTGAGACCTGACTGGGAAAGCAAAAGCTTCAACTGGGGAAATTGGTGACGACCAGAACAACAAACAGTTCCAAGTGGCGCTAGCTTCAACTAGACTTACTGGGGATATGGTGATGATCACTCCATCAAATGGTTTTCCAGAAGTGCTAAATGCCACTAGACTTCCTGGGGATATGGTGACAACCAAATCGAAGTTCGGTTCCCCAAAAGTGCTAAATACCACTAGACTTCCTGGGGATATGGTGACAACCAAATCGAAGTTCCAATTACAATTGGGAATTCCAAACAATATAAATGAAACACAGGACTTCGGCTGGGGGAATTGGTAACAACCGACTAATAACGATTAGTTTTTAAGCAATGCCAGTAACCACTGGACTTAGAGGGGACTGGTGATGACCAAATCGGGATATACCAATAACAATTGATTCTGGATAATGCTAGTAACCACTAGATTTAACTGGAGAAATTGGTAACGACCGAGTCCAAGGAGACCAATGACCATTGGATTTTCAAAGAGTTTGGTAATAACCAGACCAAAGTGATGACAACAATCTGATTTAAGCGATTCCAATAACTATTGGACTTTGGCCAATTGGTGACGACCAAATCAGGTATACCAATAACAACTGGTTCAGGATAATGCTAGTAAACACTAGACTTTCCAACCGATGCTAGTGACTGTAACACCCTTCTAAACCCCGCAAATAATATATGCATAATCAGAGTAAAAGTTAACATGCATCCATAAAAGGGCATCACACAAAACCTGCACCTCATTAAAACAATCTGTCATGCTCATAAACACCTTTCCATTTAGCAGCGGATTCATTAATGAAAATCCTTTAAAAGAAACATTTACTTTCATCATATAAAATCAACATCTTTAGGCACTAAGGCCAACATCTCATTATCTCAATTACTCCAAATATGAAAACATAACTTAGGTTACATATTGTAATCCTAAAACATAAGCAATCGATCCCCGTGTTACACGACCAGAGCATGACTCGACCCATAAATAATTACTAAACCGCTACACACGTAGCGACCTCGAACTACAAGCAGAACTTCATAAAGGCCTCCGGCAACCTAAACTGCAATGCCTCATAGAGCATTATAAAACAGCAGAAGGGTGAGAAATATTACCATAATAATCAAAGCATAAAATCATGTATACATAGGTATCATATAATTAACTCCCTATTTCTCACCACAATTCAACTCATAGTCATTTACATCGTCACTTATATATATATACAACATGAATATTCACCAAGCATTTTACATCATGCATACATCCACAATTCCACAATCTTAACATTCACACGTAAGCATCTCTTCATGCACGCTTCATAAGTATTCAACAAACATCTCATTCACATGCATACTTCATATATCAATGACATTATACAATGTGACTCAACAACTCAATGCAACTCAATGCAATGCGGTACCGACTCTCGTTATCTTTTTTCGGTTTTTACATTAAACCGGGTCCACACTTCTAGACCGATAACCCGTTATCTTTTTTCGGTTTTTACATTAAACCGGATCCACACTTCTAGACCGATAACCACAAAGGCCCGTCCTCTAAGCCTTCAAACCCACACTTCTAGGTTTGGGACAAGCCACTAGTTTCTGCGAAACTAACAGACATTGCCTCTTGACTAAATGATGCATGTACAATCAACCACAACAAATGCACTTAAGACCGACATCTTAATCTCATGCATTCAAATAATTCATCTCTTCAAGAATTACATTATGATTGCACACACAACATATTCACATAACATTCATCGATGTATTCATAATTCAACACTATCACCACATTATCACTCACAATGCATACATATCCACGATATGTTCTCATGCATTCTTCACAGTTATCAAACAATGCACACATATCCACGATATGTTCTCATGCATTATTCACATTTAATCACATACATACAATATGCATTTACAACATCTATCAAGCAATGCACACATATCCATGACATGTTCTCATGCATTCTATTCATACCACCATATACCAACAATATACATTCACAATTCAATATCATCACCGCATTATCAACAATGCACACATATCCACAATATGTTCTCATGCATCCTCAAGTAATTCATCATACAAGAATTACATCATGCTTACACGCATAACACATTTACCACGCAATGTACATATATTCACGATATATTCTCACGCATTTTTCATACATAATCGCATCCAATCAATACAAACATCATATTTATCAAACGATGCACGCATATCCATCAATATGCTCTCATGCATTCTTCATGTATCTTAACATACAACCGCATATAAACAATATACATCCACAATACATTTTTGTATTATGTTTATTATTCATCTCATGCCATTTCATACAAGGTATACATGTCACAGTACCAATAATACAATTATAAGCTATGCACACATATATCCACAATGTTCTCATGCATACTTATTACCTAATTGTACACTATATCAAACCTTCACAAACTCATCAAATAATACGCACCTTACCATTATTAAATAATACACACATAATCATTATCATGTTCTCATGTATTTATAATCGATCTGATTAATACTCATACCACAAGTCTAGGATTCACGCCCAAAGGCTACCCACAACACATATCATCACCATGGATCACATACTTATTCATATCATAGAGGTATTAACCTATGTGAATCAATCAAACAATCACCACATGAGCAACACAGCAAAAGAAAAATGATGTCACATTCGCCTTCATTCGCCTGGCGAACCCTTGCAGCGAACACTCGCTAGGCTTCGCCTGGCGAGACTTCCCAGCAAGCCCAAGTCAGTAGCTACTGACTTCATTCGCCACCATTCGCCAGCACCTTCGCTGGGCAAACCTTCGCTATCCAACTTCGCTTGGCGAACTCGCCAGCGAAGTCCACTGGGACTTAATCATAATTACTCGCCATCATTCGCTAGGCTTCGCCTGGCGAAGCTTCGCCTTCGCTCGCCTGGCGAGAGCCAGCGAACCTGCGCAGAACAGAACCCTATTATGCCTCTCCTTCATCAATCCATCATCAACCAAACCTCAAACATCCAAATCAGTACAAATAGCATCAATACATGTTACCCGACTATTCTACGGCATTATTTCCAAGTTTCAACCGATTAAATCATCATTCTACCGATTAATCCAACTTGCCCTGAAATGGAAAGTGATGGAAAACATCCACAACCCAAACCCAACATACATAATAGCATACAATGATTAAATAGCAATGTTTCTCACCCTTACCTCGATTAATCGGAGCTTCGAAATTGGTTCTTGAAGATTTTTCCACTTTTCCTCTTCTTCTCCTCTCTTTCTCTTCTTTCTTCTTTCTTTCCTCTTTCTCTCCAAATGTTTTCTCTAATTTCCTTTCTCTTCTTTCTCACTTATATATCCCTTTTATTTTCTTTCCTTCCAATTTCCTTTCAACTCTCTATTAATTCCAATTAATAAAAATTAATTCCAATATTGACATAAAATCCCACTAAATCAATTAATTACTACAATTAATTATTTAATGAAATTTGGGCTGTTACAGTGACCACTAGACTTAGAAGATTGGTAATAACCGAATCAAAATGCACCAATAACGACTGGATTTAAAGGTAATACTAGTAACCACTAGATTCAGAAAGATTGGTAATAACCGAATCAAAAGGTACCAATAACGATTGGATTTGAAGGCGATGCCAATAATTATTGGAATTTTTAGGAAATCTTGGTAACAAACTGCTCAAGTACCAATGACCATTGGTTTTAAAAGGCAATACTGGTAACCGCTAGATTTTAGCAAAGATTGGTAATAACCGAATCAAAAGGATTCCAATAACGATTGGTTGGCTTCATAACCGAATTAGTGACAACCGGGTTTGAAAAATTGTTGGTGACGACCAAATCGAGACACCAAACATAATTGGTTTTGAACAAATGCTAGTGACTACTAGTCTTTCAAAGATTATTGGTGACAACCGAATCAAAGATAAACACTGGTAACAACCGCCCATTTATATAAATCGGATACTGCTAGTCACCACTAGCTTCCCAGAGAAGGTAGCACTCCCAGGATGTCAACTTTGAAGCGAAATTGCAGCAACAGATCAAAGATAAAGGTAACGACCAAGGGATCTCAAAGGCAACAGGCAAACAAACAGAGACCAGGACCAAATGCAAGCAAAATGCGTATGCTGATATGATGTTGCATGTAAAAACTAGACCGACCCGCAGGAACAAAGGAAAGAAAAACAAGGAAAACACAGAGGGAACTTGTCACGCTGAGTCTCAAATGCTTCAGGTTAGGCGACATTTTCTTCTGGCGTAGATAACAATCTTCCCAGACAAAATCTTCATGATCCTGCAGACGAGAATTCTTGGCTTAAGAGCCGGGATGGCTGTCGGACGCATCCAGTTTGGTCAAGGGTGACAACAAACTTTCACAATTTTGAGAACTGCGTAGTGTTATCAGATTTCCTCTAGAGTTCTTCAATCATTTTGTCAAATTGTGTTTTCTTTTTAAAACCAAAAATTTAATTTTCAAACACTTTGCTTTCGAGAAATCCTTATTAACCAATAAGTGAAATTGCATAACAAAAACAGAAGATCATAACAATGATTGGCCAAAATCTGATTTCATTGATAGACAAGAACTTTACAAAGGGCAAAGCCTCGGGAACTTTATACATTTGAAAAAAATGGCAAACAAAAAAGGTTATAGAATCCCATAATAACCCGGTCCTCCTAACTATCAGCTCATTTGCTTCGCTGCTTCTGATGAGAATGACAGACGTTGATCTTTCTTCTAACACCTTGCACAAAACTTTGCCCTCGGCGTTTATCAACTTTCGATTCTTGTACTTCTGTCTTGCTGAAGCACTGGAATCCCCTTTCTAGGTCTTCTGCTTTAGGCATAGTACTTTTTCACTGCATCTGAGTTGATGGGATACTTGAGTTTTTCGCCATCCATAGTCTCAAGAATTAGAGATCCTCCGGAGAAGACAGTGTTTACAACGAAGGGGCCATCGTAGTTGGGCATCCACTTGCCACACATATCCTTTTGAGTTGGTAGGATTTTTCTGAGCACAAGCTCTCCTTCTTTATACTCTTTGGGACGAACATTCTTGTTGAATGCTCTTATCATTCTTTGTTGGTAGATCTGACTATGGCACATGGCCGTCATTATTTTCTCATCAATGAGGTTCAATGAGTCGAACCTTTCTTTTATCCATTCGTCTTCCTCAAGCTCGGCATCCATCAAGATTTTAAGAGAAGGTATTCTGACTTCGATGGGCAGGACAACGTCCATCCCATATACTAAGGAAAAGGGAGTTGCCCCTATTGAAGTTCGCACTGATGTTCGGTATCCATGTAGAGCAAATGGTAAAATCTCTGCCAATCCTTGTAGGTTATGACCATCTTTTGTACTATTTTCTTGATATTCTTGTTTGCAGCTTCAACTGCGCCATTCAGCTTGGGTCTGTAAGGAGACGAATTGTGATATTTGATTTTGAAAATCGCCACAAAGTTCCTTCATCGTTTTGTTGTTCAGATTCGACCCATTGTCAGTAATGATATGGTTAGGAATACCGTATTGATAGATGATTTCCTTTTTGATGAAGCGAGTAACCACTTGTTTTGTCACATTCGCATACGACGTTGCTTCTACCCATTTGGTGAAGTAATCAATTGCAACAAGGATGAAACAATGGCCGTTGGAAGCTTTTGGCTCTATTTCCCTAATCATGTCTATGCCCCACATTGCGAAAGGCCATGGTGACGTCATCACGTTGAGAGGATGTGAAGGGACATGTACTTTGTCGGCATAGACTTGACACTTATGGCATTTTCGCGCAAAGAGGATGCAGTCCGTCTCCAGCGTTAGCCAAAAGTAACCTGCTCTTAAGATTTTCTTAGCCATGGCATGGCCGTTAGCATGGGTACTGAATGTTCCCTCGTGTACTTCAGTCATTATGAGATCCGCTTCTTTTTCATCGACACATCGGAGTAAAACCATGTCGTGGTTTCTTTTGTATAAGGTACCATTACTGATGAAAAATTTAGCCGATAATCTTCGTATGGCTCTTTTGTCAACTCTGGATTTGAAGAAAGTTTTTGATGTCATGGAACCATGGTTTCTCATCAGTTTCTTCATCGATTTTCATAACGTATGCAGGTACTGTCCTTCTTTCGATGCGAATAAGAGGCACCTCGTTAACAAACTGGACCTTCCACATTGACGCCATCATGGCTAATGCATCAGCGATGTGATTTTCCGCTATTGGTACATGCTTGAAGGTAATTTCATCAAAATACTCAGCCATCTCTAGGATATGAGTTTTGTAAGGGATCAATTTTTCATCCCTGGTTTCCCATTCTCCTTTGAGTTGGTAGATCACCAAAGCAGAATCACCGATTACTTCCAAGATTTTGATGCGAATATCAATAGCAGCTTCCAACCCTAAGATGCAGGCTTCATACTCGGCTATGTTATTCGTACACGAGAAACAAAGTCGGGCTGTGACGATAGTATACCCTCCGGTTGGATTTTTCAAAACAACTCCAACACCATGTCCATTCTTGTTTGACGCTCCGTCGAACATCATTTCCCAACGGGATCCTGGCTCGAGACCTTCTTCCGGACCGGGCTCTGGTTTTGTGCGTTGAATATACATCACATCCTCATCAGGCAACTCAAACTTGAGTGGTTGATAATCTTCCATGGGATGCTCTGCGAGGTGTTCTGACAAGACACTTCCCTTGATAGACTTTTGAGAAACATACTGAATATCATACTCTGATAAGAGCATATGCCATCTGGCCAATCTTCCTGTTTGAGCCGGTTTTTCAAAGATTTACTTGATGGGGTCCATCTTAGAAATCAACATGGTGGCATGGCAAATCATATATTGTCTCAGACGCTTGGCGGCCCATGCTAAGGCACAACAGGCTTTTTCCAAGGGAGAGTAACGGCTCTCGCAATCGGTGAACTTCTTGCTCAGATAGTAGATTGCGTGTTCTTTCTTTCCCGACTCATCAGTCTGGCCCAAGACACAGCTCATTGAAGCTTCAAGTACGGTCATATACATGAACAAAGGTCTTCCAGGTACAAGAGGAATCAACACCGGAGGCTCTTGTAAATACTACTTGATTTTCTCAAATGCGGACTAGCAGTTTTCGTTCCATACCACCATCTGATCTTTTCGTAACAACTTGAAGATCGGCATGCAAGTAGGAGTTAGATTAGAGATGAATCTGGAGATGTAATTCAAACGCCCAAGGAAACCTCTGACTTGTTTCTCCGTTTTAGGAACAGGCATCTCCTGGATTGCTTTAACTTTGTCGGGATCTACTTCAATTCCTTGTTGACTAACGATGAAGCCAAGTAATTTGTCCGACCGAACCCCGAAGGTGCATTTTGCTGGATTTAACCTTAGTTGATATTTTCAGAGTCTCTCAAACAGTTTCAACAGATGATCCAAATGGTCTTCTTTGCTTTGAGATTTTGCGATCATATCATCTACATATACTTCGATTTCTTTGTGCATCATATCGTGAAAGAGTGTGACCATGGCCCTCTGATACGTTGCCCCTGCATTCTTCAAACCGAAAGGCATGACCTTATAACAATAGGTGCCCCAGGGTGTGATGAAGGTTGTCTTCTCCATATCAGCTGGATCCATTTTTATCTGATTATAACCAGAAAATCCATCCATGAATGAGAATATTGCGAAGCTGGCTGTATTATCCACCAAAGTGACGATATGTGGTAGAGGGAAATTGTCTTTCAGGCTTGCTTTGTTTAAATCCCTGTAATCGACACACATTCTGACCTTGCCATCCTTTTTTGGGACTGGTACAATGTTTTGCCACCCATTTTGGATATTTGGATACCGCTAAAAAGCCTGCATCAGTTTGTTTCTTGACTTCGTCTCGGATTTTAAGAGCCATGTCTGGTCTTGATCTGCGAAGTTTCTGCTTGACCGGAGGACATTCTGGCTTCAGGGGGAGCTTGTGCACAACAATATCAGTATCCAACCCTGCCATGTCTTGGTAAGATCAAGAAAATATGTCGACATAATCTTTGAGGAGTGTTATCAACATGCTTTTGATCTCTGGCCCCAATGATGCCCCAATCTTGACTTCTCTTTTTTCTTCTTCTGATCCCAAGTTAATGACCTCAGTCTGTTCTTTGTACGGCTGGAGATAAACATCTTCGTACTCAGTCATCTTCTTCAACTCTTCTGGGACCTCTAATTCTTCATCATCCTCTTCTTCAGCTTGAAAGACAGATGAACCACTAGTAGAAGGAACCGAAGGTTCATAGGATTCTGTGGTGGATGGAGGTATTCTGCATGTTTTATTTTTGGGAACAATTAGACACACACACACACAGACATGCAGATGAAGGGTTTTCTTTTATTATTTTCAAAAAGATTTCCACTTTTTCCTTTTAACAAAAAGAGTGAAAATGATGCGCAGAAAATAAACAAGAGTTTTAACAAAAACACATTTTCATTAATGGATTTTCAAATTGCAAAGTGGCCCAATACAAAATAATTCGCAGGCCTTAGGCAAGACCAGGAATTTTAAAGAAAACACAAAGCTAACAAGCAAAATGAATTACTCTAAAGGAAAAAAGACAGGAATTTCCACAACCTCCCAGTTGTGTAAAGTTGCTCCTCCTCGAGTTATTAGATGATCTAGATTGCAATCCTCATCCTCAGCAATGATGGCGTTGATTTGTATTCCACCACTGGTGAAAATTTCTTTCAAAGGCTTCTTCTTCATCGTGCTTTCCTCCGGCTCGCCTTCTAGAGTTAGTTTGTAACCCAACCCTTGTCGATCGTTCTTGGCCCGGGCGTTGACTTCAATGATCTCTCCCCATCCCAATGGGATTCCAGCTTTTAGCGCCGCCTTGATGCTCTGAACAGAGGTGAAGGATGGCCCGCGAGTTATGTCAGATTCGTCGACTAGAACAGCGTGGGCTATTTCTAGCGCTTGAAAGGTCGTCTCAAGGGAATCTTCGTCAGCTTCAATATATCAAAATGAGGATAAGTTGCTCACCATTAAATCCTCTTCTCCATGAACATTGACCAACTGGTCATCCACAACAAACTTCATCTTCTGATGGAGAGTAGAAGTAACAGCGCCAGCTGCGTGGATCCATGGCTTTCCCAGTAGACAACTGTAGACCGGATTAATGTCCATCACCTGAAAGGTGACTTCAAAGATTTGTGGTCCTATCATGATAGGAAGATCAACCTCCCCTATCACAGCTCTTCTAGACCCATCGAATGCCTTCACTATGAGAGATGTTGGCCTCATGTTAGCACCTTGGTAAGCCAGCTTGGCTAGTGTCCTCTTCGGCATCACATTGAGCGCGGATCCTGTGTCGACAAGAACCCGAGACAATGTATCTTCTTTGCATTTGATCGACACATGCAGAGCACGATTGTGCTTGCATTTCTCAACTGTCAGATCATTATCGTCAAATCTCAGCATGTTTCAGGCCATGATGTTGGCCACAATGAAGTCGAATTGCCCCACTGTAATATCTTTGGTAACATGGGCTTGTGTTAAGATTTTGAGCGAAGCCTGGCGATGCGCTAGAGAGCTTAAGAGTAATGCCATGACCGATATCTTAGATGGCGTCTGATTCAGTTGGTCCACCACCCGGTAATCACTTCGTCGGATGATTCTCAGAAACTCTTCTTCATCATCTCTGAGGCTTTCTTTTCCTTTGACCAAAGGTTCTTTAGTGACGACTGCCTCTGGAACGGGTTTCTGAGGAACAACAGCTTTTGGAACAGAAATTGCTGGCGGAGGAGCCACATTGTATGTCCGCGGTAGGTATATGCGACCACTCCGGGTCATCTTGCTCCCACCGGTAATATTAGCTACATTTGTTGGCTTCCTTTCTTTGAAGATCCCTTCACACCACGAATGGTCTTGCTTTGGTGTCACCGCCCTTGGGTGAGGTTTGGATCCTCCCCTTGGTTCAAACCTGACTTTCCC
The DNA here is from genome assembly GCA_963859935.3 of Lathyrus sativus. Taxonomy (NCBI): domain Eukaryota; kingdom Viridiplantae; phylum Streptophyta; class Magnoliopsida; order Fabales; family Fabaceae; genus Lathyrus; species Lathyrus sativus. The sequence goes on from OZ012741.1 coordinate 548,254,263, forward strand.
TCTCCCAAATTTCGGGGGTGCATCGTCGCGGAATACTGGCCGGACGTTTTTGTAATTGTTGTTATTATTTCTGAACACATCTCTTTTGTTGGGCTCTTCAGGTAGGTTAAACACAGGTTAAATGACTGCCACATCTTCCCCCTTCTTCCTGTGAGCAATCTCTATCATCCCTTGTTCGATCATTGCTCGAATGTCTTTTTTCACAATGTCACAACCTTCTGGGTTCGGCATGCATTGTTCGCAGTCTTCATGAGATGTCTTGAGCGCCCATGCTTGTGCAAGGCATTTGTGTAGGTCCGCCAATGGTACCTTGATCTCATCAATAGTAGTAACTTTCTTGTCTTCTGACCCTTCCCCTTCTTCAATAAAAGCATTTACTCCACCATGATTCGGTAGAGGATTATTCTTTACGTTCGGGTGATTGTCTTCAAAGGTCAGAATTCTCTTTTCAATTAACTCTCGGACTAGGTGCTGGAGCGCGAAGCATCCTTCAAGATCGTGGCCCGGAGCGTTCTCGTGAAATAAACAGCGAGCATTGGCGTTGTAGTAGAATGGAAGTGGGTTAGGTGGAGCACCCAATTTTCTTGTTTTGACCAAGCCCTTTTCTATCAACATTGGGAACAGATCAGTGTAGCTCATGGGAATAGGCTGTATTTTTGGCCTATTTGCCTGGTAATTCGCCCTTGGAGCCCTGTTTTGAGGCTATTGACCTTGCGGCTGATGATACTGTTGATTGTTTGAATGGTATTGTTGCTTATTGCCAGAATGATATTGTTGTTGATTGTTGGATGCCCCATGCTGAGGACCCTGCTGCGATGACTGTTGAAAAACTGGAGTCACAGCTGCTATGTATGAAGGTGGATGATATTGCTGGCGATGGTTCCTGGAACTTTGTGCCTTCTTTCCGTATGTTATCGCACTTACATCCCCTTCTTTCTTTTTGTGAAAGTTGCTGACCGACTTCTTTGCAGCACTGGTGCTTGAATTAGTATTTGGAGTAGCCACTTTCCCACTTTTTAAGCTGGCTTCAACCTTGACCCCTACTGCCACGATGCCAGAGAAGTTGGTTGTGACACTGTTGATTAGTCGTTCATAGAATTCTGGCCTGACCGTATGTACGAACCAGTCTGCCAATTCCTTTTCAGTAAGGGGTGGCTCCACTTGAGCAGCAGTCCCGCGCCATCTTTGCACGTATTCTTTAAAGGTTTCAGTGCTCTTCTGTGTCATGCTGAGGAGCTGACGGCGGTATGGAGCTAAGTCCATGTTGTATTTATACTGTTGAATGAAGGCATCTGAAAGGTCTTGAAACCCATGGATCTTTGCTTGATCCAGGCTGAGATTCCATTTAGCCGATGCTCCTTTAAGACTGTCCTGAAAACAGTGCACCAACAGCTTGTCGTTGTCAATATGCGGAGCCATCCGCCTGCAGTACATGATTAGGTGTACCTTGGGACAAGTAGTCCCCTCATATTTTTCGAACACTGGCATCTTGAATTTTTGGGGAAATACCAAACCAGACACCAGACACAGGTCTTTGGCGTCAGACCCGAAAACGTTGCTTCCTTCAATGGCCCTCATTCTTTTAGCCATAATGTCCATCTCTACCCTCAGTTTTCCATGCTTTTCATCCTCGGCTTCAGAACCGTCAGGTATGTCAAAGATCGGTTGTTGATTGTTGAAGACAGGTCACATTGTAGTTGGTCCACCCGCCTGAGTGAAAATGGGATTCCTGATTGTTGAATCAAACAGTGGATTAAGACTTGAAGACTGTATGTTGTTGAATGGTGGCACAAAATCCCGAGACATGCCATAGGGAAATTCTGTAGTGGTAACTGGAGCTACTGTGACGTTAGCCGTTGCTGTGACGACTTCGGAGATTACCGTAGACTGTGTATCCATCTATGCCTTGATTATATTGAGAACCTCCATAATCTGGCTGACGTCACCCTTGATTCCTTCAATGTCGTTGTCCATTTGGTCGAACCTCTATTCATTATCAGCCATCTTCTTCTGAGTTCTGGATCGAGTGTTGTATTTGTGAGTATTCAGCGTGACTCCTTCTCTATTTCTCTCTCTCTGAACAAGAACAAAGGATGAGCTGCGGAACTCAGATGCAAGACCAATGCAGGATGAGATGTGAATGCAAATGTAAATGCAAATGCACAAACCATTCAAGGAAAAGCAAATTTTTGTTTACAAACAAAAAAGTTGGAACAACATGCTCAAAAAAGTGTTTTTCATTGATAATTGGAAGTCTATTACAATAGGTGGCTCTTGCTAAAAAGCAAGACCTTTCTTACAAGAAGTGAAAGTAAATGCAACATAGGATTACAATCCTTTTTAGGGAAAATAGGAAATGTTGAAACAATGATCATTCTAACAAGATGATACTTCCCCTTCTTGGTCTTCAATGTGAACTCGGTCTTGGCGGATGATTTCCCACAAGTCTTCGTTCTCTCATTGTTCTTTGATCAAAGCATATTTTAGCTCTTCCCTAGTTGTGGGGACCTTAGGTTCCATCGTTATCTCATAATCACGAGTGTAGAACATATTCAGAGCTATTTCCTTTGACCAAAGCAAGTACCCTCTGGTAGTTAAACAACTATGTTCTCCATCGGAGTTATACCCAAGAGGTGAGGATCTCTCTGAGCGTATTGAGCTCGGGCTTCCAGTTCAGGGTTGCGACTAGTTTCGCAGAAGCAAGGTCTCAGCAGTTCTGGCTCCGGCTCCGGCCCGGTTGAATACCCATACTGTCGCTGAGCAAGGACAGGATTGTAGGTGATGACCCCCTTCGTTCCAATGAGAGGCACATTGGGGAATTCTCCATAACTGGGAATCATGACTAGATTACCAAGGCTGATGTCGTACCATGTGATGTCATAGTGCCTGGAAGTGATGAGCTTAGAAACCCATGCGCTTTTGCTGGGAAGTCTCCAAAGGATATGAGTCCTAGGCAAATGAGAGGTAAACCACCTGTCAAGCAATGCTTGGCAGCATGAAAATTTCCCGAGATCGTATAAGATGAAGCGGTGGATGACCACATAGGTATCCGCCAGTATCTCGTTTACTGGATTTTTGATGATGAAAAGACAGATTTCCTCATCACTGATGAAGTCATAACGGCTTGGGAAGAGATACAACCCATATATTAGAAATGCCAAAATTGCTTCAAAGATGCCCAGATTTCTATTTTCATAATGATATTCGGCCATCTCCATTAGAGGTCCTGCTTCCATTCCGTACCATCCTCCTTTTGCTCTCATTGGTGGTAAATCCTCTTGATTGAGATGTAGGGCTTTGGCCAAATCCCTTCTCTTCGGTTTTCCATAAGGAAGTGTGAAAGTCCATGGAATCTTCAGATAGTCAGTGTACTCCTCTATGGTTGGAAGCAGTTGAAAGTCTGGGAAGATGAAACAGTGGTAGGTTGTGTCATAGAATTCAACCAGAGCCTGCAGCATGGGCTCGTTGACTTGAGCGCTTATCAGTGGTAGGAGATCTCCATATTTGGCAATGAAAGCGACGGGATTTATGACAAGTCTTGCCAACATCCTAAGACGGCTCAACCACAAATCCGGGAACGGAAGCATGTCTCTTCTCACCATGTTGTTGTCTGCAAAAAAGAAAAGTTTGAATTTCCTTGAATGGTTAGAAAAAATGCAAATGCAAATGCGCTCTGAGTCATGGAACTCAGACATTTATGAACATCAAAATTCGTTATTTCATTGATCAACAAAGATGGAATTACAAAATATTGTTTCCTCTTACAACAGTTTTAAACATAAACAACAACTAATGAATCCTAACAAGGTTCCCCTAGCGACTCATGTTGAGCTTCTCGATTTCTTTTTCCATCTGAGCCTTCTCAAGAATGATCTTGTCCACAATTAACTTCCACGGAGTAGACTGAGGATTAGAAGGTTCTTCTTGCGCTTTCCTCTTCTTACAAGAGAGTACTTCTTCGTCTTTCAACTGGAGTTGTTTCTAGAGCTCTGCATTCTCTTCGATGACCACCTGATAATTGTGCTTCCAAGCTTCTTCGGTTTGTTGTGCTTTGACTAAATCAATCTTCAACTTTTCTTCTTCAGACATGAAGACCAAGGGGCGTTCTTCCTTCAAAGCCATAGGCTCTTGCTTAGGATAAGGCATCCTTAGTGTTATAGCTCTTTTTCGAACCCATTGGAGGTAAGGTTCCAAAGAGACACAGTTGAGTCTTCCAAGGTCCTTTTTCCCTTTCTTGTGCAGATGCTTCCAAGCCTCTAGGATCTTCTCTTTTAACTCTTGACTATCTTTTTCTTCTTTGTAGAAAATGATTTCTACCTGAACATCATTGGGCTTGTCCTTCAGAGGGTATCCTAATTGCCGACGGGCGAGGACTAGACTGTAACTGATCCCTCCATTAGCACTGAGAAGAGGTACATTACCAAAATCCCCACAATTGTTAATGATCATTGTCCCATCATAGTCACGACTATACCAGTCAATATCAGAGTGAGTGAGAGCCATGATCTTCTGTGACCACCATCCTTTCTTCGGGCCCCAAAAAGCGTTAGCTTTGGGCAAGTGTAAAGTGAACCACTTGTATAACAAAGGAGCGCAACAAGTAATCATCCCTCCATTGTGAAAGTTCCTCAGATGAACAGAATGGTATGCATCTGCTAGCAAGGTAGGCACAAGATTCTTCTTCAAGAAGATTTTAATGGCATTGAGGTCCACAAAATTCTCGAAGCTAGGGAACAGGAAGATGCCATAAATGAGCAAGGCGAGGATAGCCTCGAATGCATCCATGCTTAAATGATCCGCATAATATTGAGCTTTCTCAACCAAGAATTCTGCTTTTAATTCAAAAACTCCTCCTTTTGAAATCAAGTTATTTTTAATATTAACCGATCCTAAACGTGTAGCCTTGGCAATATCTTGCTCCTTAGGGTCCTCCTCCATGATCAGAAAAGGAGACTTTTCAAGAATGGGCAATCCAACCAACTGAGATTATTCTTCTAGTGTGGGCACTAGCTGATAATCAGGGAAAGTGAAACAGTGGTAGAGCGGATCATAAAACTGGAGGAGTGTAGAAAGAAGTCCACTATCCATCTTTATCTTCAACAGTAACAACATCTTCCCATACCTGCTTTGAAATCCCTCTGGATCTGTCACCAAGGTACTCAACCTTCTTAGGTCATCCAGGTTAAAACCCTTTTAAGTGTACTTCAAAGTTTTCTTTCTTTCATTATTCATAACGACCTCTGATGTTTACAAACAAAAAAGTTTGAGTTCCATGAAACCATGATGATATGATGTTATGAATGCAAAATGCACAAACACAGGTAAATGCAAAGATCACACATATGCACACAACACAAGCTTAGGTTTAAAGGATGAGTGTGGATCCAAGGTCTACTCATCCCCAAGGATTTGTACTATGGATTAATTTGTACCTGCCAAACGGGTTCTACAGAGTTCCCAGAGTCATCAACCCATCTTTCAGATATTATCAACTTCCCAAATCACTTGGTAATCGATAATATTCTCAAGAGAGTCTCGTCTGAGTGTAGTATCGTGTATCAACTATTTCGGAAATACTTCTTTATAGCCATCGCACTACGTCCTAATAAGGCCAAAGTGGGGTAGAATGTATTCTAAAAGTCCACAGTGTCATGGGCTCCTTTATTGAAAGTAGCATTGTTTTCACGAATACTCGATCAATAATACTAAACTTTCAAGAGGGCCTACACTGAGCGGTGGTTTCTCAAGTTAGCTTGGTCGGGAATCAACTCCCTATAGGCCTTCTTGAATATACCACCATACTATCATAATTGCACTCAGGTCCGGGTATAGGACCGTCTCACCACTCAAAGCACCCAATAACAAACGAACAAATATATTGACAAATATACATGTTAAGCAAATATTTACAAATATAGCATGCAATTAAAACAAAATAGGCTAAACCCTCAAGAAAGTAAATCTTTGTCCCCAGTGAAGTCGCCATTTCTGTTGCAGTGAGAATCGTGATTCCAAGCTATTGATTAACTTAAATCTTTAATTCTTTGAATTTACAACCGGACTTTAATTTATCCAAAGGAAAGGTCTAAAGATAGAAAGAACCTTTTGCGTGATGTAACAACAACGCTAAGAGATTCGGGGATCGGGGGTTGGTTATGCATAGGGTAGGTATTTCACATCCTAAACATCTGTAGTACTCTACAGGAACCTTTTGTTTGTTTGCATGCTAAGTTTTGGTAAAAGTTTGCTAAGGTTTGGGATTGGGTAAAAGGTGTAGTTTAAGGCCTAAAGATAGTTTCTAAGTTTGCTCACAAAGACATCGCGTCCTCTGCCTACGTATCCTAACTAGGATAGAATCAGAGAAATTGTAGTTCACCATACTAGGGATAAAGAACACTTGATTATGATCAAGGTTCAAAGGGGAACAAACATAACAATGTTTGTATAGAGTTTAACAAAACTCTCTAGATCTATGTTATAACACTCAAGAGGGGAGTAAGTAATCATTACTATGATTCTTACATAGAGTTTACAAACTCTATCCTAGGGTTCTAGTTGAAGAACACTCCTAACAAAAGTGGGTCTTTTAGACTTAAAGCAAAGTCTAATGGCTTATATGTTCTAACTTAACTACGTTAGGGTTTAAGATGACTTCACAAAGTCAAGGGAATGGGTAATGAACTATCCATGACACAAGGGTCAATGGAGAGACTTTTCCTTTGGAAGGAGAGGGAGGGGCAACTTGGATGAGAACTAAAAAGTTCCATCAACTGGGGAAGAAATACTTAACAAAGCAATAAACAATTAAGCATGATGAAAAAGGTTACAACCAAGCAAGCATGCATATCACAATAGGCAAGGATCAAATAATACAAATGGTTACAACCGAGAATCATATATCTTAACAAAGATGAAAGTAACAACCCAAGAGACGTATTAACAAATATGAAAACAACAATCATACAAATAAGTCACAACTTAAAAATGATCATGTTATAAATTCAAATGTAACGACATTTAGGCTTTGATGTCAATCAAATACGCGAGGAATATAAGACATGTTCAAACATAAAGTTTTAGGGGGGGACAACAAAGTTATAGTAACCACCAACAAGAAATGAAGTCTCAACATGTTAACAAACATAAAGAAATCCAATATCAATAAATTTCACAAGATAGGTCAAGTATAGTATGAAAAAAATTCAATCAAGACGTAAGGTAACGACCTAAGAACGAATCAACTGACAAGCAGGCCAAAAGGCAATGTAAATACAAACAATTTGAAATTTTAATCCATTAAACAAAAACAGACATTACAATGAGCAATTTGCAAAAAGAACGGGTTAAAAACGATAAAGCATGTGAAAGTTGTGATTTATTGAAGTTTCAAAGATATTATGAAAATAAAACAAACAAATGAAACAAGCACATAAAAAAGTGGCATGGGTAGGGATTGAACCCACGCCCTTGTGTTCACCAACACACAACACCAACCACTGGGGCACAACACGCGTGCACTTTAGGGAAATGGAAGGAATTAAGGAAATGATTAAACAAGGCAATTTGAAAAATAAAACCAAAAGAGTTGATCACCAAGGATCGAACTCAGGTCAGGCAAGTGAAAGGTACAAAGCGCGCAAGTTGTCTACCACTGGGGTGGCTATACATCCGTGTATTTAGCCACCCCCATAAATAGATAATGCTATTCATGATGGATATTCTGGGCAACAAACAAAACAAACAAACCAAAAACTTGAAGCATCCAAACTTGGTCAAAACTCAATCTTTTTTATGAAACTTTAGTCAAACATGACTGTTTTTTAACAAGGATTATGATGGTATCAACAACATTTTGAAATAATGTCTCTAACAAAAAACCCGATTGAAGATGCATATTGATCAAATGAGTTGCATTTTGAAAAACCACGTCAGTTCAGAGTTCATACACATCAAATGGGCATTGCACACAAGTCATATACATCATAACAGAGGGATTAGACACTTAGGGCTCAGCCAAAACTCAATAGAAAAGAGATTGGTTCATGAATTGCAAATGTGGTATGAAAATGAGAACAAGCTGTCAAGGCCAGATGGAAAGGTTCAATGTACATACATAGCCTAACAGTTTTAAACATGTCAATGATGATGCCCTTAATGCTATAAATCAAACATGAATGCTCAGGTAGAGGGAAGATAGTATGACATCATATCAGTTATGAATGAAACTTCTGAAAAGAGTGAGTTTGCTTTCAAACAACAATGAATAAAATGACTTTCAAATCAAAACCAAATTGTTGAAAATTAGCAAAGACAAGCAGTTGTATCATGTACACATAGGGATAATGGAAATGGGAGGATCAATGGTTGGCCAGCAATAGTAGCCAAACAGCAGGCCACAATCAAAGGGCCCTGTTGCCTAGATTTTAAACAGCATACCAAACATGGATGAAACAAAAACTTTGATCACAACAGAAACAATACCAACATGGAATCTCAACCAAAATGCAATGAGAAACAAAAAGATCACAATCATAATGCCAAGGCCACACACAAAACACAACTGTCATGCCAAGTAAGATGAAATTTGAAGGATGCAAATTGGAAGCCAAGTCATGAAGTAAACTCAATCAGGTTGGACAGACCTTGCATACATACCCAAAACATAATATAAGATGTGTCTACACTTCCAAATTAGCCACAAACAACATAGAAATGAAAGACACATACCAACTGCTCACTTAAACATAAAAATGCATAATTTGAAACCAAACATGATTGGAACAAATTGAAATCAAAAGGATACCACACACAAGTCTCAAATGTGTCTATGGATGATATTACAACCTAAAATTGATCATGAGATGCACATAACACAAGTTGGCTATCAAGTTGCAATGGTATCATACATGATGAGTGGGGCTGTCATGACAAGCAGGAGAAAAATGGTAAGGCAATCATAAAAGGGGCCTAGTTCATACACATACAAACCAAAACATGCTATCTATGCTTATGGAATAAATTCAAAGCTACACAAACGGAAAGAGTGAAGTGTGTGCAGTTGTTGTGGTTTTCAAAACAATTTGGCAGCAGTGAGGTTACAAACTGGTGTAGCAAAAGGTAGGTGGTCTCATGCCATAAACATAGCACATACACATCAAAAATACGAAGGTAAATGAGTTCACACTCAGAAATCAAGCATTGTGCATTTGGAACAAAATCTGGTATAATCATGGCATGTTTTGGCTTGAAAAAGCAATTTGAAGGTGAGATGATGAACCAAGTAAGAATAGATCAAACAAGCAATATACGCACATCAAAATCATGAAAATGGATGATATCATATTTAAATTTCAAGCATATTTCCAACAGGACAGAATTTGGCATATTGATGGTTATGAAGAAAAAGCTGTCTTGAAACATAATACTGGTACAGCAGGGCATTTGACAAGTAATGATGTTCTATGATGAAACAAATGACATACACATACCATATACATGCTAAAAGATGAAATCATGCTTCAAAATTAAATCAAATCCACACCAAACAGAATATGGCATATTGAAACTCATGAAATGCAAAAACAACAACTCATTTAGGCCGCAGGCAAGTTTATGGCAGTTGGGATGATTGAGCATCACATACAAGTTTAAAACATATAGAATGAAGATTCTATGCACATAGATCAAGTACAAACAGGTTGAAACAGAATATGATATGTTGTTGGTATTATGGAGTTTTGAAAAATGCAAGTTTGGAAGTGACCAGCTGTTTTTGAGAAAGCAAGGGCAGTTTGGACATACAAGTATAACATACAATCTCAAAACACGTTAAATGATGTTTCCACATACAAAGATCATACACAGGCTGCACAGAGTGAGAAATGACATGTTGGTCCAAAGCATTTGACAGCAAAACACATAAAACCTCACAACTGTCCTCAACAACCAAATCTTAAGTTCTCATCATTTTAAGAAGCTCAACTAGGAAAACCAGATCATATAAACACAAATCAATAGTTTAAAACACTAAAAACACAACATGGCAAGCACAAGCCTCTTAACACAAAACTCATGGTAATGATAAAGCAAAATGACACAAAATAACACAAGTGTGCAACAAGGGCCAAACTAGGTTCAAACATGACCTAGGGGCAGAGGGATCTCATGAGACAACTAATAAGTTATCCAAATATCACCAATAAACTAAGATTGACAAATCTAGGGCAAACGCACCAACATTTCAATGTTTGGATCCTTAAGGCTAACCTTGTAGATCAAGCTCTCAAAACAAATTGTACACAACATCAAAGCTTATTATTGGTAACATATCATCAACACATCATTCATAAATGAAATACTTTAACAAAAGCAAATATCATAACCACAAAACATGAGTTCTTGACAAAGAAACCTTTATGGGACAACAATGACTATATTTCACAACAAGCATCTCAAAATGGTAAAGCATGACAATTTATGAATAATAAAGAGGTTGAGCCTTACATACCTCTTGTAGACAAGTCTTGAGCAAGCTAAAAAGCTAAGAAACCCATAGATCTTCTTCCTTGGCAAAGATTTGGAGCTTTCTTCCTCTTGAACCAACAAGCTATCTTTCAAGACAGTTAGAGTTGTGAACTTCCCAGCTGGATTTTGAGACTTTGGACAGTTGAGATATGATATATAGAAAGTGTTGGGAGTGTTGGAATGGTAGGAAATGCCTCAAGTAAAGATTTGGCTTCCAAAGTGCATGAAAGTCAACATATCAAGGTATGAAGTTTGACTTTTAGGAAAATGATGTTTTTGGGTGGTTTGAGTGTATGAACACCTTCTACACAATGTTTATGGATTGTGTAAATGGTTTTGAGTGGCTTGGATGTGGTGGAACTGAGTTTGAGCAGAGTTTTGCTCAAGACAGATTTTGGTGGAAGACTTGAAAATTGGAGAAATGAAGTTTTTTGAGAAAATGAGTGAGAGTTGAGAGCTGTGATTTCTCTTGGTTTTTAAGAGTGATCTGGTGTGTCTAACATCATAGAGGATGCCTCTATTTATAGTGAAAATGAAGGTGAGGGCAGATTTGGATTTTGCCACTTTTGGAGGGAGATTATGAAATCTTGGATGAATCTTGCCAAGATCTTTGTGGCAGCTCTACATATCAGCTCCATGGGCAAGTGCTGAGCAAAAATCAAGTGAGATGGGAAGGATGGGATGGCTGAAGTGAGGCTAGGAAGGTAGGGGACTGCAGCTGCCCAAAAGTTTCTCTTTCCTCTTACACATTTTGATTATTTTATTACAAGTTGCTTACAAAAGTTTCTCTCATTTTTATGCATTTTCACTCATCTACATCTCTAATTATCAGATTGAATCATGATCCAAGGGTTAAGGATAACTCAAGTTGTGGAAATATGAATTTTGAGAAATTTTGACATAGTGGTTTCAAGTGTGGCAGCCCCAACTTCCATGACCCATAACTTTCAGCTCACACAAGCTATTGAGGAGTTCTACCATAATTTAGAAAGCCCTCAAGTAGCTCTATAACTTTCATGTTTTTGAGATTTCCAAATTCTAGATGGAACTAGGTTGAAAAACCCTTCCAAGCTGCTAAAAAAACCTACTTAAAAGACCAAATAACTTAGAAATTTTCTAAGTTATTTCCCCTTCTTGGAATGAATTTTGTCATAACTCCAAATATATGCATTTTTTGATCACAGACCACTTTGAGACTTTTGTAGGACTTATCAAGAGCTTTCCAATGAGCTTTGGACCACTTCATTTGGATGTGTGGTTGAGGAGTTATGGTCTTTTCCCTTTCAAAACCCTAATTCTCGACTTTTGCAATTACTTCTTAACCCTTGATCCAATGGTCATGAAATCTTATGGGAAGGTGTAATATGACATAAGGAACATTTTTGAATCACATCTTGAAGTCAAATTCCTTATTGTTGAAGAGTTGACTTTTCGGCCAACCGTTCGATCAATCGGTGACTACCGAGTCGACTGTTGGGGCTCTGAGTATTCTGAGGACTTGAAACTTTTTGGATAGACTTTATTAATCCATAGGAATTTAATGGACCATAATCCCACCATTGAAACACTTTTTAAATCAAAAGTCAAACTACAGTTGACTTTTCCTAATCAAAAACCCTAATTTGGTATCTTGAACTGCACTGTTCTCAATTCTTGGGTGACCACCTCAAATTGAATTCATACTTGACCCAATGTAGTATTCTTGATCTTGTTTATAGTTGAATCAATCCAATACATTGATTGATCAAACCGTCGAAGCCTCGATTTTGACGGTATAGAACCCTGATTCATCTGCATCTTGACAAAGATAAACTTGAAATGGGTGAAGGTTAGTTAATCAAATGAATATGATCCTACAATGATGATAAGGATCTAAGGGGTCAAAATTTGGGGTGCAACAGTGATGTGCTGGAGAATTCAACAGTAATGACATGACTGAAATTTTTGATGGTGTCTGGTTTAGCTGATCTACCACTCGGCAGTCACTTCGACGAATAATCCACAGAAATTCTTCCTTATCATCCTTAAGGCTTTCTTTTCCTTTGACAATAGGTTCCTTAGAGACAACTTCTTTTGGAATGGATTCCTTAGTGACAACGGCTTTGGGAGTGGGAACCGTTGGTGGAGGAACTACATTATTTGTCCGTGGTTGATACACATGACCGCTTCGACGCATTCTACTTCCACCGGCGATATTGGCTACATTTCCTTATCTTCTTTCCTTGAAAATTTCTTCACACCATGAATGATCTTGTCTTGGTTTTATGGCCCTCGGGTGAGGTCTAGACCCTCTCATCGGCTCCAATCTAGGCCGATCTCTCCCAAATTTAGGTGGCACATCGTCACAGAACACTTGTCGGACGCTTTTGTTGTTGTTGTTGTTGGCATTTCTGAAAATGGCCCTTTTACTAGGTTCTTTGGGCATATTGAACATCAGTTCAATTACCGCTACATCTTTTTTTTTTCTTCCTGCTGGCGATCTCTAACATTCCTTGCTCAAGCATTGCTTGAATATCCTTTTGTACAAGGTAACAACCTTGTGGATTTAACATACATTGCTCACAATTTTCATGAGAAGTTTTGAGCGTCCAAGCTTGAACGAGACGTTTGTGCAACTCTGCCAACAGTGCTTTGATTTCATCAATAGTGGTAACAGTCTTGGTTCAGGTCCTTCTCCCTCTTCAGTGATAGCATTTAATCCACCATGGTTCGATAGAGGATTATCCTTCACATTCGGGTGGTTGTCTTCGAAAGACAGAATCTTCTTTTCAATCAACTCACGAACAAGGTGTTGGAGCGCGAAGCATCCTTCTAGGTCATGTCCCGGAGCGTTTTCATGGAATAAACAGTGTGCGTTGGCATCGTAGTAGTATGGCAAAGGGTTAGGCAGAACGCCTAACTTCCTTGTTTTGACCAATCCCCTCTCTATTAGCATTGGGAATAATTTAGTGTAACTCATCGGGATGGGCTGTATCTTTGGCCGATTTCTTTGGTAATTGGTCCTCGGATCCCGGTTCTGAGGCTGCTCGCCTTGTTGATGATATTGTTGTTGATGATTGGGTGCCCCTTGCTGAGGACCCTGTTGAGTTGGCTGCTGAAAAACAGGTGTTACAGCTGCTACATAAGGCGATTGATGATATTGTTGTTGATTTTTTGAACTCTGCGCCCTTTTCCCATATGTCACGACACTTACATCACCTTCCTTTTTCTTGTGGAAGTTGTTAGTCGGTTTCTTGGCAGCACCGGCGCTTGAATTGGCAATTGAAGCTGTCACTTTCCCACTTTTCAAACCAGCTTCGACCTTGACTCCTACCGCAACAATGTCGGAGAAGTTGGTAGTAACGCTGCTGATTAATCTCTTATAGAATTCTGGTCTGACTGTATCTATAAACCAGTCTGCTAGCTCTTTTTCAGTAAGAGGCGGCTCAACCTGAGCGGCAGTTCCACGCCATCTTTGTGCATATTCTTTGAAAGTTTTGGTGCTTTTCTGCATGATACTGAGGAGTTGACGGCGATTTGGAGCGAGATCCATGTTATATTTGTACTGCTGGATGAAAGCATCTGACAGATCTTGAAAACCATGGATTTTTGCTCGGTCCAAGCTTAGGTACCATTTGGCTGACGCTCCCTTGAGGCTGTCTTGAAAGCAGTGCACCAACAATTTGTCATTTTTAATGTGTGGAGCCATCCGCCTGCAATACATGATGAAATGTACCTTGGGACAAGTAGTTCCCTCGTACTTATCAAACACGGGCATCTTGAACTTCTAAGGGAACACCAATCCGGATACTAAGCACATATCTTTTGGCATCGGATCCAAAGACATTACTCCCTTCAATGGCTCGCCTTCTCTTGGCCATGATGTCCATTTCCACTCTCAACTTTTCATGTTTCTCATCTTCGACTTTGGAATCGTCTGGTATATCAAAGATGGGTTGGTGGTGACTAAAAATAGGTCGGACCTGAGTTGGTCCACCTGCTTGAGTGAATATAGGGTTTGTCACCATTGGATCAACCTGTGACTGAAAACCGGACGACTACGGATTGTTGATTGGTGGTAGGAAATCCCTAGACATGCCGAATGGGAATTCCATTGTTGTTATTGGAGCGGTTGGGAGTTTTGTTGTGGCCGTAGTGATCTCGGAAACCACTGTAGCTTGCGTGTCCATCTTTGCTCTGATCACATTAAGGACTTCCATGATCTGGCTAACATTGTCCTTAATTCCCTCGATATCATTGTCTATCTGGTTGATTCTTTGATCATTGTCTGCCATCCTACGCTGAGCTTGGGCCCGAGTGTTGTATCTGTGCGGATTCAGCGTGACTTCCCCTTTCTGACGAACAAGAACAATAGATGAGCTGCGGAACTCGAATGCAAAACCAATGTAGGATGAGATGCAAATGCAAATGCAAAATGCAAGAACCAATAATTCAAGGAAAAAGCAAATTTTGTTTACAAACAAAATTAGGAATAACGCGTAACCACGTGCCTTAAACGACAACTTTTCATTGATAATTAAGATCCATTACAATAGATGGCCCTTTCTAAAAAGCAATACCTTTCTTACAACAAAAGTAAATGCGACAAAAGTAAATGCAACATAGGGTTACAATCCTTTTTAGGGAAAACAGGAAATGGTGAAACATCGATCATTCTAACAAGATAATCCTTCCCCTTCTTAAGCTTTGGTGCGAGCTTGATACTGGCGAATGATCTCCCATAGGTCTTCATTTTCACGCTGAGTTTTGATCAGGGCATACCACATCTCCTCCCTAACCATGGGAACGTCTGGCTCCATCGTGATCTCATAGTCACGAGAGTAGAACACTGTCAAAGCCCACTTCTTTGACCAAAGCAAATAAGCTCTAGTAGGTAGACAACTTATATTCTCCATGGCGGTCATTCCTTGTATGTGAGGACGCCTCCAAGTGTAGCTATCTTGAGCTTCTAGTTCTTGGTTACTACCCTTTTTGCAAAAGCGGGTTCTTAGCAATTTTGGTTCTGGCTCTGGCCCGATTGTATACCCAAGCTGGCGTCGAGCGAGGATTGGACTATAACTAATAACCCCCTTTGTACCAATGAGAAGTATGTTGGGAAAGTCCCCACGTCTATGAATCATGGGTATGCCCCCAATCTGGAGATCATACCAATTAATGTCATAGTGGCTGAGAATTGTTAATCTTGCCATCCAATCTTCTTTGGAGTTGAGATTCCATAGAACGTGAGTTTTGGGCAAATGAGAAGTGAACCATTTGCTGAGCAATGCGGTACAACATGAGAATTGTCCGAGATCGTATAATATATGGCAGTGGATGACAAGATAAGTATCCGCTAGCAATGGGTTCACGAGGTTTTGGTCGATGAAGAGCCGAATAGCCTTTTCGCTGATAAATTCATCACCACATGGGAAAAGGTACAGGGCGTATATAAAAAATGCTAAGATTGCCTCAAAAATTCCCCAATTCCTATTCTCATGGTGAAATTCAACCATCTCCATAAGTGGTCTTGCCTTCATTCCGTAGAATCCACCATTGGCTATCATAGCAAGTAAATCTTCTGGCCTAAGGTGTAGCACCCTAGCAAGATCTCTTCTCTTTGGTTTCCCATGGGGAGACTTGAAAGAAAAAGGAAGCTTTAGGTAAGCCACGTATTCTTCAATGGTCGGAAGTAACTGGAAATCCTGGAAGATGAAACAATGGTACACTGGGCTATAAAACTCAACGAGGGCATGCAACATGCATCCATCAATCTGAGTGTTAAGGAATGGTAAAAGATCTCCATACTTTTTGGTGAAAGCGGTGGGATCTCTAATGAAGCCTTCCAAAATCTTGAGGTTGTCCAACTTCAAATCTGGGAATGAGAGTCCACCTCGCCGTACCATGTTTGATGTCTGCAAAGAAAAATTTGAATTTCCTTGAATGGTTAGTAAATGCAAAGATGCAATGCAAATACGACTGGTTTTACAAAACCCAGAAGATCAATTTGTGTCAAACCCTCATTTCATTCATTATTGGTAAAAGTTACAACCTTCAAGATACAATACAAGAATTTTAAATTACATAAAGAGACTAGGTTTCACAACCTAAGATAATGACTTAGACGCGAGGCCTCTTCAACTTTTTCAAGATTGCATTCTCCATTACCAATTTATCCACTATCCCTTTCCAAGCTCCGGAGGTAGGAGGGATATTGGAGTATTCGTGATTACTTTGAGTCTATTTGATGCTAGAGAAAAATAAATTCTCCCTTGTTGATTCCCTATCGATTACTCGTCGCTCGAGCCAATCTATCACCTCATCCTTTTCTTTCACCTCTTGGGTGAGCCTTGTTGTTTCGGAGAAAAGTGAATGGTACTTTCCTTCCCAAGTGTCTCTTTCAAGTTGTGCCCTTGCAAGAAGCTCTTGATATTCTTCCATCTTGTCAATGGGAATGGTAGAGGATAATGACGCGATGACGATCTGTGTGTTCTTTTCTGTGAGATACGACATCTTCAAGTCTTTTGCTCGAGATTGGACCCATTGAGTAAATGGCTCCAAAGCTATGCAATTTCTTTTCCCCATATCTGCTTTCATCTTTTTATGGATGTTCTCCCAAGCATCTACTGTGTTGTTTCTCACACCTTTGGCTACCTCTATGTTAAAATAAAAGAAACCGGATAGAAGCAAATTGTTGGCCTTATCTTTCATCGAAAAGCCAAACTGTTGTCGAGCCAAAGCTGGATTGTAATTGATTCCTCCTTGTATCCCAATAAGTGGTATATTTGGGAAACTTCCACAATGGTCAAAATAGACTCCTCGGTCGTATGTGGGATCATACCAATGAATATTTGCTTGAGTCAAAGAGATTATCCTCTGACACCATCTCCATCCATTGGGATTCTCTTTGAAAGCATCGGTTCTTGGAAAATGATTGACAAACCATTTGTATAACAAGGGTGGACAACAGAGGAAAGCTCATTTTCCTTGAAGTGTACGATGGTGAATTGAATGATACACATCTCCTAGCAAGGTAGGCACTAGGTTTCTACTTAAGAATATGATGATGGAAGGGAAATTAACGAACTCTTCTAGCTCGGGAAACAATACTAGTCCATAGATTAACAGAGCTAGTACTGCTTTAAAGGCATCCATACTCCCTTCTTTGGCGAGATACGTAGCTTTCTTGACTAAGAAATCTGAATGAAAACCTGCCACCCCTTTCTTGGTTGCACGGTGGGCTTTGATCTCGAGCGCTTCAAGGTGAAGAGCATCTGCAATTTCTTTTGGTGAAGGTAGCTTCTCCAATCCACTATAAGGTTTTTGATCTTTCACAGGAACTCCCATATAGTAGGCATACTCTTCCAACATTGGCATCAACTGATAGTCAGGAAAAGTGAAGCAATGATACAATGGGTCGTAGAATTGAACCAAAGTACTGAGAATCCCTTCTTCCATTCCCATTCTGACAAGGCTTAGGATTTTTCCATATCTCTTTCCAAAGTCTTCTGATACCATAGTTCCTAACTTTCTCAATTCGGAGGTATCCGACTTCTTGAAAGTGTATCTCTTGGTGTTCCTTGCTCCAACATCCATGATATGTCTAGGATTTTACACACAAAGAGGTCAACTGAGTTTTGCAAAACTAGTCACAACATGAAATGCTTATGATGAGAAGATGAGATGATGAGACGATGCACACACCACACAAAAGCAAGTATGCACACAAAGGCAAATATTCACAAATATAATTCACATGCACTCACAAGGTTTTCCTAAGCTCAAGGTCAAAGCATGAATTCAAAGGTCTACCCATCCCTAAGGATTTGTACTATGAATTGTTTCATACCTACCAAACGGGTTCTAACAAAGTTCCCAAAGTTATACTAAATCCTTCGGATATTGCCAACTAACGCGACTACTCACGTGAGTCAACAATATTCTCAAGATAAACTCGTTTGAGGGTATCATCGCGTGACAACTATTGAGGGACTACTCCCTAACAATTTCCGCACTACGTCCTAAAAAGGCCAAGTGGGGTAAAAGTGTTACTAAAAAGTCCTCAGCTTCGTAGACTCATATTTGAAACAGTTAGTGAATACACGACTACTCATGCATCACCAACTATCTCAAAGAGTCTCCACTGAGCGTAATTACATCATATGTTAGACATATTAGGACTACTCCCAATAGCCCAACTATTGATCATACCACAATCCTATCTCATGTGTCACTCAAATCAGGGTTAGGATTTATCTCACCACTCAAAGCACCCAATATCCAAAATACAAAAAAAATATATTGACAAATATACATGTTAAGAAAATATTCACAAATATAGCATACAATCAAACAAAATAGGCTAAACCCTCAAGTTTAAGTTAAATAGTTCTATAGTGAAGTCGCCATTTCTGCTACCGTGAGAATCGTGATACCAAGTTATTGATTAACTTGAATCTTAATTCTTAAAATTCACAACCGGACATTAATTTATCCAAAGGAAAGGTTAAAGAAAGAAAGACCTTTTACGCGATGTAACAACAACGCTAAGAGATCGAGGATTGAGGTTGGTTATGCCTAGGGTAGGTATTTCACATCCTAAACATCTGTAGTACTCTACATGAACCTTTTTTTATGTTTGTATGCTAAGTTTGATAAACGTTTGCTATGGTTTGGGATTGGGTATAAGGTTAAGTTGTAGGTAAAGACCTAAGGATAGTTTCTAAGTTTACTCGCAAAGATATCACATCCTCTGCCTACGTATCCTAACTAGGATAGAATCAGAGCAACCGTAGTTCACCTCACGAGGGATAGAAAAGTACTTAACTATGGTTAAGACTCTAAGGGAACAAACATTGTTATGTTTGTGTAGTGTTTAAACAAACTCTCTAGATCTATATTGAACACTCAAGAATGGGGAGTAAGTAATTATCACTATAATTCTTACATAGAGTTAACAAACTCTATCTTAAAGTTCTAGTGAAAGATACTCCTAACAAGGGGTAGGTCCTCTAGACTTAAAGCAAAGTCTAAATGGGTATAGGTTCTATATTAACTAAGTTCAAGATAACTTTAAAAAGTTAAAGGCAGTGCTATGAGATATTTAAGACCTCGAGGGTCAATAGAGAGACTTTCCTTTGGAATGGAAAAGAGGAGGCAATTTGGATGAGAACTAAAGAGTTTCATCACTTGGGGAAATATTCTTTAACAAAGTATAGACATTCAAACATGATGAATTACAAGAAACATGGTTACAACCAAGATCATGCTAGCATATAACAATATTAAGCAAGGATTATAACAAGGCAAGTGGTTAACACCAAAGTATACTTAAAGATATTTCAATATCTAAAGGTGAGTTCTTACAAGCCTAAAAAATGAAAGGTGAAAACCAATAGCATATCTTAAAAAAGATGAGGATGTTTCTCAACAAAGACGAAGGGGTATCTTGATAAAGATATGGTTTTTTAAGGTTAAAGAAGGCTATATGTAACTACATAAGCAAACGATCATACATTTGATAACAATCAAGCATAGGCAATCAAACAATGTCACAACAAATGTGAGTAAGAAGGTTTAATATTTCATGGGGAAACTTTCAAGTTTCAAAGATGAATCACCTAGATTCTTACAAGCAAGATTTTGAAATTTCAAACTCAAATATACAAGGAAGATAACAAGCCAATCCTATATCAATTTCAACTTAAAACTCAAATGGAATGAAATCAAAGTTTAAAATGAAGAAGGAGAGATAAGAGGGTGAAAACCCTAAAATGAATTACAATTTTCTCACAGTATAAAATGTTTCTAAAATAGGAATTTTAGAATTCTTTAATCATTATGTGAAAATATACATTAATACAAGAATTTGGCAAAAAGAATCATTTAAAATTGATTAAAAATGAAGAAGTTAAGCTACCTTGAATATTCAATACAAATTAAATAAACAAGGCATTAAAAAGATGGAAATGTCTCACCCAAGGCTTGAACTCAAGACCTTGGGGTCATAGACTCAAAATAATACCAACCCAACTATTTCACGCGTGTGAAATTGAATGGAAAAGGAAGGAGAAAATGTTAAAATAGTGAAAAATCATGAAAAATCACAAAAATGATAAAAAGCGCCCTCGCTGAGGCTCGAACACGGGATCATTAGGCATGACAAGTACTTATGGCAAGGCAATAACCACTCGGGTGTCGATACGTACGTTGTATCAAGCCACCCCATTTGCATATATACCAAAAGGGCGTGATCTCTGGGAAACTCTTCAAGGCAAAGTCTAGTGAAGAACTTCAAAACGATTTGATCCTAAAACCTTCAGATCTCAACCAAATTTAACAAAATTTAAATTAAAACTGAATATTTTTTCACGAGGAAAAGGAAGGTGCAACCCAATTTTTAAGACAATGCGCACAAGGGAAAATGCGATAGAACATGCAAGAGGGAAACTTGAAGTGCATTTTGAGATTCCAAGGTCAACTCAACTGTAAATTTGCACCAGCAAGGACATGTTCACACTCTAGATACCATATAGGATGAATTTCAATAGAAATTAATGTCTAAAAAGTAAAGGGGCAAAAAATCAGTGGTTGATTTGCAATTGGTGGAAAAGCTCAAGAACAAACTTGGCTTATGTACAATGTTCAAGTAAGCTCCAAGACAAAGCCAAACTACAACAGGTGAATACCAGACACAAATTATAAGGATGGAAAAAAATGAGAATTGATGGTATCTAGAGGTTAAACATCAAGGCCTGGACTGATAATCGAGTTTTGGTGTTTCAAACAATATAGATTGATGAATTCCAACCATTGCAGCCCCACCATGAAACATGATCACAACAGCCAAAAAGAAAACTGATAGCCTATAGGGATTGACAAATCTGAATCCAAACATGGCTTGACAGAAACAAAACATATTTAAAATCAGGTTTCAAAATAGCTTTTATCCAAAATGTGGGAACTAAAAACATCAGTAATTCAAAAGCCCCACGACAGTGATAATTAGTCTATTTCAAACTGACTTAAACACCAATCACACATTGCTACCAACATACTAAGATAAACCAACTCATACTAAAACAGCAAGCAAAAAGTTGTCAAACTCAATCCCAAACCTTGACATGCACCTCAATAGGACAATGTCCTATGACAGTAGGCAATTTGAAGCATAACTGCATCCTTCTTAGTATAACCATACCATCAATCTAAAAAAAAGCAAATCTTGTGCAAAAAGGAGAAAAACTAATAATAGTCACAATCCTCATGCTAAACCTACACACACAACCAAACCTACACACACAGCCAACTCCTCCATTTTCTAGAGTTTCACTTTGAAGCTTTTGGTGTTTTCTTGCATAAGAAGGCATGTTGTCAAGGCAGTGATCTTGGAGGAGTTCTCATCATTTGAACACCTTATTTGGAGCATATTGGAGCTACTTGGATCATCATCTTATTTTGTGAATTGACTTGAAAAAGATACAAGAGGTAAGTGTTCCAATTTGCTACTTTTAAGATCATGATGAGTATTGATGTACACTGAGTATGAACATGATAGATACACTTTATAGGTCATGTTTGAACCATTTATTACTCATAAACTTTTGGTCTAAATGGGTTTCTAAAGCTTGAACCATGGTCCATGATGCTTCTATGACTTATTGAAGTCCCCTCAAGAAGTATAAAAGGTTCAAAATACCTCATAACACTAAGGATCGATCGTGAAGATTTCAATTGTTTGGTTCATCTGTCTAGAAAGTCAACTCTTTGAATTTTAGGGTTTTAACCCCAAATTGAAACAATCAAGGTTTCTAACATCATGTTATGCCTAACTAGTGAGTTTGGTGAATATTTAATCAAGAATTGATGGATAACTTATGAATCAAGAAATTAGGGTTTATGAAAAACCCTAAGCTTATTTGGAATGGTTATAACTCCCAAACCACACATCCAAATTGAGTGGTCCAAAGTTGGTTGGAAAGCTCTTGAGAAATAATTCAACAGAGTCCTAGAGGGTTGATGTCCAAAAATCCATATATTTTGAATTATGAGCTCATCAAGTTGTGAAGGATTCCGCACTTAGAAAAATTTCTTGTTTCTTGTCTTGTAAGTTAAGTTTTGTAGCCAACTTCATGCGGATTTTTGACCTAGTTCCCTTCAGAATTTTAACTTAGGGAAAACATGAACATTATAAATAACGTTTGGGGAATTTTAAAAATTACAAGAGCATTTTCACAGCCTTTGTGGTTAGGGAGAATCGAAGAGAGCAAGTTAGGGATTTCTCATGTCACAAAACCAAGTTCAGCATTTGCATTTTGATGCATAAACCACTCAAACCTCTTCTAATCACTTGTTTAACTCATTCTATGATGTTTAGGGACTTAATTGATGAGATTATAATCGATTACCACAAGCAAAAACCAGAGATTGATTTACTTGATTTGTTTATTCATGCAAGTGGATGCAAGTGGCAAGGAGAGAGAAACTTTTTGCATTTTCTGCTATACCTCAGCTACTGCATCAACTACTATCTTTCCTTAAATTCATGTCAACTATTTGCATGCTATTGACGATGTTGAGACACATAGGAAGGTTGCTCATGCTCAGAAAAGAAATCCCAAGTTGGATTTGCTCATTTTGCCTCCAAAAAGGGCAAACTTGACAAGTTGGCACAATCTGCCCATACCTCCCATTCTCCAAGCTTGCCTATAAAAGGAACACACTCCTAACATTCAAACAACACCAAAATCAACTAGAAACCAAGTTGAATCTCTCTCGTTTCTCTGATCACCATCTTCTTGCAAGTGGTAGAAGTTGCTTCCTTGTGAAGTAAAAACTGCCTTACAAAATCTCTGCCACAACTCAATACAGCCACCAAACACTTGAAACAACACCTCAAACACATCACATGTGATGCATTGAAGCTGTCCAAACCCTCACATTCACCAGAAAACCTCATAATCCAAAAGTCAACTCTCATACCTTAGAAATTTGACTTTTCTGCATTTTCATTAACCAGAACCAAACTAGCCCTTTTTCCAACCATTCTAACACTTCAAACACTCTCCATATAAGTAGCAAACTTGGATAGTGATTTGAGTCTCAAGACAACATGTCAATGAAATTTGAACTCCAATCCATCATGAACTAAAGCAATAGCTCTCTCTTATCATAGCATACTGGTAGATCTCCCACTAATCTTAAAAATCCTAATCTCAAACAACCTACGTAAAGAACCAACAAGCTACCAAAGGTTAAAACAACATCATAAGCTCAACACTAATCACGTTTAAACAGTCAGACAAACAAGTTGCATTCCAAAGATCTAATCAGCACACAACAACCTTAAATCCTCAAGACATTCCTCACTCTAATGACAAACCTACGCACCTACTAAATGCTAGACTGACCAGAAACATGAACTAGGTCAGGCCTCCAAAAGGGAGGCACTAAACATAACAATGTTCACAATGCACCTCTAAAAATCTAGTTGACCAACCTAACATAAAAAACTCCATCAAAACCAAGGTAACAACCTCTAAACCAAAACAAAAACAACCTTCAAAAACCTGAATCCTCAAGACATCCCTAATGACAATCCACAAAGCAACCCTAATGACAGTTCATAAAACAAACCTAACTATGCTAAACAAATCTATAAACATGAACGAAGTTAAGTTTTTAATCAATGAGAAACATCAACCATAACACTGTGAAATTTGGAGCAATTAAACTAGGCTCCCACATGTTGATAGTTTTTCTCAAAACAGTTTGGTAACCAATCTAACATAATAATGATAAAAATCAAAACCCAATCAAAATATCCACACTATAGTTTTACAAAGTAATACACACATATTAACCCTAATGTCATCTTAACAGAAATCAACACCTGATATTGGCCTTTCATACACTTTGACAGTATAGCTAACAAACTAATTCAACATGACAATGCATAGGCTTTTCAACAGAAGCAAACAAATTCATGATGATGCATATCCATGGGTGAGCTTATAAGGACACGCCTCTTGTAGTATTTCCTCACTATGCTAGCTGCCAAGAAAACCAGAAATTATTCCCTTTAAGTAAACTTGTGAGAGTTACTTCCTCTTGAAGAAAGAAAGCAAATTTATGGACAATTGGAGAAAATGTACTTCCAGTTGTGATTTGGAATTATGGACAGCTAATACATCATAAGTATGAAGTGTCCCAAGTGTTTTGATAATGGGAAAAGATTTGTGTAGTGGTATAGTGAGAAAAATGCACAAAAGTCAAAGCAAAGTGATGTGAAGGTTGACTTTTTAATTCAAAGTTCTTTTGGTGAAAGTAATGGTTGGAAAGGTTTTAACTGGTCATTTTGAGTGTGTGTGTGTGTGTGTATGGTTTTTGAAATGTTGGAGTGTTTGGAAAAGGGACTAGTGTGAAAAATGCATAAGGGCAAATTTTGTGTTTTTTGGGATTTTCTTTACTTGCAAGCAAAGAGAGTAAGAGGGAGAGTTTTGTTTTCTCTTGAATATTGAGAGCTCTGATGTGCTGTAAAGATTGGAATGCAACCTCTATTTATAGGCCAAGTAAGGGTTTGGGGCAGAATTGGAATTTGGGATGTCAACATGCATTTAGGTGGGAAAAATCTTAACATTTCAAATGTAATCCCATACCTGCTAGCTTGAGCTTCCTCCCATAAGTTATTAACCTCATTATATAGCTGCATTTGAGCTGGTATGCAGGGCTGCAGGTAGGCTAAAGCAAGCTTATCAAATCCACACTCTCTCTCAAGTACACTTTTGTACTTTTTATAATAAATAAAAAGGATTTTGGCTAGATTCTTAGTTTTGCTTGGATTCACCTCAGATTTGATTCAATCATCCCTCTAATACATCACATCAATTGCTTTCTCATGGTTGGAAATGAACTACATGGTTGGAAATCAAGGCCATGTTGAGTTTTGACAAGTTGACAAACTAGTGCACATGCCCAACTTGCTCAATTCGAAACTCTCAGCTCACAAGGGCTATGGAAGAGTTCTAGTACTTTTGGGAAATCCCTCATGGAGCTCTACTTTCATGTTTTAGGAATTTTCAAATTCCAAGTGGAACTAGGTCAAAAACACCCTTGAAGTTCGCTGAAAACATGACTTGAAAGGCCAAAAACTTAGAAATTTTTTAAAGTGTTTTCTCCCTCTTGTGATGATTTTGACTATAACTCCAAATCTATGCATTTTTTGCCCATATGTCAGTTTTAAACTTTTGTAGGGATTGCCAAAACCTTTCTAACAAGCTTTGAACCACCTCATTTGGATGTGTGGTTAGGAAGTTATGGTCATGCCCTCTTCAAAACCCTATTCTCGACTTTTTCGATTACTCCTCAATCCTACATACAATGGTCATGAAACTTCATGGATAGTTGCAATATGTTATTAGGAACATATTTTCCTCAAACTTTGAGGTCAAATTCCTTATGGTCAAGGAGTTGACTTTTTGGTCAAACGAATCGATCGATAACTACCGGATTGACTGTTGATGTTCTGGGTCTTTTGAGGTCTTGAAACTTCTTGAGTAGAATTCACTAAGCGATATGAGCTTCATGGACCATGATTCAATATTTAGAATATAATTTAAATCAAAAGTCAAACTACAGTTGACTTTTCCTAATCAGAAACCCTAATCGGGGATCCTGAATTCCACTGTTCTTAATCTTTGGGTGACAACTTCAAATTGGATTCATTCTTGATCCAATTTGATATCCTTGATGAAGTAGAGACTTGTTTCATGAAGAACCAATCCAAGGCATTGACTGATTAAACCATCGAAGCCTCGATTCCCGACTGTACGAAACCCTAATTCACATGTATTTTAACAAAGACAAACTTGAAATAGGTTATGGTTAGATAATCAAATGAAAATGATCCTAGAAGGATGAAAATATAAGGGTTCAAAATTTGGGGTGCAACAAGTAGTCCCAAAATAGTTATTACGCGATACTACACTCAGACGAGTCTATCCCGAGAATATTTTTGACCAGTGTGAGTAGTCATGTTGGTTGATAATATCCGAGGGATTTACCTATGACTTTGGGCACTCTTGATAGAACCCGATCTACAGGTACGATGAAAACCTAATACATTTCCTCTGGGAGGGTATACCCTGGCTTCATCCTAGTGACCCCAAACCTAGGGCCTTTGATTGTTAACATTTGCATGTGTGTGTTGTGTGTACATCATATCATCATATCATCATAGCATCTTATCTTGTTGTACTGGTTTTGTAAAACTCAGTCATTTTCTTTTTGCAAAACCCTATTTATTATGGATTTTGGGAAAAGAAACACTAAGAAATATAACTTCAAGAAATGTGATACATTGGAGTTGAGAAAGCTAGGGACAATGGTATCCGAGGACTTTGGGAAGACATATGGAAAGCTTCTGAGTATTGTGAAGACTAGGATGGAAGAAGAGGTTCTCAACACCTTGGTTCAATTCTACGATTCGTTGTACCACTGTTTCACCTTCCCAGATTATCAGTTGATGCCAATATTAGAAGAGTATTCCTAGAAGTATCTGACACACTCGCCAAAAGAAATTGATGACACACTCGCTGTGAAAGATAAGAAACCTTTCAGTGGTTTAGAGAAGCCACCCTCGCCGAAAGAAATTGCTGACACACTCCATCTAAAAGTATCTGAGGTCAAAGCCAATCATACTTCAAAAAATGGGGTCAAGGGTTTTCACTCTACTTACTTGTTGAAGAAGGCTACTTACCTTGCCAGGGAAGGTAGTATCGACGCATTCGAAGCAGTCTTGGCTCTACTGATATATGGATTGGTATTGTTCCCGTAGGTAGAAGAATTCGTCAACTCAACTGCCATCGCAATATTCTTGAATGGTAACCCGATACCCACCCTGTTAGGTGATGCTTATCATTCCATCCATCACAAGACTCTTCAAGGTAAAGGAACCATTAGCTGTTGCGCACCCTTGTTATACAAATGGTTTATCAATCATCTACCAAGAACAGATGCTTTCAAAGAAAATCCTAATGGTTGGAGATGGTCTCAAAGGATTATGTCTTTAACTTAAGCGAATATTCATTGGTATGATCCTGCTTACAACTGAGGAGTCTACATTGATAGTTGTGGTACTTTTCCAAATGTACCACTCTTGGGAGTACAAGGGGGGATCAACTACAATCCTGCTTTGGCTAGACATCAATTCGGATTCCCAATGAAGGATAAGCCTAACAAAATCATATTGGCTGGTTTCTTCTACCTAAACACCTAAGTGGAGGAAAGTTTAAGAAATAGTACAATTGATGCTTGGAAGAACATCCGGAGAAAAACCAAAGCTGACCTTGGGATGAGGAACTGTGTAGCTTTTGAGCCATTCACTCGGTGGGTCCAATCTAGAGCTCGTAATCTCAAGATGCCTTACCTTCCCCAGAAAAATGCACAGATTTTCGTTGCGTCATCTTTTGCCATTCCCATTGAAAATATGGAAGAGCACCAAGAGGTTCTTGAAAGAACAAAGCTTGAGAGAGATACTTGGGAAGACAAGTACCATACTCTTCGCGCTGAGACGATATAATTGCAGAGAAAGTTGCAAGACAAAGATGAGTTGATTGGGTGGCTCGAAAGACGCCTAACTGATGAAGATGTGACGAAAGAAAATTTATTCTTCTCTAGTGTCAAACCTGCGCAGAGTACTCATGAGTATTCAAATATCCCACCAACTTCTGGCGCTTGGAAGGGAATAGTAGACAAGTTGGTGATGGAGAATACCATGTGTTGCACCCCAAAATTTGCCGAACCTTTTTCTTTAGTTGGCTTTTGTTTCTTTTGTTTCTTTGCATTGTTCTAGCATTTGCATTGCATATCATTGTTCATTTAGCAGGGGATCAAGAGGTTGTGCATAGGAAGAGGAGGTTACCCTGAGTGTGGAGCCCAAGCAAGGGGTTTTACTCAAGCATGAATGGTCATCAAGTCATCAAGAAGTTGTCAATGTTCTTTGAAAGAGTTGATGGATGTATGTGGAATATCTCCTAACTTGGAGACTAGTTGAAGATCATCAGAGGACAGTGAATTCATGATTACATATATGGGATGTTGAGGGAGCTCATTGAGTGCTTTGAGAGCCATGTTGGAGCTTATTCAGGTTGTTGTGTGATTTGGAAAAAGCCACAGTCAAGAATGTTGCATCTAGGGTTTTCATCTGGTTAATCCTCAGTCAACTGTGAAATTGAAGGAGATTAAAACTCAATTCCAAGTCTCTATGGTCATGCGATTTTGTGTTGAGATGTCTAATATATCATGTCAAGATCAAATAAAAAAGAATCAAGAGTGTGAGAAGTTACTAAATTAGGGTTCTCAGTGTAAAATCCCCTATTTAGTGCCCAACTTCAAGACCACTTATCTCAAGATAGAAGTCTCATCTCATCTTGACCCCAACATGAAACTTGTAGAGCATGTTTCTAGCTTTCTTTTGAGTACTAGAAGTCATTCATCTAATTTCTAGAACTCAAGTTATGATGCTGGAAAGTTACAGGTCCTCAGATGAATGTGATTTTGGTCAACAAAAGTCAACCAACTTCCAAGCCACTTTTGACCTAGAAGGATGTTTCTCCTCACCTTGACCAAAAAATGAAAGTTGTCCTCTTGATCTTAGCTTTCTAAAGAGTACAAGAAGTCCTTCATCTGATTTGTAGAACTCAAGTTGAGGCTTGCAAGTCAGGGGTATTTTGGGAAAGTAAGATTACAGGTCATTTTCATTATAGGTCCACTTCACAACCTTACACACTTCAAATGAAAATCTTTCCAACATAAAATGTGCTCCAAATGAGGTCAATTTTATCACCAAACCATCTCATGTAATGGTTGAAGCTTGGATTGAAGAATTCATGAAGAAACTTCCATGGAAAAAGCCTTAAAAGGGGAAAATCAAATTAAATGCATTTTGGATCATTTTGTACCAAGTTTATGCATATTTTGAGTGCAAAACACAATCTAAACACAATGGAATTTTTAGAATTTGAATTTGATGAGTTTTGGTATGCTATTTTCAAGTTTACTTCAAGCTTAAGCAACGCTATCAATGCACACCATTGAGATCAAACAAGGGATCAATCTCAGCCATTGAGATACCCTACACCATGTGCATGCTACCTGAGTTGATTTTCAAGCCATAGAAGTTCTATTTTCGTGTGAATTTGAAGGCTCCATGTGCAAAAAAATTGATTTTCATTTTGGACTTAAACCACTGCAATTGGGCTTTCTCTTCTTCAAAATCCATTGTATATAAGTTTAGGAAGCTTCACAAACCTTCAGAGGGTGTTTTGGTGAAGAATTGGCAGAGAACACACTTGGAAAAAGCTCAAGAAAAGTGAAATACGATTTCCCAGATTCAATCATTTTCAAGCCAAATTAAGCATTCAAATAGCTTCAGTGAAGATCATGGAGTGATTCTGGTTTATTTCCAGCAAATTTCATCAAGGTTTGAAGACTCAGTGGAAGCTCTCCACTAGGTAACCTTCAATTCAAACTTGCTCATTGTTTGTGATCAAATTGAATTCCATTTTTGTATGTTTGTGATCCTTGAGCTATGTAGATCATTTCTGGTTCATACTTGTTGTTGTTCGTGACATTTTGTGGTTTGAGCTTCCAACTTGTTGCTTTCGATCTGGCTTATTTATGGACTGAAACTGAAAACTAAATGCATATTTGGATTCTATGTGAGTTGTATATATTTTTTGACCTAAATTTTGTAAGTTTTGGTTGAGTTTGGACATGGCCTTGCCGGAGCTTCATCGGAGAAGACGACCGGAACAGTGTTTCCGGTCGTCTGGTGTGGTTCCCTCTGTTTTCTATATTTAAATGATGAAGATGACCACGTGTGCATGTTTTATCCGTTTGATCTGCTTACTTTCCATTCTACGTGCCAGATTAAGACGCACCGTGTACACTCTTTGATCACACCACACACAATCTCCTTAAGTGATGCATTTCACTTAATTTGTAGGCCTGAGCCATATGTGCTCTCCTTTGTCCTCTGATTTGTTGACTGCTTGATCATATGGCCATTAATGCGTTCCACCATACACGCGCCTTGACCTAACCACATCCAATCATTATGAGTCCAATGTTATGGTTTGGACCTGGGCTTTTAACTGCTATCGGAACCCCCCTGAGCTGGCCCAACTGGATTTACACGCTTTCTCATTGCTTTTTGCACCATGTTTTTATTTTATTTTGTTTCATTTTCTTTTTATTTTTATTTTGTATCTGTTTTAATTTAATTCCACTTAAAATGCTTCCAAGTTTGATAAAATTCCAGAAAAATATATTTTAGACATTTTAGGATGTCTTTTATTTTTAGGAAATTTTATTTTATTTTTTTGGATTTTTTTTTTCAATTAAAAATGGAATTAATCATTGGAAGTATTTTTTTGGACTTATTTCTTGACATGGTTTGTTCTTGATTTTGTTTCTTCCATTTCCTTTTGATCCAATGACTGAAAATTGATCCTCATATCCATGATGAGTTGATCAATTTTTGAGGACCACTTTTCCCCTGTTGGTTGACTTTTGGGTTTGACTTTTGATGCATTTCATTTGACCCTCGACAATCCTCATTCACAATGGAACACCCTTGTGAATAAATTTCTTTGGTGGTGTTGTGAATTGATTTTGATTGTGATCTTTTGGCCTCTGTTTGCCAACTTCTTTGGGTACCTTGCGTATTTTATTTGATCATTTTTGAACCATTTTCCTAATTTTGAGGTAACTTGCAAGTCAAGTTACCTCCAAGGGAGGTTCATACAAGTGCATGACCTAGTTTGAGTTGGAAATGACCTTTGTGGATCCAATAAGCTCTCAACTTCTCTTGTTTCATATAATAAACATGTTGAGCTTGTTGTATGCTCATTTTTAGGTCCAAATTATGTTCATTGCTTGTTCATTTGTATGCTTCTTTTGTTTGCTTCCCTTTAGGGTTTCCATATGTGACATGTTTGCATTGTTTGTGTGATATCTCCTTTTGTGTGACTTCTTCTTGTGCATTTCTTCTTCTCTTTTCTTCTTTGCATTTCTCATGTGCATGCTTGGTTGAGATGAGCTTGTGGAGGCTACTTCCCCATACTATTTTCCTCCCACTTTCATTCTACTTGTGCATTTTATGTTTGCATTTTCATTTGCATGTTCTTTCTTTCTTCTTCTTCTTCTTTTGCTTTTTCTTTGCCATGCTCCCCATAAGTTCTCTAACCTCTCGAGGTTATGATAGACATTAGGTGCTTAACCATGCATGATAACATTAGGTAATTCCCTTGTGTATCCCAACTTTAAGTCCACTTTGCATGATAACTTTTAGGATTGATTAGTCGCCCATTAGTGTCCTTTCTTCTCTTCTCATCTTCAAACATTAATAAAACACTTAATAAAGAATGACAAGTGTCGTACGCTACGAGCCTTAAGTTACTTCAGAAATGGTGATTGAGGGGTTTCCTCTCAATGACCTAGAGTGTTTAGTGTACACCCTTTGGGTGATATACGACGCATTCGCTCTTAGGTCATAGTCTCTAGTGCAACATGAGTCACAAATCAAGTTCAAAAACACTTCTTCTCTAAAAAACATAAAAACACTTCAAACGTTTTCATCCTTCGGGATATTAATCATAAAATCTTTTCAGAAAAAGAGTGTTGTTAACTCTTAGTTCTATCGCAAACGGTAACGCCTAAGTCTCCCATGTTCGAGCTGCATACACCAACTGCTAGAACTGATTATTAACCCTACTCGGGCCTAAAAAACTTTTGAACCAAACCGGTGTTCTTTTTAGCCCAAACTACGTTTGCTCTGATCTTTCATACTAGATGAAAGTACGTAGGTACAAGACGCAATGTCTTGGCGAGCAACCTCCTCCCCTTTCACCCGTAGTTAGCCGAACTACATTGACTCTGACTTTCCCATTGCACGAGGGAATACGTAGGCACAGAGCGGCGATGCTCTGTCGAGTCACTTCTCTTTTCTTTTTTCTTTTGTCCTTTGACCTTTTGCGTAGATAGTTGAACATCCTTTTAGATAGAAAACAATGCGTGGATCCCGTCGAGTACGACGGACGTGAGGGGTGCTAATACCTTCCCCTTGCATAACCGACTCCCGAATCCAGACTTGGTTGCGATGAACTTGTCTTTCCCTTTTTCGTTAGGTTTTTCCGATAGTTTACTTTCTCTCTCTTTTGGATAAATAACGAAAGGTGGCGACTCTTCTGTTTTCCGCCCGATGTTTTTCGCAGTTGCGACAGCTGGCGACTCTGCTGGGGACTCTGGTTCCCTATGCGAGTCAATCCTAGCGCTTGTTTGTTTATCTTTGGGTGTTGTATATATGTGCTTTATTTACTTCCGCACTTTATTTTCCCGCATTTATTTTCAGCATCGTATATCATTATTGTTGTGTTGTGGGGTGGGAAGTTCTGATGAATGATAAGCCGGACCCGGGCTTGAGTATAAACCTAGCATTAGTAGTGGAAAGTAGTGGTGGATGTGCTTGCTTTGCTCCTACTAGTTCACCATGAAATTCGCGCTTGAACGAGATTCTCTTTGATGATTTTCTTTCTGGCCCTTTGGGCTCAAAGGAATTTTGGATCTGAGGGTTGTCGACTCTGGGAACCAATCATTTGTGAGTCAGCTAAGTTAGGCCTCTTCAAGAGATTATGATGCTAAATCAGAAATGGTGAACGTATCATCATTTCTTGAAAGTCTGTGACGATGGTGAACGCATAGGATGCCATACCTTATTAGTGAATAGGTCCATACCTGTGAGTGGGACTGGGGTTATGCAAGAAACTTTTACCTTCAGATTACCCAGTTTTCTCTACAGTTTGAATCTGGATTATTGGTATCAGTTGGTTTCTATCGGAGTAGTGCTATGTTCTTGCTGAAGCGGAGCTCTGATCTTCCTTAGTCTACAGCACAACAATCTTGATCCCTTGTGTGTGCATTAGCATTGTACATTTGCATTTCATTTTTGCATATCCATGCTCAGCCAGATCAAGGAGCTTACCCATATTTTGTCTGATTCATTAGTTGGTTTCCCAACATTTGCATTGGATTTGAGTTAGCTTCTGGAAGGATCATGAACTCAGGAGAGCAGAATTTGGTTGTTACGAGGGTAGAGTTTGAATTAATGAAGAATCAGTTGAGTCAGCTCATGGAAGCCATGACAGCTATGACTAGAGGAGAGGCCGGTATTTAAAAGACCCCAGTGAACAATGTTGCTCAAGCTCAACCTGTGCCGATTCCTATTGAAGAGCATCCCATTGCTAGAGATAGAGATTCTTCTTCTCTCCATGACACAGATTATCAGAGTTTCACATTCCCTGTGCCAGATTCTCAGAGGATTGTTCCAAAGGCTAATGCTGAAGACCCACAGACTGCTGAATTTATGGGAAAATGTCGTCTGTTGGAGGAAAAGCTTGATGCCCTGATGAGTCAGGATATTCTTAATTTGAGTGTTGTGGGCATGTGTCTGGTGCCCGGTCTTGTGATGCCTCCGAAGTTTAAAATGCCAAATTTTTAGAAGTTCAAAGGGGACAGTTGTCCGAAGCAGCATCTGGTAATGTTCTGGAGGAAAATGACCTCACATGTTCACAATGATCAACTTATGATTCACTGCTTCCAGGACAGTCTGAGTGGAGCATCGTTGAATTGGTATATGCAGTTGGAAGGTGACAACATCGGATTATGGTCAGATTTAACCAATGCCTTTGTGAAGCAGTACAACTACAATCTCAACATGACTCCCAGTTGCGTGCAATTGCAAGAATTATCTCAAGCGGACAATGAATCCTTCAGAGGGTATGTGCAGATATGGAGAGAGTTAGCTGCTCGTGTTCAACCTCTACTTCAGGACAGAGAGTTGATTGGTATATTCTTGGGTACCTTGAAAGGACATTACTTTGACAAGTTGATCAGCGGTGGAATGTCAAACTTTGCTGACTTGGTGATAATGGGTGAGCATATTGAGAGTGGACTCAAGAGCGGAAAGATTCGAACTATCCCCTATATCTCAGTTGAGGAGAATGAGTCAGTTGTTAGTTTTTCAGGAAGAATGGGAAAGAGGAAGTGATATTCTTTCAGAATCTCCAGTATCTCAAGTTCAGTTTTCAGATACTTTGAGTGTTCAGAGTCAGCAGTCTCTTGGGTCTGTGTATCAGGTATCTGTTTCCCGCCAGAGTCAACAGTCTTACTATCGTCAACCGCGTCAGCACGCTAGACGAAGACCCAGGAAACCAGAAAGGCATTTTACTCAGTTGCTGGTATCATACAGTCAGTTGTTGCCGGATTTAATCAGAGGCGGGTTGATAGTGCCGAAGAAGATTAATCCAGAGATTCTACCATATCCGCCAGGCTTCGATGTCAGCGCCCACTGTGAATACCATGCTGGGCCACAGGGGTATTCAACTGAAGATTGTAAGGTTCTTAGGAGCCAGGTTCAGGCTTTGCTGGATTCCAACAGGATCTCAGTCACGTCTCAGGGTATTCATATCAATGATCTTCTCATATCCAGCCAAGCGGGTGTATCAGTTCATGTTATGGAGGAATTCACCGAGAGCATTTTTTCAGAATTGTATCAAGCTGAAGACTCAGTGGAGGGTTGTATCCCTGTGTAGGATTTGTTCATTACTGTATGCTGACCATCGCCAGGCTTGTTAGTCGAGGTCACTCTGTTTGTATTCAGTTACTCCTGTATGGTGGATATATGTGTGATGGTTATCCCTGTTTGGATCTTGGGTTTCTTTCTGCCTTGGTGCTATTCTGAGATTTCCCTGTTGCATACTTGTCTGCATCTTGCATATTATTTTTGTGTAACAGGTACCTCGGAGCTGTTAATCTGACTTCATGTATTCCACTAGTTTGTTGCAGGTTATACAATCAGATAGATCACAAGAATTCCCGCAAATTCATGGAGCAAGTTCAAGCAGAGCTGAGAGAAGTCAAAGGCCATATGGGACAGCTCATCATGGACATGCAAGCGTTGCGCTTGGATCAGAATGTGCTCAGAGAGGAAAACCAGCAGTTGAAAACTCAGGTGGGCTTAATCATGGAAGTGATAAGGAACGTGCTCAAAAAAGAAGGTGATCAAATGCCCCAAGCTGCAGGAAAGATGCTTGTTCCACTTCTGTCTGTGGAACCTATCCCAGAGCGTAATGTGTGTCAGAAGTCTGCTGCATAACCGGAGGTTCCGAAATTCCTGTGTCATCAGATGCATCCTGTTTCTCAGGAGAATCCCAGGATTAGAAGATATGGTCAATGGACAAAATCTCAAAACAGAATCTTCGATCAGATCCCCATGGATTATGATCAGTTGGTGCAACTCTTGCTCCAACTTCAATTAGTTAAGCCTCGGACTTTGGCTCAACTTACTGGCCAACCACCACTGTACTTTGATATCAATGCTTATTGTGATTTCCACTATGGGGGATAGGGGCACAACGTCGCGAATTGTAAAGCTTTTAAGCATAAGGTTCAGGACCTGATTGATACGAAGACAATTGAGTTCACACCGGGCGACATGAAGGTATCAAGCAAAGTTATTCCCTATCCTGAAAAGGGGATGGATGTTCCTGTTCCCTCGCCTAAAGCTACATTAACTCAAGAGTATATTCTACAATCTTTGGTGTCAGAATCCCCTTGCCCACAGTTGCTGTCGCACCTAGTTCGGAACTCTTTGGTGGAGCCCAAGACGCTCAAACCGGTGCCAGAACCTTACCCTCCCGTGTATGATCCCAGTGCTCAGTATGGATATCATGGAGGATCCGCAGGGCACTCAACTGAAGATTGCGAGGCTTTTCAAGCCAGGGTACAACAATTGATGGACCGAAGGTGCATATCCTTTCCAAGAGGAGAGTTGGTTGTACATCGCTCGTCTGATTGAGTTTGAAGACTTCAAGGGTCGCATTCCTGCAACAGCTAATCAGTGTGAAAGCCTAGTTCCCAGAAGCTGGCAATTTTCTTTTTATCCTGTTATTTCTTTACGTTTGTAATTTCTCTCCTGTTTAAAGTGCAAATTCATTTGTAAAACTTGTTATTTTCAATTGATATTAATGAAATGAATATGCATGTTTTGATTTAATCCATTTGTGTTCACTAATTTCTTTTTACAGATGTCATATGCTTGTTTAAGCGGAATCCGGGGAGGATGGTGAGGTTTAAAGACGCACAAGCTTCTGAAAGTATGCTTTTGAAATAAAACTTGCTGATGATGTACAGGCATTGTTTTGAATTCCCAAACAACGGAGATATAAGAATGATAACCCCTTGTTAACCCCTCGATCCTTGTAGTAGGAGTTTCTTTCTGAAAACGAAAAAACCCTCAATCTTAACCAGGGGCCGGGTAGGTGTCAGCTAATTTGACTAAGCATCCAAATTGCAATAGGAGTGTTCCCGGTCGAGGATCAATCACACCTGTATAGGTCGTGCCTAAAGAACCACAATGGTTATTCATTGCCGACCAAAGAGTGAAATAGTCACAATTCCTTTTTCAACAAGGCAGACAAGCCGGTGTCACACAATTTGCTCAAAAAAAAAAGAAAAAAGAATTATAAGAAAAAGCCCGCTAGGTCGAATCTTGCAAACAAGCGACTTAGGCAAAAATGAGGGCATCCCGCTGGACTTCGAAATCAAAAGAAGCTCAAAAGAGCCAGTCCAGGCAAAAGTTTGGGAAATTAAAAAATGATGATGAAAAACAAGTCATGGGATTCCAGGCACCCAAAGAAGAAAAGCGAGTGATTGTCGCTCCAAAAACTTGTGGTTTCCTGAACCATCACTCCTGTCATACGACCTCTGAGAAGTTGAGTGCTAGTGTCGAATTAGCTGAATATAGGATTGAAGAACACCACGGAGAATGGGCGGGTTAAAATAAACTTTGAGCCTTTATCCTTTCCTTGTAAACCGTGAACCTGACCAAGTTACAACCTGAAAAAGTCCTAATTGAAGCAGGTTTGTTTCGAAAGCATACTTCGGTAAAGATCGCATCGAAACTAACTCCTAAAAGGATTCCTCTTACAACGTTTTATTAATATGGACATGTTGATAAATGATTCGTTCATTATATGTCACAAATTTTTCCAATGAACAGATTGGATTTCGGAAACTGTCATATGCATTGCATTTAATATGTCTTTTATGCAAAACAATTTGTTTTACTGATGAGTAAGTGCTTGACAACGAGAAAGTTTCCACAGTGGAAAGTTTGATCAGGATAGAATGCAAATTGCTTGGATATTCTGGTGAATCGGGGCAAGTTATATCAAATGATATCATGGGAGTCAGCCATCTGGAAGTCAGTTGATCTGAAGTAGTCAGGTCGAGATTCAGTGAATCTCTCGCAGCCAAGAAGCATTTTCCCCGCAGATCAGCCAATCAGGGGCAAAGTCATTATAAGACTGGGGCGCACCACCCCAAGAGCACAGAAGTTATTCCTTGCCCGTGGGGCAATTAATGTAAAGCACCTCTCCGAGGTTCAAGGTGTTTAGGCAGTGCATATCAAGTTATCGGGGTATGAGATTTCAGGTTTCCTTTCAAGGAGTATCCCCATAGAGGTCCCACGAGCTGGGGTAAAATTGGAAGCGAAGGAATTGTTCCTCTCCACATCCTCAGAGTTGTTCAAGCAGGTTCAGTCAACTTTCAAGTGCAAGACGAATGTCGGGAAGTCATGCTACTATCCCTTGACCCTTTAGCCAAAAACCTCTGAGTTCAGACAGGATTTTTTTTCCAGCATCAGTCGTACCTGATCCTTTGCAAATCCAATTCCCTTTGGTACGCAGGAAGACTTTATCAGTTTTCCCCAGCAAAAGTCCAATCATCATTGGCACGTGTAAGCTATCCCCAGTAGAGTCCAATCATACTTGGCACATCCGGTCACCCCCGGCGGAGTTGGTTTCACCTCTTCAGCATTTATTTTGCTGGAGTAGTTCTGTTATATCCAGCTTTCCCTGGCAGCCTGAGCCTGCATCTGCATCTTTGTATGTAGTTATCATATTTGCATCATCCTTTCACTTCATCCTCAAATGCATAGCATTTCCATTTCGTATGGAGCATTACGCCATATTCAAACATACGCATATGCACGAAGCATAAGCCAATTTCTGTCAGCTTTCCGTGGCAGCTTGAATCACTCTTCAATCAATACAGGGGCATTTATCCAGCAACTTTGTTCAGACAGCTCATCGGTTTATTTGGGTTTCAGATTATACGTCGATTATGCTTTGTCCATCAGTCCTCTGATGATGACATCCCCAAGCAAATTTTCTTTCCATCAATCCCTATTGACGACGTGTTTCCCCAACAGGTTTTTCTCTCCGTCTATCCTTAGACGATATGAGCTTCAGTATTGGTTTTCTCTCCGTCTATCCTTAGACGACGTGAGTTTCAGACGTGGTTTTCTTTCCGTTTATTGGATGAGATGGCGTTGTAGGAGGGTTTTCGTGCTGTCAATTCCTATTGACGCTGTGACTTTTTGAAGAAAATGGTTTTCTTTCTGTCAATTCCTATTGACGATGTGAATCTTTGAAGAAAATGGTTTTCTTTTTGTCAATTCCTATTGACGATGTGTCCCTTTGAAGATATTTTCTTTCCATCAACTCTTATGAACGAAAGAATTCTGCAATTTGGTGAATGGTTTTGAAGTGCGGTTTTGGGTGTCTTGCCGTCTACCATTAGACGATGTGAGTATTTGGTGTCTTTCCGTCCATCATTAGACGACGTGAGTATTGTTTTTCTTTCTGTCTATCCTTAGACAATGTGGACCTTTCATAGGTGTCTTTCCGTCTACCATTAGACGATGTGAGTATTTGGAGTCTTTCCGTCTACCATTAGACGATGTGAGTATTTGGAGTCTTTCCGTCTACCATTAGACGATGTGAGTATTTTGTGTCTTTCCGTCTACCATTAGACGACATGAGTATTGTTCTTCTTTCTGTATATCCTTAGACAACATGAACCTTTATTTGGTGTCTTTCCGTCTACTTTTAGACGATGTGAGTATTGTTTCTCTTTCTGTCTATCCTTAGACAATGTGAACGTTGGATATTGTTTTTCTTCCCGTCTATCCCTAGACGATGTGAATGATTTCGAGTCTTTCCGTCTACCATTAGACGATGTGAGTATTTGGTGTCTTTCCGTCTACCATTAGACGATGTGAGTATTGTTCTTCTTTCTGTTTATCCTTAAACAACATGAACTTTTATTTGGTGTCTTTTCGTCTACTTTTAGACGATGTGAGTATTGTTTCTCTTTCTGTCTATCCTTAGACAATGTGAACGTTGGATATTGCTTTTCTTCCCGTTTATCCCTAGACGATGTGAATGATTTGGAGTCTTTTGGTCTACCATTAGATGATGTGAGTATTGTTCTTCTTTCTGTCTATCCTTAGACAGCGTGAACCTTTATTTGGTGTCTTGCCATCTACCATTAGACGACGTGAGTATTTGGTGTCTTTCTGTCTACCCTTAGACGACGTGAGTATACGTTTCTCTTCCCGAGGTGAAGCTACCCACTGCGTGTTGATCTAGCCTTTGGTTTTGATGTCTGTGGCATTACACAGATGACTGGCAGTGATGTCAGGTGTTCTTTATCGTATGAATAGTCAGCTGGTTACCGTCGCAACTGTCTGTATTCAGTTTTTCTGGATATTTGTTCCCCGATCAGGGATTTGCAGTTTAATTTTGCGGTTGGCAAATTTCCGGGTTTCTTTGGTATTCAATCGCCTTTTACCTTGATTATTTGAAATTCGTTCGCTTTTCATCCAGTCAGGTCCAAGACTTTTGAATAGGGGTAGCTGTTGCACCCCAAAATTTGCCCAACCTTTTTCTTTAGCTGGCTTTTGTTTCTTTTGTTTCTTTGCATTATTCTAGAATTTGCATTGCATATCATTGTTCATTTAGCATGGGATCAAGAGGTTGTGCATAACAAGAGGAGGTTACCTAGAGTGTGGAGCCTAAGCAGGGAGTTTTACTCAAGCATGAATGGTCATCAAGTCATCAAGAAGTGGTCAATGTTCTTTGAAAGAGTTGATGGATGTATGTGGAATATCTCCTAACTTGGAGACTATTTGAAGATCATCATAGGATTGTGAATTCATGATTATGGACATGAGATGTTGATAGAGCTCATTGAGTGCTTTGAGAGCCATGTTGGAGCTTATTCAGGTTGTTGTGTGATTTGGAAAAAAGCCACAGTCAAGAATGTTGCATCTAGGGTTTTCATCTGGTTAATCCTCAGTCAACTGTGAAATTGAAGGAGATTAAAACTCAATTCCAAGTCTCTATGGTCATGGGATGTTGTGTTGAGATGTCTAATATATCATGTCAAGATCAAATCAAGAAGAATCAAGAGTGTGAGAAGTTACTAAATTAGGGTTCTTAGTGTAAAATCCCATGTTTAGTGCCCAACTTCAAGACCAATTATCTCAAGATAGAAGTCTTATCTCATCTTTACCCCAACATGAAACTTTTAGATCATGTTTCTAGCTTTCTTTTGAGTACTAGAAGTCATTCATCTGATTTCTAGAACTCAAGTTATGATGCTGGCAAGTTACAGGTCCTCAGATGAATGTGATTTTGGTCAACAAAAGTTAACCAACTTCCAAGCCACTTTTAAACGAGAAGGATGTTTCTCCTCACCTTGACCAAAACATGAAAGTTGTTCCTCATGATCTTAGCTTTCCAAAGAGTACTAGAAGTCCTTCATCTGATTTGTAGAACTCAAGTTAAGGCTTGCAAGTCAGGGGTATTTTGGGAA
Source organism: Lathyrus sativus (assembly GCA_963859935.3). Lineage (NCBI taxonomy): Eukaryota > Viridiplantae > Streptophyta > Magnoliopsida > Fabales > Fabaceae > Lathyrus > Lathyrus sativus. The sequence continues at coordinate 548,295,543 of OZ012741.1, forward strand.
AGTAAGATTATAGGTCATTTTAATTATAGGTCCATTTCACAACCTTACACACTTCAAATTAAAATCTTTCCAACATCAAATGTGCTCCAAATGAGGTCAATTTCACCACCAAACCATCTCATGTCATGGTTTAAGCTTGGATTGAAGAATTCATGAAGAAACTTCCATGGAAAAAGCCTTAAAAGGGGAAAATCAAATTTAATGCATTTTGGATCATTTTGTACCAAGTTTAAGCATATTTTGAGTGCAAAACACAATCTAAAAACAATGGCATTTTTAGAATTTGAATTTGATGACTTTTGGTATGCCATTTCCAAGTTTACTTCAAGCTTAAGCAACACTTTCAATCCACACCATTGAGATCAAACAAGGGATCAATCTCAGCCATTGAGATACCCTACACCATGTGCAAGCTACCTGAGCTGATTTTCAAGCCATAGAAGTGCTATTTTCGTGTGAATTTGAAGGCTCCATGTGCAAAAAAATTGATTTTCATTTTGGACTTAAACCACTGCAATTGGGCTTTCTCTTCCTCGAAATCCGTTGTATATAAGTTTAGGAAGCTTCACAAACCCTCAGAGGACGTTTTGGTGAAGAATTAGCAGAGAACACACTTGGAAAAAGCTCAAGAAAAGTGAAATATGATTTCCCATATTCGATCATTTTCAAGCCAAATTAAGCATTCAAATAGCTTCAGTGAAGATCATGGAGTGATTCTGGTTTATTTCCAGCAAATTTCATCAAGGTTTGAAGGCTCAGTGGAAGTTCTCCACTAGGTAACCTTCAATTCAAACTTGCTCGCTGTTTGTGATCAAATTGAATGCTATTTTTGTATGTTTGTGATTCTTGAGCTATGTAGATCATTTCTGGTTCATACTTGTTGTTGTTCGTGACATTTTGTGATTTGAGCTTCCAACTTGTTGCTTTCGATCTGGGTTATTTGTGGACAAAAACGTAAAACTAAATGCATATTTGGATTCTATGTGAGTTGTAGATTTTTTTTGACCTAAATTTTGTACGTTTTGGTTGAGTTTGGACATGGCCTTGCCGGAGCTTCGTCGGAGAAGACGACCGGAACAGTGTTTATGGCCGTTTGGTGTGGTTCCCTCCGTTTTCCATATTTAAATGATGAAGATGACCACGTGTGCATGTTTTATCCATTTGATCTGCTTACTTTCCATTCTACGTGCCAGATTAAGACGCACCGTGTACACTCTTTGACCACAGCACACACAATCTCCTTAAGTGCTGCATTTCACTTAATTTGTAGGCCTAAGCCACATGTGCTCTCCTTTGTCCTCTGATTTGTTGACTGCTTGATCATATGGCCATTAATGGGTTCCACCATGCGCGCGCCTTGACTTAATCAGAACCAATCATTTTGAGTCCAATGCTATGGTTTGGACCTGGGCTTCTAACTGTTATTGGAACCCCCCTGAGCTGGCCCAACTGGATTTACACGCTTTCTTATTGCTTTTTGCACCATGTTTTTATTTTATTTTGTTTCATTTTCTTTTTATTTTTATTTTGTATCTGTTTTGATTTAATTCCATTTAAAATGCTTCCAAGTTTGATAAAATTCCAGAAAAATATGTTTTAGACATTTTAGGATGTCTTTTATTTTTAGGAAATTTTATTTTATTTTTTTGGTTTTTTTTTTCAATTAAAAATGGAATTAATCATTGGAAGTATTTTATTGGACTTATTTCTTGACATGGTTTGTTCTTGATTTTGTTTCTTCCATTTCCTTTTGATCCAATGACTGAAAATTGATCCTCATATCCATGATGAGTTGATCAATTTTTGAGGACCATTTTGCCCCTGTTGGTTGACTTTTGGTTTGACTTTTGATGCATTTCATTTGACCCTCGACAATCCTCATTCACAATGGAACACCCTTGTGAATCAATTTCTTTGGTGGTGTTGTGATTTGATTTTGATTGTGATCTTTTGGTCTCTGTTTGCCAACATGTTTGGGTACCTTGTGTATTTTATTTGATCATTTTTGAACCATTTTCCTAATTTTAAGGTAACTTGCAAGTCAAGTTACCTCCAAGGGAGGTTCATACAAGTGCATGACCTAGTTTGAGTTGGAAATGACCTTTGTGGATCCAATAAGCTCTCAACTTCTCTTGTTTCATATAATAAACATGTTAAGCTTGTTGTATGCTCATTTTTAGGTCCAAATTGTTCATTGCTTGTTCATTTGTATGCTTCTTTTGTTTGCTTCCCTTTAGGGTTTCCATATGTGACATGTTTGCATTGTTTGTGTGATATCTCCTTTTGTGTGACTTATTCTTGTGCATTTCTTCTTCTCTTTTCTTCTTTGCATTTCTCAAGTGCATGCTTGGTTGAGATGAGATTGTGGAGGCTACTGCCCCATACTATTTTCCTCCCACTTTCATTCTACTTGTGCATTTTATGTTTGCATTTTCATTTGCATGTTCTTTCTTCTTCTTCTTCTTCTTTTGCTTTTTTTTTGCCATGCTCCCCATAAGTTCTCTAACCTCTCGAGGTTATGATAGACATTAGGTGCTTAACCATGCATGATAACATTAGGTAATTCCCTTGTGTATCCCAACTTTAAGTCTACTTTGCATGATAACTTTTAGGATTGATTAGTCTCCCATTAGTGTCCTTTCTTCTCTTCTCATCTTCAAACATTCATAAAACACTTAATAAAGAATGACAAGTGTCGTACGCTACGAGCCTTAAGTTACTTGAGAAATGGTAATTGGGGGGCTTCCTCTCAATGACCTAGAGTGTTTAGTGTACACCCTTTGGGTGATATACGACGCATTCGCTCTTAGGTCATAGTCTCTAGTGCAACATGAGTCATAAATCAAGTTCAAAAACACTTCTTCTCTAAAAAACACAAAGTCACTTCAAACTTTTTCATCCTTCGGGTTCTTAATCAGAAAATCTTTTCAGAAAAAGAGTGTTGTTAACTCTTAGTTCTATCGCAAACTGTAACGCCTACGTCTTCCATGCTCGAGTTGAATACACCAACTACTAGAACTGATTGTTAATCCTACTCGGGCCTAAAAAACTTTTGAACCAAACCGGTGTTCTTTTTAGCCCGAACTACGTTTGCTCTGATCTTTCATACCAGATGAAAGTACGTAGGCACAAGACGCGATGTCTTGGCGAGCAACCTTCTCCCCTTTCACCCGTAGTTATCCGAACTACGTTGACTCTGACTTTCCCATTGCACGAGGGAATACGTAGGAACAGAGTGGTGATCCTCTGCCGAGTCACTTCTCTTTTCTTTTTTCTTTTGTCCTTTGACCTTTAGCGTAGATATTTGATCATCCTTTTAGATAGACAACAATGTGTGGATCCCGTCGAGTACGACGAACGTGAGGGGTGCTAATACCTCCCCCTTGCGTAACCGAATCCCGAATCCAGACTTGGTTGCGATGACCTTGTCTTTCCCTTTTTCGTTAGGTTTTTCCGATCGTTTCCATTCCCTCTCTTTGGGATAAATAATGAAAGGTGGCGAATCTTCTGTTTTCCGCCGGTTGTTTTCCGAACTACGTTGACTCTGAATTTCCCATTGCACAAGGGAGTATGTAGGCATAGAGCGGCGATGCTCTATCGAGTCTCTTTTCTTTTCTTTTGTCCCTGTGGCCAACCTTATAGATTAACACCCTTTTAGATAGACAACAAGCATGGATCCTGTTGAGTACAACGGATGTGAGGGGTGCTCATACCTTCCCCTTGCGTAACCGACTCCCGAACCCAAGATTTGGTTGCAATGACCTGTCTTCTCCATTTTTCGTAGGTTTTCTCTAATCGTTTCCTTTCCCTCTCTTTGGGATAAATAACGAATGGTGGCGACTCTTCTGTCTTTGCCGACCCCTCTTCGCAACGATGCGACAGCCGCCCTATGCCTACGTATTCCCTCATTCAATAGGAAAGTCAGAGTCAACGTAGTTTGGGAAACTACGGGTGATGAAGGGAAGGTTGCTCTCCAAGACATCTCCGTCTTGTGCCTATGTATCCTCATCTGGTATGAGAAATCAGAGAAAACGTAGTTCGGGTGGCGAAACCACAGGTTGGTTAAGTGTTTTTTTATAAGTGACGTTAAGTTCTCATTCCAGTAGTTAGGGTCGATGCTTGTTTGCGATAGAATGGAAAAACAACGTACTCTTTTCTGAAAATGAGTTTGAAACACAAATCCCGCAGGATAAAAAGGTTTGAATTTTGTTTGTGAGTTTTCGTGAAGCTATTTGAATTTGTATGGTGATTCATGTTACACTAAAGACTATGACATAGGAACGAATACGTCACATATCTCCCCCATATATACTAAACACTCTAGACAAGCAAGAGGAGACCCCTCACTCATCATTTCCCATGTGCTTAAGGCTCGTTGCATACAATGTTCATCGTGTTTATCAGATGAGTTAGAAGGTGTTTTGATATGAGAAGAGAGACCCATGAAAGGTCTAAGGGAAACTCGGCCCTAACGTTGTCATGCAAAGTGGTCCTAAAGTTGAGATGTGAAAGGAGATTCTATCCTAATGTTAGCATGCAAAAGATGGACCTAAGGTTGTGGATAAAAGGGACTAGCCTACTGGTTATCATGCGAATTAAACTCCTAATGTCTATCTTAATCCAAATTTAATTGAAAATTAAATTGGAATAAGAATCCTAAGGGAGCATGCAAAGACAAAGTAAAAAAGCAAGGAAACAAGGTAAAAGCAGCAGCAGCAACAGTGCCTCCTGCACAAAACAGCAATAAAATCCAGCACACAAGCACGATAGCCTATAACAGCATATGTTTCAGCATAAAATCAGGTATAAAAGGCAGACAACAAGCCAGTAAGGCAAAGACAGAGCAAAATTCAAAACAACCGCAATTGTGGAAAGTAGGGCAGCAAGTAGGCATGAGTGCCATTAATCAAGAGCAAGCATTAATCATGAAGAAACATCATGCAAGTATGGACATGCTTCAACAATCAAACATAATCGATCAACAAAATTGCATCAACAAGAAATCAACAAGATCAACATGCTTTTTAATTCAAATTGAACGATCAACCGATCAAACAAATGTGCAACAAAGTGGAGTCGAGAATAAGTGCAAACATGCTCAAACATCCAGCAAAGCAAACAATTCATGATAACCAATTAACATGATATAAGCAAGCAAAGCGTGTGATCATTCATCAATCAAGCAAGAATAACATGTTACACACTTAAACAAACATCGGACGTCACGTATCGAAGAATCCAAATCAAACATTCAAGAATGATGAAATATGTCAAAAGCAATCCACATAAATGCATCCTATCAGATCATGAAGTTTACATGTGAAAAGGAACCTCAAACAAGCAAGAAAATGCAAAAACACGATACTTTGCTCAGTGGTAACCGGTTACCTATTGTAAAAACAGCCTGGAATGTGAAATTTGTGAAGGGTAACCAGTTACCCTATAGTTGGTAACCGGTTACCACTGAACCAAAAACAGAAAATCAGCTTTTAAAATCAGTTTTCAGCATCCAACAAGTTACCCAATCACTCATATGAACATGTTATCAATTAAGCATGAAATTAACATCAAGAATCAGTGATGAGCATCATGTAAACACAATCAAACACTGAAATCACAAATCACCAAGATCCAAATGATCAAAATGGATCAAAAAGCAACAAAAACCATGGATCTACATTGTGATTATTCAAATAAGCTCAAAACAGAATTAGATCTAGATTTACCAACCTTCAAAGTTGAGATTTGCTTTGGTAAGTGTTGATTCACTTGAAATTAACAGATCCAAGCTAGAAACCCATATAATCTTCAAGATCCAAGAGCCTCCTTATGGTATAAATGAAGAGTAATCAAGATCAAGCAAAATCGACTTAAAAAAGCACTTCCAATCTAGCTTCCAAAATCAGATCTCAATTCAAACGAAAATTAAATGGTGAATTGAAGATAATGGAGATGAATGATGGAGGTTTAGCTCTAGAATTCAAGGATTCCAATAAAGAATCAATGAATTCAAGTGGAAAGAGCTTTAATGGAGGTTTATGGAGTGAAAAAGTTGAGAGAAAGTTGAGAGCAAATTCTCATGAATGAATGTGAAATCTAAAAAATGAAGATAATTCTGTGAGGTTTGGAGCAGACTCACTTAAATAAGCTCTAGGTTTAGAATCAAAAATGGTTTGGAATATGGATTAGCATTTGGAATGAAGATTAGGAGTGGAATTAGGAATATAGTGTTTGAAATTTGGAGGGAAATAGTGAAAATTGAAACAATTCTAGATCTTTCCAATGATGATCATGTGAAATCAATGGTTGAAAATGATTGGAAAATTTGAAATGCTGAAAATTTGAATTTCTTGGCAAATTTTGCTTGAAGTAACCGATTACCCATATGTGGTAACTGGTTACCACATTCAAAAAATGTCCAATTTGGCGCCAAATAGAGGGAATCATGTATAATCACTCATTGCCACCTGTTATAAGCTTTGTTAAGCCTCTGAAACTTGCCCTTGGATATTATGATTGTAAGAATGCTTGAGATAGCCTGTACATCGTCTCCTGAGCTGAAAATAACCTGCTGAAAAGAATAAAACCGACTGCTCGATCGCTGGGCAAAATAAATGACCCAACCTTTGATGCTCGTTGTTTAAACTCACAACAGAAGGGAACCCTGAGCCACAGAAACACCTTGATCCCATGTCTGGATAACCAATGCTATGATATACAAAAATGAAAAAAATGCAGAGAAACAAAAGCCAGTAAACCCAGAAACGATGAGGCAAATTTTGGGGTACTACACTGGCACCACCCCAAACTACAAGGAATGACTGCCGTGGAAAATCCTAGTTGTCTCGTTTAGAATAAATATCTCTTCCTGTCAAAAGTGATAGCGTTGAAGATGTTCTATACTCAATCCTATGATATTACTCTGGAGCCAGAAAACCTTTCGTCTAGGGGAGAACTGAAATTTTCTTTGGTGAAAGTAGAACGAGAGAATGCAGAACTTCGGGAAATACTCTGTCAGAGTCAGAAGAAGACAAGTCTGCCGGAAGGAGAAGGGTCATTTTATTAGAAGATCCTTAACTGCTGATTTCCTTTTGTTGTTGTATCCCAGGCTTATGGGAATATGTAATCTTTCATTTTGTAAAATGATTGAAAAAACTTCATTTGTTAATGAAGGCTTTATGCTGTAAAACTCTTTTATTAATGAAAGTTTTGTTAAATTTTCATCACGTCCTTACATGCTAATCCATTAATTTTGTTCACAAGCAAACTTTTGTTTCTTCTTGAATGTGTGGTCTGCATTAGCATCCTGCATTTCATCCTGTATTTCATTTTTGCATTTCATTGGTCCTCAGGCTTATCCCGTGTGTTGTTGCTATCAGAGAGAGAGAGAGGAAGAGAGAGAGTCACGTTGAATACTCATTGGTATAACACAAGAGCCAATGCTTAGAAGAGAATGGCAGATCAAGACTTGAGGTCTGATCAGATCAACAACGATGTCGAAGGGCTGCGCGGCGACGTTAGCCAAATCACAGAGGTCCTTCAGGTGATTAAGGAAAATATGGACACACAACCTACAATAGTGTTTGAAATCAACACAACGACAACAAATCCTCCTTCATTGGTAGCTTCAGCGTCAGAACATCCTTTCGGGATTGCTAGAGATTTCATGCCTCCATACAGTGATGCTCAACCATTCAACCATCAGCCATATTCAAACCCACAAAGTGTTCCCCTAATGATGGATTTTCAAAATCCCATTTTCACTCAAGTCGGTGCTCAGCGACAGGTTCGACCAGTCTTCAACAATCATCAACCGAAATTCAACGTACCCGATGGGTCCGAAACTGAAGAGAGAAGCATGAGAAACTATGAGTCGAAATAGACATAATGGCCATAAGAATGAGGGCTATAGAAGGGAACAATGTCTTTGGGTCTAATGCCAAAGACATGTGCTTAGTCTCGGGCTTGGTATTTCCTCCCAAATTTGTAATGCCCATGTTCGAAAAATATGAAGGGGAAACCTGCCCGAAGGTTCACCTAAATAGGTACTGCCGATGTATGGCACCCCCATATTGAGAATGAAAAATTATTGATACATTGCTTTCAAGACAAACTCAAAGGCGCATCTCCTAAGTGGTACTTAAGCTTGGATCAATCTAAAGTCCACTACTTCCATGATTTGTCAGATGCATTCATTCAGCAGTACAAATATAACATAGATCTCGCGCCAGATCGGCGTCAGCTACTTAGCATGACTCAAAAAAGTTCAAAATCCTTTAAAGAATACGCACAAAGTTGGCGAGGGACCGCCGCTCAGGTGGAACCTCCCCTGACTGAAAAGGAGCTGGCTGACTGGTTCGTGGATACTGTCATACCCGAATTCTATGAGAGAATGATCAGAAGCATCACGACCAAGTTCGCTGATATCGTGGTTTTTGGTATAAAAGTGGATGCAGGTCTAAAAAATGGCAAGGTGACAAGTCCAGCCAGTACCAGCACAATGAAAAAGCCATCAGGAAACTTCCATAAGAAGAAGGAAGGAGAGACCAACGCCATAATGTACGACGAGAGGGTCCAGCACAGAATAAGCCGCCCACAAAATTAATGGTTGCCTCGTCTACAACCTCAGCAAAATTCTCAGTGCCAGCAATATGTGGCAGCAGTTACGCCGGTGTTTCAACCCCAACCGAACCCAAAAAATTCCAGCCACCAGTGCCTAATACTTATCAACAAAGTCATAATCAGCAACTACGACTACAACAAAGAGCACCGCTCCAAGGCCTGTTTTTCAAAATAGAAGACAAGGGATTCAACCTATCCCTATGAGATACACTGATTTGTACCCTCTGATGGTACAACAAGGCCTAATTCAAACGAGGAAGTTGGGACCTCCTCCAACTCTGCTACCACATTATTACAATCTAAATGCACGATGTGCGTTCCACGAAAATGTTGTGAGGCATGATCTTGAAGGATGCATAACACTCAAACATATTGTGCAAGAATTGATCAAAAAGAAAGCACTCTCCTTTGAGGACAACCAGCCTAACGTGGAAAACCGTCCTTTGCCTAACCATGGTGGTGTCCACGTTGTGGAGGAGGACTCAGACGTAAGATTAATCTCCAAAGTGTCTAAAGTCAAAACTCCTTTAATGGAGTTACATAAAAAGTTGATAAAGGCGGGACTGATCAAAAGCTCCCATGAAAGCTGCGATAATTGTCGTCATAATCCACAAGGTTGTAATCGGGTATAGAAAGACATTCAGTCAATGGTTGACAAAGGCTTGCTACAAATATGTGGAAATAAGAAGAAAGAGGACGTCTTAGTAATTGAGCCAATATTCCATTTACCTAAGAAATCTGAAAAGAAGCCAATGTTCAAGTTTGCTTCTCCTGCTACTGTCAAACCGGTATTTCACAACAGCCCTGCGCCAACTGCAGGCCAACCGAAACCAAGATTCGATCCAAGGAGGGGTTCGGGTCCTAATCTAAAAGTTGTATCATGGAAGTACGACTATTGCTGGTATGACATGAAGGCTAGAAGAAGACAAGAGGATGTGACGAACATCGCTAGGGCAAGCAAAATGACCCATAGTGGTCGAGTATATCAGCCCAGGACGAATTTAACTTCCCCTTAAGTGACTGCCACTATTCCCAAAAAAAACTGTTACCATTCTAAAGGAAGCTGCTCCTAAGGAGTTATCTCCAAGGAATCCACCGTTAAAGGAAAAGAATTCTCCAAGGAGGATGAAGAGGAGTTTCTGAGGATAATTCGCCAAAGCGATTATTGGGTGGTAGACCAACTCAACCAGACACCATCCAAAATCTCAATCATGTCATTGCTGCTAAGCTCTCCCGCCCATCGAAAAGCCTTGTTGAAAATACTCATGCAATCCCATGTGACAAAGGACATCACTGTGGGGGCAATTTGACTCTGTTGTTGCGAACATCACAGCCTGCAACACGCTAAGATGAAATTCATTACTGAGGACCTGTTAGTCGTGGTGCATGGTGAAGAGGACCTAATGGTAAGCAACTTATCCTCTTTCCGATATATTGAAGCTGATGAAGACGCATTGGAAACAACTTTCCAAGCATTGGAGATTGCGCATGTTCTGAGCTCATTAACAACTGCAGTACAAATTTTTTTGGATGGGGTTTGTAACAACTGATCCACAACCTTATACTCGCTTCTTTTGATCAACCTTAAAAATTCATCAGTTTGAGAAGAATCAACTCCACTAGGCTGCCCATTGGGTGTTTCCTTTATGATAGGTTACTTGAATGAAATCTCTTTATTCTTTGGAAGCGTTGATGGATAAACTCGACCGCTTCTGGTTACTCTACTAACGCCTGCGATATTAACAACTAAGGGTAAAGTACGTAAAGGTACCTCCTTTCCATTTTCCGTCATCGTGGCGTTATATCTGTATGGAACTGCCCTGGTGGAAGTATAAGGAATTGGTCCAGGCACATTAATTACCAAAGGAGTTACGAAAGGCCTTATATTATCATATGTATTTCAATGCATTCCACTTCCTTGAAGTGGGGTACTATAACAAATTCTTCTTCATTTCTTTCTACTGGAACCGGAGCTTTATCGTACATGATTGTAGTTACTCTTCTGTTTAATAGATCCTGGATATCCTCCCTTACAAGGAAGCAGCCTCAAGAGTTTACAGAACAAATAGAACAGTTAGTATAGTTATGTTGCTTATGATTGAAAAACACCATCTTCGTTAGATCATTGTGCATCTTCACTAATGATTCTTGAATATTCTTTAAATAAAATACACCATTCTTTCCCAAGCAGTCTTGGACCATGTGTAGCACCCCAAAATTTGCCTTTCCATTTTGGCAGCATCTAGCTTTTGCTTCTTTGCATTTTCGCATTTCTGCATTTTCATAGCATTCGTTTTTGAGACAGGGGATCAAGGTTTTCCCGTGGCTCAGTTTTCATCTCAGTGCATGAACCTGAACACCGAGCCTCGATGGCTCTGGCATTTATTTTGCCCAGCTGTCGGGCGACCGATTTTATTTTATTTTGCAGGGTATTTTCAGCTCAGAAAGTATTATTCAGGCTATCGCAAGCATTTTCATGGTTATGATATTCAAAAGCAAGTTTCAGAAGTTGAACAGAGCTCAAAACAGTTGGAAACGGGCAAACAGGCAGATTTTCCTCCAAAAGGCGCGAAAATTCAAATTTTGGAGGTGTTAATTGGTTAACCTATATGGTTAATCGATTAACCTAGGGCAAATTGGGATTTTTAAAGGTGTTAACTGATTAACCTATATGGTTAATTGATTAACCAATGCAGAGTTTGCCTCTGCACGTGAATTTTCAATCCAAACCACTTTGGGGTCCAATTTTGGTCATGTGCAAGTATGATTTTCACTCTGGGAAGGATCTAGAACCTATTTGGAATTTGATTAATTTAATTTTCCCTCAAAATGCCCATTCCTCATTTCAAACCATATTTTCCAAACCAATTTCCAAACCATTCATTTGGATCCAAGCCTAATTGGTATTTAAGTGATCCACTCCAAACCTTACAAAATTAATCACTCATAATTCACTCATTTTCAGAATTGATCTCAATTCTCTCTCAATTTTCCAATCTCTAAAACCCTCACCAAAGCTCTTCTCATTGAGATCATTGATTCTTCATTGGAATTCTTGATCTCTAAGAGCTAAACCTTCACCCATTCTCTCCATTGAGTCAATTTTCCATCCAATTTTCGTGCAAAATTGGATCTTAACTTGGAAGTGATTATTTGGCTTGATTTAGTTTAATCTTGAAGGATCTTCATTGCTACTACAAGAATTGGTGTGGATCTTGAAGTATTTCGGACTTCTAGCATTGGATCTATTCAATTACAGTTGAATCAACAGTAACCAGAACAAATCTCCGCTCCAAAGGTTGGATCCGAATCTGTTTTTAGCTCATTTTGCATAATCATGTGGATTTTCATATTTGATTAACTTTTGGTTAATTTGATCCGTTTGATCCATGATTTGGTTGTGTTAATCTGTTTACATGCTGTTTGAATCATGATTTGCTGGTTTAATTTCGTGATTAAGTGATTATGCAATCATCCGGTTGATCGAATAAGTGCTTATTTGCTGAAAATGATGTTCTATTGCTGTTTTTCTGCTGTTGGCACAATGTTAATCGGTTAAAACATATGGTTAACCGATTAACCATTTCAAATATTCAAATTTATCAAAGTTTTCAGACTGTTAATCGGTTAACGCATATGGTTAACCGATTAACATGAACAAAATTCCAGATTTTCAAGCATTTCTAAGTGGTTAATCGGTTAACGCATATGGTTAACCAATTAACATTGTTCCAGTGGGTCTGTTTTGTTGATTTTCTTGCATGTTTGAGTACCGTTTCACATCGAATCATCGTAATTCAATATGATGTATTAGAAGTGAAATGTTCTGGACATTTTGTCGCTGTTTTGGTTGTTTAATTGAGACTTTGTCGACTTGTTTTTGTTTCCACTTGGATGCACACTTATGTGTTGTTGTTCATAGTGATGATGCTTGCATTTGCATTTCCTCTTGTGTTTTGCATCTTTATTTCTTGCATTAATAAAGGTCAAGATGTGCTTGTGGAGGTATTTACCCCACACTTTTTCCTCCCTTTGCTTGTGTGTTGCATTCTATGTTTGCATCCTTATTTGCATTCTCATTTGTGTTTGCTCTTTTCTTCTTCCTTTGCCATGCTCCCCATAGGATCTAATATCTTTTGAGGTTATGATAGACTTTAGGTTGGAAGCCATGCATGCTAACATTAGGGTAGATGTTCCCCCTTTAAATCCAAACCTTAGGACCACTTTGCATGACAACATTAGGGCCGAGTTTCCCTTAGACCTTTCGTGCATCTCTCTTCTTCTCATATCAAAATAATGCTAATTCATCTCATAAGTACGATGATCATTGTGCACTACGAGCCTTAAGCTACTCGGGAAATGGTGATTGGGGGGATTCATCTCAATGGCCTAGAGTGTTTAGTGTACACCCTTTGGGTGATATGTGACGCATGCTCCTAGGTCATAATCTTTAGTGCAACGTGAATCACAAATCGAATTAATTCACTTTACTAAAAAATATAAAACAAACTTTAAACCTTTTTCCTTCGGGATTGATCGAAAACCTTTTCTTCGTAAAAAAGAGTGTTGTTAGGCTTCGGTTCTACCGCAAACAGGCTTTGCCCCTAACTGCTGGAACAGATGTTTAACCATACTCGGTTAAAACATTTAATCAACCTGTGGTTTCGTGCCAGCCCGAACTATGTTTGCTCTGATTCTCATATCAGATGAGGACATGTAGGCACAAGACGCGATGTCTTGGCGAGCAACCTTTCCCCCATTTCCCCGTAGTTAGTCGAGCTACGTTGACTCTAACTTTCCCATTGCACGAGAGAATACGTAGGCACAGAGCGGTGATGCTCTGCCGAGTCACCTTTCTTTTCTTTTTGTCCCTGAGCCTTTAGCGTAGATAGATTAAACACACCTTTAGATAGACAACAAGCGTGGATCCCGTCGAGTACGACGGATGCAAGGGGTGCTAATACCTTCCCCTTGGGTAACCGACTTCCGAACCCAGGACTTGGTTGCAATGACCTTGTCTTTCCCTTTTTTCATTAGGTTTTTCCGATCGTTTCCTTTCCCTCTCTTTGGGATAAATAACGAAAGGTGGCAACTCTTCTGTTTTCCGCCGAGTGTTTTTCGCAGTTGCGATACCATGTTTAAAGTGGATCAACCATGCTGGGGTAGGGGATTATCCTGTACGTTAGGATTGGAATCTTTAAAGGATAAGATTCCGCACTTAATCAGCCTCTTAACATATGCCTTCAAACTGTAGCAATTCTCGATGTCATGACCCAGAGCACCTTGGTGGTAAAGGCAAAACTTATCAGCTTTGTACCGGTATGGAATATTTTTGGGTACCTCTGGCAGAGCTTTCGTCTGGATGTGTCCCTTATGTATCAAAATCGGAAATAATTCAGTGTAAGTCATAGGAGTAGGATCAAAGTCTAGTCTTCTATGCACACGAACCTGGTTGTTGAACTGTGGCCGATCTTGCTGAGGAGATTGCTAAATTTGTTGATGTTGCGATTCTGGAGCTCTAGGAGCTTGAGGTTGTTGGTATGGTTGGGCAAACTGCGGTTGATAAGCCGGAGTGTTGAGTATTGGTGTTACAGCAGCAACTTGCTGAGGTTGTTGATACCTTCTTCTCGGTCGCCCTTGTTGTACGATGCTTACATCTTGTTCTTTCTTCTTTATAAAATTACTTCCGTACTTTTTCGCATGGCTAAGGGTACTTCCTTCCCTATCTAACCTTCCTTCACGAACTCCTTCTTCCATACGCATACCCATATTTACCATCTCAGTGAAATCACTGGGTGCGCTGGCTACAATTCTCTTATAGAAAAATAATCTGAGTGTCTTCAAGAAAATCTTGGTCATTTCTTTCTCTTCTAATGGAGGTGCAACTTGGGTGGCTAACTCTCGCCAGCGCTGAGCATACTCTTTGAAGTTTTCTTTGTCCCTCTGAGTCATTGCCATTAATTGATCCCTGCCAGGTGCCATGTCAACATTATACTTATACTATTTAATGAAGGCTTCACAGAGATCGTTGAATGTTTGAATCTTTGCTCCATATAACCCCATGTACCATTTCACTGTCGCACCAGTCAGACTGTCTTGAAAATAATGGATAACTAGTTGATCATTGTCTGTCTGCGCCGACATCTTTTGAGCATACTGTTTACTATGAATTTTGGTAAACAACCGATGGTCTATCAATTCAAGATGAAATTGACTTAACTTGCAGGATCGACCATTCTAAATCTTAGAACATGTGCTAAGTATGTAAAAAGGTCAAGAATGTAAAGTGCGATGATGTAAAGGTTTTAAACGCAAATTCGAAAATAAAGGCTTTGAAAAGTAAAGTCGAAAGTAAATGGGCTTTAAAATTAACAACTGTAATGTAAAGGCGAAGAGACTACCGCCAAACTCCACGTTCGACTGTAATTCCTTTGAGAAATAAATGACTTTTGAAGATAAAAATGCAAGTAAGTATATTGCTTGGAAAATAACTCTAATCAGAACTCCGCGTTCGACTAGGGGATCTTTGAAAAGTAAATGTGCAGCAGAATTGTAAAGAGCAGTTTAAATATAAACATGAAAGTTTAAAAGTTGCAAGGAAGTCATAAAGATAAATTGCATTGATAAGAAAGGATTTGGTGTTGTATCGCGTACATTCTCGTTAACTCGTTTCTCTACACGCGGGTACTTTGAGTTGTATGAACTAGTACAGAAATGAATGAACACCCTTATTACATAAAATTTACACCTATTTATAGTGTTATAGAATAACTACTACATGGCGTTTGAGACTTCTTAACATGCTCTTTTGGCGCTTCTTTGCTATTCCAACCGCTCACACATTCTCTTTTGCTTGATTTGAATTTTGAATATTTGGTAATTCCCTCCAATTTGGCGAAACCGTCTTCGTGTTTTCCTTAGCATGGTCTTCGTCGAGCATTTTCTAACACTTAGCATTTCTTGGCACCTTGGTCCATCTTCCTTCGACTTGAAGCTTTCCTTGATTGGGTCGAAACCCTCTCACATACCAAATATTGATAATTTTAACCTAAGATAGCGCCAATCTCGACTAGCATCGAAAATTAGGAGCCAACAAATTGCCCCCAAAAATTGTCCTTTCGCCAGTCTTGGATAGGAAGGTCAGTTTTTTCCATCGTTTTTGACGCGTGTCACTCTGAATGGCTCTGATTGAACTCCCACGATTTGTTTAGTGGCCTAACTGCTCAGTTCTTTTCCTTCCACGTTTATGACATCACGCCATTATGATAAATCCTTAAACATCTTTTCAGCCGTATTTATCATTACTTTGTCTTGAAAACATACATTTGTAGTCTGACCATAACTGCCCACATGCATCCTCTTTCTTCAAACCAACACGCGTCCCACCACTTGATCATTTTAATGGTGAATTTCGCTCCTTTGGGATTTTCAAACGTTTATAAATACCTCCTCTCACCGTTTCGTGAAAATTTTTACTCTACAGAATTTTAAACGTCCTACATCTTTCTCCAGCTTTCTTCATCGCGCTCTTCAGAAAGAAACTCATTTCACTTTTAAACACCAACAATGGCTTCTTCCCAATCTGCTTCTCAGAAGAAGAAGACTCAGAAAGGACACGTTACCCAAACCAAACAAACCATTCCCCCTTTCATAAACTTGGCTGGCCCTCAATTGGTGGAACATCATCAATGTGTTTCGAAACCCACCTCCAAAACCGCCAAGAGCATCTATCATTCTCAGGTAATGATTCCCCTGATTGTTTCAGGTAAACCCTATGTAATATCCAGTCCTTTAGCGCAAGTTGACATTTTTGACGCACGGCTGAGTGAATTTCTGCCATCTTACCGGAGAATTAGGCCATTAGGGGAAAAAAGTTTCCCTGCACCTTTTACCGATACTGTTGACACTACTCCATTGCCAAATGTCAACCTTGGCTACCTTGCTGATGATACTCGTTTACTGAGAGTCGTTGGTCCTCTGAAGGATTTCGACCTCTGGATGGCCAAAGTAGAAAAAGTTAAAGCTGATCACTGGAAATCCATGGAGATTTATGATCTTTTAATGTTGTCGAAGATTCCTTTTCCATACTGTTTAAATTTACTGATGGCCTCGTTGTATTTCTGGGATAGTACTCATTATACATTTCACTTACCATGTGGAATGGTTTCTCCTACCTTCTTCAACATAACAGCTATTACCGACCTTCGTCTTGACGGTGTCTCTTATCAACCTGATGTTGATGCTGAAGACTATATCAACATCCCCTCTAAACTCACCTACACTCATTTCGTCAACCACCACTTCAACCAAACTACTGAGAGTGTGTCTGACGAAGAGTATGTGGCGTTCCTCGCCATATGGCTGTCAAGATATATATTCTGTACCAAGTCTCTATAGGTAGCCAAGAAATACTTACCTCTTGCCAATCAACTACACCACAACAAAGGTGTTTGCCTAAGTGAACTTATTTTGGCGACCCTTTATGAATCCTTGAGTGAAACGGCTTCTCGACTGAAGCGTATAAAGGCCTTTGAATATGTATCTTTGGCTGGTCCTCTGTGGTTGCTTTAACTATGGTTGAATGCTACCTTCGAGACTAGCCTTCCTAGGAAAGGAAAAGCTGTTGAAACGTCTGCTGAGATTGAGGGGAGGCACGTCGAATGGCCTCGTTTGGTCCAACTGACCCCAACGGATGATGGCGTAAATATCAAAGAAGCATTTACTAGCTATATCATGATGTTTGCCAAATGCTCTGAGTTTACTCCTAGTATGTCACCTTTTACCGTAAGGAAGTTTGGCCCCTCGTGGTTTAAAAGGACATTTTCTACTCCTCAAGGACATGGTGGTGATGACTCTATTGCAATTTGGGAAGCCTTTTTTATTCCTAGATTCATCGTTAACAGGCTCGACGCAGGGAAAGGTTTAGCTTCTTTGATTGTGTATCAGCCTAATCTTGTATCTCGTCAATTTGGGTTGATTCAGAGTTTTCCCAGATGCTTGTATGACAAGAAAGGCCAAGTGGTCCTCCATACTGCCAGTTTCTATGAAGACACTATTGCTGTCGTCTTTGCTGAATATAGTCACAAGACGGGCATTCTCCCGCCCGTGTTTTTTGAACCTTCTATTTTATGCACTTCTTCTTTCCACCATTGGTGGTCAAAACATTATGCTAAACATTTCCTTGATTTCACTACTTGATCGAGTTTTCCTTGCTGTGCAGGATAAGTCAAAGAAAAGTAAGCTTACTCACATTTAAGAAATTCAAGCTTTCCAGAAGTACTTTGAAACTATTTATCAACTAGATGATCTTAGTCGAACCATCCATGAGGTTGCTGTCACCTTAAAAAGAAACTTTTTCCAAAAATTGGATAACTTAAAAATTCCCCCTAATGTTCCTCGTGAGAAACGTTATGAGGTAGCTTTTAAAATTTTTTCTCCTAAGTTCCCTCGCTTGCCTACTGCTGATTTTGGAGTGGCACTTGCGCCTCGATTTCCAGATTGGTTTATGTGCGCTGAGGACCTAAAAGTCCTTCGACAGCAATCTCAACCAAAGGCTCGGCGGGTGGTTCCGACTAAGTATACTTTAGACAGTTTCAAAGGACATCTTCATATAGGGATTCAAAATGTTTGGATCGAATCTGACATATATGAAGGTTTGATGCCCTTCGCTTATGATTGTTCCATTACTCTTTCACTATTTCACTGGCCATCATATACTGTTTTTCAGCTATACCTAAGAAGGCTCCACCTACAAGGGCTACCACTTCTCAAAGTGGAAAAGACATTGAAGGAAAAATGGTATACATCATATCCTTTGCCTAATCTTTCTTTTGTGTGATTCTTCTCTCACACTTGTATTGTCTCTTTTTGTTTTCTTAGACTGGGCGTAAACCTCATACTCCTTCGAAGAAAGGCAAGAAGGATGCCCCCATTGATGTTACTTTAGATGCTGATGAATCTTCTGAGGAGATTCTGGTAAAAAAGAGAAATAAACCTGTAAAGGCATCTGGACTTACTGGCCCACCTCCATCGAAGGTGGCCAAAATTCTTGGTTCGACATCCACTCCTAGCGTCGAAGGACAACCCCCTGTGATCACTATGAAGCCAACTTCCGGTGATCATGGGGATGGCAATTCTAACTCTGGTGCTACTCCAGCTTAGGTACGCACATCATTATTTGGTTATTACACCTTTGTTGCTTACCTCCTTAGCCTTATTCTCTCTACTTGTGTTTTCAGGTTAACACCATCACTACTAATCCACCTCCAATTTCTTATGCTTCTTCTACTTATTCCATCAATAGCCAAGGTGAGCCAACTTATCACCCTTCTTTTGACCTTGGCTCTGGCTTAAGTGAAGTGAACCAACCTGTTGTTCCTTCTGCAGGAACGAAAACTCCTTTAGCACCAACCACTACACAACAGGCCCATACCGAAGATTGCAACTCTAGGGAAGACGATGCTTTTAGTCCCCCACCTCATATTCCAACTGACCCTATGGTCACTGATGAAGTGCCTATCGAACAAACCCATGTCCCTTCAATTATACCAACAACTGACAACCCACCTTCATTTATTCATGCAGAACCACCAGAAAACACACATCTTGAACCTACTCTTATCCCCACCAATGCCCCATCTACTGATCATGAAGAGGAAGCAATAAGAGTCACGGAGGAAGAAACAATCAACGAAGACGAAGATATAGGAGAAGAAGGAGATTCTAAAGACACTGGTGATGCAGAAGAGGAAGGAGAGATTGCGGGCGAAGAGAACCAAACTAGTCTCGACACTCAACACACTTCTCCTGTAACGAAGAAGCTTCCACCTATCATGACCCTTGAAGATCCTCTAATAGCCCTTAAGTGGTCGAACCCAAGGGAGTATGCTAAGAGGATTCTTGAGCAAAAGTGTGGTCTTGCTTCTGGCTGTTCAACACCCTCCAATTCTCCTGCTTCAGACACTCTTGTTAATTCCATCCTCCAATCTATTAAGAAGAAGGTTTTCAAAGGGGACATCCAAAATATCTTAATTGCAGATCCCACATCTCATCTCTACTTAAAAGATCAACTTAAAAAGATGAATCTTACTACTCTCAGCCCAGAAATCCATGGTTTCTTGCTAGATCTGACGGTTGCGGTGGACGCTTTATCTTTAGAGCTTCGATAACTCCCTCTTCTTCTGAAGACAATCTAGACCAAAATTGGTCAGGAAAGTGCAGCCTGGACTGGTGCACAAAAGTCAGAGGCTAGGGTTACCAAACTGGAAACCGCTCATAAGCAACATCAAAAGGAGATAACTGCCAACCAAAAGGACATTGATATGTGGCAGCAGCAAATCAAAATGCTTCAAGAAAAGATTGCTAATGCTGAAAAACGCAATCTGGAATTGCAAAGCTTTGTCGATACTGGCATGGCTCAGGAGCTGAAAAACACCATTGATTTCATTAATGCGGCTCAAAAACTTGAGACAGAACTTGCAGCTGCTAGGCTAGACAGATCCCTCTATGAAGCTTGCCTTAACCATCATGTGGAGACTTTTGCTAAGTTAAAGTCGAAACTTCCCTTTTAAAGTTCTTCGACCATTTTGTAATCATCATTTTGTTAAGTGGTTGATTTAAGCCTTTGTAATGACAATATTTTAATTTTAATTTTAT
Source organism: Lathyrus sativus (assembly GCA_963859935.3). NCBI lineage: Eukaryota > Viridiplantae > Streptophyta > Magnoliopsida > Fabales > Fabaceae > Lathyrus > Lathyrus sativus. The sequence goes on from OZ012741.1 coordinate 548,315,820, forward strand.
ACCTTAATTATTTCTGCACCACTTAATGCCTCTTAACGCAGCATTTTTGTGATGCATTGATAAGGCATTCACTCCTTATGGCCTATAATTTTCAATCCAATTTGCATTTAAAGCTTTTCCTTTTCTCCATGACGCAGTGTCTTCTCCCTAGTTTCATTTATTTTTCCAACGACATGAGTTCTTAGTTTTACCATGCTATTAAAGCATAGCTTTTTTAAGCGTCTCTTCAAGACCAATCCCTATATTTCCGCCATTTTGTCTGACCAATCCACGCTCAGTCTCTCCTCTATAAATCCCTCTTTCCTTGAATCATAGTCCTGCACTTACTCATAGCAAGTATGAGTTCTAATTCAGAAAATTCTGCCCAAAAGACTCAGGCAAAGGAAACGAAGGACCTTGCGGTGGTGGTAACAACAAAATTAGCAACAAAACCTGAGACTTCTCACAGAGTACCTCCTCGGGCGAAGACAACAGAAACCAACATGAAGGTATCTAAGACAAGACGTCCTCATACTCACCCTTCGAATGATGAAGTCGACGAAGATTATATAGAGTACCTCAAGTCCATTGATTTGAGGGATTTTGATTAATCCCTACTTTGAATTATGAATCATTGTACTGACTTCTTTTGTTTTAATTTCTTGTTTGACATGTTAGACTTTTTGGCCTATTTTGGCTATTATGTCTTTTAATGAAATCTAAATTTTAATATGAATTTCTTGCAAGATAGGCCTATACTTTTTCAAATATTTGTCATTTACTTTCAAGATTCTTTTATCCTTGTCTAATTCCTCGATCTCATAGGCTCCATTCAAAAATATTTGTATAATTTGAAATGGACCTTCCCATTTAGGAGACCATTTGCCTAAGGTTCTATCCCTTCGATCCATAGGCAAAATTACTTTCCATGCGAGATCTCCACATAGAAAAGATTTAGATTTAACCCTCTTGTTATAGGAATCTTCGACCCTTTGTTTCTGTCTTCTTAATACTTCCAAGGCTTTAAGCCTTTCTTCATCCAAGTCTACCAGTTCGGCCATCATCATTGCCCAATAAGATTGAGAAGGGATCTCATGATGTCTCTGGATTCTCACGGATTGTAAGCATATTTCAACAGGTAACACTGTGTCATGCCCAAAGGTTAACCTAAATGGCGTAGCATTAGTAGCTTCTTTTGGTGACGTTCGACATGCCCAAAGGACTTGGTCTAACGTCTAATTCCAACTTCGTGGCTTTTTCCCTACATGCCTCTTGATTAGTCAAATTACCACTTTGTTAGCAGCTTCGACTTGCCCATTTTCTTGGGCATAATAATGTGTTGAGCTTAATAATTTAAAACTTATTTTATTGGCGAATTCCTGCATCTTCCGACCAGTAAACGCTAATCCCTGATCTGTTGTGATTGTTTCTGGAATGCCAAATCTGTATATGATGTGATTTTGGATAAATTTGACGATGCTTGTCAAATTTATCCTATTATATCCAAAGCCCAACCTCTAAAAGATCATGGTTCACTATCGAAAGCAACTCACTTATGGGGATATGCTGTATGCCAGCATGAATCTGACACTCTTGGCACCTTCTAGCAAACTCTGTGCAATCTTTTAACATAGTGAGCCAATACATGCCTTGTCGAAACAATAACCATTTCATTTTGTGGCTAACTTGGTGTGCTCCACAAGCTTTACTATGCACTATCGAGAGCGCGATGTATGCCTCTCCTTCACTAAGGCATTTCAACAAAACCCCCACAGGAGTCTTTTTGAACAACTCATTACCCACAAGTGTATAACTCAAAGCTTGATACTTGATCTTTCGCTCTGTCGAACCTGTTGGGTTTTGCAGATACTCGACTATGGTTTTTCTCCAATCTTTCTCTGTTAAACTATCTATGAAAAACATTTCAAAATTTTCGCCATCCAGGTACCCAAGTTTAGTGGTTTCTAGATCTGATGGACACAATCCAATAGTGATTATCTTCCCTCTTACCTCAATCACTTCTTGAAGTTTTTCTTTTGATACCTTGTATCCAGAAGCGATTTAGGCTAAGTCATTAGCAACCTGATTTTCTATCCTAGGTATATGTTGGATAGAAACTACCTCAAACCTTTTTAGCAATCTATTCACCACCACAAAGTATACAATGAGATTTTCTTTAACACATTTATATTCCTTTGTGAGTTGCCTTACAACCAATTCAGAGTCTCCCATTATTTTGACTCTAGTTGTCCCCAATTCTAACAAAATTTCAAGGCCAGCAATTAATGCTTTATATTCAGCCTCATTGTTAGAACAGGGGCCTTCGATCCTGAACTTAAATTTTGTTGGAATTTTCATAGGAGAAATAATCAATATACCTACTCCCGTTCCATTCTTATGGCTTGATCCATCAAAGTACAACTTCCAGGACCTTATTTCAACATAATTTACATAATTTAAATTAGTTTCGGTGATAGAATGGTCGACTAAAAAGTCAGCCACGATTTGGCCTTTCATAGCTTTTAAAGGCTGATAAGTTAACGAATATTCAGTTAAGGCTAAAGTCCATTTGCCAATTCGACTATGAAAGATAGTTTTAGATAACATATGTTTTATTACATCAAAATGAGACGAAACATACACATCAACAGGCTTTATATACTGCTTCAATTTAGTACAAGAGAAATACAAACATAAACACAATTTTTCAATGATGTTGTATCTAGTTTCTGCATCATTTAAAACTCTACTCAGATAATAAATGGCTCTTTCAACTCCATTCTCATCCTCTTGAGCCAACATGCTCCCTAAGGTTTTATTTGATGCAGCTATGTATAACCTCATACTTTTATTTCTACATGGTGGAGATAAATTTGGTGGGTTACTCAAGTACTCCTTGATCTTGTCGAAAGCTCCTTGTTGCAATTGCCCCCACTCGAAATTATCTTTGTTGAAATGAAGCAACGGTGAAAAAGCTTGTGTCTTGCCACTCAGGTTGGAGATGAACCTTCTTAAGAAGTTGATTTTGCCCAATAATGACTGCAACTCCTTCTTGGTCGATGGCGCTTTCGTTTCCATTATGGCTTTGGTTTTATTTTGATTGATTTCGATCCCTTTCTTGTGGACCATAAAGCCTAAGAAGTCTCCTGCCTGTACACAAAAAGCACACTTAAAGAGGATTCATCTTGAGACCAAATTTTCTCATCCTGAGAAATGAACGTCGTAGATGGTCAAGATGATTTTGTCCAGAAATAGACTTTATGACAATGTCATCAATATAAATTTGCATGAAAGTTTCTATAAAATCATGGAAAATAGAATTCATTGTCCTTTGTTAAGTGGCACCAGCATTTTTTAGACCAAAAGACATCACTATCCACTCGTAAGTGCCTAAAGCCCCAGGACATCTAAAAGCAGTTTTTGGAATATCTTCTTCAGCAATGAATATTTGGTTGTACCCAGAATACCCATCTAACATGCAAAGATATTCGTGTCCTGCTGCAGAATCCACTAATATTTCTGCTACTGGCATCGAATATTCGTCTTTAGGAGTAGCACTATTTAGATCTCTAAAATCTATGCACACTCTTAAAGACCCATTCTTCTTAATAACAGGTACTATATTAGCCAACCATTCGACATACCTGGCTGTGCGAATGAATTTGCAACGAAGTAGTCTTTCGACCTCTTCTTTAATCTTTGACAATATTTCTAGGGCAAACTGTCTTGGACCTTGCTTGACAGGTTTTCTCCCAGGTATCAGGGGTAGTTTATGTTCGACCAACTCCCTGCTTAAGCCAGGCATTTCGTTGTAGTCCCAAGCGAAACAGTCTTTGAACTCTTTCAGTAACTGGACCACTTTGATTTTGAGTTGGGGATATATCTTGGCGCTAATATATGTCGGCCTTTTGAGTGTTCCTTCACTAAGATCAATTTTTTCTAAAGGGTCATGTGCTAGCATCTTGACAGGGTTTGCTAGTGGATCCTTTTCGAACCCCAAAGGTTCGTCATCATAGATGGCGTCTAGCTTTTAAGCTCTTCCTCCATCCGGGTTTATCCCGTCGAAATCCTCTCTAGGACATTCTTGATGAGGTTCGCAAATTTCTTCGTCAGCCATGTGATCATTAACAACTTCCAGAGCCGTTTGTAGTTTAGTTTCAGCCACGTAGGTCAAAATTCTCTTTAATGTTTCGTATTCAGTCATGATCACTGAATCCTTCTCCCCACCCAATGGGATCTACTGAAGGCCCTGCCATGACTGGTAGCCTTTCTCCTGGAATTTCACTGTCCCATCTAAAGCCTTCAGCAGGATGTAGGTATAATGAACGAAATGTTGTCTCATTTGAGGCAATTTCAAACCCTGTTGGAGGACTTGGAGCAATATTTTCCAGATGCTTATCAAATTGGTTCCCATCAACATAATTAACAGGGATTTTGAAATATCCTTGATCAGCTTCAATGTTTTCAACAATTCCATCTGGCCGCCAAATAACAATCCTCTGGTGCATTGAAGATGGCACATCACCTACATCGTGAATCTATTCTCTACCAAAATGCAAGTTGTAATTAGCTTTAGTTTCGACAACCATGAACATCGTAGGTCTTGTAATTGTCCCCAGTGTGAGGTTAACTTGGATTACTCCCAAAGTCGAGCCTACTTTTCCCTTATAGTTTGATAGAACCATGTTGTGAGGTTTTGTATCGTCGTCACCCTTCCAAATCTTACTTAATAACGACCGAGGCATCAAGTTCACCGTTGCACCACAATCTACCAGTATTTTATTGATGGGCATATTTCCTACTTTTCCGGTGATGTAAAGAGGTTTTAAGTGATTCTTCATCTCCTCTGTAGGACACTCAAAGAAAGCATTTTGTTCCTCGACACACCCATTGTTCATTATGTAATAGCATACAGATTTGTGCCCCATCATTTCTAATTCAGCATTCAGGTCTATGTCTTCTACTTCTGTAACCTGGCTGAATTATCTAGGCATGACGGACACCATGTTTACTATAATATCCAAAGAGGCAGTAGATTCACTGTCAAAATTGTCGGTCATATTCTCATCATCTTCGACTAGACCAACTGGCTCATATTCTGTTCCTCAAACAACCTCGTTTTTACAGGTATTTTCTCAGTGCTTTGATTTCCATTGTTCGTACTGGACTCCCCCTGCTGTAAACCCTGAGCTTCCCTAGCAGCTTTTCGCCTGCGTTGTTCCCTTCGCCATTGAGATCTGGTCATAGGATTCTTCCCTTTATAATTCGCAGAGACATACACTGACTTGTTAGTAGTATGGTTTTCTTTGAGATACTCAAACGAAGAGCCTCTTTCTACTTTAAACTTCCTCCACTTTTTGCGTCCCTGTCCTTCGACAGGTTTAACGCATTTCCTGCAGGTACATTATCCACTGGCTTGAATGTACTGGGTTTTGCTGGAGTCTTTACCGCTACTGAAGGTTTTTTGGGATCCATCTTTCTGGGGCCTTGACTCTTTTTCTGCCCCCAACCTTCATTGGTTTCATTAACCTCCTCTAACTCTTGAGCAACCTTCTCATCGAAAATAGCACTGCACCTGGGGCATAGCATTACTCCTGATCCATTTTTCTAATAACGGTACAAAAAATCAATAATGTTTTCTTCTTGTTCAGGGTACGCCATTTTGTTAGGTTCTTCTGTCCTTTCCACTCCAACTAATTCCTTAATTTTTTGGTTGTTAATCTCGACCATGTCAATGTTGACATCATCTTCGAGCTTCATCTTGGACAACTGACTTTCTAAGTTTTCACCATCCTTTGAATTCCCAACTAAACTTGGATCTTTGACATTAAAACTCTCGACGTCAGGAGAATTCTTGGAATATCATTCTGCTTCCAAGCATATCCAATTTTCCAATAAACAACCGTCCACTTCAGTCACTTCTCTTATCATGAACATGCGCTCCATCGTCTTGACCACTAGTGGTTTGGGAACATTTCTGTCTACCGCTTTGTTGGTACTGATAATATCAATGCTAGTATCAGACTCTCCGCCAACTTTGACTACATTGACACCCTCAGCGGTGTTTCGTCCCAATACTCCTCCTACCACGTCTAATTCTTCAGTAGTGTTGTCGAATTGAATGAATTCTTCAGCGGTCTTCTTGGTCACCAGCATCAAACTATGATCATTAACTCTTTCAGCACTGTCACAGCCTTCAGTTGCCTTAGCCGTTTCAGTTGTTAGAGAAAAGTTCTTAGTAAGTCCTACCATGCTGATAGAAAACTTTTCAATGGCTTCGACCATCTGAACTTCAGGTTCTATGTAGTTGGCTTCCATATTTTGCAATGGATCAGAATCAATTTTCATTTGAGTCTTTCCCTTGTCTCCAAACTTCAGCCTTCCTTCTTGGATGGCGTTCTGCACCAAATCCCTGACAAGAAAATATTGAGAAGTCTTATGACCCAAGAAATTATGGTACTTACAAAAACCTCTTTTCTTTCTTTGTTCTAAAGGAGGTACTTTAGCACCAACATGTACTATTATTTATCCATCCTTAACTAACAAGTCAAAGATTTCGTCACACTTAGTAACGTCAAAAGTATATGTTCTTTTAGGAAACTTATCATTAGACTCAGTGGGATTTTTCCCATTTGAAGGAGCTAAAATTTTACAGGCATAAGGTGGACCTTTCTTTGGTTCAGCGACATCTACCTCATTTTTGTTGAAATAAAGTGTTACATCACACGTGTTTTCGACATCTTCGTTACATTCGACGAAGGCTACTTTCTTACTCTTACTAAACCTAGCCTTCTCTTCTTTCAACCTTTCCAAGCGGCGAACTAGGTCGTCCAGCTGTACCATATCTCTTAGATATTGGGTATCTAACTTTTCCCTAATGGAATAATCTAGACCCCCTGAAGTCATTTCGACCAATTCGTGTTCTGGTACTTGGGTAAAGCATCTGGCTTTGAGAAGTCAAAAGCTATTCAAGTAGTCGTCGATTGGCTCTGTAACTTTACGTTTGATACTAGCCAATTTTTTCAAACTAATCTTGGTTTGTCCCATGTAGAACTATTCATGAAATAACCGTTCCAATTGGGCCCAATTATAAACTGAGTTAGGAGGTAACGTAGTAAACCAAGTAAAGGCCTTCTTTGTGAGAGAACTTGGGAAGTATTTGATTCTCAAACTTTCGTCTCCCGCTATCTCTCCTGCTTCGATCATATATCTAGTCACGTGTTCGACGGTTGACTCAGTAGTGTCTCCTGCAAACTTACTAAATTTTGGGACTTTCGTCCTTGGAGGTAATTCAGCCTGCAAAATATAATCCACTATAGGTGAAGTATAATTTGGTCTGGTAAAGCCAAAGTTTGCGCCATTTCTGATCATTATCCTTTCGACCATTGTTGTAAGGTTATTCTCTTCTGTTACATCATACCGTCGAACTTGTCTAAGTACTTGGTCAGCATTCTGATTCCTATTCACCATGACCACTTCTGGTCCTTCTTCCATTTGAATTGGTACCTGATTTCTAGGTTCGACTCTGAAAGGTTCGTCGATCCCTTAACCCTCCATATTTGCCTCGTGAACATTCTGTTGCTGATATCGTGGAATGTTTTCGACGACTGCTGGTCTTTGCTCACATGCTGGTACTCCCAAAAAATCATCCACACGGGCTAATTGTGTCGCCACCTGTTGATTAGTTTGAGTGGTATTCTGAATTATGGGTTGGAAGATTTCCCCCATGGTCTGAGACAGTGTGTGCACCATTTGCATATTACTTTCATCCATTTGTTGCCTTAAACAGTTTATCGCCGTAGTTGTAAGGCTGGGCACCTGCGCAGATGACCCAACACCTAAACTTTGGCTATTTCGACCACCTGACCCAGATTCTTGTGCTGGCGAAGACGTCACATTTTCTGAAAATATGGGTGGCGCATTTTGTAAACTCTACATTATCACTATAGGCATACCATATGTTTGATTTCTTAACAATGGTTGTGAAAATCCTGGAGGAGGAATTTATCTGTATACGGAACTTCCCAGAGGTGTTGGAGAATTAGGACTTTGAGGTCCTATATATTCCAACACAAGTTGGGTGTATGTTCGTATACACGTTGATCTTGGACTAGTGATAGGCTGCATTTGTTCATACCCAACCATAGGTGGTGATGTTTGTCCTCCTGCCGAAGAGACTGGGTATGGTGGATTCTGAGACCCCATACTTGACTGAACATTTGAAATGCTTCTTTGAAGATCAACTTGTTGATTAGCACTTGTGGCCATTCATTTAGTGTATCTCTTTTTGGGTACTTCTTTGTGTGTTGTGGCTAACTTTCCACTCCTTAATAACATACAATGAAGTATTCGCCAAAAACTCAAAACTGTTTAGCATTTGGTCCCACCAGGTGTGCCAAATTGTTTAATGTGAATTTTGGTAAACAACCGATGGTCTGTCAATTCAAGATGAAATTGACTTAACTTGCAGGATCGACCATACTAAATCCTAGGACACGTGCTAAGTATGTAAAAAGGTCAAGAATGTACAGTGCGATGATGTAAAGGTTTTAAATGCAAAGTCGAAAATAAAGGCTTTGAAAAGTAAAGTCGAAAGTAAATGGGCTTTAAAAATAACAACTGTAATGTAAAGGCGAAGAGACTACCGCCAAACTCCATGTTCGACTGTAATTCCTATGAGAAATAAATGACTTTTAAAGATAAAAATGCAAGTAAATTGCTTGTAAAATAACTCTAATCAGAACTCCGCGTTCGACTAGGGGATCTTTGAAAAGTAAATGTGCAGCAGAATTGTAAAGAGCAGTTTAAATGTAAAACTGAAAGTTTAAAAGTGGCAAGGAAGTTGTTACGATAAATTGCATTGATAAGAAAGGATTTGGTGTTGTATCACGTACATTCTTGTTAACTCGTTTCTCTACACGCGGATACTTTGAGTTGTATGAACTAGTACAGAAATGAATGAACACCCTTATTACATAAAATTTACATCTATTTATAGTGCTATAGAATAACTGGCGGTTGAGCCTTCTTAACATGCTCTTTTGGCGCTTCTTTGCTATTCCAACCGCTCACACATTCTCTTTTGCTTGATTTGAATTTTGAATATTTGGTAATTCCCTCCAATTTGGCGAAACCGTCTTCGTGTTTTCCTTAGCATGGTCTTCGTCGAGCATTTTCTAACACTTAGCATTTCTTGGCACCTTGGTCCATCTTCCTTCGACTTGAAGCTTTCCTTGATTGGGTCGAAACCCTCTCACATACCAAATATTGATAATTTTAACCTAGGATAGCTCCGGTTTTGACTAGCGTCAAAAATTAGGAGCCAACACATACATGACAAGATAGCTTTGTGGACAAATGTTTCCTTTGTATTTTTCAAAATCCGGAACTTTGAACTTTAGAGGGACCTTGACATTCGGAACCAAACAGAGATCAGACGAACTTTTGCCGAACAGTTCTTTTCCTCGGAGAGCTTTCAGTTCTTTTTGAATTTCAGAGAATTTATTCTGAAATTCATCCATCCTTTCATCAAACCCTACAGTTTCACTTGGAGAACCATGGTACACCAGCTCTTCTAAGACATATGGAGTGGTATTCATATTTGGTGGTGGCATAGTCATCATAGCGGTAGTAGCAGGAATTGCAGTTACAACACGAACAATGGTTACAGCAGGAACTTCAGAGACAAGCGGACGGTAACCGACTGGAGTGATGAAAGGAGGCATACCCCATGGGAAGCCTGGTGGCATGTTGTACAGAGGTTCAGTAGTAGCAGACACCATTGGGATCGGTGCTGATACAATTTCAGAAATTACAGTTCTCTGGGTGTTTTCTTGAGTGTTATATGCTGATTGATTTGACAGTGCTTCAACCAACCCATTAAGCCTTCCTAAACTTTACTTCAAGGTAGTTACCTTGTCATGGAGCATTCAGTTCTCTTGTTCAAGTTGGTCCATTCTTCGATGCTGAACGGCTCGAGTATTATATCAGTGATTCAGCTTATCTGTGAAAATGAAGCAAGAGTAAGAACCGGGAATGTGAAGGATGCTATGTTGATGCATATGCACATGCACAAATGCAAATGAAACTTCAAAAAACTCAAAAGTATATTTGCCAATATTGTAACAACTGGATTTTTAGGATAACTGAAAAAAATATTTTATTACTCAATTTGAAGAAATATTACAAAGTGAAAGTACTCCTTTAAAAGTTTGATATATCAAAAAGTACTAAAAATAAAACAAAGGAAAGTTAGAAGTCTAATCCACTGATTACGGTTCCCTCTTCCCGTGAAGCTCCTCCATGAGTCGATTGATTTGTTCCTGCATCTTTGCTTTTTCGATGACGAGCTTGTCCACACACTGTTTCCAAGCTACAGAGGTTGGGGGAAGATCAGCACTGGTAGTTAATCCTGATGAGGTATGAGGGGAAAATAAATCCTCTTGTATCTTCATTTTCTTCGAAGGTTCTTCTTCCATCTGTTGTTGTTGCAGCCCTTGAAGTTTCTCATTCTCTAGTTTGAGGATGTAGTATTTATTCCTCTAAGCATTCTTTAATTTTTCAGCTTCGTCTAAAACATTTTTCAAATTCCCTTCTTCATTTGTAACAGTCCAGGAAGAATCTCGAAGAGTTAACACCATAGGTTCATGGAAGGGAAAAGGCATCTTCAGCTCAAGATCCCTTTCTCGCACCCATTGTAGATAAGTCTCTGAAACAGTACAGTCAGGGTACCTTAATATAGTCATCCCTTTCTTATGAGTGTGGCACCATGCTTGTAATATCCTAGCTTTCAGCTTCAAATTTTCTCCTTCTTTGAGGAAAATTCCTTCCAGCAAAGTTTGATATGGTCTCTCCTTCATTGGGTGTCCCAGTTGTCTATATGCTAAAACAGGATTATAGATGATACATCCTTTTGTCCCAATGAGAGGTACATTTGGAAAATCTCCACAACTATCAATCATTCTAACTCCACCATACACAATGTCATGCCATACGATGTCCGAGTGAGCAAGAGTCGTGACTATCTTTGGCCAGCAAGGTGCCTCTATTAACTCCCACATACCATTCTACTACTAATTTGAGCTCTGGAATGAATTCACGAGGTGAAACTAACAAACCTGGCTTTGAAACAGCTCCCCCTTCGCCTACAAATACCGCTACTCAGCAGTCTCAAACAGATGGCTCCGACCACGAGGAAGACGATGATCAGCAAATCTTGAAAAAAAAATCCAAGAGACGTCTGAACTTGATGGCAACAATGATGGAAACGTTGATGACAAAATGGATGAAGATGAAGAAGATGAGGGCAAATGCGAGGAGGAGAAAACTGACAAAGGACCTGGTAATGAGTCAACCCTTATCGAAATCACCACTACTCCAGCCATTACTGCTACCACTAAAGGAAAGGTAACCTCAACTATGTATGGAGATGGCCTTTCTAAAAAGGAACTCGATGCCTTGAAAATCAGCAACCCTCGACAATACATAAAAATCCTTCTTGGAAGTCGAGGAAGTTCCTTTGACAAAACTCTTAGTGCTTCGACTACCTCTAGAGATCAGCCTTCAAGCAAGCCTAAGGACAACATCCTTCTGAAGATCAAAGATAATATCCTTAAGAGTGACCTTTTCACACTCTTACAGATGGATCATGTTACTTACATCTCTCTGAAAAATCTCCTCAAACAAGTTAATATCCATGTTATCTCCCCCGAATCTGCCGCCATCATTCTAGAGCTTTGCACTATGATTGACCAAGTTTATGGTGACCTCAAGCGCCTGCCTCAAATTGAGAAGGCCATTTTGACCAAATCTGGAAGTGAGGTTGCCGCTTGGGCTTCTGCCGCTGACTCTGAGAATGAGGTAGCAGAATTGGAGGAAACGAAAGAAAAGAACAAGAAGGAGATCACCTCTAACGAACAAAACATTGCCTCTTAGGAACGAAAGATCAAAAAGCTTCGAGCCAAGATCTCAAAGGCCAAAAAGCGCAATGCTGAGTTGTCTGCCTTTGATGACTCTGGCCTATCAAAAGAGCTTGACAATGCCATAACTTTTACTGAGGAAGCTCGACAAATAGAGAAGGAATTTGCACGCTTAAATTCTGACAAAACCCTGTGCAAAAGGCGTCTTGAAATTTCAGAAGTCGAAGTACTTGAAGATGAAAGAGAATCTCCCTTTTTAGCTTGTTAATTTCTTTGTAATGTTTTCCTTTAAATACAACGTTCCATAGCCCTTTGAGAATTTCTTATGTAATGACATTAAGCTATTTTGGCACTCATGAATACCATTGTTGGCTCTGCCTTTTTACATCGAATTATTCTTTAGGGATTTTGATTTCTTGAAGCGCTGGTTTATATTTTTTCAAATACTTGCCGTTTAATTTCAAGATTCTTTTATCCTCGTTTAATTCTTCAACTTCATAGGCTCCATTAGAAAATACTTGCGTAATTTGAAACGGGCTTTCCCATTTTAGAGACCATTTGTCCAAGGCTCTGACCTTTCGATCCATAGGTAGGATTACCTTCCAAACTAAATCTCCAGGCGAAAAGGTATTAATCTTAACTTTTTTATTGTAAGACTTCTCTACTCTTTCCTTTTGTGTCCTCAAAAGTTCTACAACTTTAAGTCTTTCTTTTTCCAAATCTACCAACTCATCTAACATCATATTCCAATAAGACTCGGAAGGAATTTCATGATGTCTCTGAATCCTAGTCGACTGCAGGTAGATCTCAACGGGTAACACTGCATCGTGACCAAAAGTCAATCGAAATTGAGTAGTGTTAGTTGCTTCTTTGGGAGAGCTTCGACATGCCCAAAGGATCTGGTCCAATGTCTTATGCCAATTTCTAGGCTTCTTTCCCACATGTTTTTTGATCAAACTAATCATCACTTTATTAGCTGCTTCGACTTGACCATTAGTCTGAGCATAATAAGGTGTAGAGGTTAAGAGTTTCAAACCCATCTCTTTCGCAAACCCCTGTATCTTTTTTTGACCAGTAAAGACTGATCCTTGATCCATTGTGATCGATTTTGGGATTCCAAACCTGTAAAAGATGTATTTTTGAATAAACTCGATCACATTCTCTTAATCCACATTTGGTAAAGGTATCGCTTTGATCCACTTCATAAAGTAGTCAATTCCTACCAAAATGTATCTCTGATTCTTTGAGGATGCTGGCTGAATCTCTCCAATCAAATCCAAAGCCCAACCTCTGAAAGGCCATGGTTTAACTATGGAATCCAACTCGCTTGCAGGGATATGATGTATGTCAGTGTGAACTTGGCATTCCTGGCAGCCCTTGGCGAATTCAATATAATCCTTTAGCATGGTAGGCTAATACATGCCTTGTCGAAACAATAGCCATTTCATCTTATGGCCTACTTGATGTGCCCCACATACCCCACTATGAACAGTCATTTAAGTAAGACTTCTTCAGGGGTCTTTTTAAATAACTCATTTCCTAGAAGAACATAACTTAAAGCTTGATACCTGACCTGTCGCTCTGTGGACGCTGTTGGATTATGTAAATATTCGACTAAAGGCTTCCTTCAGTCTTTGTCCATCAAGTTGTCTACTGCAAAAATCTCTAAAATTTTCTTCATAAGCATATCCAAGCTTTGTCACTTCTAGATCTTATGGGCATAATCCAACAGACACGAATTTACCGCTAGCTTTGATTTCCTCTTGTCAATTTTCCTTCGAAACCCTATACCTAGAAGCAATCTGAGCTAAGTCATTAGCCACTTGATTCTCTAGTCGAGGTATGTGTCGAATGCTTACCACTTCGAATTTCTTCAGTAGTCTGTTGGCTATTACAAAGTACATGATAATATTTTCCTTAACACTTTTGTACTCCTTTGTAATTTTTTTTATGACCAACTCTGAGCCTCCCATTATTTCGACTCGAGTTGCCCCCAATTCTAAAAAAATCTCAAGTTTTGCTATTAAGGCTTCATACTCAGCCTTGTTGTTGGAACAAAGTCCTTCGACCTTGTACTTGAATTTTGTTGGAATTTTTTCAGACCAAATAATTAGCACGCCTATGCCTGTTCCATCTTTATGGCTAGAGCCATCAAAGTATAACTTCCAAGGTTCCAGTTCGATGTAATTCAAAGTCCTTTCATTTATGGAGTGGTCGACAATAATGTCTGCTACCACTTGTCCTTTAACTGCCTTTAAAGGCTTATATGTTAAAGAATACTCATTCAATGCTAGTGCCCACTTACCAACTCGACTATGTAAGATAGGTTTAGACAACATATGTTTAATAACATCAAAATGAGACGAAACATAAACATCTACTGGTTTTATATATTGCTTTAATTTTGTACAAGAGAAATACAAGCATAAGCATAATTTTCTCTCATGCTATACCTAGTTTCTGCATCATTCAAAACTCTACTAAGGTAGTAGATGACCCTTTTGACACCATCCTCGTCCTCTTGAGCCAACATGCTCCCTAAGGTTTTGTCTGACGCAACTATGTATAACCTCATACTCCTATTCCTACAAGGCGGTGAAAGAATTAGAGGATGACCTAGGTAGTCCTTGATCTTGTCGAAGGCTTCCTACTGATCTTGCCCTCATTCGAACCCCTGTTTGTTGAATCAAAGCAATGGTGAAAAGGCATGCATTTTCCGCTTAAGTTCCATATGAACCTTCTCAAGAAATTAATCTTGCCCAGGAGTGATTGCAACTCCTTTTTAGTTGATGGAGCTTTCGCTTCCATGATGGCTTTGGTTTTATTCTAGTTAATCTGAATCCCCTTTTTGTGGACCACAAAGCCTAAAAAATCCCCTACTTGCACAAAAAACGCACATTTAAGAGGATTCATTTTAAGACCATATCTTCTCATCCTTTCGAAGGATTGTCGAAGATGGACCAAGTGACTCTTCCCTGAAATAGACTTAACCACGCTATCATCAATATATATTTTCATGAAAGTCTCTATAAAATCATGGAAGATTGAGTTCATTGCTCATTGATATGTTGCTCCAGCATTTTTGAGGCCAAAAGGAATCACTACCCATTCGTAGGTACCTAAGGCTCTAGGACATCAAAAAGCTGTTTTGGGGACATCATCTTCAACAATGAATATTTGGTTATAACCAGAGTACTTATCTAACATACTAAGATACTCATGTCCTGCGGCGGAATCGACTAGCATTTTTGCCACAGGCATAGAATACTCATCCTTTGGAGTTTCATAATTTAGATCTCTAAAGTCTATGCAAACTCTTAAAGAACCATTCTTTTTAATGACAGGTACAATGTTAGCTAACCACTTAACATACCTAGAAGTGCGGATGAACTTGCATCGAAGGAGTCTTTCGACTTCCTCCTTTATCTTTGAGAGAATTCATGGGGAAAACCGTCTTGGATTATGTTTGGTTGGCTTCTTCCCAGGCTTGATCAACAACTTATGTTCGACCAACTCTCTACTCAGACCAGGCATCTCATCATAGTCTCAGGCAAAATAGTCTTTAAACTCCCGCAGCAACTGGATGACTTCGACCTTAAGTTATGGGTTAAGATTGGTGATGACAAATGTTGGCCTTCTGGTTTCTCCCTCTCCTAGGTCAATTTCTTCTAATGAGTAATGTACTAGCATCTTGTCGCACCCTAATTTTTGACCATAAGATTCTGTGTCCTTGTGCTTACTTCCTGCTTGTTTATTTTATTATGCGAATGTTTATTACGGCTGACAAGTTTTTGCAGATACAGTAATGTTAAGCACCTCAAGGTGTGACTGTTGGATTATAAGGATCCAGGGATCTTTCTTTCGTTTGTCCAAGTCGAACACAAGCTTTGAGCATGTCACGTAGCTCGTGAAGAAATAGAGGCGCATAAGAGAAAAGTCGCTCAAGACAACCCCTGAGTTTGAACTTGTCATCATTCAAAGTGGGAATGCAAATCAAACCACTTATTTTCAAAGGTCCTAGACTTTATCCGTTGGTCACTAAAGAAGAAATAAGGAAATTTTCGCCAGATTTGCATCAAGTTTTAACTCGAAATTAAGGTGCCAGGATTTAGAATTCTTACTCAGAAAAAAGGTCGAATCCAAGCTGTCTTGATTCTCGAGAGTGGATCAATTTCAAGTTGTTGACAAATTCAAAATAAAGGTTCAAGGGTGGATTCATAAGACACAAGAGAATTTGCAATTTTGAAAGGGGGCACTAGCTCAAGAATTAAAAGTTCACAAGAATTAATAAGCTACTACGATTCATTCTTTTAAAGCATAAGTTGGTCCAAGATGGCACGTAGAGAATTAATTCCAAGTACAAGATCATTGTTTACAATAATTTCTAGATTATCCTTTTACAGTCCTAATTCTTTTGGAGATGATCTCAAGTTTCTGCTCGAAGCAATGGAAACTGGTGTGGTAGTTGTCGTATCAAGCTCAACGGAAGTCGTCATTCCAACTCTACCGATATCTGATCCTGCCACACATTGGCTCGTCATGCCACTGTTTCTGGTCCACGTCCTGCAAATATACACTATACAAGTTGAGTGAATTTGAGAGATATAGGTAAGTAGAAGCTTATAAACTAAGAAGCACAACTCCAGATGGCTGTCGACACCGGTCGTACCTCCAAAATTGGAACTTCAAAGTAGGCACTGGGATTTCTGCCATCGGCTTGACTACTCCATTTCCTGCAAAGTCACAACAGACATTTGGTCCTTGTGTTATCAATTTTTAACTCATGATATAATTTCTCCAAGATAAAGACTTCACAAGACAGGATGAAACAGGCTAGTACCTTCACATAGCCTTCAACATTGCCGCCTCTTGAGTCTTGCATTACCGTAGCTGGCAAAACTGCAAATTTCACAGAAGGAAAGCCAAAGAAGTAGTTGATACGCAACACCTATACCACTTGCATCAGAACAGAACAACACCGTGTTTAAGGACCAAACACTCTCATCACAGTCCCAAAACCGTCCTCAGACACAGTTACGACAAGCTTTAAAATACAATCAGAATAAAAGATGAGCCTTTTATTATAATCTCAAGGCATAATTATTCTGTGCACATAAGTTGTGAATCGAACTTAAAGGTTACTTTTCAAACTAGATTTATCTCCCTAAGTGGCTAAACAGGGTCAACATGTTAAGTTAAAATCAAAAACAGGCAACCATCCACTTGAGAGTAATTGAGTTGCTTACAAGTTATTTTGCTTCTTCTTTGAAAACAAGCCTTTGAGCTGTGTGCATCGTGCCTCTCATCAGGGACACACCAGGCTCTGCTGCTTTACTTATAGCCTCCCGCAACCATTATCACGTAACCGCCGCAAGAAAAAGAGCACTGATGAGGTTACATTTCTTAGCAAGAAAGCATGGAATCAACACGCTGAGATGGAGTGTTTTTCTTACGAGGTTCCAACGATTCGGTTATCCAAGGGCACCATTGCTTCCAGTCACCGCAACAAAGTGATTTTGAGAGATTCTTTTGCAAGGTCCTTACCCCTACTTCTCTTGACAGTCCCTCGTTGAGTGAAGCTCCGTTGTTTTCCCAAAAACATTTCCTACTAGTTTGTAACCTGCACAATCAAAATGGTATCATCAAATGCGCCCACAACATTGCCAACAACCTCATGGATTCTACGAACAGGCATGCCTCCATTGATAACTCATTCCACCTGCTTAACTGAACGGTTCTGCAAGAAAAGAGACATAGTTCTATAACCAATACAATAACTTGCTAATCCAAAAGTGAAGGGATGTATACCAGAATTCAAAATACAAGTATCTACTCAATTAAACCTTGAAGCTAGCATTCAAAAACAAAGACTTCCCTGCCTTACCGAGATTCAAAATGTTAAATGCAGATTATAACAGAAATGATGTCACCAATCATTGCTAGTGTTAGTGAGCATTAGCCGCCAACTTGGCCTTCTTATTTTATGGACATTGATGTCTTGGCGTTTCTGATTCCAGCTGACATTATTGCAAACTTTTCGCCTCCATCTGATGTAAACTCTTTTGTGATACTTTATATTGTTACATAAGTGCATCTTTCCGGTGTTATTGGTTCGCCTGATGCTTGTGCTTGCTCCAACAACTTGCATCTGGTGTCATGCTTGTTGCCTGATACTTTAAATTTCAGCTACCCAGTCTGTCTGTTGATTCTCATGTGGATGCTGGAAGCGCCAGTTCTGAAAGTGTTGTGCTGGATGATGCTCTAAAGACTGATAAAACTAAGAACACATAAGGAACAAACCTCAAAAAAGGAGCAAGGCAAAAGAATTAAGAAAAAGCTTTCAGTTTTACCTATAGAAACATTCATCGTTGCTATTGTCCTACTTGTTGAGACTGCTGCTCTTCGTCACCGGTTTTTTCGTGAAGGTCTCACCAAACGCATCAAGCACGAACTTTCCTTCTGGGCTTCTAACCCACCTCCTAGCCCAAAACCATTGCCACCTACGCCTGCCAAGTCACACTCAGAATCAATAACCGCTAGAGAATATTTACCAAAAGATTCGATTCAGAAGGGACCAAATCAAATCCAATTTCAATTAAACCACAAAATCAGAGATTTGATAAGTCATTATAGCAATCAGACGATTTAGGAATGTTTTCGATTTGATTCATCCCAAAATAGGAAACCCCAAATCAAATCCAAATCAACCTTCAAAACATTTTGAATGAGATTTACGGCCATTAATTCTCAGAGTCTATATAAGATGAATGAGAAGAAGAGGAAATCGTTCAAAAAAACCTATCATACGAAATCGAAGCTACCGCAAAAACCCTAACTTCATAACCTAGGAATTGGAGCAAGGAAACTTATCTTTTCAGCTCGCAAAAGTCATCTCTGGTCACCGCAAACGCAAACAGACAGAACACCGTCTCCGGCGCTGCTACGACCATCAAACCATCGGTAACGCGTCATCCTTTTCCGAATCCTTAAGCTATTGATGCATTTTATTTTGTTTTCAGGTTTAAAATAAGATGAAAAGGAAGGAACCGGCCGCGATTTGAACAGAAGGTGAGGGTAGTGAGATCGATTTTGGGGGGAGGGAAGGCGAAGAGGGGATTAGGGTTCCGTTTTCTTCTTTCTCGTAGTTTTATTTGTTGTAATCTTCTGATCACACACGACACAACCCACACTAAACTCCCCTTTAACCCTCCATTATCCACTAATCAGTCCGTTAACCACCCTTAATCATCACTTAACCTTTAATTAACCCCCTTAATTTAATTAATAAACCCAGTCAATCATAATTTAATCTTTTTTAAAATAAAATAAACCGTTAATATAATAATAACCCTTCTTTAAGGATTAATTAAAACCAATTAATAATTTTCATAATTAAACCTTTTTAATCACTTCCTCAATTTAATACCTTTTTATATAACAATAAAATTGTTCCTTTTTCTTTTTCTCTTAATAAAACTTTTTTCACCTTTAAATGATTTTATCTAATAATAACTAAAACCTTCTGTTAATTAAAATAATTAATTTTTTTTTAAAATTAACTTCAATCGATAAAATCAACTTTTATTAAAATTAATAACCATTTTATAAGCAATTTATTTACTTGAGATCATTTCTAGAAGAATTTAATTAATTAATTCACCCTCTAATTTAATTTCTCTTAAAAACAATCTCACCAACAGTGTATTTTCTCACAAATCAATTCACATAAAATTAATCCAACACTTTTCTTAAGGCTAAATATCATCAAAGATAATATATTTTCTCAATCTGCCTAAAAATAATCAATCCAACCATTTGCTTAAAATAAATCTCCCACAACTCATTCAATCGTGCACGCTTCCTTCTCCTTCCTCGCACTTCACAATTCATACACTTAGCTCTTTCATGCGTTCGTGTATGTTTTACTTCACCTGCTTTTACTTTATTTGCAGTTTATAATTATCATATTTATCTTATTACATCGCATCTCGTCCAAAGGAAAAACCTACACATGATTCAATAATCGTGTGTAGTGCACATCATTTGCATCATACTCCCCATGGTCCTTGATCCCATTCAAGTTGATCTTCCTAAGTTAGATCCTATCCCATAGGAAGGACCTCTTTTACAACTTAGATACAAACATACAACTCAAAACAACAAATATTCAAACACAATAGAAAAATAGATGTTAATCATCTTAAGCGAGATAGAATCTCCACTCCACATCAATACAATCAATATCGTAGGAACTTTGCCTTAAGAGAGATAGAGGCGTACCCCGTCGATCCATATCCGAGTACTTGAGCCCTTCTCTTAAGACGATGCAAAAACTATTTTCCTACAACTTGTGGCGGTTAAATCTCTCTTAAAATGATAACGCATCTCTCCTCCTAAAATCAATCAATCAACTACCCTAAACTCGTAGGAACTTTGACCATAGTCAAAGAACTCCTCAAACCCTTTAGGGGAACTACATATACTCTGATTCCACTCCCATAAGGACATGTAGGCATAAGATGCGATATCTTATCGAGTATACTTAGAAATAAACCCCTAGGTCTTTCAACCCTTAAGTAGATAAACACTTAGCAATAAAAAAATATAAAACAAGAGGTTCCTGTAGAGTACTACAGAAACTTAGGATTCTAGCACCTTCCCTAAGTTTAACCAACCCCCGAACCTAAAACGCTCTAACCTTGCATTTGCATTGCATTATGGGTATTTCGATCTTTATCCCTTCCTTTGGACAAATCAAAGTTCGGTTGTAATGAATTAAGATTCAAACTAATCAATAGTTTGGTATCCAAATTTCACCGCGACACATCTTAATGTCATTCTCCTACGGATCCTTTTCAAACCCCAAAGGCTCATCATCATAGATGGCATCAAGCCTCTGGCCCTGTTCTACACCCTGAACCTTATCAGGTGGCTCGGGGTCGAAGTCCTTACCAGGACCTTCTTGGTGGAAACCGGAATTGGCCTTGAAGGCCATATACTCATTAGCAACTTCCAAAACCGCCTGTAATGTGGTTCCAGCCACGTAGGCCGAAATTCTTCTTAATGTTTCGAACTCAATCATTGTCACTGAATTCACTTCCCCACCCAGTGGGGTCTAATGCAGGCTCGCCAAGGTATGAGAGCCTTTCTCCCGGCACCTTTTTATCCCGCCGAAAACCATCGACGGGATGTAAGTACAATGAGCAAAATGCTTCATCATTTGGGACAAACTCAAAATCTACGGGTCCACAAGGGGCAATATGAGCCAGGTGCTTGTCGAACTGTCTCCTGTCGACATGATTTATGGGTGCCTTAAAATACCCCTGATCAGCTTCAATGTTCTCTACTATGCCATCTGGCCTCCAGATGGTGATTTGTTGATGCATCAAAGATGGCACTGCACATATGCCATGTATCCACTCACGTCCTAAGAGCAGATTATAGTTGGCTTTTGTTTCCACTACCATGAAGACAGTAGGCCTAGTGATTGTCCCAATTGTTAAGTCAACTTATATCATGCCCAGTGTAGAGCCGTCGTTTCCTTTGTAATTCGAAAGAACCATATTATGTGGCTTAGTATCAGTGTCATACTTGTCAATCTTGTTCAATAAGAAATGTGGCATCAGATTTACTGTTGCGCCACAATCCACCAATATCTTGTTCACTGGTACATTCTCCACCTTCCCAGTGATGTAAAGAGGCTCTAGTTGACCTTTCATCGCCTCTGTAGGTCGCTCGAAGAAGGATTTATGCTCTTCAACGCACCCATTATTCATGATATAGTAGCATACACGCTTGTGTGCTTCCATCTCCGCTTCAGTGTAAGCATTTCGACCTCTGTAATTTGGTCGAAGTCCCTAGGCATTACAGACACCATATAGATTAGGATGTCCAAAGAAGCATCAGACTCAGAGTCAAAGTTGTCTGTCATTTCTTCATCATCTTCAACAGTCTTTTCATGTTTGTCTTGAGAGGATAATAATTTCTGCCCCACAGGCACTTTTTCAACAATCTTCATTTGATTCCCTTTGTTATTATCAGTATGGACATTAGTATTGGACTCTCCTTAGTCCTTCGATTAAGCCTCCCTGAGAGCCTTCTTTCTACGTTGTTCTCTCCTCCATTGAGATCGCGAATCAGGTTTTTCCCTTTATAGTTCTAAAAAACATGAGCAGTTTTGTTAGAGGATTGAAACTCCTTGCGAGAGGTGATCGAAGAGCCATTGTTGACGTTGAAGTTTTTCCATTTATGCTGACCTTTCTGCCTATCCTCATTTGGTTTGACCCATTTTCCGTTAGAAAGTTTAGCAAATGGCTTGAAGGTAGCAAGCCTTGATCTTTGTGCTCTAGCCTTCGACTCAGACCTTCTTGGGTCGAAATTTCGGGGGCCATGGTTGGCCTTCTCTCACTTCTGCTTAGCCTTTCGTACCCCTTCAATCTTTTGAGAAGCCTCTTGATCGAAGATTGTGCTGCATCTAGGGCATAGCATGACATCTAATCCCTTCTTTTGGTAGCGGCGAAGGAATTTAATAATGGTCTCTTCCTATTTTGGATACGCCACTTTGTTGCGCTCTTCCTGGAAGCTTGCTTCATCGACCTCCATGGTCTTATGTTGTGTAATCTCTACCATATTTATGTCCATTTCAACATCATTACTAAGATTCAGATTGCAGAAGTCCGCATCAAGGCGTTCAGCAGCCATATCCATCTTAACGAAACTATCTGCGGTTTCTTTGGTAACCAGCATCAAGTTGGAATCTTCAGTGATCCCATCGTCCAAGCTATCAGTAGCTTTGTCGAAGCCATCAGCGGCCTCACTCATGAGTTTCTCCATGGCATTGATGTCAAGGCCTACAATAACCTTGGATAACGCAACATCATTGGAGAAATATTTAGTAATTTCCACCATATTAATTAAACAGTCAAAGTCATCAGCAACTCCAACCATATGTACTTATGTGGGCTCAGCATAATAGGCATCCACTGTTTGCAATGGGTGAGAGTCAATTTTCATTTGACTGTTGCTCTTTTCTCTGAACTTTAACCTACCCTCCTGGATAGCATTTTGGACCAAATCCCTGAAAAGAAAACACTGAGAAGTTTTATGACCCAAAAAATTATGGTACTTACAAAATCCTCTCTTTTTTCTTTGTTCTAAAGGTGGAATTTTAGCGCCAGCAGGCACTATCATTTGTCCATCTTTAACTAACAAATCAAAGATTTCGTCACATTTAGTGATATCGAAAGTATATGTTTTCTTTGGAAACTTGTCATTCTTTTCAAATTCGACAAAAAAAATTTCCATTCGAAGGAGCTAACATTTTACAAGCATACGGAGGACCCTTCTTTAATTCAACAACATCTATCTCATTTTCATCGGAATATAATGGCTCATCATGTAAACCTTTGACATTATCATTATATTCAACATAAGCTACCTTTTTACTCTTATTAAACTTAGCCTGTTCATTTTTTAGATGTTCTAACTGTCGAACCTTATCAGTTAGTTGGGTCATATCTCATAGATACTGGGTATCCAACTTCTTACTAATAGAGTAATCAAGGCCACCAGCGGCCATTTCGACCAACTCATGTTATAGCACTTGAGTAAAACACCAAGCCTTAAGTAATCGAAACCTATTTAGGTAATTGTCTATTGGCTCAGTAAAATTTCGTTTTGTTCTAGCCAATTCCTTCAAATTAATCTTGATTTGTCTCGTGTAGAATTGTTCATGGAATAAACGTTCCAACTGAGTCCAATTACAGATTAAGTTAGGAGGTAGGATTGTAAACCAAGTAAAAGAATTTTTGGTGAGAGAACTTGGAAAATATTTTATCCTAAGACTTTTGTCATTTGCAATCTCTCCAGCCTCGATCATATACTGGGTTACGTGTTCGACAGTAGATTCAGTATTATCTATGATGTATAGTTTGGCTTAGTAAAAGCAAAATTTACCCCATTTTGAGCCATTATCCTTTCGACCATGGCTGTCAGGTTCTTATCGGCATCTATGTTGTTACGTCGAACCTGTTGTATAACATGGTTAGCATCTTGGTTTCGATTTACCATAACTACCTCTTGTCCTCTCTCTACCGGAATTGGCACTTGGTTCCTAGGTGGTTCGACTCTAGGAGGTTCAAGTCTAAGGGGTTCAAAGCTAAAGGGTTTTACTATCCCCTGATTTTCTATATTCGCCTCAGGTACATTCCCTAGGTTCCGTCATGGAATGTTTTCCATAATAGTCGTGCCTCGAACAGGGGCTGGTACACCCATAAATTCTACCAAGCGTGCCAATTCAACTGCTAATTGTTGGTTAGTCTGGGTAGCGTTCTGGATCAAGGGCTGAAAATTGTCCCCTATAGTTTGGGACAAGGTTTGTACCATTTGTAGGTTACTATCATCCATTTGTTGTCTTAAACATGCTATAGAAGAATTTGTCAGACTAGGACCTTGAGTGGAATATCCCACACCTACACTTTGATTGTTTTGACCCACATTTATCCCAGATCCTGGCCCTTGTAATGGCGAAGACATTACATTCTCTGAGAATACTAGGGGAGCATTTTGGAGGCCTTGCATTACTGATGTTGGCATTCCATACGGTGGATTCCATGGTAATGGTTGTGAAAACTCTGGAGGGGGAAATACCTAAACGTCGAAGTTCCTCCTGGTGGAGTTTGGGGATTAGATGATTGTGGCCCAATGTACTCCAAAACAGGTTAAGTGTAAGCCCTTATATATGACGACCTTGAACCTACCATTGATGGCATTGGTTCAGACATAACAGAAGGCAGTATTAGCTCTCCTGTCAAAAGAACTGGGGGTGGAACTACATCATTCCTAGACACGTTTCGAGGGTTAGTGTTACTAGGCTGATAATTCGAATTACTTGATTGAGGATTAGAACCACACCTTCGAGGGTTTGGATTTTTTGGCTGACTAGTATTCATCGCCATTTTCCTAGTGTATCTTCTCCTTGGTCTCTCTTCATTTGTAGTGGCTATTTTTCCACTTCTCAATAACATGCAACAAAGTTTTCTCAAAGAAAAGACTAATAAATGCAGATTTTCAAAATCTTAGAAAAAATCTTTATAGAAGTTAGCATTGTCCCACTGGGCCTGCCAATTTGTTTCTCGTGAAAATTGGTAAACAATCTATGATCTTCCAAATCTAACTTTGGTGGCTCACAGGATCGATCAGATTGATCCTAGGACATGTGCTAACAATTGATTCAAAGTAAATTCTGAAGACTAAACACTTCGGTGTCGCAACTGCGAAAAACACCCAGCGGAAAAACAGAAGAGTCGCCACCGGTCGTTATTTATCCCAAAGAGAGGGAAATGAAACGATCAGAAAAAACCTGACGGAAAGGGAAAAGACAAGGTCATCGCAACCAAATCTTGGGTTCGGGAGTCGGTTACGCAAGGGGAAGGTGTTAGCACCCCTCACGCCCGTTGTACTTAATGGGATCCACTCTTGTTATCTATCTAAAGGGTATTTATCTATCTAAGCTACATGCTCACGGGACAAAAGAAAAGAAAAGAGACTCGATAGAGCATCGCCGCTCTATGCCTACGTATTCCCTCGTGCAATGGGAAAGTCAGAGTCAACGTAGTTCACAAAACTACGGGTGAAGGTGGGGAAGGTTGCTCGCCAAGATGTCACCATCTTGTGCCTACGTATCCTCGTCTGGGACGAGAAATCAGAGCAAACATAGTTTGGGCTAACATGACCACGAATCGGTTCAAGTGTTTTAACCGAGTAGGGTTAAACCTTCATTCTAGCAGTTAGGGACGATGCCTGTTTGCCGTAGAACCAAAGCTTAACAACACTCTTTAAAAAAATAGATTTCAATTAATCCCGAAGGATAAAAAGGTTTGATGTTTTGTTTGTGTTTTTTAAACAAGAAGTGAATTAGTTTGATTTGTGATTCCCGTTGCACTAAAGACTATGACATAGGAACGAATGTGTCGCATATCGCCCCCAAACGGGACGTACACTGCACACTCAAAACAAACGAGAGGAGACCCCTCACTCATCATTTCCCATATGCTTAAGGCTCGTAGTGTACAACGTTCATCGTATTTATTAAATGAGTTAGAATGTATTTTGAGATGAGAAGAGAGACGCGCGAAAGGTCTAAGGGAAACTCGGTCCTAACGTTGTAATGCAAAGTGGTCCTAAAGTTGGGATTGAAAGGAAAATCTACCCTAGTGTTAGCAAGCTTGGATTGAACACCTAATGTCTCCCCTACTCCCAAAGGGACTAGGGATCCTAAGGGAACATGGCAAAGAAAACCAAGAAAACACAAGGTAAATCAATCACAAGTAGAAAGAAATGAAAGAGATGCAATCATAAAATGCAAACGCAAAAGAAAAGTGGGAGGAAAAAGTGTGGGACAGTAGCCACCACAAGCACATCTCAACCAAGCAATGCAAGCAAAGGCAACAATGCAAATGGTCATCACTTTGAACCACATCCATAAGCATGCATTCAAGCGGAAATCAAACACGCGTGTCAAAGAAATCATGATTAAACCATCAAGAACAGCAACACAATATCCAAAACATCTCGCTCAAATGCATCATACTGACCCATGAAGATTCAAAATGAAATGATATCCAAAACAAGCATGAAAACAACAAAACACACCTGCTGGCACAATGTTAATCGGTTAACACATATGGTTAACCAATTAACCAGTTGAAAATGTTTGAAAATTTGAATATTCACACTGGTTAATCGATTAACCAGTTTGCACTGCATATGGTTAACTGATTAACACTGTACCAGAAGCAGAAAATAACAGCTCAAAAGCACTTTTCAGCAATTAACCACTTCTCCAATAATCCAGATGATTGTATAATCAATTATGCATGAATTTAAACCAGCAAACAGTGATCCAATCAACACGTAAACACATTAAAATAGAAAGATCACCAATCACATGGATCAAATCAACCAAAAGTCAATCAAAAATAAAGATCCACATTGAATATGCAAAATAAGCTCAAAATAGCAATGGATCTAGAATTCCAACCTACAAAGCAGAGATTTGCTTTGGTAATTATTGATTCAACTTCAATTGAGCAGATCCAAGCAAGAAATATGGAAATCCTTCAAGATCCAAGTAATTACTTGTAGTAGAAATGAAGATCCACCAAACTTAGGCAAGAATTATCCAAATAAGCTCTTCTAGATCAACTTCAAAATTCAGATCCAAACTAGCACGAAAATTGAATGGAGAATTGGAGATGATATGGATGAAGGATGAAGGTTTTAGCTCTAGAATTCAATGATTCCAATGGAGAATCAAAGAATTCAAGATGAAAAGAGCTTTGATGGAGTTTGAGAGTGAAAAAGTTGAGAGAAAATTGAGAGAATTGGAGTGAATTCTGAAAATGAAATGGAATTATGAGGATTGTGTGTGTGAGGTTTGAAGCAAATTATTTAAATATGCTCTTGGTTAGGATCCAAATGTGGTTTGGAGTGTGGTTTGTGAAAATTGGTTTGGGATTAAGAATGGGAAATTGGAGGGAATTTGAATTAATTTGAAAATTAACCAAAATTCAAAGTGGTTCTAGATCCTTCCTTTGGTGTAAAATCAATTTCTCAAGTGATCAAAATAGACCCTAAAGTGACTTCTATTGAAAATTCACGTGCAGAGGCAAAATTTGCCTTGGTTAATCAGTTAACCATATGGGTTAATCGATTAACACATTCAAAAATTCAAATTTGACCTAATTTTGACTTGGTTAATCGGTTAACCATTTGGGTTAATCGATTAACACCTTGAAAATTTGAATTTTGCGCCTTTTGGAGGGAAACCTGCATATTTGTCCGTTTTCACCCATTCTGAGCCCTGTCCGGCCTCTAAAACTTGCTCTTGAATACTACAACCGTGAGAACGCTTGAGATAGCCTGAATGTTGCCTCTTGATCTGAAAATATCCTGCAAAAATAAAATAAAATCGACCACTCGACTGTTGGGCAATATAAATGTCGGAGCCTCTTATGCTCGCCGTTCAGTCTCTTGCACTAAAAAAGACCTGAGCCACAAAAAAACCTCGATCCCATGCCTCAAGAACAGATGCTATGATATGCAGAAATGCGAAAATGAAAAGAAACAAAAGCTAGTCCAAGTTAAATCAGAAGGGCAAATTTTGGGGTGATACAGCTGCCCCTATTCAATCGACTTGGACCTGAAGGGCTGAAAAGCATCAACTTTTAAACATTCAGAGTAGAAGGCGATTGAATACTGTAAGTGCTCTTGATTGGCTGCAATTTATGGCAAAATATGAGTACATGTATGAATGCCATGTTTGATATTATTGCATTCATAATATGGACTGTGCAGGGTATGTTATCTAAGCTAACTATAAGTTAAGCTGGATGTCATACTCAATGTTATAACATAGGTCGTATGACATCAAGCGGAAGTTTGTTATTCGGGTAGCTATAACTCAGGAAACAACTCAGAAGCTCAAGCTGGAATGCAGGAGACATTTTAGACGCCCTAAGGGAACTAATATGTACATGATTAAAGAGGCAAACGTGCAGAATACAAAAGAGAGGTTTTATGATGGATAAAACCTAATGTATGCGCCCAGGCCCAAGGACTGATCTGCTACTACAAATACCGGGAGAAGCAATCCTAGAAGGCAGCTGTTGAAGATAGAGAAACAGAGAATTCACCATAGTGGTTTAGAAGTGAAGAAGTTGTTCTTTACGACTGTGTCTTAGGAACTCTTGTAATCCAAGCAACTGTTGTTTGCATTGGTTAGGTAGTTTCTAGGTTGTGTATCACTCGAAGCTGTTAAGTAAGAGTGTGTGTCACTTGATAAAAGCTTTGAAGCAAGATCAAGGTGTGTGTGTAGTTGAAGTGTCTCTTCAATCTACAATTTAAATTGTAACTGGTTGTTATCACTGGTGTGTGATTGTAGGGAGTGAGTGGGTATACTCAGGTCTAGAGTGTCTCTAGGTTAAATTGTCATTGGGTAGTGATTAAGTGAGGAGTGCAAACTGGAGGTTTGACTATGAATTTGATACTGCTGATAGTGAAATTTCTCTCTGGCTTGGTAGCCCCCAGATGTAAGTGTGTTGCACTGAACTGGGTCAACAACGAACTATGTTATTTACTGCTTTGTTATTACTGCACAATAGTAGATCTGTAGTGAACGTCATAATGGATGTTATAACTTCTGTTAGAACTTCCATCGTGGGCTGGCCAGAATTTTCAATTGGCATCAGAGCAGGCACCCTGCCTGTTTATTACTGGGTGAGATCTAGGGAAACAAAATTCTGGTACTATGGATAAAGATATTGGTTTCACCAATAGACCTCCAATTCTAGATGGTTCTAATTATGACTATTGGAAGCCTAGGATGATTGCCTTCCTAAGGTCCTTATACAGCAAGGCTTGGAGAGCTGCAAACTCTGGCTGGGAACATCTTGTGAAGACAGACAAGGATGGAGTATCTGTGCAAATTCCTGAAGAGGAATGGACCAAAGAACAAGAGGCATTGGCTCTTGGAAACTCTAAAGCATTGAATGCACTCTTCAATGGTATAGACAAAAACATCTTTAGACTGGTCCACCACTATGAACTAGCAAAGGATGTTTGGAACACTCTCAGAACCACTCATGAAGGAACTTCCAAGGTTAAAATGTCAAGACTTCAAATGCTGACCACAAAATTTGAAAGTCTAAGAATGAAGGAAGATGAGACCATTCATGACTTCTACATGAATGTTCTTGAACTAGCTAACACCTCAGGAGCTTTAGGAGAAAAGATGGCTGAAGAAAAGCTTCTAAGGAAGATACTAAGGTCACTACCTAAAAGGTTTGCAATGAAGGTAACAGCCATTGAAGAAGCTCAAGACATATGCCACATGAAAGTGGATGAACTCATTGGATCTCTTCAAACTTTTGAGATGGGGATGTGTGATCAGGATGTGGAGAAAAAGAGCAAGAGTATAGCTCTTGTCTCAAACACTGCTGAGACTTCAGAACATGAAAGGGAGGAAGATCTATCAGAGGAAATAGCCATGCTTGGAAAACAGTTCAACAAGCTGGCCAAAAGGATAGATACTAAGTCTAAGCCCTATTTTAAAATGTTGCCTGCTGACAAAGAAAAAACTGAAGATAAAGCCAACCAAAGCAGAGGAGTACAGTGCCATGAGTGTGAGGGATACGAACATGTTAGGAAGGAATGTCCCACATACCTCAAAAAGAAGGGAAACGGTCTAACAGTCACTTGGTCTGATGAAGATTCTGACATTGGATCAGAAGGAGAATCATCCAAACATGTTACTGTTCTCAACAGTGTGTATATCTGATGGTGACTCAAGTGAAGAGGAGTTAACTTATGATGAACTAGTTGAATCATATAAGAAGTTGTCCATTAGAAGCACAGAGTTGTACTAACTAGGAGAGCATCAGAAGAAGCTCATCAAAGAGCTAGAAGCTGAAAAGAAAGAGCATCTAGTTACTATATGTTGCACCCCAAAATTTTCCCAACTTTTCTTTACCTAGCTTATGTTTCATTTCATTCACATTAGCATTATCATTTGCATTTCATTGACATGTGTGCAGGAGATCAAGAGGTATGATTACCAATCAAGGGCTACACAAGAGTTTGAAGCTAGCTAAGAAGGTTATTCAGGTGCTCAAGGGTTGATAGCCTTGTCAAAGAAGTAAAAGATCCTCAGAGAGAGTGGTTGAAGCCAAGTGTGTAGGTCTCCTAACTTGAGAGTTGTGGGAAGCCATCAGATGATTTTGAGGTCATGGAGATGGACTTGAGGTCTTGAGAAAGCTCATGAGAAGTGTTGAAGATCACTTTGAGGCTTAGACAGATCATTGTGCAAGGTTAAGAAGCCTCAGCCATGAGTGGTGCAATTAGGGTTTAACTGGGTCAACCCTAAGTCAACTGATGATTTGAAGAAGGTTGAGACCTAATCCAAGAGCCATGTGATCATGGATTGATACATTGAGATGTTCTAAGGATGATTCCAAGGCTGACTCGTCATGATTGAAGAGTTTGAGAAGTTTCAAGCTAGGGTTTCTAAAACTTGACAGTGTAAAATCCCCTAGTTTGACCCCCATCTTCAAGGAAATTTAGCTCAAGATGTGATTGTCATCTCATCTTGCCCCTAACATGATTGTTGTAGAGCATGATCTTAGCTTTAATTTTAGTACTATAAGTCCTTGATAGGATTTGTAGAACTCAACTTATGGCTTTGACAAGTCAAGGGTATTTTGGACATTTGGTGATTATAGGTCATTTGTGATCATAGGCCATTTTCACCAACTTAGAGGCTTCAAATGAAATTTTGTTCAACTAGAAAGTTGCTCAAATGGGGTTTTAACCTTGACCATGCATCAAGGAGTCATTGAAATGGCTCAAGGAGAGACTTGGTTCAAGAAATTTTGAAAAAAGAAAGAATTAAAAGGATTTAATGGCCAAAAATTCAAATAATTCATTTTGTGACCAAATGAAACAAAATTATAGGTCAAATTGATTAGAAAAATGATTTTAGAAACAATGGCAATGTTAGAATTTTGATTTGAGGTCATTTGCATAACATTCCATTTCATTTCTTCATGATGAAGCAACATGTCCAATTCATACCTTTGGCTTGCAAACAAGGAAGATAACTTATCAAACACATTCAAAATCTCATGAGAACTTGATTACACGCATAGCCATGCCAAGAGGGAGCCAGAATGGTGATTGCCATGGATGAGATTTTGAAAATCCAAAATCTCATTTGGATGAATCCAGAAGTTTCTAGACAATCCCAATCACTTCTATATAAGTCATTGAGTGAACTCAGCCATTTTTTTGGAAGGAATTGAAGCTGGTTGCAGAAAGAGCCATTGAAATTTTGAAGGTGCAAGTTGAAATCGGGTTTTCAATTCAAGGGAGAATCAAGCCAAATCAGGGTGTGCAAAGGCTTTGGGAGTGAATTTGGAGTGTGTCTGCATCATCTTGGCAGTTGAAGTGAGCGAAAACCATCTCTGTTACCTCTCTGAAACCAGGTTTGTACATTTCACTCTTGTGCATGATTTATGAGGAGATACTTAGAAATTCATATGTGGTTAGGATCCTTGCAACATGTAGTTGGATTTAGGATCAGAAATTGGTGAATTAGAGACAAAATAGGTGTGTGATCATTTTCTGTTGAGGTTGATATCTCAAGATTCTTGAAGGATTAATCACGATGGGATAGTGGAAATTGATCAGTGAAGAGTGAGGATTAACTTGAGACCTTTAATTTGAAGAATGGTGAAAATCAAGATTGGGAGGAATTCTGAAAATGCTATCGGGTTTGAAAATCTAGAGGGAATTAGATAATTCTAAGGTTGGATTCTTGATCAGCGTGAGATTTTGAGTGGGATGAGGTATGGTTTTATGATTTTGGATGACTTGTGGAGGTTGTCTCACCGGAGAAGACGGTGGCGCCACTGTTCAGGCCACCGTCTGGGAATTCCCTCCATTTCAGTTCAAACTTGGGGACGATGAACAAGAGCCCTCAGATTAGGGTTGGACCTTTGACCCAGGCAGTGGATGAATGGCCACGATTGCACCTCAAACTCTGAAGAGAGATTTCCCAATGAAACGCATCGTTTCATTAATTGAGCTATTCTGGGCTTAACGAATGGGTTGATATCCACACCCCCCCTGGGCCCAATTCTTGAAATAAACTGATTACATTTGCTATTTGCCATGCATGTTTATTAATTTCTTTTATTTTCTTTTAATTTTCTTCATTTCATGTGACTTAGAGATTAATTCATAAAAAATAGGAAAATAACACAATTAATTCCAAACTTTTTTCCCCTGATTCATGATTGAATCTAGAATTTTGTAGATTAAAAATATTAAGAATTCATGCATGTTTTATTTTATTTGCATTTTTTGAATTTTAATTGATATTAAAATGGCCATGGTTGATACCTTGTTTTGTTGAATTTTGTTTGAGCATTTGGTGATGATTCTTGCCTTGATTTTTTGTGTGTAGCTAGCATAGATATGCATGTTCCCCTTATATTTTTATCAGATTTTTATGATGAAGTTAGGTGGTAGTTTTAAGTTGAAACTTTAGGTGCTCTATTTTTAGGGTTTATGCTTAGTACCTTGTGATCTAGGTTTTATTTATAGGACTTAATGGATGATTCAACCTCTGGATTTTGTATGGTAGATTCATGATTGACTTAGGTTCCCATAGTTATTTTTGTAGGAATTTACAATTGGTTTTAGTATTTTAGTTAGGACTAACTTTAGTACTAGGTTTTAGGTGATCCTAACTTGCTAATTCAATTAGATTGATTTCTTTAGTTCCCTTAGATTAGGGTTTTGCTTTGCTTGCTCTTGGATGATGTTGAAGACAAGCTTGGGTTTCTATGGAGTGCTTGAAGAAGCTTGGATGTGAAGACTTCCCTTCTTTTGGTGTAGTGTTGATTAGGTGTTAAGATTAGGGTTTGCAGGCAGAGCTTCTAGATAGATTCTCTCCTTTCATAAACATGGAAGGTGTTGATCACTTCCATTCTTCCCTATGATGTAAGGTCCCCTTGTGAAGACCTCATCCCTCCTTTGGTAGGATGTGTGGCTCTTCACAAGTTGGTAGAACCTTTAAGGGTTCCTTTCTCTGATGATGGAGTGCTCAGTGGTGACCTTTGGTCTTTACTCTGTTGTCAATCATCCAAACCTTGCTCCTGTTAGATGAATCTTTCTCCCTTGCTAGAGGATGGAGTTCCTTGCTAGAAGATTGAAGATGCTAGAGGTGGCACTTCCCTTTGTCTGAAGACTGCCATTGAAGCTGAAGCTTGAAGACCAGTGAGAACAAGTTGACACTTGTGAAGGGGAGCCTATTGAGATCAGATGAAGAAGCTGAAGCTTGAAGTTGGAGAACAAGTTGATACTTGTGTGTTTAATACATTAAGAGCCTGAAGGAGCCAAGTTGATACTTGTTATTGGGATTGAAGCCTGAAGGTGGAGTTTACTTTGGAGCTGAGGCTTGAAGAAGAAAGAATAAGTTGATACTTATGTTTGATGTGTTAGAAGCTTGAAGAAGCAAGTTGATATTTGCTATTGAAGATGATAGCCCTGAGGAGCAGTTGAAGACTGAAGACTGAACTGCTGTCAGAAGATTGCTTTGCTGTGAAGCTGTGGGAGCTGTTGATTTGCTTTCTTGATTGTCTGTTTTCTTTCTGTGCAACTATATTGCTGTGACTTGTTTGATTTGCTTGATGCATTAGAATAAGTCCATATCTATATTGATGTAAGCCAGGAGCCTGATTGCACTAGAGGTTGAGTTGTTCCCTCTGCTTGTATTTTTACTGTATGGCTTTGCTTGCGGGTATTCGGTAGAGCCTAACTCCCTTGCCTATGTGGTTTGTGATCTGCTTGATGGCATCTTATTTCATTTCCTCTGTATGATTGCAGTTTATTATATTTTGCTTGATAGCATGTTATTTCCTCTGTATGATTACAGTTATTCATATTTGGCTTGAGGTTGAGATGAGCTTGTGGAGGCTGATGCCCCACACACATTTCCTCCCTCACTTGCATTGCATGCATTTTACAGTCGTTTACTGTTTATTGTTTAAGTTGATGCTTTATCTGTTTCTATTTATCATTGACATGATCCCCTAGGAATCTCATTTCCTTTGACAAGGAAGGGATGATTAGAACTTTAGGTTGAAACCTATGCATGACAACTTCTAGGAGTTCCTTGTTTCAAACCTCAACCATAGGATGAATCCGTGGCATGACAACATTAGGACTTGATAGTCTCCCCTTAGTTGAGCCTGTTCGTTCTCTTCTCATCTCGAATCAAATTAAAATACAGTAATAAAGGTTAACTGACGTCGTACGTTACGAGCCTTAAGCTATCTGAGAAAGGGTTGTCGGAGAGTTTCTTTTCGACAGTTTGGATGTTTAGTATGGTACCCTTTGGGTGACATGCGACGCATTCACTCTCAGGTCATAGTCTCTAGTGCGATATTGGTTGCAAACATCCATAAAAAATAGTTCTTCCGTAAAAGACAGAAAACAAACATCAAACCTTTTTGCCCCGTGGGCCCATAATTCAAAGGAAGCTTTTCTGAAGAAAAGAGTGTTGTTAACTCCCAGTTCTACCGCAAACGGTAACGCCTAAGTCTCCAAGGGTCGAGTTGCGTACATCCAACTGCTGGAACTGTTTGTTAACCCTACTCGATAAAACAGATGAATATGAATCCCCGTAATTCGTATTAACCCGAACTACGTAAGCTCTGATCTCTCAAGCCTATTGAGAGTACGTAGGCACAATACTGACGTATTGGCGAGCCACCTTCCCCCATCACCCGTAGTTAGCCGAACTACGTTGACTCTGATTTCTCATTCTCTAATGAGAATACGTGGCATAAAGCGCGACGCTTTGCCGAGTCATTTTTCTTTTCTTTTCAGACCAGCCTTGATAGGTAGATAGATAAAAACAACTCGTTAGATAAACACAACAAGCGTGGATCCCGTCGAGTACGACGGACGTGAGGGGTGCTAATACCTTCCCCTTGCGTAACCGACTCCCGAACCCAGACAATGTTGCGATGACCTTGTCTTATACCTTTTCGTCAGGTTTTTCCGATCGTTTCCTTTCCCGTTCCGAGGGATAAATAACGAAAGGTGGCGACTCTTCTGTTTTGCCGACACCTTATTTTCGCGGTAGCGACACTATAAACTCACTCCAAGGAGAGATAAAGGAGTTGAAAGGAGAAAAGGAGCAAATGACAAAATCCATAAGGATGCTCAACTCTGGAACTGACACCCTAGAGGAGATTCTTCAGAGTGGTCAGACAGTAGGAAATAGGTCTGACCTAGGATTTGTTGAAAAACAAAATCCTGTCTTGAAACTAAAGAGGTTGCAGCCAGAGATTCAAAAGGGAAATGGGGAATTACATTTTGATACTAAGGCATTTAATGATGAGTCAAAATGGTACGTTTCCTCCTAGTGGGAAATCATACCTCACTCTCACGTACATAACACACTCTCTCTATTCTTGGTGCCTTCACAAACGCTCCAGCTTCCATACCATCTCAAACAAGCACAAAAGGGTTCTCTCATCGTCTTCAACGACAACGACTATGGCACAACCAACCTCCAGAATGAACATCAGTCTAGATAAAGCGAACCCTAATGAGGCTCTAGAGATTTCTCCACTGCGGATGATGACTCCTGAAGGAATGTTGGTAAAGAAACCTAACAAGAAGCATGCAAAACAAGCAAAAACCCTTGGCTCAGGGAAAGCTACTCCTACGACTACTTCTGGTGACCTAAATACTGAAGAAGCAAGACGAATGCACCTTAAAATTGCTGCAATGGTTGCTAGTTCCCTCAACATTCCCATTAAGGAGACTGAGCCTAAGCAAGGTGATCAAAGTAATGTCCCACACAATGTCAAAGCATTGGAAAATAACCCACCAGAAGAGAAGAATAAGGATGAAGGGTCTGATAAAAGGGATGATGATTTGCATGAAGCCAAAGATGCGGAGGTAGGAAAATTAGATGAGTACTCAGACAATGACCTTATAGCAACGATCAATCCAGACATTGCCAAAAGATTGATGAAAAGGAAAGGGAAAAAGATAGTTAACCAAAGCTCACCCAAGAAAAGGGATGCTGAAAAGACTACTGAGCAAGGAGATACCACCAAGAAGATTGGAACTAAAAGGACTCAGGTTGGACCCTCCAAAGGGTGGAGCAAGGTGACCATGAAGAAGAGAAAGATTGAATCGAGACCTGAACAAGAAACAGATTCGGATGTTGATATGGATGTCACTGAGATCCCAGCAAAGAGGAAACCTGCTTCAAGCAAGCTGGCTGAAAATCTTCCTGAAGTGCCCCTTGAAAACATCTCCTTCCACTATCCCTCAGGTGTCATCAGGTGGAAGTATGTATACCAAAAGAGGTTGGCCCTAGAGAGAGACCTTGGTCAAAATGCTCTGGATAACAAGGAGATTGTGAACCTTATATGTGAAGCTGGCTTGATGAAAATTGTCACTCAGTTCTCCCAATGCTATGAAATTATGGTCAAAGAATTTATAGTGAATTTATCTGATAAATGTGCAGATAGAAAAACTTCTGAGTTTGGGAAAGTTTTTGTCAGGGGAAATGGTGTTGTCTTCACTCCCACCATCTGTTGCACCCCAAACTTTGCCTAACCTTTTTTTACTTGGTTTATGTTTCATTGCATTAGCATATCATTGGTCTAACATTTGCATAGCATAGCATTGCTCATTTAACAGGGGATCAAGTATAGTTTATATCCAAAGGAGCTTATCTAGAGGTCTTGTGCAAGCTTGAGAAGTCACCATAGTCATCAGGAAGAGGGTTGGGTTCTTGAGGAGTTCATTTGTTTGTATGGGGTTAATCTCCTAATCTGAGGACCAATTGAAGATCACCAGTGGGTTGTGAGATCTTGATCAAGGAGAGAATGTGTGGATAGAGCTCATAAAGTGCCCTGGGGGTCATGGTGGAGCTCAATCAGTTCATTATGCCAAGTGTGAGGAGCCACAGTTGAGGGTGTTGCACTTAGGGTTTTCATCTGAATTACCCTAAGTCAATTGTGCAATTGAATAGGATCAAAGCTCATTTTGAGTCTTTGCAATAATGGATAGTTGTGTTGAGATACATGAGATGATATTCCAAGATCAATCCAAGAAAAGTTCAAGGTGTGAGGAGTTGCTAAATTAGGGTTCTCAGGGTAAAATCCCCTATTTAGTGCCTAACTTCAAGACCACTTATCTCAAGATGCAAGTTTCATCTCCACTTTTGGTTAACATGAAACTTGTAGAGCATGCTCTTAGATTTAATTTGACTACTAGAAAGCCTCCATTGGATTTATAGAACTTAAGTTATAGTCCAGACAAGTTACATGTCATCTGAGGAATGTGAAATTTGTCTGTGAAAGTCAACCAACTTCTAGATACCTTTGACCTAGAAGGGTGTTTCTCTTGAACTTTTGGCCAACATGAAAGTTGTAGGTATTGATCTTAGCTTTCCAAATTGTACTAGAAGTCTTCCATCTGATTTGTAGAACTCAAGTTATGAGGTTTACAAGTTAGGGGTATTTTGGGAAAGTAAGATTATAGGTCATTTGGCATTATAGGTCATTTTCCCCATCTTGCAAGCATCAAATGCAATTTTTTTCAACACAAAACATGCTCCAAATGATGTTTTTAGGTCAACCATATATTCATGATGAATTGATTTGGATTTAGGTGAGACTTGGTTTGAAGAATTTTGCATAAGGAAGAATTTAAAGGCATTTGATTGAAAAATTCATGATTAATTCATTTGTGCTCAAAATGGACCATATGAATACTCATTTTGATCAGAAAAAACATCCTAAGCACTTTGGCATTTTTAGAATTTCCATTTGAGGTTAATTTCATGGTGATATGGTTTGTTACTTCACAAGTAAGCAACACTTCATAATTTGATTATGGGATGGATTCAAGCTCCTTAAGCACTCTAAACTCTCTCACCAGACCATAAGGGAAAGATTGGAAACTTCTGGGAGAAGTTTGAAGCAAAAACACGTATTCACCATGGTTGGTTTTGTGAAGGAAATTTGAAGAATGGATTTTCTGGTTTGGGCCTCAATTGGACCTCAAAAGCCCACAAACTAGTTGTATTTAAGCTCAGAAGAAGATTTTGCTCCATTTTGGTGATCAATTCGTGTTGGAAGCAGAGATAGCAAGTTGAATTTCAAGAGCTCCAAGTGAAATCGTGATTTCCATTTCAAGCCAGATCCAAGCAAATTGAAGATACAAAAGCGTTCCTCATCAAGCATTGAAGCGATCTGCAGTGTTTGGAAGCTAGAATCGTGTTCTAGATACCTCAATTTGAAGCTCAAATTTAGGTATGTAGTTTTCAACTTTACACTGGTTATAGCATGATCTAGGCATGATTAGTATGTGGATAGGATTTGGTTTGAATCATAGATGAAATTTGGATAAGAATTTGGTTGATTAGAGACAAATTATGTGATGACATAATTTCTGTTGAGGTTCGTTTCTCCTTGATCTTGAGGTTTTGATACAATTAGAATAACATGTGATGATCAGTGATAGATGAGGATTACATCCATACCAATAGTTTGAGTTTTGGTGAGAGTTCAGATTGAAGTAAATTTTAGGATTTGCTTCGTGTTTCATTTTCTGATGAGAGTTGAGAGATTTGGATGTTATATTTAAGATCAGGAGGAAATTTGGAGTGAGATGATGTTAAGTTTGTTTAGTTTCCATGACCTGTAATCACCTGCTCACCGGAGAAGATGACTGGAGGTCATCTCCGGTCACCGTGCTGAACTTTCCCTCCACTTGCCTTTAAAATGAAGAAAATGACCTGGTTACCATTGGATCTGGCTTGGACCTTGACAAAGTCTCCTCATCGTGTGGTTGTGTTTTATTCTGAGGATTTGAATTTTGAGCATGAAACGAGGTCGTTTCATTAATTGACCTGGCAGCTACGTGGCATGTGAGTTGGATAGCCTGAGAGCCTTTAGATCAGTCTACTGAGTCAATCCATCCAACAAGTGTGATATTTTATGGCTTATTTGATTTTCTTAATTCTTTTCTTTTATTATTATTGCATTTTGCTTTGAAAATTCATATTAAATCCACTTTTGATCAGAAAAATAAAATAAAAATATGCTCATGATCCTTTTTGACACTTTATGATTTAGGATTTTATTAGTTGCCTTAGAAATTGAGTTAAGCTCTAATATTTGGACTATAGGTTCTTAACATTTGCATGTTCCCTTAGGAAAATTTATAGATTTTTAGAATCTAGTTTGCTATTTTAGATAGAATTTACAATTAGGTTGTTCATTTGGTGCTCCTAACTTGGTGCTTGTTTTGTTTTGCCTTCAATGGTGGCTTTTGGTGCATGATAAGCTTGTGGTTCTTCTTGGATGTTGTTATGGGCATGTTGTAGCTTCTGGGAGTTGATTGTGGAGCTTGGCTTGGAGTTCTTCTTTCCTTTTGGTAGCTTTCTTGTAGCTTCTAGGAATTAGGGTTTAGGAATAAGCTTAGAAGTAGTTTTCTTTCTTCCTCAAACATGGATTGCTTTGATTGATTTCCATTTTCATCCTATGATTCAAGGTCCCTATGTGAAAGCCTCATCTTTCCTTTGGAAGGATGTATGGCATTTTACAATAGGTAGAACCTTTGAGGATGCCTTTCTCAGATGACTGGTTGAGTTGCAGAAGGGATTCCCTTGGTTTCCTTCCTGCTTCCCATCATTAATCCAATATCTTGATATGATTTCTCTTCTCTTGTGTTGGAGCTTGTTGAAGCATGAAGATGAAGACTTCTCTTGGAGATTGCTTGAAGAAGTTTGTTTGCATCTATTTGTCTGTTTGCTTTTTATCTGCTTTGCTGTTAAGCTGTTTTGCCTGCTGTTTCTTCTTACTGCTCTGCTTTGCTGTTGAGCTGTTTTGCCTGCTGTTTCTTCTGACTGCTCTACATTGCTTGTGACTGATTGACTGTGTGTTGCATTAGACTAGGTTCCTCATATAGTAATCATAGGCCTAAGAGCATTCTAAGGGTTGAGCTTTTCCCCTTGCTTGTTTGCATTAGAAGTTGAGTGGGACTCCTTCTGCTTGTATTTTTACTGTGTGGCTTTGCTTGCTGGTATTTGGTTGAGCTCAGCTCCCTTGCCTGTGTGGTGTGTGGCCTTTGTGCCTTGTTTGTTTAGAAGTTGAGTGCAACTCCTTCTCCTTGTTTGTTGCATTACATGCATTTTATTTACAGTTATTTCTTTTGCTATTTGTTTTCCTTTGCCATGTTCCCCTAGGAACTCTGACTTCTCTTGTTCAAGAGAAGTTATGACAGACATTAGGGTTCTAACCATGCATGATAACATTAGGTAGTTCCCCCCTAACCTCAACCATAGGATCATTTTGCATGACAACTTTAGGATTGGATCAGTTCCCCTTTAGTGCGTCTTTTCTCTTCTCATCTGCAAACAAAATCAAAATACAGTAATCAAAGGTTAATTGACGTCGCACGCTACGAGCCTTAAGCTATCTGAGAAAGGATTGTTGGAGAGTTTCTTTTCAACAGTCTGAATGTTTAGTATGGTACCCTTTGGGTGACATGCGACACATTCACTCTCAGGTCATAGTCTCTAGTGCGATATCAGTTACAAACATCCATAAAAGACATTTCTCTAAAAAACAGAAAATAAGGATCAAACTCTTTTTGTCCTCTTAGAACTTTAATCCCTTGGAAACCCTTTTTCAGAAGGAGAGCTCTGTTAACTCCCGGTTCTATTGCAAACGATAAACGCCTAAGTCTCCAAAGGTCGAGCTGCATACACCAAACTGTTGGAACCGTCTGTTAACCCTACTCGAATAAAAAAGACAAACCTGTGTCTCTCGTGTCCCGAATTACGTTTGCTCTGATCTTTCGCACTGTGTGAAAGTATGTAGGCACAAGATGCGATATCTTGGCGAGAAACCTTTCCTTGTAGTTAGGCAAACTACGTTGACTCTGATTTCTCGTTCCAGACGGGAATACGTAGGCATAAAGTGCGACGCTTTGCCGAGTCATTTTCTTTTCTTTTCAGACCGGACCTTTAGTGTAGATAGATATAACAAACCCGTCAGATAAATACAACAAGCGTGGATCCCATTGAGTACGATGGACGTGAGGGGTGCTAATACCTTCCCCTTCCGTAACCGACTCCCGAATTCAGACAATGGTCGCGATGATCTTGTCTTATACCTTTGCGTCAGGTTTTTTCCGATCGTTTCCTTTCCCGCTCTGAGGGATAAATAACGAAAGGTGGCGACTCTTCTGTCTTGCCGGCCTCGTTTTTCGCAGTAGCGACAGCTAGCGACTCTGCTGGGGACTCTGGTTCCCTATGCGAGTCAATCCTAGCGCTTGTTGTAACGCCCCAATTCTGAATTTCCTTTATTTTGAGTCCTTCTAATTTAATTAATTGAATTATTATTTTAAATGTGGAATTGTGTGTTAATATGTTATTTGTGCATATTGTGCTATTTTTGCCTACTTTGAGAGTTTCGGGTAAAAATAGACCGGAGGGTATTTTGGGCATTAGTAATTATGTTAAGTGGATATTTTATGTGAATTGATTAATTAGTGTGTGGAAAGAATTTGAAAGGAAAGAAAAGAGAAAATGAGTATATGAGAGAAAAAGAGAAAGTTAGTAAGATGGAAAGAAAAACAAAAGGAAAGAAAGGAAGAGAAGAGAAAGAGGAGAGAAAGAAGAGGAAAACCTAGAACTTCAAGAAATCATTACCAAAGCTTTCGATTGATCGGATTAGATTGCTGGAGGTATTTTTTTGTGAAGCGTGGCCTTTTGCCCTTTCGGTCGGTCGGCTCTGATATGTAGCACCGGGTAGATAGGATTTATTTTTTTTATCCTTTTGTGATACATCTGAATATGTATCTGCTGTCGATATGTTTGGTAAAACATGATGAATGATAACTGTATATGTGAATACATGTTTGGTGAATTATGAAATATTTGGATATTTCTGCCTTTGTTCTAAATATTCCTTGTGGGTGTTATCCCGATGTTGCGTATCTGTTGAGCAGGTGTTGTGTGCGTTGGAATTTTTATGATAATGTGATATTTCCCTTTTATGCCATGTTGAAAATGTACTCTGATGAAATTTTAAATTTATGCCTAAATGATTAATTGTATTATTTGGGGGTATAGAGAGGGGGGTGTTACATTAAGTGGTATCAGAGCCCAGTGTTAAGTCAGTTGTATCTGTCTCGCTGTTTTGTTGGTTGAACGGTTGTTTGACCCTGTTGTTATTTTTGGGAATAATCAGAATATGGTTGGTCGTAATGACAACGCGATGGCTGCGACATTGGAAGCTATGGCTCGAGCGGTGCAGGGTGCGCCGAATGTGAATGCTAACGATGAGTTTAGAAAGAATCAACCGCCGGTGTTCAAAGGAAGGTTTGATCCGGACGGTGCTCAGATTTGGCTGAAAGAGGTCGAGAGGATCTTCAGAGTTATGAATTGCGCTGAGAGGAACAAGGTGAGACTTGGGTCTCACATGCTGAGAGAAGAAGCCGATGACTGGTGGGTCGGCATAAGACAAATTCTTGGGGTTGATGATGAGGAAATAACTTGGGATTTGTTCCGCACTGAATTTTTGAGGAATTATTATCCGGAGAGTGTGAAGGGAAAGAAGGAGATGGAGTTTCTAGAATTGAAACAAGGGAGCATGTCCGTGGTCGACTACACGGCTAAGTTTACGGAGTTGGTGAAATTCCATCCTCACTATGATGCGGTGGCGGCGGAATTTTCCAAGTGTATTAAGTACGAGAACGGCTTGCGCCCGGAGATCAAGCAAGCTGTGGGATATCAGAGGATTCGA
Source organism: Lathyrus sativus (assembly GCA_963859935.3). Classification (NCBI taxonomy): domain Eukaryota; kingdom Viridiplantae; phylum Streptophyta; class Magnoliopsida; order Fabales; family Fabaceae; genus Lathyrus; species Lathyrus sativus. Next base: position 548,359,126 of record OZ012741.1, read on the forward strand.
AGATTTTCGGACTTAACCGAATGCTGTAGAATTTTCGAAGAGGATAGTAGGGCTCGTTCTACTCACTATAAGAGTTTGAATGAGAGGCGAGGGAAGCAACCAGTAAGGAGTGGGCCTTATGTGACGCCTGCTGATAAAGGGAAGCATAGGGAACACTTTGTCAAGAAATCCGGAGGAGGGAGTTCTGGTCCCGTTAAGTGCTATAGGTGCGACGAAGAGGGGCACAAATCTTTTGAGTGTAAGAAGGCTGGGGAAAAGTGTGCTAACTGTGGTGGTCTCGGTCATGCTACAACTGAATGTAGAAGGAATGTGATTAAGTGTTTTAACTGTGGGGAGGTTGGTCATATTAGTACGAAGTGTACTAAGGCAAAGCAAGCTCCGTCAAGCGGGAAGGTATTTGCATTAGCGGGTGCAGACACTACTAATGCGGATTGGTTGATTAAAGGTACATGCTTTATTAATAATATGCCCTTAGTTGCTATTACCGATACCGGAGCGACTCATTCGTTTATTTCTTTCGAATGCGCTAAGCGTTTGGATTTGTGTTTTTCTTCTTGTGGTGGTGATATGGTTATTGAGACGCCCGCTTTGGGGTTGGTAACTACGTCTTCGGTATGTTTGAGTTGTCCCTTGACCATGTATGATAAGGACTTTATTATGGACCTGGTGTGTTTGCCATTAGAAGGATTAGATGTGATTTTGGGTATGAATTGGTTGCAGTATAATAGAGTTCATATTGATTGTTATCACAAGATGGTGAGGTTTCCATCTTTGGGAGATGAGGAGGAAGAGAGTTTTCTATCCACTAAAGAGTTGAAGAAACTTTTGGCGGATGAAGCTCAAGTGTTCTGTTTGTTTGCGTCGCTGTCGGTAGAGAATAAGGTTGAATTGGATTTGGTTCCAGTGGTATGTGACTTTCCAGAAGTATTTCTGGAGGACATTACGGATGTACCGCCAGAAAGGGAAGTTGAGTTTTCGATTGATCTAGTTCCCGATACTAGACCGATTTCGATGGCACCGTATCGTATGTCGGCATCGGAGTTGGTAGAGTTGAAGAGACAATTGAATGATTTATTGGAAAAGAGATTTGTTAGGCCGAGTGTTTCTCCTTGGGGTGCGCCGGTATTGTTGGTAAAGAAGAAAGATGGGAGCATGCGGTTGTGTATCGATTATCGGCAGTTGAACAAGGTGACTATCAAGAATAAGTATCCGCTTCCTAGAATTGATGATTTGATGGACCAATTGGTTGGTGCCCGTGTTTTTAGTAAGATTGATTTGAGGTCAGGTTATCACCAGATTCGTGTTAAAGGAGAAGATATTCAAAAGACGGCTTTTAGGACACGGTATGGTCATTATGAATTTTCTGTGATGCCATTCGGAGTTTCTAATGCGCTGGGTGTGTTTATGGAATATATGAATCGTATCTTTCATGAGCAGTTGGATCGTTTCGTAGTTGTGTTTATTGATGACATTTTGATTTACTCTAAGTCCCAAGAAGAGCATGAAGAGCATTTGCGGGTTGTGTTGCAAGTATTGAAGGAGAAGCAATTGTATGCTAAGTTATCCAAGTGCGAGTTTTGGTTGTCGGAAGTGAATTTTCTTGGGCATGTTATTTCTGGTAACGGTATTTGTGTTGATCCGTCCAAGATTGATGCGGTGATGCAATGGGAGACTCCTAAGTCGGTTACGGAGATCCGGAGCTTTTTGGGCTTGGCCGGTTATTATCGGAGGTTTATTGAGGGATTTTCGAAGTTGGCACTTCCGTTGACTCAGTTGACTTGTAAGGGAAAGACTTTTGTTTGGGACATTAATTGTGAGAAGAGTTTTGTTGAACTTAAGAGACGGCTGACAACGGCGCCGGTTCTGATTTTGCCAAATCCGATGGAAGCGTTTGTGGTTTATTGTGATGCTTCTTTGTCCGGTTTGGGTGGTGTTTTGATGCAAGAAGGTAAAGTTGTGGCTTATGCTTAATTGAGAGTGCATGAGAAGAATTATCCCACGCACGATTTGGAATTGGCGGTCGTGGTCTTTGTTTTGAAAATTTGGAGACATTATCTCTATGGTGCGAGATTTGAAGTTTTTAGCGACCACAAGAGTTTGAAGTATTTATTTGAGCAAAAGGAATTGAATATGAGGCAAAGGAGATGGTTAGTGTTTTTGAAGGATTATGACTTTGGTTTGAATTACCATCCGGGTAAAGCAAATGTTGTAGCCGATGCTTTGAGCCGGAAGTTAGTGCATATGTCTACATTGATGGTAAGAGAATGGGAACTTTTGGAGAGTTTTAGAGATTTGAGTTTGGTTTGCGAAATGACGCCAAGAAGTGTGAAACTTGGTATGTTGTATGTTACGAACGATTTTCTAGCTACCGTTCGTGAAAAGCAAAAGTTGGATTTGAAATTTGTGGATTTGATGATGAATGAGAGTGAGGACTTTAAGGTTGATAATTTTGGAGTTTTGAAATTCCGTGGTCGTATTTGTATTCCCGACGATATGGATTTGAGAAAGACGATATTGGAGGAAGGACACCGGAGTAAATTAAGTATTCACCCGGGTGCGAATAAGATGTATCAAGATTTGAAGAAAATCTTTTGGTGGTCCGGATTGAAGAGGGATATAGCTCAGTTTGTGTATTCGTGTTTGACTTGCCAGAAGTCTAAAGTGGAACATCAGAAGCCTAGTGGTTTGATGCAACCGTTGGATATTCTGGAATGGAAATGGGATAGTATATCAATGGATTTTGTTACGGGTTTACCAAATACGCAAAGAGGTCACAATGCTATTTGGGTGATTGTTGATAGGCTTACTAAATCAGCTCACTTTATTCCGATTGATATTAGTTACCCTTTAGAAAAGTTAGCCGAGATTTATGTTCGGGTGATTGTGAAGTTGCATGGGGTTCCCAAGAGTATCGTGTCGGATAGAGATCCTAGATTTACTTCGAGATTTTGGGAAGGTTTGCAAAAGGCTTTAGGTTCTAAGTTGAGATTGAGTTCGGCGTATCATCCGCAGACGGATGGCCAAACTGAGAGGACGATTCAATCGTTAGAGGACTTGTTGCGTGCTTGTGTGCTCGAGCAAGGTGGTGTTTGGGATAACTTTTTGGCATTGATTGAGTTCACTTACAACAACAGTTTTCATGCAAGTATTGGTATGGCACCATTTGAGGCTTTGTATGGTCGGAGATGTCGAACACCTTTGTGTTGGCATGAAACCGGAGAGAGATCGGTAGTTGGACCGGAAATGGTACAACAAACGACGGAGAAGGTGAAGTTTATTCGGGAGAAGATGAAAGCTTCCCAGAATAGGCAAAAGAGTTATCATGACAAGAGAAGGAAGGACCTTGAATTTCAAGAAGGTGACCATGTGTTTTTGAGAGTTACACCGGTTACGGGTGTGGGTCGTGCTTTAAAGTCGAAGAAGTTGACTTCTCGTTTTATTGGTCCGTATCAAATTATTGCACGAGTTGGTGCGGTGGCTTATCGTGTGGCGTTGCCTCCGAGTCTTTCGAATTTGCATGATGTGTTCCATGTTTCGCAACTTCGGAAGTATGTTCCGGATCCGTCACATGTGATTCCTATGGATGAGGTGGAGGTAAGAGATAATCTTACGGTTGAGGTTTTACCGGTTATGATTTTGGACCGCGAAGTTAAGAACCTAAGAGGCAAGGATATTTCGCTTGTAAAAGTAGCATGGGGAGGTGCTGCGAAAGGCAATATGACTTGGGAATTGGAGATTAAGATGCGTGAGTCGCATCCTGAGCTGTTCGAATCAGGTAATATTTTCGAGGACGAAAATTCCTAAGTGGGGGAGAGTTGTAACGCCCCGATTCTGAATTTCCTTTATTTTGAGTCCTTCTGATTTAATTAATTGAATTATTATTTTAAATGTGGAATTGTGTGTTAATATGTTATTTGTGCATATTGTGCTATTTTTACCTACTTTGAGAGTTTCGAGTAAAAATAGATCGGAGGGTATTTTGGGCATTAGTAATTATGTTAAGTGGATATTTTATGTGAATTGATTAATTAGTGTGTGGAAAGAATTTGAAAGGAAAGAAAAGAGAAAATGAGTATATGAGAGAAAAAGAGAAAGTTAGTAAGATGGAAAGAAAAACAAAAGGAAAGAAAGGAAGAGAAGAGAAAGAGGAGAGAAAGAAGAGGAAAACCTAGAACTTCAAGAAATCATTACCAAAGCTTTCGATTGATCGGATTAGATTGCTGGAGGTATTTTTTTGTGAAGCGTGGCCTTTTGCCCTTTTGGTTGGTCGGCTCTGATATGTAGCACCGGGTAGATAGGATTTTTTTTTTATCCTTTTGTGATACATCTGAATATGTATCTGTTGTCGATATGTTTGGTAAAACATGATGAATGATAACTGTATATGTGAATACATGTTTGGTGAATTATGAAATATTTGGATATTTCCGCCTTTGTTCTAAATATTCCTTGTGGGTGTTATCCCGATGTTGCGTATCTGTTGAGCAGGTGTTGTGTGCGTTGGAATTTTTATGATAATTTGATATTTCCCTTTTATGCCATGTTGAAAATGTACTCTGATTAAATTTTAAATTTATGCCTAATGATTAATTGTATTATTTGGGGGCATAGAGAGGGGGGTGTTACACTTGTGTGTTTACCTGTTGGGTTTTATTTATCGCACTTTACTTTCCGCATTTTATTTTCAGTATGATTATATTATTGTGTTGTTGTGGGAAGGGGGTTATGATGAGTGAGAAGCCAGACCCAGGCTTGAGTGTACTTAGCATTAGTTGTGGAAATTAGTGGGCGCGTGCTTGCTTTGCAGGCACTAGTGTCTCATGAAATCCATGCTCAGACGAGGTTCTCCCGGGTGACTTCTTTTCTGGCCCTTTGGGCTTGAGGGGTTGTTGGTTTGGAGGATTGTCGACTCTGGGGACCGATCATTTGTGACTCAGCAGAGTGAGGCCACTTCAAGGGATGATGATGCCACACCTTCTGGGTATCGTATCATCGCTCTTGAAAGTTTGTGACGCTGAGAAACGCATAGGATGCCATACCTTGTCTGTGATTAGGTCCATACCTGTGAGCGGGGTCGGGTTATTGCAGGAAACCTTAACCTTCAGACTACTTGGTTTTCTTGACAGTGAATCAGTGTTGTTGGGTTCATAGGGTTTTGATCATCAGAGATGTGGTTGTTCTCGACAGTGTGTATTTATTGGTCTTTTTCAGGGTTGTGCTATCAGAGCAGTGTTGTGATTGTGTTGGATCAGAGCTTTGGTCTTCTCAGCAGCAGCCATCTTGATCCTCTATTGCATGTTTGCATTTTGCATTTTGCATACTCACACTATGCCAAAAAAGACCTTTAGCAGCACTTTTTTTGGCCTTTAGCAGCGCTGCTAAAGGTAAAGGCAGCGCTTTTTTTCAATGAAAAAGCGCTGCTAAAAGCTCCCTTCAGCAGCACCTTTAGCAGCGCTTTTTTAGCCCTTTAGCAGCGCTTTTGTAAGCGCTGCATAATTCCCCCAACCATCCCCCCCCCTTTAGCAGCGCTTTCAAAAAGCGTTGTCTTAGACCCCCCCCCCCCCTTTAGCAGTGCTTTTGCAAAAGCGCTGCCATAGCCCACCCTTTAGCAGCGCTTTTATGTAAAAGCGCTGTCTAATGTCCCAGATTTTAAAATTTTTTTTAAAAAAATATTCACCCTGTTTTGTATATTTTACCAACAACCTGCTTATAATTCAGGCCTTTATTTCAACACTTTGGCCTTATAAATAAAATTCAAACTTTGGCCTTAAATATACAATTCAAACTTTGGCCTTATATGTACAATTCAAAACTTTGGATACATTGTAACTCATGACTTTGTTCATAAACATTTTAATATACACATAAACCTGTTTAAATATGTTACAACAAAATTCGATCCTCAGAATTACAACAACACAAATACATTCAATTCACATATAATTACAAGTCTTCCAATCTGATAACTCTATACAATTCTCAACCCATGAATAAATTGACACCATTCCTCTTTAATTTCTTCCAATTTTGCTTTCGTGTAAGTAGCGCACTTGAATTCATCATAATACTACATAATATAACAGATCGAATAAGATTTAAGTTTAAAACTAATTACTCAGATGAAGTATCGGATAATTATCAAAATAAATCATATAACTTATATAATGAATTGATCCATACCAGGACTGGAATCTCAAGTTGACTAGAAAGAATAATTTCCCTCATAAAGCGCAATACAAAATATCCACAGTCAATACCATTGCGCTGCCGAGGACACTGTAAATGGAAAAAACAAACGAACATTTATCCGGATATATAGTTTAAATAGTTTTATCAAGTAGAAACATGCGAGAATATACCTCCACTCTGATCCAATTGATGTTGTTAGCCTTACTTCTTGGCACTGTTGCATCTCTTTGTGCTCTGAATATTTGTATAACTCTAACATAATATAAACGCATATTTAGAACAATGTCACATAATAAATAAAGATATATAATTAAAGACAACAGTATATGTCATCACTTACGTATCAACAAAGTTCCTCAGATTTTCATATTTTGTTGTATCGCCATCCAATGAATCTATATAATACACTATTTCTTTCGTCGGATTAATTGCGATCAACAACCAATGTCCACTATAAAATAAGACAACAGTTTAGACGGAAATGTTATATATATAGAAAGGGAAAAATCGAACAATTATAATAAATAAATTTAGAATAAAATCTAACCCATGGCCAGTGTTATATGGCAACAAGAACAACTTCTCCGTAGTCGCGCACATAAATCTCTGCACTGTGTACTCTTTGACTGTATCTGGTGACTGGTCTATTATACGTGAGTTGACACAGCTAGCAGATAAGAATGCAAATACTGAAGTCAATTCATTCGGGACCAATAACTTGTCATACAAGAACCTAAAAAAACATAATAAACATTAGAATATTAAGTTAAACGAGCAAATTTTAAAATGTTCAATTATTTAATTAAAATGGATCGAAGTACCTGATGTATGAATGCATAACACCGACGCCCAGTTCAGAATGGTTGAAAACCTGATCAAAATCCTCCTTAGCAATTGTTTCGGGATATTCAAAACCAAAAATACCTGCCTCCATATGTATTTGACGGACGCCACCCTCAGGCACATCTGATGTTCCGACATATGTTTCAAGGCACATCCTAAATCGAGGAACAATTGCTTTTCTAGGAACCTTGGAAGTTTCAGGCATCTTACCCTTGCTGACTTGTTGCGACTGCTGATCATGAACCTAAAAGTCATATATAAGTTCAGTAATTAATATTGTATCACAAAATAGTCATGTAACTGTAGTAGTACATGTTTCTTTGATGCAGTTGAATCGGTATCCCACACAATAATTCTATCATCTTTTGATTTGGATTTTGTAGGAGTCTAAGATCATCATGTAAATAAGAAAATGTAGATGTAAGAATAACTTTCATGTATGAATCATAAAACATTTGAGTATTAAAAGGTTCAACCTACCTCATCATCTATGCAAATCAGATTTGCTGGCCATGCCACATACGATCCTACTGCGTCTCCCACCACTATTGCGCCTGAAATATCATCTGGTATAGGCAACAACGCACTCCCCTCTAATGCAATATCAATAGATACTTTCAAAAATCTAGAAGGGAGCGGTTTGTGGTGAAGTATGTCTCCCAGAAAGTTATGCACCTTTCCCTTGCCAACCATTCGATGAGTAGGTGACGATAAATATAGCCGGCAAAGTGAAATGCCCTAAACAAATAATGATCAGTTAATGTGCCAATTAAGTAAAGTGTGCTAAATTAATTTCAATGTAATATATACAATTACCTCTGGAAGCTTCTGCGGACAACCGGTACTATCTTTGTCACTAGTAGCTCTACCCTCTGGAGCGCGTCTTTCCGCCATGTATCTCTCCTTATCCTTCTGTAATTCACGGATTTGCGCTTTCAATTCCTCCAAAGTCTCCATCACTTCTTTATTGGTTGGATTTTTTTTCTTTGGCTGCTTATACAGTTTGGATGGAGTGACACCAAATCCCTTACCCCTCACACGCCCAGAATACTCAGGAATATTCAGCACCCGGCTCAGTAAGCTCCTGCAATCATTGTCCTCGGCGGGAGTTATGGTCTGGGACAGAGTCTCCTGAAATATAGATAAAAACATATATAAATATATTACACACTTTTGACCAGTTACTGACAAAGATAACATTGTACTTACACATTGTTCAAAGACTTGTTGAACTTCTTCCTGAACGACTCCATCTCGTCCCACACGGGTAGCCTTCCATACAACATGGTCCGGAAGAGATGTCGTATCACTCTTCTCCTCTTCCAACTACGCATTAAGACGGATAATAAAGAATTGTATCCTATTATATATACTTACTATTTTTTTGTAAATATATCATATTAAAGCATTTATATGTACTTACTATTTTTTGTTCTAATCGTGCATATTCCAACCGGCCCTTTCTGTATGGATATGCGGGATTTGATGCCCGTTGACGATTTACGCCACTAACAACCTGAAAAAACAAGTTTATCAAAACTCCTGTACATGGAAGAAGTATATATACTATACATAGTTCATGATAAGTTGTACTTACTTCAAATTCTTTTGATCTTCGCTTTGCAACAAACGTCTCCCATTCTTCCTCCGAAATCAAATCCGCGTACTTCATCGGACGCTCTGAGTCAACAAAGTTTCCTTCAGAATCTTTTAGAAACTTGTTTGTTAAAAACACTCTAAATCCCCTCAAGCGTTTTCCGGCCAATTGAATACAATATTTTCTCCTACGATCTTCAATATTGAAAGATCTCTGCAAACAAACACACTTACATATAACATGTTAGTATACTTAATTTAAAGACGTAAATGTCAATGTTGCGGTGGAAATAGGATCACAAACTATTAATGAGTTTGAATCGCAATTCAATTCACAACCGCTCTTTGATTTATCCGAAGGAAAAGGTCAAAAGAGGGAAAACCTATTTTTGCATCGTAAACACAATGCGGGGAAAGATCTAGGGTTCGGGGGTTGGTTAAATTTAGGGAAGGTATTAGCACCCTAAACTTCTGTAGTACTCTACAGGAACCTTTTGTTCAAATGTTTACTATTTGCTTTATTTATTTGCTTAAGGTATATGTACAAAGAGATTACAAGTGAGAAAAGAGACCTAAGGGGTTAATTCTAAGTTTACTCGGCAAGACATCGCATCTTGTGCCTACGTATCCTTACGGGAGTGGAATCAGAGTAATCGTAGTTCCCCTCAATAGGGAGGTTAGAGACTTCTTGACTGTAGTCAAGGTCTCAAGGGGAATAAACGCATCTTAAGGACACGCTTACGTGGAGTGTAGAAACTCCAAATCTCTACGTTGAAATGTTAAGTTGTAATTAGGGTTAGGTTAGGTTAGGTTAGGGATTCCACGGCGGGAAACCCTAAAATGAGCGCGGCGGCTCTTTGACCTAATGCTAGGGGTAAAATTGTAATTTTGCCTGCGGCGAGGCATTTGTGAAAATTAGGGTTTGTAGTTCGTAGTTTTGAAGATTTGAAATTGAGGACTATTGACACGGCGGTCAAATGCTAGACCTAATTCCTTCGGAGTGTATAATGTGACAGGAATATTGATAAATGTGTGAGGTGATTGAATCATGCAAGCGGAAAATAAAGACAGCAGTTAAAGCCATACAAACAGAAATTAAAAGGCAGAAATTTAAAGCGCGATTATTAGGTTCGCGGGGTTACATATGAGAAACAGATACAAATATAAAGGAACTTAAATGAAATACGTAATGAACTGCAAAAGCGAACACCCGTTAGTAGGCAGAGTTAGGCAGCAATGAGTTACGAGAAGACATAAATTGAGACTTTACTAATGTTTATTTAAAAATCTTACTAATTTAATGTTAGTTTGCAAAAGAGAAATTTCAAAAAAGTTTTTTATTTTTATATTTTTTAAGAAAAGTTTTTATTTACTTTAAAAAAAAGTTTTCCATTTTATATTTACAAAAGTTTAATTTTATTAAAAAAGTTTTAATTTATTCTTAATAATTATATTTTAAAAGGATTAAAATGAAAAAGATATTATTTTTTAAAAAATTATAATATGAAAATATTAAGAAAAGTTTTTTGTTAAAACATAAGACAAATTAATAAAAAAACTAAACAAAAAAAATAAAAAGGGAAAAGGGTTGGGCCGGTCACCACATCCGGACCCAACCCGGCTTGCAAACAGAAATGTTAGGGTTTGCTCTTGATCCCATCAGCGGCGCTCCTCCTTTTTCTTCGTGTTCTTTTCGCGTTGCTTCATGCTCTCCCACGATCTCTTTATCTTTCTTTCTAATCTGGAAACAGAGCATGAAAAATTATGAGGAAAACGTTGTGGCTTACGTTTATGGTTCTACGGTGATCGTTAACGATGATGAAGGCGATGATGATGTTATAATCTGAGCCTCGATGGTTGTTTGCCCGCCGTTTAAATGGAACGGTGTTGGTGGACTTCCCCCTGAGTATTGTTGATCGCGCTTGGTGGTTCTTGGAGCGATGATGACGATTGCTTCGTCTGAGCTCGCGTCGTTTAGGGTTTTTGCATGTGGATTCTTCGCCGCTTCTGGTACTCTCCGTCTAGGGTTTCAACTCCTCTTACGGCCCCCCCTTTCATCAGGTTGTACCTTCCTTTTTATAACTAACTTCTGGGCCTTGGACTTGCGTTTTTTTTGAGATATGCACTTGATCTGATTTGATTTTGTGTTGATATTATTTGATTTTGATTTCCTTTGGTTTTTCCAGATTGAGTTCCAATAGGGGCTTTCTGATACGACTGGGATCTCGTTTCTTCTCTTGGAATCCTGATTGAGGTTTTGGTGAGATCGAATCATATTCTATTTCCTTTTTTAGAACCTGATTGAGCTGATATGATTTCCTGATTTGATTCACTTTTATTAGTCTGAACTGATTTGCTTTGATCTACTTTGGGATTAATTATCAAATCAAAATCTCTCTATTTTTCTGATATGGTTTGCCTTCAGATTGGATTGATTGATGTTTGATTTTAATTCCCAGGATTCCTTAATGGATTCGTATCTCTGTTTGATGTTTTGATCTCGAACTGATTCGTTTTTTGATTGGTTCGCTTTGATGCAGCTCAGATTCTTTTCCTCTTCTTCTTTCAGAGAGGACTTGATATTGAAGCTTTGGTCGAGCCGAAATTGTCGGGAACGGTAAGCGGTGATGATGACTGTGTTCTGAACCCTCGAGGAAATACTTCTCGATGCTGCTGCGATTGTCTTTTGCCGTGTTCTGTGGAACTTGGTTCAGAACACGAGTTGGGCTGCTACTTTGAATCGTTTTCTGATATGATTTCGAGTTCAATTTACTCTTTCGGTTTTGAGTTTATTGACCCTCTTTTTCTCCTTTCAGAACTGATACTGATGCTATTGAGTCAAACGCTGCCGAGGATGGTCACGTGGTGATGATGACCACTGGTCCGAACCCTCTGCGTTACTTCTGATTTGATTCTCCAATTTTTCAGGTGCTGATGCGATTACGATGCGTGTGTCCCCTTTTCATCGATGCAGTTTCCGTTGATTCTCACTTGGTGTAGGCTAGTATTTGGACTGATGTGTATATTGTTGGGCTATGATGTTTGAGCTAAGCCCGCGTCCCGTACCTTCGGTTTTCCGCTCATACAATTTGTGGACTGGCTTGAATCTTTTAACACGACTGTGGTGTGTTATGCAGGTTCCAGTAACATGGACTTCCTCCTCATCTTTGAGTTGAACTGGTATGAATCTTCCTTGTTTTTCAAGTTGACTTTGAGTTTGATTTCTTGTTTGAATTGAACTTAACGGGCAGTTTGTATTTTCGTGAACTGTATCTGTTCCTCAGACTCTGTAGCCTTTTGTGAGTTGTTCCTGCAGCTTGTGGTTCATTTTTCTGCTTTGAGTTTGGTCAATCGCTTTGTGACATTCAATTTGTCAGTTGTTTTTACTATTTCTTTCTGAACTGTAATTTGATTATGAGGTTTACGCCCCCCTTTTTTTTGTGCAGTTTATGGTTTGTTGATTGAACTGATATGTTGTCCTGTCACGTGAACAACCATGCTGTTTTCTGAACTGAACTGCTGTCTCTTCTCCTGAGTTGAGCCTAAACTGATTTCACAGATTTTTCCTGAACAGAACTGGCTCTACCCTTCTTCTAAGCATGAATTTGTTTCTTTGCTTATGAACATGTGTTGTTGTACATATGGTGACTTGACTTATCTGCTCATGTTTTGTGGAGCTTATGACTTCTGTTGGTAACAGACTTATACTGTTCTGGCGCGAGCCCCTTCCTGGTTTTGTTTATGCTGATGATACTTGTGGCTTTTCAGGTGTTGGAAGTTTTAAAACCAAGGAGGCTCAGACCTGCCGGCATCCGGGTCTGGGTCAGAATTTTGCCTATGTTGCCTTATTTTCGTATCAGTTTGGAAATCCAATCGTGGCAAAACGAATCAGTTCCACTTCATTTATTTTTTCTATCTCCCGGATGTCCCATATGGATAAGAACATATATTACCTTATCTGACGCCCACGGCGCGGATCGGTAACGGGGGTAGGACGCAGCTTCGGTTGTGCCACTCCCGGCACTCGATGATGACATTGTTCTGAGAGTGTCGAAAAAAACTTCTAACATTTTTCTATACTGTCTGTTCTCTTCTGATGTGCAGGTTAGCTGAGGATTCATGGAGCTCAAGGGCCAACATGAAGACACTTATCATTCTTAGGACTTAGGCTCTTTAGATTTAATATAATTCCTTGTAACAGCAAAAATGTGAAACAATCTCCCTTTTGTATAACGCAATCTTTATGAAATAAAATTCCCGACACTTTGAAATTATTTATATTTTATTCTTAGTTAAAAAATATAAACAATTGTGAATAAATCCACAAGCATTTAAATTCATTAACATAGTCATAAAACATAAACACTCCCAAGTGATATTTGTGATTCTAATCTCATCCGATTAAAATGTTAACCAACCATTTCATAACCAAACACAATGGGCACCGTAATCTCATCAGCATCAACACTAACACTGCTCGTAATTAAATTCCACTGACCAAATGCCAAAATCTTAATATGATCAGACCTGGTGATAGATAAATGCCTCAAAACAACAACGTATCAAACGCCTCAGAATTTTAATAACAGCCTGTCTTCAAGAAATTAGCAGAACTTGCGTAAAATGACCAAAATAACCCCTGGAACCAAATCTGCAAAACAAACACCTCCATAACTTGTTAGCGGTTAGCAAATGTACGTATGAGATGCTATGCGAAATGACTGACTAAATATAAGGGTAAAATTTGGGGTATTACAGTTGCCCCTATTTAAATAGCTACACCGGACGATTTGAGTGACAGAGACTCGAGGAATCGTGGTGGAGAGATTTAAATATAGATAACCGAAAATTTTGCCCTTATATGCGACAATATGCAATGCTATGGACAAAACGGGAACGACTTAATGCAGATGATGCCATGAATATGATATGATGCGTATGCTGGAATAACGAATGCGAAAATGCTGACGAACATGACGACACCGGGACAGACGCCACGAGAAGAACTCACTGGGGAAGATGACACGCTGAGATACAGTACAACACTGGGGGACTCTAAAAATAAAACTGGATCACGTACGATTGTAAGATCGATTACAGAATGCTGGAGCATTGAGCAAAGAATAACATCCAAGCTTCTGTAAACTATCCCTCGTGACAAGATCAAACGGACTTTTCGGAAATCCGTATCAAATATACAGGGTAAAGACCGGCTGTATGCCAAAATAAATGGACTTTAATGGGAAATGCCCTGATAAGCTTCTCGAGGGAGAATTGTCACTTATCGTTGGAAGGGACTTATGTGCAAAAAAAAAGGATAAGCACTCAAATAAAGAGGCTGCTGCTTATCTGATAAATAAATTTTCTCGTATTTTGAGGTCGGCGCCTGGAATACGATTCTGATTCTTCTCTTACTGAAGGATAAATAAACTTCTTCATGCTTCAAGATCATGCTCTCCTGAACATGAAAAGGGTAAGCTGAACTTCCTCATACTTCAGAATCGTGCTCTCCTGAATATGATTCGGATAAAGGGTAAATGAAAATCTTCATATTTCAGAATCGTGCTCTCCTGAATATGAAAAGGGCTGACTGAACTTTCTCATACTTCAGAATCGTGCTCTCCTGAATATGAAACTGGATGACTGAATTTCTTCATACTTCAGAATCGTGCTCTCCTGAATATGAAACTGGATGACTGAATTTCTTCATACTTCAGAATCGTGCTCTCCTGAATATGAAACTGGATGACTGAATTTCTTCATACTTCAGAATCGTGCTCTCCTGAATATGAAACTGGATGACTGAATTTCTTCATACTTCAGAATCGTGCTCTCCTGAATATGAAACTGGATGACTGAATATACTCATACTTCAGAATCGTGCTCTCCTGAATATGAAACTGGATGACTGAAATTTTCTCATTTTTCAGAATCGTGCACTCCTGAAAAACGGCCAACTGAACTTCCTCATAACTCAGAATCGTGCTCTCCTGAATATGATTCCGCTCCTTCTTTTACTAAAGGATAAATGAACTTCAGAATCGTGCTCTCCTGAATATGATTTCGCTCAAACCTCCCCGTAACTCAGGATCGTGCTCTCCTGAATACGATTTGGTTCAAACCTCCCATACTTCAAGACGACAGGTAAATGGAAGCCCAACTGCTCCATGGAGATGGCCATTTGCTGCGAGTCATAACGAAGATAGGATCGGTTTCTTAGGTGAGAAATGTTGTATACCGATGTTGTAAGATGTAAAGTGTTGTACTGATATATTTTCCAGGCGCGAACTGGCGTGTATCTGTAAAGGATTGTAGTTGATTTTCTTGAAAGATAGTGCAAAATAAATGCACGTCCGGTTGGGATTGACTTCTTAAGCGAGATAGTCGCGTATCTGTCATGGTATGGTGAAAACCTTTAGATGGTGCAAAATAAATGCACGTCCGGTTGGGATTGACGACCAACAATACTGAGGTTCAATCTAGGATCGAGTTAGAAAGAAGACTGGTAATCAAGACTCCATCGAGGAAACGAATTCGAAGGGTAAATATCTAATCCTGGCGAGGAAAGATAGCTGAAGTAACCGTCATCCACGAGGATCGAGCTCCGTGGGGAAACTGGAAACAAGTAAGTATTTTATGCTTAGGGCTGACAATCTATTTGGAGAGAATGGACGAACCCAGTTACTCGGCGGTAACAACCAAATGATGGTGAAACACAATGAACCTGTGAATGCTAATGCATATGCTAATGTTAATGTGAATGTACGTTAATGTCTATGTATGTTAATGTTTATGTATGCAAGATGTTATGAAATGAGTATGTAATGAATATGTAATGAATATGTAATGAATATGTAATGAATATGCACTGAATATGTAATGAAATAGGCATGTGATGCTTATGCCCCTGTGTATGCTGACGAAACAGACTAGAGACGGGACGAGAGATGAAATAAACATCTCGACGGAAATACCCTGTGTTCTCTGCAACCAATACGTCAATCATGGGTAAGAAAGATCAATGGTAGAACCAAATCTGGTTTTAAAGTTCTGACTTCTCTGGGAGAAGGTAATCTGCTTGGGTGCACAGTATCATGTCTTTACATGGGGAGAAGAAAAACCTGAGGGATACTTTCGAGTTACCCCAGAAAAAGTTGTCAGCTTATAGTCTCTCTGGGGACTATGATGAGGCAATAGTTTAGGAGCCTGTTGCAATACTGAGATTTACTGGGGAATGAAGGCCGCTGTGAGTAAAAACCCTCGGGTGCATGAAGAAAACTTGTGAAACCCCATGGTTTTGATCTTGAAGGACCTTATAGTGGTCGCCATTTGTTTCTTTTTTAAAAAACACGGTGCCCCAGGATACTTGTGTTGTGAGGTAGGGTCATCTCAAGAGGATTTTATAGAGAACATGGAGTCTGGTTGCCCCACTGTTTTCAAACTCTTTGAGAGGTTTGTCAGGTCTCGACGTAACTGGTACAAATTAATCGTGTTACGACGAAATCTTTGAGAAATAGCTCTTAAGAACGTCGGCCTCGCGTTGGTAAGCGAATTGGGAAACTGCCTGCCCCTGTTTAGCAGGATCTTCAAGTTCCACGGGTTATGTCCATATGTAAATCTCTAAGATATCAAGCAAAGTCGTCATGCCTGAAATGCCTATCCTGAGCTGGTCAATGCACACATATATTTGTCTTGAATTTTTTGTTTTGAAAAAGATATCGCAATAACTTGTGACCGAAATCACTAGTCGGGATATAAGTTTTAATTATAATGCCAACATGAATTTTTCTGAGCATAGCTCGTAGGAGTCAGGAAACGTGATCTTGTCAAGTATGCTTTCAACCGAAGTCCTACTTCAATTAGGTCTTTTAAAGGTTGTATCGTGGCTCGGTTCACGGTTTAAGAAACAAAGGATAAAGGCTCAAAGTTATATTTGTACCCACCCCTTCTTCGTGATGTTCTCCAATCCTAATTCAGTTAATCGGATACGAACGCTCATATCTCAAGCGGATTTGCTATAGTCGAGAACTTATCAAGGCTTTGGACATGGCAGTCACTCCCCTATTTCTTCTGGCGTTTCTATCACACGACCTTGTTCTTTAATAGGGATTATAAAAAACTACTGGTTTGTTGTTCTTATTCCCTAACTTTTGCTTGGACAACGTCTTTTGATTTGACTTTGGAGTCCAGTGGGATGCCCCAGTTTTGCCTAAGTCTCCTTCATAGGTTTTTGACTTAGCGGGCTCTTATTTTTTTGAATATTCTTTTATGCACAAGTCGTGTAAATCTTTTGAAAGGCTCGTGACTGCCCCACTCCTTAGGTAACCGAGGGATAGTCATTGTATTGGACTTCTTAAGATGCTAAGGATAAATTCTCGAAGGTTGCTCTTCCTTTTTGAGGATCTAAGCGCTCGATCGGCTTAACTAAAACCTACCCTGCCCCCGGTTAGGATGAGGGTTCTTAAAAAAAAAAACTCCTACTTCACGGTTCAAAGAGGTTAACGAGGGATTAACATCCTTATATCTCCAGTGTTTGGGATTTGAAACAATGCCTTACATCATCAGCAGGTTTTAATTGAAAGCATACGACAAGAAATCTGTCGTTTTGGGTTCGTCATCCTCCCCCCAATTCTCCATCAGAACAAGAGATCGGGTAAAGTTGGCATTGTAATTTATGAAAAATATTTTTGAATGAGTGAAACGAATGGATTTATTCAAGACAAACATATGCGTTGCATTAATTAATCAAAGATAAACAAGTTCGTGCATGCTAAATATGCTTAATCAAAGAGAAATACATATAAATAAACAAATGAACTGTCGGAAAAATCCTTCTAAATGGTTTATGAAATTCAAAAGCAACAGTTTCCTTTGGCGGAGCCTCAATGGAAAGGATGTCTGGTTCATGATCACTGTGAGCCGTCATGGCTTGCCCCAGTTATGCTGGTCACATCTCCAACAGTTTTCAGTCGTTGCTTCAAAATAACTTTCCCAGATTCTTTGTTGATCCCGGTCATATCATCTTGAGGGTTACTGAAATGAAGCGGGCTAGGCCTTTGAATAATTACTGGATTCGACTGATTTGCCACAGGAGTAGCATGTTTTGCAGAATTCGAGCTTGACAAGTGAGGGACCCCGAGAGGAGTCTCGATCTTCATCTGAGCATCGCTAAAAGACAACTTCTTCATTTCTAGCAAATTTCTGACAACCTTCTTAAGGGCATAGCAACTCTCTAGATCATGGTCGGGCGCACCCTCATGAAATAAACAATGAGCGGCGGCGTTGTAACCTGCGGGTAACGGATTAGGCGGAGGACCCAAAGCACGGGTGGTAATCAGACCCTGTTGTACCAAATGGGGGTATAACTCAGTGAAAGTTATCGGAATTGGAAGACAAGGCTTATACTGCCTCTTACGGGGATAAGGAACCTGATTCTGTGATTGTTGGTGAACAGGAGCGTTGGGCACTCGTTGACTGTCGACAGGAACTTGCATAGGCGAATAACCGGAAGGTTGTTGATAAACTGGTGCCTGATATACCGGAGCTGACTGTACAGGCTGGCATGTAGGAAACTGTTGACCGAAAGGAGGTGCAACAGTAGCTACATGGGGTTGTTGAACATATAGAAACGGATAACCTTGAACATAACTCTGCTGATATTGTAAAGGTTGAGGAGTAGCCTTTTTGCGGTTCCTTGAACGTGTAGGTCCTTTACCATGGTCGGAGTTAGGAGTTTTGCACTTTGGAGGGGTAGCTCGTCGAACTGGTCGAGCACTGGGAGGCACCAAACCGGATTGAAGACCGTGAGGAGGTACATTCTCGACAGTAACAACTGGTTGAGGTTCCATAACGGTATTAGTCTTAGAAACAACAGTAGACTGAGCATCCACCTTCACACTAAGAGCTCGTAACATCTCCAAAATCTGCCCTACACTTCCTCGAAGATCTTCGAATTCATGGCTGACACGGTTGATCTCTTGGTTTTGATCTTCCATTCTTTTGAAGGGTCGTATTAATGCAGAGAACTCAGGGTGACAAAACTGGAGGGTGAGAGAACCGAGTATGAGAAATCGGGAGACACATGCAACGCAAAAGTATGATGCTAAAATGTGAATGCAAATGAAGATTTCATGGAATTCAAACATTTACGAATGTCATGGGGTACCAAGGAAATCTTTTTCTTGTTTTTTTTCATTTTATTTTTTTTATTTATGGTATCCCGCGATATCCATAAATGATGTTTGAGCTCCATGAAATACAATGCAATGAGATGCTTTATGGATGCAATGCATGAAAACACACAAAGTCCTAGGTTAAAGGAACGTGAGCGGAGTCAAGGTCTACCCATCCCAAAAGGAGTGTACTATAGGTTAGTTGTACCTGCCGAACAAGGTTCTACAAAGTGCCCAAAGTCATCAGCCCATCTTTCGGATATTATCAACCTTCCGACTGACTCGGGGGTGAATAATATTCTCAAGAGAACCTCTTTTGAGTGTAGTATCGCGTAGCAGCCGTTGTAGGATTACTCCCACATAGCTCCCGCACTACGTCCTAAATAAGGCCAAGGTGGTGTTAAGGTACTACGGTCCCCAATATCACAGACTCCAATCGACCATGGAAAAAGTTTTTACGATTACTCGTTCAACCGAACCATTTTCGAAAAGGTCTCAACTGAGCGGTGATTCTCGAATCAGCTTGGTCGGGATTCACTCCCTATAAGCCTCATCGAATATATCCCCATCCTATAATAATGTCACTAGTCCGGGCGTAGGACTTATCTCACAGCACAAGGAACAGTCCCACCATGAAAGCATAAATATATACATGCAAATGAATAGTAAAACAAATAGTAATAAATATGAACAAATTAGGGATAACCCTCAACATTTTAGAAGACTCCCCAGTGAAGTCGCCATTTTCTGTTGCGGTGGAAATAGGATCACAAACTATTAATGAGTTTGAATCGCAATTCAATTCACAACCGCTCTTTGATTTATCCGAAGGAAAAGGTCAAAAGAGGGAAAACCTATTTTTGCATCGTAAACACAATGCGGGGAAAGATCTAGGGTTCGGGGGTTGGTTAAATTTAGGGAAGGTATTAGCACCCTAAACTTCTGTAGTACTCTACAGGAACCTTTTGTTCAAATGTTTACTATTTGCTTTATTTATTTGCTTAAGGTATATGTACAAAGAGATTACAAGTGAGAAAAGAGACCTAAGGGGTTAATTCTAAGTTTACTCGGCAAGACATCGCATCTTGTGCCTACGTATCCTTACGGGAGTGGAATCAGAGTAATCGTAGTTCCCCTCAATAGGGAGGTTAGAGACTTCTTGACTGTAGTCAAGGTCTCAAGGGGAATAAACGCATCTTAAGGACACGCTTACGTGGAGTGTAGAAACTCCAAATCTCTACGTTGAAATGTTAAGTTGTAATTAGGGTTAGGTTAGGTTAGGTTAGGGATTCCACGGCGGGAAACCCTAAAATGAGCGCGGCGGCTCTTTGACCTAATGCTAGGGGTAAAATTGTAATTTTGCCTGCGACGAGGCATTTGTGAAAATTAGGGTTTGTAGTTCGTAGTTTTGAAGATTTGAAATTGAGGACTATTGACACGGCGGTCAAATGCTAGACCTAATTCCTTCGGAGTGTATAATGTGACAGGAATATTGATAAATGTGTGAGGTGATTGAATCATGCAAGCGGAAAATAAAGACAGCAGTTAAAGCCATACAAACAGAAATTAAAAGGCAGAAATTTAAAGCGCGATTATTAGGTTCGCGGGGTTACATATGAGAAACAGATACAAATATAAAGGAACTTAAATGAAATACGTAATGAACTGCAAAAGCGAACACCCGTTAGTAGGCAGAGTTAGGCAGCAATGAGTTACGAGAAGACATAAATTGAGACTTTACTAATGTTTATTTAAAAATCTTACTAATTTAATGTTAGTTTGCAAAAGAGAAATTTCAAAAAAGTTTTTTATTTTTATATTTTTTAAGAAAAGTTTTTATTTACTTTAAAAAAAAGTTTTCCATTTTATATTTACAAAAGTTTAATTTTATTAAAAAAGTTTTAATTTATTCTTAATAATTATATTTTAAAAGGATTAAAATGAAAAAGATATTATTTTTTAAAAAATTATAATATGAAAATATTAAGAAAAGTTTTTTGTTAAAACATAAGACAAATTAATAAAAAAACTAAACAAAAAAAATAAAAAGGGAAAAGGGTTGGGCCGGTCACCACATCCGGACCCAACCCGGCTTGCAAACAGAAATGTTAGGGTTTGCTCTTGATCCCATCAGCGGCGCTCCTCCTTTTTCTTCGTGTTCTTTTCGCGTTGCTTCATGCTCTCCCACGATCTCTTTATCTTTCTTTCTAATCTGGAAACAGAGCATGAAAAATTATGAGGAAAACGTTGTGGCTTACGTTTATGGTTCTACGGTGATCGTTAACGATGATGAAGGCGATGATGATGTTATAATCTGAGCCTCGATGGTTGTTTGCCCGCCGTTTAAATGGAACGGTGTTGGTGGACTTCCCCCTGAGTATTGTTGATCGCGCTTGGTGGTTCTTGGAGCGATGATGACGATTGCTTCGTCTGAGCTCGCGTCGTTTAGGGTTTTTGCATGTGGATTCTTCGCCGCTTCTGGTACTCTCCGTCTAGGGTTTCAACTCCTCTTACGGCCCCCCCTTTCATCAGGTTGTACCTTCCTTTTTATAACTAACTTCTGGGCCTTGGACTTGCGTTTTTTTTGAGATATGCACTTGATCTGATTTGATTTTGTGTTGATATTATTTGATTTTGATTTCCTTTGGTTTTTCCAGATTGAGTTCCAATAGGGGCTTTCTGATACGACTGGGATCTCGTTTCTTCTCTTGGAATCCTGATTGAGGTTTTGGTGAGATCGAATCATATTCTATTTCCTCTTTTAGAACCTGATTGAGCTGATATGATTTCCTGATTTGAATCACTTTTATTAGTTTGAACTGATTTGCTTTGATCTACTTTGGGATTAATTATCAAATCAAAATCTCTCTATTTTTCTGATATGGTTTGCCTTCAGATTGGATTGATTGATGTTTGATTTTAATTCCCAGGATTCCTTAATGGATTCGTATCTCTGTTTGATGTTTTGATCTCGAACTGATTCGTTTTTTGATTGGTTCGCTTTGATGCAGCTCAGATTCTTTTCCTCTTCTTCTTTCAGAGAGGACTTGATATTGAAGCTTTGGTCGAGCCGAAATTGTCGGGAACGGTAAGCGGTGATGATGACTGTGTTCTGAACCCTCGAGGAAATACTTCTCGATGCTGCTGCGATTGTCTTTTGCCGTGTTCTGTGGAACTTGGTTCAGAACACGAGTTGGGCTGCTACTTTGAATCGTTTTCTGATATGATTTCGAGTTCAATTTACTCTTCCGGTTTTGAGTTTATTGACCCTCTTTTTCTCCTTTCAGAACTGATACTGATGCTATTGAGTCAAACGCTGCCGAGGATGGTCACGTGGTGATGATGACCACTGGTCCGAACCCTCTGCGTTACTTCTGATTTGATTCTCCAATTTTTCAGGTGCTGATGCGATTACGATGCGTGTGTCCCCTTTTCATCGATGCAGTTTCCGTTGATTCTCACTTGGTGTAGGCTAGTATTTGGACTGATGTGTATATTGTTGGGCTATGATGTTTGAGCTAAGCCCGCGTCCCGTACCTTCGGTTTTCCGCTCATACAATTTGTGGACTGGCTTGAATCTTTTAACACGACCGTGGTGTGTTATGCAGGTTCCAGTAACATGGACTTCCTCCTCATCTTTGAGTTGAACTGGTATGAATCTTCCTTGTTTTTCAAGTTGACTTTGAGTTTGATTTCTTGTTTGAATTGAACTTAATGGGCAGTTTGTATTTTCGTGAACTGTATCTGTTCCTCAGACTCTGTAGCCTTTTGTGAGTTGTTCCTGCAGCTTGTGGTTCATTTTTCTGCTTTGAGTTTGGTCAATCGCTTTGTGACATTCAATTTGTCAGTTGTTTTTACTATTTCTTTCTGAACTGTAATTTGATTATGAGGTTTACGCCCCCCTTTTTTTTGTGCAGTTTATGGTTTGTTGATTGAACTGATATGTTGTCCTGTCACGTGAACAACCATGCTGTTTTCTGAACTGAACTGCTGTCTCTTCTCCTGAGTTGAGCCTAAACTGATTTCACAGATTTTTCCTGAACAGAACTGGCTCTACCCTTCTTCTAAGCATGAATTTGTTTCTTTGCTTATGAACATGTGTTGTTGTACATATGGTGACTTGACTTATCTGCTCATGTTTTGTGGAGCTTATGACTTCTGTTGGTAACAGACTTATACTGTTCTGGCGCGAGCCCCTTCCTGGTTTTGTTTATGCTGATGATACTTGTGGCTTTTCAGGTGTTGGAAGTTTTAAAACCAAGGAGGCTCAGACCTGCCGGCATCCGGGTCTGGGTCAGAATTTTGCCTATGTTGCCTTATTTTCGTATCAGTTTGGAAATCCAATCGTGGCAAAACGAATCAGTTCCACTTCATTTATTTTTTCTATCTCCCGGATGTCCCATATGGATAAGAACATGTATTACCTTATCTGACGCCCACGGCGCGGATCGGTAACGGGGGTAGGACGCAGCTTCGGTTGTGCCACTCCCGGCACTCGATGATGACATTGTTCTGAGAGTGTCGAAAAAAACTTCTAACATTTTTCTATACTGTCTGTTCTCTTCTGATGTGCAGGTTAGCTGAGGATTCATGGAGCTCAAGGGCCAACATGAAGACACTTATCATTCTTAGGACTTAGGCTCTTTAGATTTAATATAATTCCTTGTAACAGCAAAAATGTGAAACAATCTCCCTTTTGTATAACGCAATCTTTATGAAATAAAATTCCCGACACTTTGAATTTATTTATATTTTATTCTTAGTTAAAAAATATAAACAATTGTGAATAAATCCACAAGCATTTAAATTCATTAACATAGTCATAAAACATAAACACTCCCAAGTGATATTTGTGATTCTAATCTCATCCGATTAAAATGTTAACCAACCATTTCATAACCAAACACAATGGGCACCGTAATCTCATCAGCATCAACACTAACACTGCTCGTAATTAAATTCCACTGACCAAATGCCAAAATCTTAATATGATCAGACCTGGTGATAGATAAATGCCTCAAAACAACAACGTATCAAACGCCTCAGAATTTTAATAACAGCCTGTCTTCAAGAAATTAGCAGAACTTGCGTAAAATGACCAAAATAACCCCTGGAACCAAATCTGCAAAACAAACACCTCCATAACTTGTTAGCGGTTAGCAAATGTACGTATGAGATGCTATGCGAAATGACTGACTAAATATAAGGGTAAAATTTGGGGTATTACAGTCAACAATAATTAAACAATTCCAATATTATACCTGAATCTCGGTCCAAATCTTATCTTTAGCCGGTTGTAATGAAACAATTCTCCAATTATCGCAAGTAATCGGAACTTGCGAATGTACAAGTGCTCCGATGTAACTTGTTAGAAACGCACCGTTAGGCTCAACTAACTGATCTCTTTCATTCCAATGGACATCATACTTTACTCCTTTATCTCTCGCATGGATAATTTTTTTCATAATTGTTATGCCTCTTTTAATATCGCCTTCCACGTCTTTTGTTGTTTGTTTTCCATCATGTGATGTTTCCTCGTTGCTGGCCATAATATATATAACTGTAATTCAGAAAAACCAAAGTATCAAATGAATGACATGCAAATATGTAAATAACAAATATATACATAAGAAATGTGTAAATAAGAAAAACATGGTATAAATAAGAAATAACAAAAACATGGTATAAATATGACATGTGTAAATAAGAAAAATATGTTACAAGTACCTTTAACATCTCTTTCTTTTTTTCGTTGTAACGGGGTTTACTTGTCTCTTAACAACACGGACAGATTGATTGATCCAAATTCCCTCGTTATGATCATTTCTAATATATGATTCGTCCGCTCTAATATTCTCATTTGGATCATCTATAATATAAGATTCATTCTCAACATAAACATCCCCCTTTTCTCCAATGTTATCATCGATTACTTTGTTGGAAAAAAGAACTATAGACCATTTCGTACTTGTCGGATCAGTGACATAGAACACTTGTTTAGCTTGCGTGGCTAGAATAAAAGGCTCATCTTTGTACCCCACCTTATTAAGATCCACTTTCAAAAAACTTGATTTATCCATTTGTATGCCACTATTATTTTCAACCCACTTGCATCCAAAGATAGGAATCTGAAACTTCTCATAATCAAACACCCAAATGCGCTCGATAACCCCATAATACGAGGAAATATGCATTGCTTCGGCAAGCACGGTGACACCACTATTTTGCATTGTACTTTTATCATCTTGTTCCTTGGTATAAAATGTGTATCCATTAATTGCGTATGCGCTATAAGAAAACACATGCAAACTTGGACCATATGCTAAACATCTCAACCTTTCTATTATTGAAGCGGGATCAGAATAAAACTTTGAAAAAATATGCTCCTTGAACCATGTTATAAAACTTCGATTGTGCTCACGTACTATCCAATTTTCATTTCTATTCAGATTTAAACCTCGGAGAACGTCCTTGTGCATTTCAACATACGGCTCAACCTCAATGTCATTGTGCAGAACATACAAATGCACTTGCTCCCGTTCATCCCTTGAAACTGTCACAACTTTATTTCCAATTAACTGTTTACCATCTATTTTTTCAACAACATGAGATTTTGGGAGGCCAATGGATTGAACGTTGGACAAATATTCAGTACAAAACTCAATAGCTTCTTCAACAATGTATCGTTCAACAATACATCCCTCTGGTCGACTTTGGTTTTTCACATACCCTTTCAATATTTTCATATAACGTTCAACAGGGTACATCCATCTCATATAGGCAGGTCCACACAGTTGTGTCTCTTTCACAAGATGAACAACTAGATGTACCATTATGTCAAAAAATGATGAAGGAAAATACATTTCAACCTCGCACAAAGTAATAACTATTTCTCTTTGCAATGTTGGTAAGATCGCAGGATCTATCACCTTACTACAGATTGACCTAAAGAAAAAACACAATTTAGTTATTGCGCCTATCACTTTTTCTGGCAAAATAGAACGTATACCTATTGGTATAAAGTGTTCCATTATAACATGGCAGTCATGTGTCTTTAAACTTTTTAACTTGAGGTCTTTCATAGAAACAAGTCTTCTAATATCTGAAGAGTATCCTTCTGGAACTTTAACTTCACTCAGAAACTTACACAGTATCTTTTTCTCCTTTCTAGATAGAGTATAAGCAGCAGGTGGTAGATATGTGCGGTTTCCTTTCTTCAAGGGTCCTAATTCATTCCTTATTCCCATTGCTACCAAGTCCTTTCTTGCTTTAAGGCCATCCTTAGACTTTCCTTGTATATTGAGTAACGTACCAATAACACTTTCAAATTCATTTTTTTCAATATGCATAACATCAAGAAAATGTCTTACATACAACGACTTCCAATACGGCAACTCAAACAAAATTGACCTCTTCTTCCACCCACGCGTGACAAGCGTATGAGCAAAAGGCTTGCCAAACTTAGTACTCACATCTTTCACCTTTTCAAAAATTTGTTTGGCGGTCAATGTAGGTGGAGCTTTACGTTGTTCTGAATCTCCATTGAATGCTTTTCTCCACCCACGGTAGTGATGACTAGAATTTAAGAATCTACGATGACCAAGAAAGACATTCTTCTGACCAAATTCCAACCGCGTCCAATCTGTGTTTTCTTCACAGATAGGACACGCACATTGACCTTTAATGCTATACCCCGATAGATTTCCGTATGCTGGGAAATCATTAATTGTGCCAAACACCATCGCCCTCAAATTGAAACTTTCTTTCCTATATCCATCATAAACCTCCACACCGTTCTCCCACAAACTCTTTAAGTCTTCGATTAGAGGTGTCAGGTATACGTCTATGTCATTCCCTGGTTGTTTAGGGCCAGAAATTAACATAGATAACATAATGTACTTACGCTTCATACATAGCCATGGAGGTAGGTTATAAATCATAATAATTACAGGCCAGGTAGAATGTGAGATACTCTGCAGATCATGCGGATTCATTCCATCAGTCGATAATGCCAAGCGAAGGTTTCTAGCTTCTTCTCCAAAATCAGGATAATCATTATCAATTTTCATCCACTGTGGTGAATCTGCCGGATGTCGATACTTCCCATCTACAATTCTATCATCTCCATGCCAAGTCAGGTGTTTTGCATCTGTTTCACTACGAAACATGCGTCTGAATCTCGGAATTATAGGAAAATACCATAATACTTTTGCTGGTGACAATTTTTTCTTATACCGAGATACACCGCATTTAGGACACTCGTTTAATGATGCATATTCATTTCGAAACAAAATGCAATCATTTGGACAAGCATGTATCTTATCATAGCTCATGCCAATAGAGCATAACATTTTTTTAGCTTCATAGGTTCGATTGGGAAGAACATTATCCTCCGGAAGCATCTCTTGAAGTAGGGCTAACAACTCTGTGAAACTTTTATCCGACCATCCATTACCCGCCTTTAAATTGTACAACTTTAATACTGCGGACAATCTTGTGAAAGTAGTGCAACCTTTATACAACGGTTTCTCTGCATCGCTTACCAACCTCTCAAACATCTTGGGACAATCTTGAAGATCTTCTTCAAGTGCTTCTGCAATCTCTTCGACTCGATCACAATCATATGTATCTCTGCCATTGTCCTTTGAAGCACATGTCGTATTATTCTGGGGTTCAACATTCTCGTTACTTATCTCACCATGTAATGTCCAACATGTGTGACTTCGATCAATTCCATGTCTCATTAAATGAGATTCCAACTGAACGGCGTCAACTCGACGCCCATAACAGCATCCTAAGCAAGGACATGTGATCCTACTGGGGTCTTTGGCGTGTTCAACAGCAAACTTAACGAACTTCGATACCCCATTCTCGTACTCTTTTGACAATCAATTACCAGACATCCATTTTTTATCCATACTAATTGAGTAATCTACACTAAACTATAAAAGTTAAACAAAACAGAGAATACTTGTAAGGAAATCACTAACTTCTAAGAATGCTACGCAATAGGATGCTTGGAAACGATCACAGCTTTGCTCTTCACAGGTAACCCCTATAGCAGACAAAATATAAATTTTATTAAAATCATATTAATAATTAACCAAGACAAATCATATTAAAAATACTAGATAATCCACCAAAACAAATCATATTAAAATTACTAGATAATCCTTAAACCAAAATGACACCCTTACTAAACATTGAGAAATCCTAACTAAACATATAAAACCATAATAACATATATATCATATAAACATTGAGAAATCCATCATAATAACATAATAACATATCAACCTATAAAACCTTCACTAAACCTTCAATAAGTCATTTCTACACAACAGCAACACTAAAATTTACTTGCATGCATGTCCTCAAACCTTCAATACAAAACAACAATATACGTATCATACTTGAACGCAACAACAAAAACAATTACTCAACAACAGTATACGTTATCAACACTAAAATTTACTTGCATGTCCTCAAAAGAAACATATCTACACAACAACAAAAACAATAGTATACCAACAATGGTGAAAAGAAAAACCATCAATATTTAGATAACAAATATTTAGATAACAAAAACAATAGTATACCAACAACAAAAACAATAGTATACCAACAATGGTGAAAACAAATATTTAGAAAAACCATCAAATACCAACAATGGTGAAAAGAAAAACCATCAATATTTAGATAACAGTATTAACAAAAACCTTCAAAACCTTTAATGTCTTCAAATACCAACAATGGTGAAAAGAAAAAAAAAACAAGAAAATCCCTTGAAACTGTCACATACCTTAACAATGGTGGAAATGCAATGCAGACGGACTGATGCACTCGAAAACGGACAGTGAACGGACGGCGGGCGACGGTCGGACGGTGGATGACGGCAACAGAAAGTTTGAATAGGGCAAGTTCGTTCGCCAGAGGAGAAAGACAGAAGAAAAGAAATGTGCGCGACTGTTCTGTTTCTCTTCAAATTCTGGACGGTATTTTAAAATTATAATACTAATACCTATAGCAGCGCTTTTAAAGGCCTTTAGCAGCGCTTTTAAAAGCGCTTTCTTAGGGTGCCTTAGCAATGCCATATAGCAGCGCTTTATAGAAAAAGCGCTGCTAAAGGGCCCCCTTTAGCAGCGCTTTTTAAAAGCGCTTTCTTAGGTCCCCCTTTAGCAGCGCTTTTAAATGCCTTTAGCAGCGCTTTTAAAAGCGCTTTCTTAGGGTGCCTTAGCAATGCCATATAGCAGCGCTTTATAGAATAAGCGCTGCTAAAGGGGACACCTTTAGCAGCGCTTTTTAAAAGCACTTTCTTAGGTCCCCCTTTAGCAGCGCTTTTTAAAAGCGCTTTCTTAGGCCACCCCTTTAGCAGCGCTTTTTAAAAAGCGCTTTCTTAGGGCCCCCCTTTAGCAGCGCTTTTTCAAAAGCGCTGTCTTAGGTGGGAAATTTTTTTTCTTTTTTTTTACCCACCCTTTAGCAGTGCTTATTTAAGAAGCGCTGCTAAAGGGTGCACTGCTAAAACTCATTTCTGGCGTAGTGTCATTTGCATATCATTAACGTGTGTCTGTGTTGCAGGTACAGTATCCCCCGGTTCAGGTTTTCTTGCTTCTGTTGTGCTATTATGGGTTCTCTGAGGAAGACTGTAGTCTACAAGCTCCCTACTCCAGATGTTGCTCAGTTGTCCAGTTTGATTGCTTTGGTAGATGATACTGTGAGAGGTGAATTCAGAAAGTCTTATGGGAAGCTACTCAGTTTGGTCCGTAAACCTTCTGTGTATGAGTTGAATGGGTTGTATACCTTGCTGCAGTTCTATGATCCTCCTTTGAGATGTTTCACTTTCCCAGACTTCATTCTTGCACCTACATTAGAGGAGTATGCTGATTTATTAGGTGTGCCTATCAGGAGTCAGATGCCATTTGTTCATATGGATGCTGAGCCTAATTTGGCTAATCTAGCTCTTTCTCTTCATCTGGATGCCTCTGAGTTGATATTGTCTAGTTGGAACAAGGTTCCTGGATTTTCTCTGCAGTTCCTAGTTAGGAAAGCCCAACAGTGTGCCAAAGACGGTTGTTGGATTGTGTTCAACGCCATTCTTGCTCTCTGTATATATGGTATCATTTTGTTTCCTAACATGCCTGATTTTGTAGACTTGGATGC
Organism: Lathyrus sativus; assembly: GCA_963859935.3. NCBI lineage: Eukaryota > Viridiplantae > Streptophyta > Magnoliopsida > Fabales > Fabaceae > Lathyrus > Lathyrus sativus. Next base: position 548,389,086 of record OZ012741.1, read on the forward strand.
CTTTCATATCTTTGCATCAGGGAATCCAGTTCCTACCTTGATTGGCGATGTGTATCATTCTGTCCACTACAAGAACGAGAATAGAAGGGGTAAGAATGTATCATGATGTGTGCCCTTACTCTATAGATGGTTTGATAGTCATCTACCCAAGAAGGGTCTCTTTGCTTCATCTGCAGCCACAACTGAGTGGTCTGAGCGATTGATGGGTTTATCAGCAGAGAGTGTTATTTGGTTTGATAGAGATATGTTGGGTACTGAAGTTATATTCAGCTGCAGTGGGTTTCCAAATGTGCCTTTGATTGGAAGAAAGGGCTGTATCAACTATAATCCATCTCTACTTGTCCGACAGTTTGCTTATGCTTTGAGAGCTCTGCCTAAGGATGAAGAGGTGCAGGAATATCTGTACCTCACTGGTCTTCTAGAGGGGGATATGTTATCTAAGATTCAGCATGCCTGGAATGATATCAGTAGACGAGGGAAGTCATTGTTGGGGAAAAGTAATAGCCAAGCTTACGCTCCGTATGTGACCTGGATCAGAGCCAGAGCAGAGACTATAGGAATGCCTTTTCCACCTGCTAAGCAGGAATGTCCTCCAGTGGTGGAAGAGCCTACTGCCGTGCCTATTCAGCAGTATAATCAGGTGTTAGCTGAGAGAGAAGAGATGAAGAAGGCAAATGAAGAGTTAGAGAAAGAGTTGGCACAGATCAGAAGCGAGAAAAGTGAAGTCGTCCATTCCTTCAAGAGGCAAACAGAGTTGGTGAACAGATTAGGCACGGACTTGACTAAGCAGATAGCTGATCGTGAGCGCTTGGGTCTGGACTTCAAATCTGTTAATGATGTATTTGTTACCAAGAAGCAGCACTTGGATGAAGCATACCGAAGAATATCCAAGTTTAATCAGCAGTGGAATGCCACTATAGCCAACAACAAAGAAAGGGAGGAAAAACTGAAACAACAAATCTCCAAACTGAAGGCTCAGGTGAAGGCTAGTGAGAAGAGGTTTGATGAGGAAACTGCTTGCAGATATGCCACTGAAGACCTGCGGAACAAAGCTCTTGCTAACTTGAAAGATCGCAAGCAGAGGTTCGAGTCCAAGAAGCGAAAGTTAGAAGATTGCTTTGGCCAGGGAGCATGGGAAGATTCAGTTGAGGGTCTCCAGTGTACTATTATGCAGAGAGAGTTTCTTGTTGAAGGGTTACTCGCTCGTCCTGATCACCCCGAGACCAGAGAGTTGCTAGAGGAGTTTTATGCCCGCTGCCGCACTTGATTATCTTTGTAGCTCTTTGTATTTTTCTGATTCTTGCTGTAGGCTGACCATCACCAGGCCTGTTGGTTGAGGTCATGCTATTGATTCCCATTGTATTCATTAACCTTGTACTACTGCCTTGTTGGCCCATCTATATATGAGATGTTATTCAGTGACTAGATCTGGACTTCTTATTGTCAGCACTTGCACTCCGGCACTCGAATCGGGGGGAAAATCTCCCTAACACACAGATACACGTTTGCATTTGCATAAATCATTTGCATAGCGGGTACCTTGTAATGTTCTCCTAACCCTCTATTGATGCAGGTTCCAAGATTTCCGACCAGCGAATTCATCGCTATTCTACCAGAAGCAAATGTAAGAAAGCCATGGGTCAAATGCAGACTGAGATGCAGGAGATGCGCGATAGAATGACGCAGTTCATGCAGGTGATGGAGACTGTGGCCAAGGGCCAAGAGCAGCTGCAAACTCTGGTGCAGCCTCTGATTGCTAGGGTTGATAGTCAGGGTGTGCTACATGGCGGATTTGCTAATCATCCTTCTCGAGTCGGGACTCCTCGAGCAGATGACACGGTACCGGTGGTTGTCCTCAATACGACTGAGAATGATAACAGAGTTGAGAATGTGGATGTGACGGGGAATGCTGGTTTCAATGTTGGAACTGGGAACGTTGGTCTTGGTGTTGGGAATACTGGTATGGGTATTGGTATTGGCAACGCTGGTTTTGGTGGTAATCAAGGCTATGGCAATCAGGGTTACGTAAATCAGGGTTACGAAAATTAGGGCTTCGGTAACGCAAGCTTCGGCAATGCAAGCCACAATGGTGTTGGAATGGGTGTCCACAATGTTGGTTTTGGGCCAGGCGCTGGAAATCAAGGTTTTGGTAATATGGGATACGGTCCTAGGATCAATCAGGCTGGTTTTGGTCCTAATACTACTTATGCTAAGTATGGTAATGAGGATTCTCACTGGGGCGAAGATCGCCAGGAAGATGCTTTCCCTCCTCCGGACAGGGATCTTGAGATGCCCGCTGACAATGATAGACAGTTCAGGTTGTTGGAAGAACAGATGAGGAATCTTGCTAATCAGAACTCCACGGGGCTGGACGTGGCTAACATGGGATTGGTCCCTAGTTTGAGGGTACCAATCAAATTCAAAGCGCCCACGTTTGACAAGTATAAGCGGGATACGTGCCCGAGAGTTCACGTGCGATCTTACTACCGGAGAATGTCCGCCAACTTTGATGACGAAAAGATGTTGATGCATTTTTTCCAGGACAGCTTGTCGGGACCGTCATTGGAATGGTACATGGGGTTAGAGCCTACTCAAATCGGTAGCTGGAAGGAATTAGCGGAGGCTTTTGTTAAGCATTACCAATACAACAGCGACCTTGCGCCGGACAGGGTCCAACTCCAAAATCTCTCTCAGAAGAATAACGAGAGTTTCAAAGAATACGCCCAAAGATGGCGTGAGTTGGTGGATATGTTTGTGGGCACTTTCTCTGGGTTGTACTATGACAGGCTTATCAATTGTACGACGGCTAATTTTTCCGAGTTGATACTCTTGGGGGAACATATTGAGAATGGTGTTAAGATTGGTAAGATTCAAGCGGGTGAGTCAACCTCAGCTGGAGGTGGTAAAAAGGCTTTTGGGAACAAGAGACAGGGAGACACCAATTCGGTATGTAGTGATCGGAGAAGGGATAGAAGTTGGAATTGGCACAGGCAGCAGGTCGCCAGTGTAACAATTCATGTACTTCAACAGCACCAACAACAGCCACAACAGTAATAGGGACGACAGAACGCTGCTCCACAGAGATATCAAGGTTGGGATAGGGCTGTGAAAAGAGTCTTTGATGCACCTCCACTACCGTATGCTCAGCTTCTTCCAACTTTGTTACAGTTGCAGCTTGTTGAGAAAAGGACTCTAGCTCTGCCGAAGGGCACGCCTCCTTATGGGTATGACGTTAATGCACATTGCGACTTCCACTCCGGGGCACCCGGTCATACCATCGAGAATTGCCAAGCATTCAAACACAAGGTGCAAGATTTGATAGATAGCAAAGCTATAAACTTTGGTAATGAAGCGCCCAATATTGAGAAGAATCCGATGCCGCCTCATGGAACTGCAAAGGTGGGTGCTGTGTTGGAAGATGCTAGTCTGAATCTGGTTATGAATATGGACGAATTAAAAACGCCTTTGGGTTATGTCAAGAGCAGATTACTGAAAGGGGGTGTTCCCTGGTTGTGATGCTGATTGTATTGATTGTTTGGCCCAGCTTAAGGGTTGTCATAACTTGAGAAGAGGTATTCAAAGGCTGATCGGCGAAGGTACACTGCAATTTGATCGCACTGCTGAAGATAAGCCTGTTGAGGCAAAAGTTGAAGAGCAGGGTGAAGTTGCAACGATTACAATCCCGTTCAAAACTGTCACGATATCGACACCTCCCAAGAGGCCGACTATCACTATTACCAAAGCTGGACCTATTCCGTATGAGAGTAATAAAGCCATCCCCTGGAATTATGGGGCGGAAGTTTATTGCAATGGGGAGAAGATTAACCTGCCAAGCCCGCCTGTAGGGTCCGTTGATAATCTTGTGGGGGCAGGGGGCGTAACCCGCAGTGGTAGAATCTTTACATCGCCAGAGGTAGAGGCTGAGAGAGCTGCCAGAGGAAAAGGTAAAGTCGATGGAGAAGGACCGTCGCAGGAGAAGGAAAAAGAGGCTTTGACCAAAGACGTAGAAGAACTCATGAGATTAATTCGGAAGAGCGATTATAAAATTGTCGATCATCTGCAACAGACGCCTTCCAAAATATCAATCTTGTCATTGCTGCTTTGTTCCAAGGCTCACCGGAACGCGTTGTTGAAAGCTCTGGACACTGCCTATGTACCCCAAGAGATATCCGTGAATCAGCTCGAAGGAGTGATTGCACACGTGAATGCGGGGCATGGCCTTGGCTTTACTAATTTTGATTTGACACCCAAGGGCCGCAACCATAACAGTCTGTTGCATATTTCTGTTGAGTGTAGGGGCACTGTTATGTCTCATGTCCTTGTTGACACTGGCTCATCCCTAAACGTCTTGCCCAAGAAAGCATTGTTGAAGCTTGATACCCGAGGTGTAATCTGCACGCCAAGTGACTTGGTGGTGAGGGCATTTGATGGGACTAGAAGGTCCGTATTCGGAGAATTGACTTTGTCGATCCAGGTCGGTCCAGAAGTGTTTGATACCGTGTTCTATATCATGGACATACAACCAGCTTATAGCTGTTTGCTTGGACGATCGTGGATCCATGCTGCAGAGGTTGTAACATCGACGTTGCACCAAAAGCTTAAGTATGTGGTCGGTGGTAGCATTGCCACCATATGTGGGGAGAAAGACATTCTGGTCAGTCAATTGTCATTGTTTAAATATGTCGAAGTGGATGGAGAGATTCGTGAGACTTTGTGCCAAGCCCTTAAAGGAGTGCAGATCACAGACAAATCTCCTGTCATCAGCAAGGGGCCAGAGGTAGCTATGTCATCGTACAAAGAAGCCCAAGCGGTAGTTCAGGCCGGGGAGACCAAAGGTTGGGGTCAAGTTCTGGAGATTCTTGTTAAGCAAGACAAGTTCGGCTTAGGGTACCGCCCATCGTCGTCATCTTCTTCGCAGAGCAAGCCAAAGTTCAAAGGGCCGATTGTGTTCACTCCGGGAAGAGTCAGTTTTGAGCAGATCAATGTTGTGTCTGACAGTGAAGAAGGCGATAGCGACTGTGACATGGAGTCGTGGATCAAGCCCGGCAAGCCAGGACAGAGCCTATGTAACTGGTTTATCCAGGACTTTGTCCAAGTGACACCGAAACAGTAATGCCTTGTTTTTCGATTATTGTACAATCCTATGTCCTACCCGGGGCATAGCGTTTTATTTCAGGGCCTACTTGCTTATGTGTATGCTTTGTTTTAATCATCAAATAAAGGTGTTTTCCTCATACAAATGTTGTGATCCCTGTTTTTTTTTTTTACAATAAAATGGCGATGTGGTTGTATGCTTCATTTGCATATCATTTGAAGCATTTAACCCTTTCTTTTGCAGGATCCATATTTCAGATGACACCGATCAAGATCTCCCTATGACTCGCTTCAACTTTGAGCACCCGATATTTCAAGCCAAAGAAGAGATTGTTGAGGACGACGACTTATTAGAAGAGCTGACCCGTCTGTTGAAACAAGAAGAGAGAATCATTTTGCCTCATCAGGAGGATAACGAGGTCATTAATTTGGGTTCGGAAGAGATTGTCCGGAATGTTCGGATAGGGGCTGCGCTGCAAAGTGATATCAAGCAGAAACTTGTCGAGATGCTTCGAGAGTATAGTGACATCTTTGCTTGGTCTTATGAAGATATGCCTGGGTTAGACACTAATATTGTTGTTCACCGCTTGCCATTGCGTGAAGACTGTCCGCCGGTCAAGCAAAAGCTCAGGAGAACTAAACCAGATATGGCCATAAAGATTAAAGAGGAAGTACAGAAACAATGGGATGTTGGTTTCCTGGCTGTTACAACTTACCCTCCACCTGTACCGAAGAAAGATGGTAAGGTGCGGATGTGCGTTGACTATCGGGGATCTGAACAAGGCGAGCCCTAAGGACGACTTCCCGCTTCCTCATATTGACGTGTTGGTCGACAACACTGCTCAATTCTCTGTGTTTTCCTTCATGGACGGCTTTTCGGGCTATAATCAGATTAAGATGGCGCCGGAGGATATGGAGAAAATAACTTTTATTACCCCGTGGGGAACATTCTTCTACAAAGTGATGCCCTTTGGTTTGAAGAAAGTTGGGGCAACATATCAGCGTGCTATGATGACACTCTTTCATGACATGATGCATAAAGAGATCGAGGTCTATGTTAACGATATGATTGCCAAATCCCAGACGGAGGAAGAGCATCTGGTGAATCTTTTGAAATTGTTTGAGAGGCTTAGGAAGTTCAGGCTGAGGTTGAATCCTAATAAGTGCACCTTCGGGGTGAGATCTGGTAAGCTACTAGGGTTCATTGTTAGCGAAAAAGGAATTGAGGTTGATCCTGCTAAAATAAAAGCAATACAAGAAATGCCAGCGCCAAAAACAGAGAAAGAGGTTCGTGGTTTTTTGGGGAGGTTGAACTACATTGCCCGATTCATATCTCACCTTACTGCCACGTGTGAGCCAATGTTTAAACTGTTGAAAAAAGACCAAGTAATTGTCTGGAATGAAAATTGTCAGAAGGCGTTTGAAAAAATAAAAGAATACTTGCAGGAACCTCCGATTTTGATACCCCCAGTAGCCGGGAGACCACTGATCATGTACTTGACGGTTCTTGAGAACAGTATAGGTTGTGTTCTCGGTCAACATGACGAGACTGGACGAAAAGAGCATGCGATCTACTACTTGAGTAAAAAGTTCACAGACTGTGAGTCCCGTTACTCAATGCTCGAAAAGACGTGTTGCGCACTTGCTTGGGCTGCCAAACGTCTGAGACAATACATGTTAAACCATACTACCATGTTGATTTCGAAGATGGATCCGATCAAATACGTCTTTGAAAAGCAGGCGCTTTCAGGAAGGATTGCCCGATGGCAGATGGTACTGACAGAGTATGATATACAGTATGTCTCGCAAAAGCCTATCAAAGGTAGCGTACTGTCAGAGTACCTGGCTGAGCAGCCAATCAATGATTACCAGCCGATGAAGTTTGATTTTCCTGACGAGGATATTATGTACCTGAAGATGAAAGACTGCGAGGAGTCGTTGCACGGTGAAGGTCCTGAGCCGGGTTCCCAATGGAAATTGATTTTTGACGGTGCTGTAAATTCATATGGAAGTGGAATTGGGGCCATCATCACGACTCCCCATGGGACGCACATCCCGTTCACTGCCAGGTTGACGTTTCCAGTTACCAATAACGAAGCTGAATATGAGGCGTGTATCATGGGTCTCGAGGAGGCTATTGATTTGAGGATTAAGAATCTTGATGTGTATGGATACTCCGCGCTAGTCGTGAACCAGATCAAGGGTGAATGGGAGACCCGTCAGCCCAATCTGATACCGTATATGAATTATGCAAGGAGACTGTTGCCTTTCTTTGACCGGGTAGAGTTTCATCATGTGCCACGGGCAGAAAATCAAATGGCTGATGCTCTTGCGACATTGTCTTCCATGTACAAAGTTAACTTCTGGAATGAGGCTCCCAGAATAGTTATCTCTCGCCTTGATAGGCCCGCCTTCATATTCGCCATTGAGGAAGCTTCCCACGGCAAGCCATGGTATTTTAATATCCAGAATTTCCTAAAGAACTAAGAGTATACAACTGGGGCATCCAGTCGTGATAAGAAGACTCTTAGGAGATTGGATGGCAATTTCTACTTGAATCCAGATGGTGTTCTGTATAGGAGAAACCATGATTTGGTGCTTTTGCGATGTGTTGATGAGAAAGAAGCTAATCTGCTTATGGAGGAGGTCCACGAGGGAAACTTTGGCACGCATGCCGACGGACATGCTATGTCTCGAAAGTTATTACGGATAGGGTATTATTGGCTGACAATGGAAAGAGACTGTTTTAAGTTTGCAAAGAAATGACATAAATGCCAGATTTATGCAGACAAGATTCAGGTGCCGCCGAGCCCTTTGAACGTTATGGCATCCCCGTGGCCTTTCTCCATGTGGGGCATCGATATGATTGGGAAAATTGAGCCCACCGCATCCAATGGACACCGGTTCATCTTGGTAGCTATCGATTACTTCACCAAATAGGTTAAAGCAGCGTCTTACGCTAATGTCACCAAGCAAGTGGTAGCCCAGTTTATCAAAAAGGATATCATCTGTCGTTACGGCATCCCCGAAAGAATCATTACTGACAATGGTTTGAACCTGAATAAAAAAATGATGAAAGAATTGTGCCAGAATTTCAAGATTGAGCATCATAATTCATCTCCCTATCGGCCCAAGATGAATGGCGCTGTTGAGGCGGCCAATAAGAATATTAAGAAGATAGTTCAGAAGATGGTTGTGACATACAAAGACTGGCACGAGATGTTGCCCTTCGCTTTGCACGGTTATCGTACGATGGTATGCACATCAACCGGGGCAACACCTTTCTCACTGGTATATGGTATGGAGGTTGTCCTACCATTAGAAGTTGAGATTTCTTCCTTGAGAGTATTGCTCGATGTCCTGTAAGAGCACAGATTGTGTCTTAGTAATATCTCTATGTTTTGATGATAACATTAATGATAATTTGTATACAAGAATTATACTCTCTAAATTTGTTCTAAACTGTTTTCTACAGGCACAAAAGATTTTAATCTTAAAGAGCAAATTTGATGTGAACAATAAATTCTGAATGGCTCAAGAGCATCTGAAGATTAGAAGAATCTGAAGTATAAGAGCTTAGTCATCAAGATTCTGAAGATACAACACGCTGCATATATTATCAAGAATCTGAATGAAAGAAGACTCTGAGTGAAGAGACTCTGAATGAGAGAAGACTCTGATCTGAGTGAAGACTCTGATCTAAGAGCATGTTACGCTTCAAGCACACAGCTGCACCAGACTCTGATTCAGCAACATCTGAAGAACATCTTAGGCTCTGAAGTTTCCAGAAGATTCTGAAGACTGAAGACTCTGATATTGATTGTTGATCTGAACTATCTGAAGAATTATTTGAAGAAGATTATTTTAATATATCCGTTGGAATATGCCAGCAAATCTTTCCTTAATTGGGATAGACATAAATCTCTGCAAGAATATTATTCCTCTGATACATTCCATATATGGTAAATTCACAGCTCAGCAGACAATGGCTACACCCACATTTTGTGCGCCGTCTCTCTGCTGCAATAGTACAAAGGACAGTACTATTTGATATTGGAAATATCTTCTCCAACGGTATTATATTCTCTCCAATATTCAAGTGGCTATATAAAGGATATCATAGCACTTTCTTCAGGGCGAAGACGAATTTTGAAAAACTTACTCTCAAGCGAAGAAACTCTCAAGCTCTCATATTCTTTATAGTTCATACTTTGTTCTAAACTTAGAGAAATAACACAGTTGTGTTTATAGCTTTCATAGAAGCATTTTATTACTCTTACATTGTAATACATTAATTTGTAAAGGAAGTTTTCCTTAAGAGGATCTAGGTTAGATCAGTAGCTCTTGAGAAGACTAAGAACAGTTGTTCTTAGGTGTTGCTATTTGTAATCAGTTGATTTGAATAGTGGATTAAGTCCTTGTTGAGAAAGGCAAATCACTCTTGAAAAGGGTGGACTGGAGTAGTTGAGTTCAACGAACCAGGATAAAAATACTTGAGTTTTTATCTTTGATTATTTTCTGTCATACTTATTCAACCCCCCTTCTAAGTATTTTCTCACCTTCAGTTGGCATCAGAGCTCCGGTTCTGCGTGTGCATTCACTTAACCGTGACAGATAAAGATCCAGTGAGAAGAATACTCTGTTATTTATTTGGTTGCTAATATGGGTGATATTCCTACATCAAGCAACAAATATGAAGGAGACAGAATCAGCACCAAACCTCCAATGTTTGATGGAGAAAAATTTGATTATTGGAAAGATAGACTTGAAAGTTTTTTCTTGGGGTATGATGCTGATCTCTGGGATTTAGTCATTGATGGATATGAACATCCTACTAAGGATGGCAAAAAGATTGATAGAAAATCAATGACTGAGGAGCAGAAGAAAGAATTCAAGAATCATCACAAAGCCAGAACCATACTTCTTAATGCAATCTCTCATACAGAGTATGAGAAGATTACCAACAGAGACACTGCTCATGATATGTTTGAGTCTCTCAAAATGACTCATGAGGGAAACTCTCAGGTGAAAGAAACAAAGGCTCTGGCGCTGATACAGAAGTATGAAGCGTTCAAGATGGAAGAATCTGAGAACATTGAGACTATGTTTTCCAGATTTCAGATTCTAACAGCTGGGTTGAAAGTTCTGGACAAGGGCTACTCAACATCTGATCATGTCAAGAAGATCATCAGAAGTCTTCCTACCAGATGGAGACCTATGGTGACTGCATTGAAGCTGGCCAAGGATCTGAACAAAATCTCATTAGAAGAACTCATCAGTTCTTTGAGAAGTCATGAGATTGAGCTGGAGGAAGATGAACCCCAGAAGAAAGATAAAGGTAAATCCTTAGCTTTTAAATCTAACAAATCTGTTAAAGCTTTGCAGGTAAATGAAGAAAGCTCTGAGGAATCTTCTTCTGAAGAAGAAGATGAACTATCCATGCTGTCCAGAAGGATCAACAAACTCTGGAAGCACAAAGGGAAGAAGTTCAACAACTTCAGAAGATCTGATCAAAAGAGAGAATCTTCTGGACACAGAAGATCTGGCAAGAAAGAGGTCACTTGCTATGAATGTAAAGAACCTGGACACTACAAGAGTAAATGTCCCAAACTTCAAAAGGAAAAACCCAAAAGGAAGTTTGATAAAAAGAAAAAGGTTCTGATGGCTACATGGGATGACTCAGATGAATCTGAATCATCTTCTGAATCTGAGGAAGAATGTGCAAATGTTGCGCTGATGGCCAACACAAATGATCAAGATGAAGGAACGTCATCATCTGAATCTGAGTCAGAATCAGACTCTGACTCTGAAGAGGTATTTTCTGAACTCTCCAGAGCTGAACTTGTTGAAAGTTTATCTGACATGTTGGAAAGCTACAGCAAGATTAAACTCAAATACAAGAAGCTGAAAAGCAATCTTGAATCTGAGATTGATCTTCTGAGAACAGAACTTGTTGAGCAGAAAGAAATAAATTTAAAACTCAAAAATGATTTAGAAACAACTCAACAAGAATCTGATACTGAAACAGAGTCAAGTGAAAATATTTTAGAAAAATATGACTCCAGTTTTAAAAGATTCCTCACTAAAAGCATAGACAGAAGCAAAATGGCTTCTATGATCTATGGTGTTAGTGGGAACAACAGAAGAGGCATTGGATGTGAATCTTCCTCTGGAAGCAATCCAAAATCTGTTGATAAACTCTTCATCAAGAAGACTCCTCTGTATTCTCATTTTAAGTTTGGTCATCTGAATGATATTAAACATACAAGCTCTGAAAAGAGTACTTATGTGTTTAAGCCAAGGGCTAGCCAGAATAAACACTATGTTGAAAAACAGAAGTTTAGGCAAAACCACAGAACATCTAACCCCAAAGGACCCAAGAAGATCTGGGTACCTAAAAGTAAAATAATACCTGTTGCAGATGTTCTTAGCAGCAAAATCCAGACACCAATCATGGTACCTGGACTCTGGATGCTCACGACATATGACGGGCGAAAGGTCTATGTTCCAAAGCCTGGAACTTAGATCTGGAGGGGACGTGAAATTTGGAGGGAACCAGAAGGGCAAGATCATTGGCTCTGGTACAATAGGTAATGGTAACCTACCCTCTATTTCTAATGTTCTGTTAGTTGAAGGATTGAAACATAATCTATTGTCCATAAGTCAATTAAGTGACAGTGGTTATGATATCATCTTTAATCAAAAATGTTGCAAAGCTGTATGTCAAAAGAATGGTTCAATCCTATTCAGTGGAAAGAGGAAAAACAACATTTACAAAATTAACCTTTCAGAACTTAAAGTTCAAAATGTAAAATGCCTTTTATCTGTGAATGATGAGCAATGGGTCTGGCATAGAAGATTGGGACATATTAATATGAGACGTATATCTCAGATTAATAAACTCAATCTGGTCAGAGGACTCCCTAATCTGAAGTTCAATTCAGATGCTCTGTGTGGCGCATGTCAAAAGGGTAAATTTTCAAAATCTCATTTTAAACCAAAAAATGTTGTTTCCACTTCTAGACCATTGGAATTACTTCATATTGATCTGTTTGGACCAGTGAAAACTGCATCCATCAGAGGCAAGAAGTATGGGTTAGTCATTGTAGATGACTACAGCAGATGGACATGGGTAAAGTTTCTAAAACACAAGGATGAGTCTCATTCTGTGTTCATTGACTTCTGCAATCAAGTCCAGACTGAAAAAGAATGCAAAATTATTAAAGTCAGAAGTGATCATGGTGGTGAATTTGAAAACAAATATTTTGAAAAATATTTTTCTGAAAAAGGGAATTGCACATGATTTCTCCTGTCCTAGAACTCCACAACAAAATGGAGTTGTAGAGAGGAAAAATAGAACATTGCAAGAAATGGCCAGAACCATGATCAACGAGACAAATCTGGCAAAATACTTTTGGGCAGAAGCAATAAATACAGCATGTTATATTCAGAACAGAGTGTCTGTAAGACCTCTTCTGGAAAAGACTCCCTATGAATTGTGGAGAAACAGAAAGCCCAACATTGCTTATTTTCATCCATTTGGATGTATTTGTTATATGCTTAACACTAAAGATCATCTGAACAAGTTTGATTCCAAAGCACAGAAGTGTTTCATGCTTGGTTATTCTGAACGCTCTAAAGGCTACAGAGTATTCAATACTGAAACACAGATAGTGGAAGAATCTATTCATGTTAGATTTGATGATAAGCTTGGCTCTGAAAAGCCAAAGCAAGTTGAAAGTTCTGCAGATAGAGAAGTTATTCTCACAGACTCTGAAGGCTCAGAGGCAGACAAGACTGAAGACAAAGACTCTGAAGCAAACCCAGATGCTACGCCTCTAACTTCCCAACTTGACAATCTGCATATTTCTGAAAGACCAACAGTCAGAGGATCTTCTTCCAGAATGAAAGCTTCTCATCCAGAGGATGTGATAATTGGAAAGAAAGATGATCCAATAAGGACAAGAGCATTTCTCAGAACTTCTGAATCTTCCTTCTGTGGCTTAGTGTCAATTATAGAACCAACATCTGTTGATGAGGCTCTGGAAGATAATGAATGGATTTTAGCTATGCAAGAGGAGCTGAATCAATTCACAAGGAATGAAGTCTGGGATCTGGTTCCAAGACCTAAAGGTTTCAATGTCATTGGAACAAAATGGGTTTTCAGAAATAAACTTAATGAGAAAGGAGAAGTTGAAAGGAACAAAGCAAGACTGGTTGCTCAAGGCTACAGTCAACAAGAAGGCATAGACTACACAGAAACATATGCTCCTGTTGCAAGGTTAGAGTCTATACGCTTGCTTATTTCATTTGCTGCACAACATAACATCACTCTTTATCAGATGGATGTTAAAAGTGCTTTTCTTAATGGAATTATAGAAGAGGAAGTGTATGTCCACCAACCTCCTGGTTTTGAAAATGAAAATTTTCCAGATCATGTTTACAAACTGAAAAAATCTCTTTATGGACTAAAACAAGCTCCCAGAGCTTGGTATGAGAGGTTGAGTAATTTTCTTCTGAAGAAAAATTTCATCAGAGGAAAAGTGGATACCACACTATTTTGTAAAACCATTAAGAAAGATTTGTTGATTTGTCAAATTTATGTAGATGATATTATTTTTGGATCAACAAATATTATGCTTGGAAAGGAGTTTGCTAAATGTATGCAGGCAGAATTTGAGATGAGCATGATGGGAGAACTGAGATTCTTTCTGGGAATCCAAGTAAATCAGACTCCAGAGTGCACCTACATACATCAGACCAAGTATGTTAAAGAGCTTCTGAAGAAGTTTAACATGCTGGATAGCAAAATGGCAAAGACTCCAATGCATCCTACAAGCACTCTAGGTAAGGAAGAGGTAAGTAAGAAGGTAGATCAGAAACTCTACAGAGGTATGATAGGATCTCTTCTTTATTTGACTGCTTCTAGACCAGACATTCTGTTTAGTGTTTGTTTATGTGCTAGATTCCAATCAGATCCTAGAGAATCACACTTAACTGCTGTTAAGAGGATTCTAAGGTATCTGAAAGGTACTGCTAATGTTGGTTTGTGTTACAGAAGATCTGACGAATATTCACTAGTTGGATTCTGTGATGCTGACTATGCTGGAGATAGAGTTGAGCGCAAAAGTACTTCTGGAAGCTGTCAGTTTCTTGGAAGTCATCTGATCTCGTGGTACAGCAAGAAGCAACCAACAATTGCACTATCAACCACAGAGGCAGAATACATTGCTGCTGCTGGATGTTCCACTCAGATGCTCTGGATGAAGAGTCAACTAGAAGATTATCAAATCTATGAGAGTAATCTTTCTATCTTCTGTGATAATACTTCTGCTATATGTTTATCCAAAAATCCAATTTTACACTCTAAGGCCAAACATATAGAGATTAAACATCATTTCATCAGAGACTATGTTCAGAAGGGTGTAATAAATTTAGCCTTTGTTGATACAGATCATCAATGGGCAGATATTTTCACAAAACCCCTTGCTGAAGATAGGTTTAAGTTTATTCTGAAAAATATTTGTATGGATTTTTGTCCAGAGTAATATTTCTCAGAGTTAACTTCTCAGATGCTAAGTGTTTAACACTCTGAAGTATTTCATCTGTCTTGCTTGTTTAATTTATCTGTGAATTTTTTTTGTGTGAAACTCTGAACTGACCATCTCAGAGGATCTGAAAGTTGAAAACGTTTCATTTCTTAAGAGTTATAGAATCACATGCAAGCAAACACGTGTCACTCAGAATCTGAAAAGATGGAGTACACCTACTGATTATGACGTTTAAGGTATTGCTTTGAAAATCTCAATCTGTCTTGATTTTCCCCCAAATGTCATATCATAATCAAAAATGATTACTTTTCATTTAATGCAAACGTGCGTATGTGTCCTATGTGTGTCTGTTGTGTTTCCCATGCTTGCTTTATTTGTCTATATAAACCATTCTCATAACACATTCACACTTTTCACATTCTCAAACACATATGCGCTTTTGTTTGTTGTTCTCTCTCTTTGCAAACCCTAAAAGAACTCAGAAACCTTCATCTTCTTCATCATCGTCAACAATGGCATCTACTTCAAACGCTGTTACTACCAAAAATGCTACCACTGTCGAAGAACTAGTACGCACTCTCCTAACTGCTGTTGATTCACTAGAAGTACTGTGTGAAAGTTTCGTGGACTTAGAAGATCTTGCTGAAAATGGGTTTGATCTGATTTCTTCAATCAAAGCACAAGGCTGGGACGGTTACTTTGACAGGCTTATGGGTCCTGTGTATCCAACGTTAGTGAAGGAGTTCTGGATCCATGCATATGCTACTCCAAAGTTCATTCACTCCTCTGTGCTGGGAAAAAAGATAGTTATCACTGAAAACCTGATAAGGAAACTCATAGGTTTTAAGGCAACTGATGGAGTAACCTCTCTGTCTTCTGCGCGTGAAGACCTGAAAGATGTATGTCAAGAAATCTGTACTACTGGTGAACCTTGTAAGAAGGTTAAGTTCTTGAAACCCACTTACAAGATATGGGCTAAGATTTTCATGAGCACCATCTTTCACAGACCCTCTTCAAACTCTTCTGATTATGTTAATGCTGAACAACTTTACTTCATGTATTGTTTACACCAAAACATTCAGATTGATCTTCCATATTTGTTGTTTAATCATCTGGTGTCTCACGTCAAGGAAACAAGGGAAACAGCCAGAGATAAATCTGGAAAAGTCAGAACATGGATCCCTATGGGAAGGCTGATTTCAGATATTCTGATAGAAAACCAACTTGTGGCGCATCTGCAAGAGGCTGGGTTGACAGAAGATCTGACTTATATCTTTGGCTCTGAAATAAACGGTTTAACTTTGAGAAGGATGAAACTGGTTGATGATTTATCTGAGAAACCAAGGAAAACTAACTCTGAAGAAGTTAGGGGAAGAAGGATTCCTGTTAAGGATTTTCCTTTATTCACCTCAGATGAACCTAGAGAAATTATTGCTGAGTATGTTGCTCGCTGCCTAAGAGATGGTGATGAGATTCCTGCCAATCTTTTGCAGAAGGAAGGCCAAGTTCTTCCTGATTTGACAAGGGAAAGAAGACGTAAGAGAAAAATTGATAGTGAAGGTCATCAGAAGAAAAGGAAGCATTCAAATGCTGAAAAGAAGAAGAAAAGGAAGAAGCTGAAGAAGGTTCAACCAAATCCTCCTGCAGCAACTTTTGAAGAAATTAGAGATACTCTGAAACAGGTATTTAACACTGATTCTAATCCTGTTCATCATTCTGATACCCCCACACCCTCTGACTCCCCACTTAGATTTAGAAGATCCAGACCTTCTAAAACTTTTATCTCTAAACCATCTTCTGTCCCCCCTCATACACCACAATCCAAGAAACCAACAAACATACATACAGAAATTCCACAACAAACTCAACAAACAACACCACAACCACAAAACACTATCCCAGAATATACCATTCCAGAGGATGTTCACCCTGAACACTCTGACCAACCTGAATATCTCATTGATCCTGATGAGATATTAGATGTCACACCTTTAAACCAGTCTGTCAATTTATCTTCAACTTCTGGAAAATCTAACCACTCTGATGCATCATCTGATGATGAATCATCTGGCTACATTAATGAATGCTTGAATGATCTCAAACAACCTCGTTCTGAGAGTGTTTGGAAACAGCTGTTTAAATCTCCAACTTCTGAACATCCACCTTCTCCACAAAATTCCCCAACTCAAACTCTCACTCCACAACCTCTTGAAATCCAAAACACTCCACAACCAACAGAAACCCAACCAATTCCCTCAATACCTCAACCACAACATTCTGACCAACAAACATCTGAACCACAAACCAACCAACCAACATCTGAACCACAAATCAATCCTCAACCTTCTGAACCACAAACATCTGAACATCCATCCTCACAACCTCAACCTTCTGAACAAACACCACAAACACAACTAACCCAACCAAGCAAACCCAGAATCCCTGATGAAGCAGAATTGGGATCACGTGTTTATACTCTGTTAAGAGATTTTGATAAGGATAATGTCTCAGACTTTGCTGACATTATGGATGTTTGCATGACTACTATGGACAAAGAGGCTGCTGACGCTGTTTGGAAGAAATATCTTTACAGACTGAATAGGGAGGCTTTGAAAATCAGGACTCAATGTCTTAGATTGTCAAAAGTAAGGTTTGATGCTTATCAAAAACGGATTAAGAGAAACACTCCTCCTATTCTTCTTCTAGAAGCTCCTCCCCTCCAGAAATTCCTGCACCTGATGTTACTCAGACTGTTTCAGAATCTACTGTTTCAGAATCTACTGTTTCAGAATCTACAGATCTTCAGAAGGATGTCAAAGAACTTAAGGATTTTATGGTTGATCAAAAGAAAACAAATGAAGAAATGAAAACTTGGATGGCTAAGCAAGATGAAAATTCAGAAAGGATTACAGCACTGCTGCAACTCATTGCTTCTCAACAAGCCTCATCTGCTAAACCTACTTGATGTTTTGCACAAGTTTTTCATGTTTTGCTTTGTTTTGATTTTCTTCTGATATGTTTTGTATGCTTTTATCTGAATCTGGATGTTCTCTTGACTTAATGACAATGATCTTTTTGCTTATCTGGATATGTGTTTCTTCTGCATCTTTACTGTCTTTTAAAATTCTTTTTGATTATGACAAAAAGGGGGAAAAACAAAATAGAATCTGATTGTTCAAATCTATAAGCAATTATCTGAACTAAGTCAGACATGTTACTAACATTCTTTGAATTTAAGTGTCCCAGATATTATTAAAAAATCTGACAAATTTCATTGAAGTTTTTCCTGAGATCTATCTTTTCAGAACCTGATCAAAAATAGCTAAATCTGAGTAGACCAGACTCTGATATCTAACCTTGAGTACTATGATCTAAAAGATAACTCAAGACAGGAAATGGCAAGATAAACAACCAGGTGTTCTGAAGTTGTTCATCTGGCATCAAGCTTTAATATGGCATCAAGCTTTGACTCTAGAAGTCAAACATATGTCAACCAGGCTTCAATCAGGCTCTGAATCTGAAATGTACTCAACCAGAAAGGGAAGTATCTAATTCCATTAGAGTATTCATTTCAGGGGGAGATTGTAAATCTCAGGGGGAGTAATTTTAATTCATATTTTTATTGAACAAATTTCTCATGTTTTGTCATCATCAAAAAGGGGGAGATTGTAAGAGCACAGATTGTGTCTTAGTAATATCTCTATGTTTTGATGATAACATTAATGATAATTTGTATACAAGAATTATACTCTCTAAATTTGTTCTAAACTGTTTTCTACAGGCACAAAAGATTTTAATCTTAAAGAGCAAATTTGATGTGAACAATAAATTTTGAATGGCTCAAGAGCATCTGAAGATTAGAAGAATCTGAAGTATAAGAGCTTAGTCATCAAGATTCTGAAGATACAACACGCTGCATATATTATCAAGAATCTGAATGAAAGAAGACTCTGAGTGAAGAGACTCTGAATGAGAGAAGACTCTGATCTGAGTGAAGACTCTGATCTAAGAGCATGTTACGCTTCAAGCACACAGCTGCACCAGACTCTGATTCAGCAACATCTGAAGAACATCTTAGGCTCTGAAGTTTCCAGAAGATTCTGAAGACTGAAGACTCTGATATTGATTGTTGATCTGAACTATCTGAAGAATTATTTGAAGAAGATTATTTTAATATATCCGTTGGAATATGCCAGCAAATCTTTCCTTAATTGGGATAGACATAAATCTCTGCAAGAATATCATTCCTCTGATACATTCCATATATGGTAAATTCACAGCTCAGCAGACAATGGCTACACCCACATTTTGTGCGCCGTCTCTCTGCTGCAATAGTACAAAGGACAGTACTATTTGATATTGGAAATATCTTCTCCAACGGTATTATATTCTCTCCAATATTCAAGTGGCTATATAAAGGATATCATAGCACTTTCTTCAGGGCGAAGACGAATTTTGAAAAACTTACTCTCAAGCGAAGAAACTCTCAAGCTCTCATATTCTTTATAGTTCATACTTTGTTCTAAACTTAGAGAAATAACACAGTTGTGTTTATAGCTTTCATAGAAGCATTTTATTACTCTTACATTGTAATACATTAATTTGTAAAGGAAGTTTTCCTTAAGAGGATCTAGGTTAGATCAGTAGCTCTTGAGAAGACTAAGAACAGTTGTTCTTAGGTGTTGCTATTTGTAATCAATTGATTTGAATAGTGGATTAAGTCCTTGTTGAGAAAGGCAAATCACTCTTGAAAAGGGTGGACTGGAGTAGTTGAGTTCAACGAACCAGGATAAAAATACTTGAGTTTTTATCTTTGATTATTTTCTGTCATACTTATTCAACCCCCCTTCTAAGTATTTTCTCACCTTCATGTCCAACTTGATGAGGCAGAGTGGATAAAGAATAGACTGAATCAGCTCAGTTTGATGGATGAGAAGAGACTTGCATCTATCGCATATGGTCGGTTATACCAGAGCCGGATGAAGAAAGCTTACGATAAGAAGGTGCGCCCTTGAAGCTTTCAGACGGGTGATCTTGTGCTAAAGAAGATTCTCCCACCACAATCGAATCACATGGGCAAATGGACTCCCAACTATGAAGGTCCATACATTGTGCGAAAGGTCTTCTCCGAAGGAGCTTTACTGTTGTCCACCATGGATGGGGAGGATTTTTCATCCCCTATGAACTCGGACGCAGTTAAAAAATACTTTGCCTAAAAGAGACCCGCTGGACAGAAAAAAGAGAGTCCAGGCAAAAATGGGGCATCCCGGCGAACCAAAAAGAAAAAAGAAAAGGTTCGGGGAAAAATTAGGGATAAAAATTAAAAAGATGTACACTCGCGAAGTCGAAAACCTAAGAAGGCGACTTCGGCAAAAAAGGGTATCCCGGTGAATTGAAAACCCGCAAAGGGCGATTCAGGAAAAAGTTAGGGATTGAAAAAGCAAATGACTGCGGTCCGAGTTTGATACTGCATTGTTTAGTGGTTTGGGAGTAACTGAGGGTCGATTATCCAAGTCAATATCTTCCAAGGACAGAGTATCGGGAAAGCGTCAGAGTCAGGCGAGTCATAGGAGGATCAGCTCATGGTGTTTGTCTGTACCACGTTGCCAACATGTATACAAATTTCTTTGTACCTCTGTGCATATTTGTATTTATCTTGTAGCTTCCTCTTTTCAGAAGTTGCATCCATTGTACAAAACTTTTCCTATTTACAGGCCTGTTATCAATAAAACGCATACTATTCAATACTTGATGTTTTGTTCTCGTTTTAACTTTTACCGTTTTGTTTGGGGAAAATGCTGATGTTTTGATAAACTTGCACTTGCATAAACTTGCGGCCTCGGCCAATAATTGTTAAAACTTTGAATTGACTGAGCGATTGTCACGGCTATTGACCTGGATATTTCTTGTTGTAGGGGATATCTTATTGTTGCTCATTTTTTTCAGGGTCGTTACCTTCGCCGTAGCAGATGGCCCAGGGATCGTGTTCCCCCAGCCGGAGTCCATTAACGTAGGAGCAGGCTTTATGTGATTCTATCCCTCCCCATCAGATGGAGGCCACATTTTTATCCCCAGAAGAGTCAGATGCGAGTTAGCAAGCTGTCCGACAATGATGTAATCCCCAGGATGGCTCTTTCTGTTCTCCAGCAGGTTATCTTTCCTCCAATAGGTTGATCATCCTCCGCAGAGTTCATAGCTACAGATTTGTTAAGCTAGTTCCCCAGCAGGATTGCTTCTTTCCCTAGTGGGGTCTGCTTACCCTTTCCAACATTTGTGTTGTTGGAATAATTCTGTGATACCCGGTTATCCCCAGCGGAGTTGGCTTAGTCTTCGGCATTTATTTTGTTGAAGCGGTTCTGTATCCAGCTTTTCTCCGGCAGCCCGTGCCTGCGTTTGCAGCCTGCATTTGCATCATATCTGCATGGCATAACAACTTACCCAAATATGTATCATTCCATCTCGTATGGAGCATTACGCCATTGTCAAACATATGCATTTTGAAACATAAGTCAGGTTGGTTACCTCTTTGTTTTTAGGTGTTTCCCTGCAGGTTTGGAATTCTTGTTCAGGATGGTTTCAGATGTTCAAATTCTTAGCATGAGATATGTGATGATCACATTCGTCTTATCATGTGTTCCCTCATCAGAGTTGCTTGGTTAAGTTTCTCTTCTTCCCCATTAGAGTTTCCTCGGATGGCTGTTACGTTAACATTAAAAGATTTCATGATTATACTTTTAAAGTTGTTACCCATTTTGTTCCAGATGGATGTCTGGCAGCTGATGTCAGAAACTCCCTGCAGATTTGCTCGTTCAAGTCTTTGGATGCTCGGTTCGCACTTTTATTTAGTGTATGCCCATTTCCGAGGAAATGGAAGGTCAGAGATATTGACAGTACTCGCTTTTATTTAGCGTATGCCCGTTTCTTAGGAAATGGAAGGTCAGAGATATTGATAGTATTCACTGTTATTTAGCGTATGCCCATTTTCGAGGAAATGGAAGGTCAGAGATATTGACAGTACTCGCTTTTATTTAGCGTATGCCCGTTTCCGAGGAAATGGAAGGTCAGTGATATTGACTATATTCGCTTTTATGTAGCGTATACCCACTTCTTAGGAAATGGAAGGTCAGTGATATTGACAATACTCGCTTTTATTTAGCGTATGCCCGTTTCTGAGGAAATAGAAGGTCAGAGATATTGACAGTACTCGCTTTTATTTAGCGTATGTCTGTTTCTTAGGAAATGGAAGGTCAGAGATAATGACAGTATTCACTGTTATTTAGCGTATGCCCATTTCCGAGGAAATGGAAGGTCAGAGATATTGACAGTACTCGCTTTTATTTAGCGTATGCCCGTTTCTTAGGAAATGGAAGGTCAAAGATATTGACGGTTTTCACTTTTATTTAGCGTATGCCCGTTTCTAAGGAAATGGAAGGTCAGAGATATTGACAAAATTCGCTTTTATTTAGCGTGTGCCCGTTTCTGCGGAAATGGAGGATCAAGGACATTAATGTCGTGTTTTATGTAGTGCCCGCTTATTATAGCGTTTATTGTTGATTCAGCACCTGTGGCGTCACACAGGTGGTTGATATTGAAATCAGGCTCTTTATCGGATGATTGATCAGTTGTCGCCATGACAACCAGATTCAATTGTTTGGATGTGTTGTCCCCAAGCAGTTTGGAAGTTTATTTCTTCGGTTAGAAAATTTTCGGGTTCTCTGGTATTCAATTGTCTTCTACCTCGGTCTCCTGAAATCCGTTTGCTTTTCATCCAGTCGGGTCCAAGCCGTTTGAATAGGGGCAACTGTTGCACCCTAAAATTTGCCTAACCTTTTCTTACTTGGTTTATGTTTCATTGCATGAGCATATCATTGGTCTAACATTTGCATAACATAGCATTGCTCATTTAACAGGGGATCAAGTGTGGTTTATATCTAGAGGAGCTTATCTAGAGGTCTTGTGCAACCTTGAGAAGTCACCATAGTCATCAGGAAGAGGGTTGGGTTCTTGAGGAGTTCATTTGTTTGTATGGTTTTAATCTCCTAATCTGAGGACCAATTGAAGATCACCAGTAGGTTGTGAGGTCTTGATTAAGGAGAGAGTGTATGGATAGAGCTCATAGAGTGCCCTAGGGGTCATGGTGGAGCTCAATCAGTTCATTGTGCCAAGTGTGAGGAGCCACAATTGAGGGTGTTGCACTTAGGGTTTTCATCTGAATTACCCTAAGTCAATTGTGCAATTGAATAGTATCAAAGCTCATTTTGAGTCTTTGCAATCATGGATAGTTGTGTTGAGATACATGAGATGATATTCCAAGATTAATCCAAGAAAAGTTCAAGGTGTGAGGAGTTGCTAAATTAGGGTTCTTAGGGTAAAATCCCCAATTTAGTTCCTAACTTCAAGACCACTTATCTCAAGATGCAAGTTTCATCTCCACTTTTGGTCAACATGAAACTTGTATAGCATGCTCTTAGCTTTAATTTGAGTACTAGAAGTCCTCCATTGGATTTATAGAACTCAAGTTATAGTCCAGACAAGTTACAAGTCATCTGAGGAATGTGAAATTTGTCTGTGAAAGTCAACCAACGTCTACGGAACGTTTGACCTAGAAGGGTGTTTCTCTTGAACTTTTAGCCAACATGAAAGTTGTAGGTCTTGATCTTAGATTTCCAAATTGTACTAGAAGTCTTCCATCTGATTTATAGAACTCAAGTTATGAGGTTTACAATTAAGGGGTATTTTGGGAAAGTAAGATTATAGGTCATTTGGCATTATAGGTCATTTTCCCCATCTTGCAATCTTCAAATGCAATTTTGTTCAACACAAAACTTGCTCCAAATGATGTTTTTAGGTCAAACATTTACTCATGATGAATTGATTTGGATTTAGGTGAGACTTGGTTTGAAGAATTTTGCATAAGGAAGAATTTAAAGGCATTTGATTGAGAAATTCATGATTAATTCATTTGTGCTCAAAATGGACCATATGAATACTCATTTTGATCAGAAAAAACATCCTAAGCACTTTGGCATTTTTAGAATTTCCATTTGAGGTCAATTTCATGGTGATATGGTTTGTTACTTCACAAGTAAGCAACACTTCATAATTTGATTATGGGATGGATTCAAGCTCCTTAAGCACTCTAAACTCTCTCACCAGACCACAAGGGCAAGATTGGAAACTTCTGGGAGAAGTTTGAAGCAAAAACACGTATTCACCATGGTTGGTTTTGTGAAGGAAATTTGAAGAGTGGATTTTCTGGTTTGGGCCTCAATTGGACCTCAAAAGCCCGCAAACTAGTTGTATTTTAGCTCAGAAGAAGATTTTGCTCCATTTTGGTGATCAATTCGTGTTGGAAGCAGAGATAGCAAGTTGAATTTCAAGAGCTCCAAGTGAAATCGTGATTTCCATTTCAAGCCAGATCCAAGCAAATTGAAGATACAAAAGCGTTCCTCATCAAGCATTGAAGCGATCTGCAGTGTTTGGAAGCTAGAATCATGTTCTAGATACCTCAATTTGAAGCTCAAAGTCAGGTATGTAGTTTTCAACTTTACACTGGTTATAGCATGATCTAGGCATGATTAGTATGTGGATAGGCTTTGGTTTGAATCATAGATGAAATTTGGATAAGAATTTGGTTGATTAGAGAAAAATTAGGTGATGACATAATTTCTGTTGAGGTTCGTTTCTCCTTGATCTTGAGGTTTTGATACAATTGGAATAGCATGTGATGATCTGTGATAGAAGAGGATTACATCCATACCAATAGTTTGTGTTTTGGTGAGAGTTCAGATTGAAGTGAATTTTAGGATTTGCTTCCTGTTTCATTTTCTGTTGAGAGTTGAGAGATTTGGATGTTATATTTGAGATCAGGAGGAAATTTGGAGTGAGTTGATGTTAAGTTTGTTTAGTTTCCATTACCTGTAATCACCTGCTCACCGAAGAAGATGACCGGAGGTTATCTCCGGCCACCGTGCTGAACTTTCCCTCCACTTGCCTTTCAAATGAAGAAGATGACCTGGTTACCATTGGATATGGCTTGGACCTTGACAAAGTCTCCTCATCGTGTGGTTGTGTTTTATTCTGAGGATTTGAATTTTGAGCATGAAACGAAGTCGTTTCATTAATTGACCTGGCAGCTACGTGGCGTGTGAGTTGGATAGCCTGAGAGCCTTTAGATCAGTCTACTGAGTCAATCCATCCAACGCGTGTGATATTTTCTGGCTTATTTGATTTTCTTAATTCTTTTCTTTTATTATTATTGCATTTTGCTTTGAAAATTCATATTAAATCCATTTTTATTAGAAAAATAAAATAAAAATATGCTCATGATCCTCTTTTCATTTGTGATTTTTCTATGCTGTTAGATTTAATTTTTGATGATTTTCCAATTTAATTTGATTTTTCTCATTTTTGATATTTCTTTATTTTTGCATTTTTGATACTTCTGTTTGATGATTTTTGTTTAATCAATTGGTTTGGAATCTTGACTTAATTTTTTGCTATATTGTAGATTAGAGATGTATGTTCCCTCAGGAATTTTCTTTTGATTTTTAGATAATCATAGATTCTGTTTTGGATTAGAGTTTTGGAGCCTTCCCTTTCATGGTTTCCCTTTGACACTTTATGATTTAGGATTTTACTAGTTGCCTTAGAAATTGAGTTAGGCTCTGATATTTATACTATAGGTTCTTAACATTTGCATGTTCCCTTAGGAAAATTTATAGATTTTTAGAATCTAGTTTTCTATTTTAGATAGAATTTACAATTAGGTTGTTCATTTGGTGCTCCTAACTTGGTGCTTGTTTTGTTTTGCCTTCAATGGTGGCTTTTGGTGCATGATGAGCTTGTGGTTCTTCTTGGATGTTGTTATGGACATGTTGTAGCTTATTTTGAGTTGATTGTGGATCTTGGCTTTGAGTTCTTCTTTCCTTTTGGTAGCTTTCTTGTAGCTTCTAGGAATTAGGGTTTAGGAAAGAGCTTAGAAGTAGTTTTCTTTCTTCCTCAAACATGGATTGCTTTGATTGCTTTCCATTTTCATCCTATGATTCAAGGTCCCTATGTGAAAGCCTAATCTTTCCTTTGGAAGGATGTGTGGCATTTTACAATAGGTAGAACCTTTAAGGATGCCTTTCTCAGATGACTGGTTGAGTGTCAGGAGGGATTCCCTTAGTTTCCTTCTTGCTTCCCATCATTAATCCAATATCTTGATATGATTTCTCTTCTCTTGTGTTGGAGCTTGTTAAATCATGAAGATTAAGACTTCTCTTGGAGATTGCTTGAAGAAGTTTGTTTGCATCTGTTTGTCTGTTTGCTTTTTATCTGCTTTGCTGTTGAGCTGTTTTGCCTGTTGTTTCTTTTGACTGCTCTGCTTTGCTGTTGAGTTGTTTTGCCTGCTGTTTCTTCTGACTGCTCTGCTTTGCTTGTGACTGATTGACTGTGTGTTGCATTAGACTAGATTCCTCATATAGTAATCATAGGCCTAAAAGCATCCTAAGGGTTGAGCTTCTCCCCTTGCTTGTTTGCATTAGAAGTTGAGTGGCACTCCTTCTACTTGTATTTTTACTGTATGGCTTTGCTTGCTGGTATTTGGTTGAGCTCAGCTCCCTTGCCTGTGTGGTTTGTGGCCTTTGTGCCTTGTTTGTTTAGAAGTTGGGTGCGACTCCTTCTGCTTGTTTGTTGCATTGCATGCATTTTATTTATAGTAATTTCTTTACAGTTATTTCTTTTGCTGTTTGTTTTCCTTTTCGATGTTCCCCTAGGAAATCTGACTTCTCTTGTTCAAGAGAAGTTATGACAGACATTAGGGTTCTAACCATGCATGATAACATTAGGTAGTTCCCCCCCTAACCTCAACCATAAGATCATTTTGCATGACAACTTTAGGATTGGATCAGTTCCCCTTTAGTGCGTCTTTTCTCTTCTCATCTGCAAACAAAATCAAAATACAGTAATAAAAGGTTAATTGACGTCGTACGCTACGAGCCTTAAGCTATCTGGGAAAGGATTGTTGGAGAGTTTCTTTTCAACAGTCTGGATGTTTAGTATGGTACCCTTTGGGTGACATGCGACGCATTCACTCTCAGGTCATAGTCTCTAGTGCGATATCAGTTGCAAACATCCATAAAAGACTTCTCTAAAAAACAGAAAACAAAGATCAAACTCTTTTTGTCCTCTTGGACCTTTAATCCCTTGGAAACCCTTTTTCAGAAGGAAAGTTCAGTTAACTCCCGGTTCTATCATAAACGGTAAACGCCTAAGTCTCCAAAGGTCGAGCTGCATACACCAAACTGTTGGAACCGTCTGTTAACCCTACTCGGATAAAAAAGACAAATTTGTGTCTCTCGTGTCCCGAACTACGTTTGTTATGATCTTTCGCGCTGTGTGAAAGTACGTAGGCACAAGATGCGATATCTTGGCGAGCAACCTTTCCCCATAGTTAGGCGAACTACGTTGACTCTGATTTCTCGTTCCAAACAAGAATACGTAGGCATAAAGTGCGACGCTTTGCCGAGTCATTTTCTTTTCTTTTCAGACCGGGCCTTTAGTGTAGATAGATATAACAAACCTGTCAGATAAACACAACAAGCGTGGATCCCATCGAGTATGATAGACGTGAGGGGTGCTAATACCTTCCCCTTGTGTAACCGACTCCCGAATCCAGACAATGGTTGCGATAACCTTGTCTTATACCTTTGCGTCAGGTTTTTTCCGATCGTTTCCTTTCCCGCTCTGAGGGATAAATAACAAAAGGTGGCGACTCTTCTGTCTTTCCGGCCTCGTTTTTCATAGTAGCGACACCATCATCAACAACTTCCTTGAGAGAACAAATGAGGTTGTGCCTGAGTTA
The DNA here is from genome assembly GCA_963859935.3 of Lathyrus sativus. NCBI lineage: Eukaryota > Viridiplantae > Streptophyta > Magnoliopsida > Fabales > Fabaceae > Lathyrus > Lathyrus sativus. The sequence continues at coordinate 548,416,578 of OZ012741.1, forward strand.
ACCATCTCTGGCAACAGAATATGTCAAGTGATAACTGGAAATCAAGTCAGGAAATGGCCATCAAAAGGGAAGCTTGTTGTCAGTAAGCTGAGCATGAAATATGTCTTGCTTCACAAGATTGGTGCTGCAAACTAGGTGCCAACCAATCACAAATCATCAGTGGCCACCATCCTGGGGAGGGTCATCTATGTTGTGGGAACCAGGACCAAAATGGATTATGGCACATACATCTTTGATCAAACAATGAAGCATGCTGGCAGTTATAGCATCAAAGGGCCTATAGCATTTCCTTCCCTCATCTGTGGAATCATGTTAGCACAGTTTCCAAATATCCTCAAGACCAGTGATGTAGAAAGAAAAAGAGAAACTCCCTTAGCCTTTCATCACAAACTGTTTCAAGGAACCCATGTTTCAGACATTGCCATGGCATATACTGAGACATCAAAAAGGGGTCCCAAAGCCAAAAAGGCTGAAGTGATAACCATCATTAAAGAAACATGCAAGGAACTGGATGCAAGAAAGCAAACACTTGAAAAATTGTTGCAATCTCTTGAGCAAGATGAGGATACTGACAGCTCAGAGGATGCTACAAGGTGCCACAAAGGAAGATGATGGTACTAGGGAAGAGGGAAGTCAGGAAGTAGGCTCGGAAGATGCTGCTGAGGAAGGCACTGATGCTGAGGAAGAAGGCTCTGGAGAGATTGAGGAAGACAGGTCCAGCTCAGCTGCAGAAGAAGACTAATGCCTTATAGCTCAAACCACTGCTGGCTGAGGTGGTGCAGGAAGCAGTGTTGCTGATGTATTGGTTTGATTTGTTTTGTTAGTCTTGTGTGAGAACTGTTAAGACAATCTATTTTTGTTATGCTCTATATGAGCAGTTTATGTAACCCCAAACACATGTATTGGTACAATTTATGATCTATGCTAGTTGATTAGTTGGATCTAAATTTGTGGCTAAAAAGGGGGAGAGTGTGATAAATAACAGCAGGTACAACAGATGCAGATGGAAGAATTGGTGGATAACCAATATGAGTACCACAGTACCACAGGTTATGTGGTAGTGGGAGTAACAGATGCAGGTGGAAGAACAAGACTGCCATGAGCAGTGATTGTGATTGAGCATATGCACCATAGTGCTTATGATATTAGTGTGCATGTGATGCTGATGAGATTTGTGTGTGATAACAGCTGTTTAGGTTGTTACTGATATGATAAGTATGCCATGCATGTTAGAACTAGGACCGACATGCTGTAACTAGGACTGACATGCTGTAGGTACTAATATGGGTGATCCTAACAAGATGCTTAGGAATTCTATGCAAGGAGCAGAATGCATCCCTGCAGGGGGAGTAACACAAATGTGTGACATCAGAAGGTCATGCTGAATGTTATAGCATCCAGTTCAGACTGGATATTGCCCAGCTGATAAGTGCATCAGTTGAGGGGGAGTAACTCTGTTACTCAAACAAGCAAAGGGTGACATCTGTAGCAGAAGTCTACAGAGAGTTAACAAAGTGAGTGTTAACAGGGCTAAAAGCCAACTGTGAGGATTCTGAGAGCTTGAGCAGCAAGTGACTTACCTGCATGACAGGACCATTGTTAAGTCTTCTGCTGTGTAGGAAATCTCTGATGTAAGTACAGAGTGTTTTAGCCAAAAATTTGTCAAAGGGGGAGTTTGTAAGTGCTCTTGATTGGCTGCATTTTGTGGCAAAATATGAGTACATGTATGAATGTCATGTTTGATGTTATTACATTCATAATATGGACTTTGCAGGGTAAGTTAACTAAGCTAACTATAAGTTAAGTTGGATGTCATACTCAATGTTATGACATATGTCGTATGACATCAAGCGGAAGTTTGTTATTCTGGTTGCTATAACTCAAGAAACAACTCAGAAGCTCAAGCTGGAATGCAGGAGACATTTTAGACGCCCTAGGGGAACTAATATGTACCTGATTAAAGAGGCAAACATGCAGAATACAAAAGAAAGGTTTTATGATGGATAAAACCTAATGTATGCGCCCAGGCCCAAGGACTGATCTGCTGCTACAAATACCAGGAGAAGCAATCCTAGAAGGCAACTGTTGAAGATAGAGAAACAGAGAAATCACCATAGTGGTTTAGAAGTGAAGAAGTTGTTCTTTACGACTGTGTCTTAGGAACTCTTGTAATCAAAGCAACTATTGTTTGCATTGGTTAGGTAGTTTCTAGGTTGTGTATCACTCGAAGCTGTTAAGTAAGAGTGTGTGTCACTTGATCAAAGCTTTGAAGCAAGATCAAGGTGTGTGTGTGTGTGTAGTTGAAGTGTCTCTTCAGTCTATAGTTTAAATTGTAACTGGTTGTTATCATTGGTGTGTGATTGTAGGGAGTGAGTGGGTATACTCAGGTCTAGAGTGTCTCTAGGTTAAATTGTCATTGGGTAGTGATTAAGTGAGGAGTGTAAACTAGAGGTTTGACTCTGAATTGATACTGCTGATAGTGAAATTTCTCCCTGGCTTGGTAGCCCCCAGATGTAAGTGTGTTGCACTGAACTGGGTCAACAACTAACTGTGTTATTTACTGCTTTGTTATTACTACACAATAGTAGATCTGTAGTGAACATCACAGTGGATGTTATAACTTCTGTTAGAACTTCCATCGTGGGCTGGCCAGAATTTTCAAATACCATAAGAACCCGGAAATTTGCAACCTGTGGGGATGCAACACAGCGAATACCAACCAAAAGTTGGAATGCGACACGCAGAGGATAACAATCCAATATGAAACATCGAACAAACGATACCACCCAAGAGTTGGGATAACAATCAAAGGATACCCACCAAGAGTTGGGATAAAACTTGAATCAAGAACCTGCAGGACATACAACCAACAGACTTACGACCTGAGAACAAGAAAAACTCCGCTGGGAAAATAAGAGAGAAACTTATACCAGACCGCTCCGCGGGGACCAAGCGTCTACCAAATAACAACCAAAAGATGGGATGACCAGCAAATGAGTACCAACCAAGAGTTGGGATACAACCAAAGATACCAACCAAGAGTTGGAATGCCGACTACACTGGGGAACAGAAGAGGCAATTACCCAAGCAGTCTCGTGGTGACTTCACTGGGTAAAGAGTAGATTAACCAGATAACTCTTCACAGGATAAACACCCACCAAAAGATAATAATCAAAGTAGACAATCCAAAAGATGGGATAAGAATTACTCTCCTGGGATAAAACAAACACTACCAACCAAGAGTGGGAATCACCACAACACTGACCGAAGGTGAAATGGCGGGGCTATCTCGCTGGGGAATACACTGACCAAAAGTCCGTATGCAACAAAAAGGTAACGACCCCAAGCTACCAACCAAAAGTTGGAATCGCCGCAATACCGAACAAAGTTGAATCCAAACCATCAACCAACAGTTGAAAATACCCGATGAAACACAACGACCACAAGCTACCAACCAAAAGTTGGAATCACTTCAACAAAATCTCACCAACCAAAAGTTGGAAACAGACAACGCTACCAACCAAAAGTTGGGATGACAACTCCGTCGGGGAATGGAGGAGGACTACCAACCAAAAGTTGGAATAACAAATCCAGAAAAGGAAGACTACCAACCAAAAGTTGGAATAACGTCAACAAAGCTTTGGACCCCGTTGAGGAGTACCAACCAAAAGTTGGGATAACGTCAAACAAGATATAGACTACCAACCAAGAGTTGGAATAACGACTGCAAGGGATAAAATCCAATCAAAAGTTGGGACACATGCTACTAACCAAAAGTTAGGATCGCCAGAAAAGATTATCATCGGCCAAAAGTCGAAACAAAAGCTACTAACCAAAAGTTAGAATCGCTGGGAAAAATCCTCCTCGACCAAAAGTCAGAACAAAAGCTACTAACCAAAAGTTAGGATCGCTGGGGACGCTGAACAACGCTGACTCCACCACAGAATACTACCAACCAAAAGTTAAGATGATCATCCAGAACTACCAACCAAAAGTTGGAATAAAAGGCCACTAACCAAAAGTTAGGATTGCCGACAACGTTGAACGAGAGCGAACTGACTACAACAAAGGTTACCAACCAAAAGTTGGAATATCCGACTTTGCTGAAGAAAACGAGGATTACCAACCAAAGTTTGGAATAACATTCAAACGTCAATAGGTCACCAACCAAAAGTTGGAATGAAGCAAAGATTACCAACCAAATGTTGGAATAAAGACTCTGCAAAGGGGGACTAGAGATTACCAACCAAGAGTTGGGATAACACCTCCTAGAATTACCAACCAAAAGTTGGAATACCAAACACAAGAAATCGGACTATGCTAGGGAGTACCAACCAAAAGTTGGGATAACACATCCGGAATAGGCAAGCAACATTATCAACCGACTCACAATTTGCAAAGAAAGCTCCGATAGGAAAATAGAGGTTTAAACAAACGACTCTGCCGAGGAAAAAAACATTCACCAAACAACTCTGTTGGGGAAAATGTCCGAACAAACGACTTGGCCAAGGAGGAAAACGCTTACAAGCGACTCACCTGGGGAGAACGAAAACGTTTAACCCAGCGTCTCAGCTGAAGAGAGAAGACGTTTAACCAAACGACTGGCGGGGAAGAATCCGATAAAATGACCAACCCAAAGATCCACACCAATAGGGATAACACGCAAATCTCTTGAATCAAACAACCTCTAACACCAAACCTGGCTTATGCTTCAGATGCATATGTTTGAGAATGGTGTAATGCTCTATACTAAATGGAAATGCTACGCATTTAGGAGGATGCTATGCGAAAATGCAAATGCAAAGGAACCACCTCAGCAAAATAAATGCTGAAGAGAACAACCCTGTTGGGGAAAGATAAGATATGCCAATTACAATTGGACTTATGCTGGGAAGTACAAGCCCAGGATGGCCTCCGAGAAAAGAACTCTCCTGGGTTATACTGTTTTGACAAGAACAAAAATCCATTCTACTAGGGATCAACACAAACTCTGCTGAGGAAAGTTCCCTGAATGGCTTACCAGAATACCACCCTTCTAGGGAACAAAAAACTCGGCTGGGGAAACGCCCTGGATGGCCTTTCTTGAAAATCTTCACCCTGCTGGGAAAACACCAAACAATCCACTCAGTGGGTAATCAAGAACCACGTTGAAAGCTCCACTCTGCTTGGAAAGAAATTCCACCCTGCTGAGGATGTACCGGTAACAACCCGCCCTGCTGGGGAACATTAGAGACCTCTACTAAGGACCCCACTCTAGTGAGGAATGGGTTAGGCTTCTATTCGAACACTTTCCTTGTCGAGGGAATCAATATTAAATTCTGCTCGCAGAGGAAAATCCTAAATACTGATATTACTGGAAAGATACCAGAACGTCGACTCCGTTGGGGAAGGGCGTCAAAGGCGTTGCCTCTGATGGAGAATAAAACTAGATTGCAATCTGCCCTGCCGCCGAGAGAATATCCTTCAACCTGCTTTGCGTGAGAACAAATCCACCCTGTTGGGGATTATTGTAGGGAGACAAAACTTTGTTCTGCATGAGACACGCCACATTTTTGCTGGCTTGATAGCGAGATTCTGTGGGGAAACCAAATCTTTGTTGAACAAAATGTCTGACTGCATTCCACATGAAGGAACCCTTCGAAAACTTGTCGGGGCTTACAAACCCACTTACGCTGGGAAACAAAACTATGAACTCCCGCTAGGGGAAAAGTGAATCACCCTGTATCACAATTTCACCGTCATGGAGAAACACTCTACTGGGAAGAGCTGCCATCCTGCAACAAACAAAAACATGCCTTACATGCAAAATGGTTACTTTGGTTATCATTCATGATACCTGTCGCCCAAGCAAAATCATTGCTTCCATTATGCTCTATAAAGCCTCATGTTTTCACCTGCAATATTTACCAAAATAACAGACGTTCTTCGCAAACAAGATAATAGCAGTAAAAACAAGGAACGAAAAATCTTTGACTGAAGTGAATACTTTATTGATAAAAGGGCCTGTAAATAGGCGAATTACAATTCGGATGCAATTCCTAAAAAGAGGTAATTGCGCAAAAGCAAAAGAATATATACAAATGTTGGCAATGTGGCAACAGACAACCACCATGTGTCGACTCAGCTATGACCTGTATGTCTTCAATGTTCCCCATGTTTCGCCTTCTGAAAAGACTGACTGAACTGATTCCTTTCCTTCGGGATAACCGCTCACAGGCTTACAGATCGAACGTAGACCGCAGTCGTTTGCTTCTAATCCCTAACTTTTGCCTGGATCGGCCTTTCGGGTTTTCAATCCACCGGGATACCCATTTTTGCCAAAGTCGCCTTTCCATGTTTTCAACTTTGCGGGTTTAAAATTTTCTTTTTATCCCTAATTTTTTCCCGAACCTTTTCTTTTTCTGGTTCGCCGGGATGCCCATTTTTGCCTAGACTTTTCTTTTTCTGTCCAGCGGGTCTCTTTTAAGCAAAGTATTTTTTAACCGCGTCTGCGTTCACTGGGGATGAAAAATCTTCACCATCCATGGTAGATAGTAATAAGGCTCTGCCATAGAAAACCTTTCTTACCACATACGGACCTTCATAGTTAGGAGTCTATTTTCCCCTGTGATCTGTATGAGGAGGAAGGATCCTTTTCAACACCAAGTTACCCGTCTGGAAGCACCGAGGACGCACTTTCTGATCAAATGTTTTCTTCATCCTACTCTGATACAACCGGCCATGAGCAATGACTGCCAATCTCTTTTCGTCAATCAAGCTCAGCTGATTCAACCTGGTCTGGCCCCATTCAGCCTCGTCAAGCTTCACATCTGACAGTATCCTTAAAGAAGGAATCTCAACTTCTAATGGCAGGACAACCTCCGTACCATCCACCAGTGAGAAAGGAGTTGCCCCGGTTGACGTATGTATCGTGGTACGATAACCGTTGAGAGCAAAGGGAAACATCTCGTGCCAGTCCTTATAGGTTACAACCATCTTCAGCACAATCTTCTTGATATTTTTGTTAGCTGCCTCAACAGCGCCATTCATCTTCGGACGATATGGAGAAGAGTTGTGATGCTCAATCTTGAAACTCTGGCACAGTTCCTTCATCATTTTATTATTCAAATTCGAACCATTATCAATAATGATTCTCTTCGGAATTCCATAACAGAAAATGATGTCCTTCTTTATGAATCAGGCTACCACCTGCTTCATGACATTGGCGAAGGAAGCTGCTTCTACCCACTTCGTAAAGTAATCAATCGCAACCAGAATGAAGCGATGTCCATTAAAAGCAGTCGGCTTAATCTTGCCGATTATATCGATTCCCCACATAGAAAAAGGCCATGGAGACGTTAACATATTCAAAGGAGTCGGTGGCACATGCACCTTATCAGCATAAATTTGGCATTTATGGCATTTTCTGGCGTATTTGAAGCAATCGGATTCCATGGTCATCCAATAATACCCAACTCTTAACAATTTTCTGGCCATTGCATGTCTACCAGCATGAGTGCTGAAAGAACCCTCGTGGACTTTCTCCATCAACAGGTTTGCTTCGAGTTCATCAACAAAACGCAACAAGACCAAGTCAAAGTTTCTCCTATAGAGCACATCATCTTTGTTCAGATAAAAATTACCGGCTAACCTCCTCAAAGTCTTCTTATCTTTGTTGGATGCCCCAGATGGGTATTCTCGAGTCTTGAGAAAATGCTTTATATCAAAATACCAAGGCTTTCCATCTGATGCCTTCTCAATCACAAATACAAAAGTGGGTCTATCAAGACGTATGATGGTGATAGCTGGAGCTTCATTCCAGTAATTCACTTTGTACATTGAGGATAGCGTGACCAAAGCATTTGCCATCTGATTCTCATCTCTGGGCACATGATGGAACTCAATTCTATCGAAGAAAGGCAACAGTCTCCTTGCATAATCCTTATAAAGCACCAGGTTGGCCAGACGAGTTTCCCACTCTCCTTTTATTTGATTGACGACTAGCGCTGAATCGCCTTACACATCCAGATTCTTGATCCTTAGCTCAATGGCCTCTTCTAAACCCATAATGCACGCTTCATATTCTACTTCATTATTGGTACATGCGAAAGTCAATCGGGCAATGAACGGTATGTGGGGACCGTGAGGAGTTGCAATGATTGCACCGATTCCATTACCATATGAATTAACTGCTCCTTCGAAAACCAGTTTCCATTGAGATTCAATCTCAGGACCCTCATCAGGCAAAGGCTCATCTCAGTCTTTCATCCTCAAAAACATTACGTCTTTATCTAGAAAATCAAACTTCATCGGCTGATAATCCTCAATCGGCTGTTCAGCAAGATATTCTGACAAAACGCTTCCTTTAATGGCTTTCTGGGAAACATATTGAATATCATATTCTGTTAAAACCATTTGCCATCGGGAAATCCTTCCGGAGAGTGCTTGTTTTTCAAAGACGTACTTGATCAGATCCATCTTCGAAATCAACAGGGTTGTATGGTTTAACATGTACTGTCTCAAACGCTTAGCAGCCCAAGCGAGTGCACAACATATTTTTTCCAGCATTGAGTATCTCAACTCACAATCAGTGAATTTCTTACTCAGGTAGTAGATGGCATGCTCTTTTCTACCTGACTCGTCTTGTTGACTGAGCACACATCCCATTGAATTCTCAAGAACCGTGAGATACATGATCAGAGGTCTCCCTACAACTGGAGGCATGAGTATTGGAGGTTCCTGTAGATATTCTTTTATTCTTTCAAATGCCTTCTGGCAATTTTCATTCCACCTGACCGTTTGATCTTTTCTTAGCAATTTGAAAATTGGTTCACACGTGGCTGTAAGATGAGATATGAATCTTGCAATGTAGTTCAATCTCCCCAGGAAACCACTAACCTCTTTTTTCGTTCTCGGCTCAGGCATATCTTGTATAGCTCTTATTTTGGCAGGATCTACCTCAATACCCTTCCGACTGACAATGAAACCCAATAACTTTCCAGATCTCACTCTGAAGGTGCACCTTTTAGGATTCAACCTCAGCTTGAACTTCCTTAACCTTTCAAACAATTTCAGAAGATCGACCAGATGTCCTTCCTCCGTCTGCGACTTTGCAATCATTTCATCAACATATACTTCAACCTCATGATGAATCATATCATGAAAGAGAGTCACCATTGCCCGCTGATAGGTTTCCCCTCCATTTTTCAATCCAAAAGGCATTACCTTATAGCAAAAAGTTCCCCATGGTGTGATGAAAGTAGTTTTCTCCATGTCCTCTGGGGCCATCTTGATTTGGTTATACCCAGAGAAGCCATCCATGAAGGAAAACACGAAATATTGAGCGATGTTGTCAACTAACACATCAATATGGGGAAGCGGGAAATCGTCTTCCGGGCTCGCTTTATTCAGATCTCTGTAATCTACATACATCCTGACCTTTCCATCTTTCTTAGGCACAGGAACAATATTAGCGACCCACGGAGGGTAATTCGTGACAGCAAGAAAACCAGCATTCAACTGCTTCTGAAACTCTTCTTTTATCTTGACTACCATGTCAGGTCTTGCCCGTCTCAACTTCTGCTTGACTGGCGAACATTCTTCTCTGAGAGGTAACCGATGTACCACAATATCTATATCCAGCCCAGGCATGTCTTGGTAAGACCAAGCGAAGATATCCTTATACTCACGGAGCATTTCAACCAATCTTCTCTTGATACTATCTTCCAATGCAGCCCCCACTTTTACCTCTTTCCTGTCATCTTCGGTACCCTGATTGATAACTTCAATATCCTCCTGATAAGGCACAATGACCCTTTCCTCTTGCTTGAGAAGTCTGGCTAATTCTTCGGGTAGTTCATAGTCTTCGTCAGTCTCTTCTTCAGCTTGATAAACAGGATTATCAAAGTCATACGAAGTCATAGCTGAACTTGAATCGACGACATCTGATAGAAAAAACCTGCATGATGATGTTTTTGTTTATTATGCGATGCAACAAACAAAACACATTGCCATTTTTCTGTTTAATATAAATGCAAAATAAAAAACAAGAAAAACAGGGATCACAATATGCGAAAAATGTCCTTTATTTATGATAAAGTGCAAATAACAAGAGGGCCCCACAAATTGGGTCACTACGTCTTGGGCATAACGTAGGACTGAACATAAACAAAACAATGAAAATTACTCTGCAGTAGTAACATGAATGATTTCTTCTGTAGTCCAATTGCATAGCTTTTGGCCAAGAGTACATGGACGAATCCAGGCATCCATATCATAATCGCTGTCACCTTCGTCATCTCCAACGGCATTAACTCTGTCAAATATCACACCACTGCTGGTGAATTACACAGGTCCCCTGTACCTCAGAACATTTTGAGAAGAACTGGAGGGTTTGTATCCCAGACCGAACTTGTCCTTCTTGACGGGAACATTAAGAACTTGGGCCCACTTCTGTGACGAGCCGAATTCTACGATAGCATGAGCTTCTTTAAGCGACGACATTGAAACCTCCGGGCTCTCAACTTCTACAGGAGACTACTTCTGAATCTGAACTGTTTCAAACGCCTTGCAAAGTGTTTTGTGGATCTCCCCATCCACTTCCACATACTTGAAGGATGACAAATGGCTGACCATAATGTCCTCTTCACCGCATACTGAAACAATTTTCCCTTCCATCATGTATTTCAGCTTCTGATGCAACGTCGAAGTAATTGCCCCCGCAGCATGTATCTAAGGTCGACCAAGCAAACAGTTGTATGCGGCTGGATATCCATGATGTAAAAAGTTGCATCAAAAGTCTCTGGCCCTACCTGAATAGGCATCGTAATCTCTCTAAACACTGATCTCTTAGACCTATCGAAAGCCCTCACAACCAAATCACTTGGCATGCATATCAAACCTCAAGTATCCAATTTCATCAACGCCTTCCTTGGAAGCACATTGAGGGATGATCCTGTATCGACCAGGACATGCGACATCAAAGACCCTCTACACTCCACAGATATGTGCAAAGCACAGTTATAGTTTCTCCGAGCAGGAGTCAAATCCAGATAAGTAAAACCAAGACCATTACCGGCATTTACATGAGCTACTACCCCCTCTAACTGATTGACAGAAATCTCCTGGGGTACGTATGTGGCATTCAAAAATTCTCAATAAAGCATTGTGGTGTGCCTCCGAACACAAAAATAATGACAGAATGGAAATCTTCGAAGGAGTCTGATTTAAGTGATCCACAATCTTGTAGTCACTTTTCCGAATGAGCCTCATAAGTTCCTCCGCGTCTTTCGAAAAAACATCAGTACCAACCTGTTGTTGGACATTCTCCTCAATCACGACCTTACCCTTACCTTTGTCATTCTTATCAACGTTAACCTCGGGTGGAGAAAAGATCCTACCACTTCTGGTAATTCCTCCGGCACCCACTATGCTCTCAACCGACGAACTTCCACCTGTAGGCGCGGTCCATTCCTGTCTCTGCCCATTACAGAACACCTCTCCCCCATAGTTCCATGGGATGGCTTTAGTGCTCTCGTATGGCACCGGTCCAAGTACAGTAATGATAACCGGAGTTGGCCTAGCAGGCGCTGAAATATTGATTGTCCGGTATGGAATAGAGATCGTAGCGACTTCGCTTCCGTCATTACTCACCTTATCCTTAACATCTTCCTTTACAACCTTGTCAAATTGTAAACAACCCTCATCAATCATTCTCTGAATACCCTTCCTCAAAAGATCACAACCCTCAGGCTGCACTTCACATTCTGAGCAGTCAGTAGAACATCCAGGAAACACTCCCTTTTCCGACAGCCTAGCCTTCATAAAGCTCAACGGAGTCTTCAAATCCCCAACATCAGTTATCAGATTTAATTGCTCTCCCTCAATAACAACATTAACCCCCTCCACCCCATGATTTTGCATTGGGTTTTGATTCACATTAGGCTCATCGTTGGTGAAGTTGATAGCTTTGGAGTCAAGTAAATCCTGAACTTTGTGCTTAAAGGCCTTGTAATTGTCAATATTATGGCCCGGGGGCCCCAGAATGGAAATCACACCTGGCATTCACATCATATCCAGGAGGCGGTGTACCAGTGAGAAGAGCCAAAGTCCTCTTATGAACTAGCTGTAACTGCAGCAAATGTTGTAACAACTGAGAATACGACATCGAAGGATTCTCGAATTGTCTATCAATCGTTCTGCGTCTAGCATTATAAGGTCGTGGAACATTAACTCGCAGCTGAGTTGCGGCCGGGATATCTACAGTACTAACCTGCTAATTATAACGGGACTGAGCTTTACCTTTACCCTTGTGAGAAATAACATTTGCATCCCCTTCCCTTCTCTTGGGGTTTCCTGAATATGGTTTCTTTGTTCCTTCTGAAGAGGATCCACCACCATTTGGAATCTTTCCAGACTTAATCCCACTTTCGACTCTTTCACCAGCCATTACCAGATTAGAAAACCCTGTAGACATGCATCCTATCAACTTCTCAAAATACACCCCAGGCAACAACGTCATGAACATGTCGATCAATTCCCTTTCTACCATAGGGGGTTGCACTCTTGCAGCTAGATCCCTCCACCTCTGGGCATATTTCTTGAAGCTCTCATTACGTTTCTACGACAAACTTTACAATTGCACCCTGTTTGGCGCTAGATCACTATTATACTGATAGTGACGCACAAAATCCTCGGGAAATTCTTTCCAGCTGCGGATATAAGTTCTCTCAAGTCCCATATACCATTCCAAAGACGCCCCTGCCAGACTATCTTGGAAAAAATGCATTAGCAGCTTTTCATCATCGGAGTAAGCAGACATTTTCCTGAAATAACCTCGAATATACACTCTTGGACAGGTCATCCCTTTATATTTGTCGAAATCTGGTACCTTGAATTTGAGAGGAATCCTGACCCCCGGAACTAGACCAAGATCTGACATATCAAGACCCAAAGAGTTATGATTCTCAAAAGACTTCATCTTCTCCTCGATCAGTTTAAACCTTCAGTGAGCTTTAGTCGGTAAACCACCCTCCATATCTCTCATGGAAAAGACATCATCCTGGTTATCTTCCCAATAAGGGCCAGCAGCCCCGTGCACAGTGCACACACTTCCATTACCAGCAACATTACCATTCTCATTCGCAGCTCCTCCGCCCGGAGGTATGACAACAGTAGGAATACCCTGTGGAACAGATCCACCGATCAATGGAGGAATAACACCAGTTCCTCCATGCAAAATGCCCTCTTTGTCAACCTGTGCTATCAACGGTTGGACCATAGTTCTTAACTGTTCCTGCCCACTAGCAACAGTCTGCATCAGCTCCATGAATTAGGTCATGTGAGCCCTGACTTCCTACAATTCAGCTTGAACCTGCTCCATTACTCTTTGTCGATTCCCTTGAGTTGAATATCTGTGGAAACTGAACTCCTCAATCCTGTTACTGAAGAAAACCAAGCAAAGTTAGGAACAGAAAGCCATCAAGAACACCTGCGATGCAAATGAAAATGCAAGATGCAAAATGCAAACATGTCTATGTATTTACAGGGAGATCTCCCCATTGATTCTAGTTTCAATAAACAAGAACAAAAGAGATGGATAAGAACACCATGATAATCTTCTCACATATCAGATAAAACTGAGCCAATACAACCAAATGAGGAATATCCGTATACCAATGGTATTAATCTCATCCAACATCTCTAGTAATGATCAAGATACAAAGAAAAACAAAGAAGCTACAAAAGATAAACCTCTCTAGTAGTCATGTTCTTTGCCCCAGGCCTGAGCCTCCCTAAGAATCTCCTTTGTATCTGGATGATCTGGTCTATCAACCAACTCTCTGATGAAGATATCCCTTTTGCGTATCACATCCCGAAGATAACAACAATGATCCTCCCAAGCGTCTTCTCCAAAGACATCTTCAAGTCTGGGTTTCTTCACCTCTGTGCGTATCTTGAGCTCTTTAAGTGCTGATAAAGTCTCTTGGTATTTCTGCTCAATCGTGCATCTGCAGAAAGATTCTATCAATACCTCTTTCTCCTTAGCCTTGAGCTGCGCCTTTAACTTATCGACCTGAGTATGAAGTTGATCCTCTCTACTCTTGTTGGCGGTCACAGTAGCATTCCACTGCTCTTCGAACATGGATATCTTCATATATGCTCTATCTAAATCCTCCTTCTTGCGCTTTAGAATGCTGTAGGTGCTCTTTAAATCATGACCGACCCGCTCTCGTACTTGTACCTGATCAGTAAGCTTTTTCTCCAACTTGATCAATGACTCTGACCTTGTCTTGGCAAAAATAAATAGCTTCACCTTTATCATGCTTCAGCTGCCCGATCTATTGTCTCAATTATTCATTCTCTTTGCGCAACTTTTCCTTCTCTACCCAAAGCTCGTTATACCTCAGGATGTCGACCGTAGTAGGCTGCTCAATGACTAAAGGATACAATGGTTATTCAATAGGAAACGGCAATAGAACCTTCCCAACTCTCTTCTGAATCCACTCCAAGTAAGGGTCATAGGCTCTACAATCGCCTTTGCCCAAAGAAAGTTTTCCCTTCTTGTGATGCGTCCATGAATTTGGCCAAACTACAAGGATCCGCTACACCAGTGAAGTACAGAGGTTCTTGCACTTCTTCTTCTCCCGGAGGTCTTCTTAAAGCATAACCAAACTGTCTCACATCAAGAGAAGGACTATAGTTGATGTCGCCTTTCCTCCCCATTAAAGGCACATTAGGAAAGCCACCATAGCTAAAGCTAAGCTCACGACCAAGCAGGTCTCGATTGAACCAGGCAATATCCTTTTCTATTAAACCCATAAGCCTCTTTGACCATTCAGACGAGTTCGCTGAATCCACAAAAGCTCCAGAGCGAGGAAGATGATCAACAAACCACTTGTGCAAAAATGGTGCACAACAAGAAACCATTTTCCCTCTTCTTTTCTCATTCTTGTAGTGTACGGAATGATACAAATCTCCAGGAAGAGTAGGTATAGGATTCCCGGAGGCAAAAATATGAAAAGCGTCAAGATCCACGAAATCTGGTACATTAGGGAACAACACAATGCCATAGACACACAGAGCCAGGATAGCACTGAAAACCACCCAACAACCCTCTTCAGCACACTTTCATGCTTTATCCACTAAGAAAGATAAACCAAAGTCAGAAACTCCATTTCTGCTAATAACATGTTCTACCAACTTAGAGGCGCTCAAATAAAGAGTAGCGAATAACTTCTTGAGATTAGGTTCTTCTTCAGAACTGAAGGACGACACCTTATCTTGAATCGGAACACCTAAGATGAAAGCGAACTCCTCCAAAGTCGGAACCAACACATAGTCTGGGAACGTGAAACATCACAGTGGTGGATCAGAAAACTGTAATAGGGTATGAATAACTCCATGCTCATAACTCGTGATCTTACGAACAAGATTCAGAATTCTCCCATAATCTTCCCTGAAGGTTTCCAGGACATCAGGATCAGCTAGGGAAATTAGACCAAATAAAGGTCCCAACTCAGGTGCAGCAAACTTGTATACCACAATCCTATTTCTGCCAACTTCCATCTCTACAGAAGACCGGTACCAGAATCAAAGGAGAGACGAGAACCTGTAACACACACAGACATGCAATGTTAAATACAGGATGATTATGCAGATGCACACATGGGATCAAGGTATCCAATGCTCAAGTCTACTGCTGTGCCATTGACTTAAATCAACCATATCTCTGTGCTAATCAGAACACTGAGATAATAGAAAATCAGAGTACTCAGGATCAAAAATCCGCACTGACAAGAAAACCGGGTTGGTTGAAGGTCAATTTTCCTGCAAACCCATCCCCTCTCACATGTGGGTTCTAGTCTTGAAAGGCACGGCATCCTATGAAGGTCATCAGCGTCACAGACTTTCGAGAAACGATGATACATTCACCATTTCTAGTTTGGCATCATAGTCTAACGAAGCGGCCCCACTTAGCTGACTTCCCAATGAACAGTCTCCAGAGTCATTAGTCTTTCTAAGTCGATACTCCCTCAACTGCACCAGACGCACAGGATAGAATATCTCCAAAGAAAAACTCGTCTGGACGTGAATTTCGCACGATCTATTGCATAGCCAAACGCCACACAAGCTCCCACTACTCTCCATACTAATCTTGTGTGTATACTCAAGTCTGGGTATTAGGCTTATCTCTCGATAGAACAACCCACCCCACAGCATAGCAGCAGCATAATATGATAAAAAATGCAAATGCAATAATATACAATAGATAATGTACAAACGTAAACACCCAAAGACGCATAACATACAAGCGCTAGGATTGACTCGCATGGGAAACCATCGCAATCCCTAGCAGTGTCGCCAGCTGTCGCAACTGCGAAAAATACCCGACAGAAAAACAGAAGAGTCGCCACCGGTCGTTATTTATCCCAAAGAGAGGGAAAGGAAACGATCAGAGAAAACTTGACAAAAAGGGAAAAGACAAGGTCATCACAACCAAATCTTGGATTCGGGAGTCGATTACGCAAGGGGAAGGTATTAGCACCCCTCACGTCCGTTGTACTCAACAGGATCCATGCTTGTTATCTGTCTAAAGAGTGTTTATCTATCTAAGATACAGGCTCACAGAACAAAAGAAAAGAAAAGAGACTCGATAGAGCATCGCCGCTCAATGCCTACGTATTCCCTCGTGCAATTGGAAAGTCAGAGTCAACATAGTTCGAAAAACTACGGGTGAAGGTGGGGAAGGTTGCTCGCCAAGAAGTTGTCGTCTTGTGCCTACATATCCTCGTCTGTTACGAGAAATCAGAGCAAACATAGTTCGGGCTGACACGACCACAAATTGGTTCAAGTGTTTTAATTGAGTAGGGTTAAACCTTCGTTCAAGCAGTTAGGGACGATGCCTGTTTGCAGTAGAACCAAAGCTTAACAACACTCTTTATAAAAATGGCTTTCAATTAATCCCGAAGAATAAAAAGGTTTGATGTTTTGTTTGTGTTTTTTAAACAAGAAGTGAATTAGTTTGATTTGTGATTCAGGTTGCACTAAAGACTATGACATAGGAACGAATGTGTCGCATATAGCCCCCAAACGGGACGTACACTAAACACTCTAGACAAGCGAGAGGAGACCCCTCACTCATCATTTTCCATGTGCTTAAGGCTTGTAGCGTACAATGTTCATTGTATTTATTAAATGAGTTAGAATGTGTTTTGAGATGAGAAGAGAGACGCACGGCAGGTCTAAGGAAAACTCGGTCCTAACGTTATCATGCAAAGTGGTCCTAAAGTGGGGATTGAAAGAGAAATCTACCCTAATGTTAGCATGCTTGAATTGAACACCTAATTTCTCCCCTACTCCCAAAAGGACTAGGGATCCTAAGGGATCATGGCAAAGAAAACCAAGAAAACACAAGGTAAATCAATCACAAGTAGAAAGAAATGAAAGAGATGAAATCATGAAATGCAAACACAAAAGAAAAGTGGGAGGAAAAAGTGTGGGACAGAAGCCACCACAAGCACATCTCAACCAAGCAATGCAAGCAAAGGCAATAATGCAAATGATCATCACTTTGAACCACATCCATAAGCATGCATTCAAGTGGAAATCGAACACGCGTGTTGAAGAAATCATGATTAAACCATCAAGAACAACAACAAAATATCCAAAACATCTCACTCAAATGCATCATACTGATCCATGAAGATTCAAAGTGAAATGATACCCAAAACAAGCTTGAAAATAGCAAAACAGGCCTGCTGGCACAGTGTTAATCAGTTAACACATATGGTTAACCAATTAACCAGTTGAAAATTGTAGATGCTTTTGATTGGCTACATTTTATGGAAAAACATTAATGTATTTATGAATGTCATAACTGATGTTATGACATACATGAAGAGTGTTCTGCGGGGAGAGCTAAGAGTAAGTGAAGCTGAATGTCATGCTGGATGTTATGACATCAGGGTGCGCAGGGTTAGTTTTTCTGTTATTAGCTCAGGCTATACTTCAGGAAACAATTCAGGAAGTCTAGTTATCTTATGCGACATAATAGGCACTGCTAAGGATAACTTGGAATGCCCCTGACTCAATTGGAGGTGCGCAACTTCATGAAGAGAGGTTTATCTTGGGTAAACCTAGTTTCTCCATCAAGGCCCAAAGCAAGTATGCTGCTATAAATAACAGAAGGATCATTCCAAATAGAGGAGAGCTTCTGGAGAGAGATTGGAGAGTGTGATTTGTGAGTGAAGAACTTTGTTCTTTACGTGTGTTTAGGAGTCTTAGGATTCCTTGTGTGCCAAGCAATTGTCTGCGGTAATTGCATTGGTTTAGTGTGTATGAATTGTTGTGTTCATTGTGTCACTCAAAGCTTTTAAGCAAGAGTGTTGTGTATCTTGATCAAAATTGTGAAGCAAGATCAAGGTGTGTTTGACGTGTGTCTTCATATCTCAATTGTAATTGTGTATTGAATTATTTATCACTGTGGTGATTGAGGGGGAGTGAGTGGGAAACTCTGGTCTAGTACTAGGCTGAAGTGTCACTGGGTGGGTCTTAAGTGAAGAGTGCAAACGGGTTGTTTAACTCTGAATTAATTCTACTAATAGTGAATTTCCTCCCTGGCTTGGTACCCCCAGATGTAGGTGTGGTTGACACTGAACTGGGTGAACAATTACTTGTGTTATTTACTGCTTTCCATTTACTGCTTAAGTCCAGTAGCCCGTGTTACAGTGGATGTCATAACATTCGTGATAACATCCACTATTGGGTAGCCAGAATTTCAATTGGCATCAGAGCAAGCACCCTGCCTGTTATTTTCTGGGTGAGATCTGGGGAAGATAAATTCTGGTACTATGGATAAAGATATAGGATTCACAAATAGACCACCAATTCTGGATGGCTCTAATTATGACTAATGGAAACCTAGAATGATAGCCTTCTTAAAGTCTTTAGACAGTAAGGCATGGAGAGCTGCAAACTCAGGATGGGAAAATCCAGTGAAGACTGACAAAGATGGATTATCTGTGTTAATACCTGAGGAAGAATGGACCAAACAAGAGGCCTTGGCTCTTGGGAACTCTAAGGCTTCGAATGCCTTATTTAATGGTATAGACAAGAACATTTTCAGAATAGTGCATCATTGTGAACTGGCTAAAGAGGTTTGGGATACCCTCAAAACTACTCATGAAGGCACCTCAAAGGTCAAGATGTTAAGATTGCAGATGCTGACCACTAAATTTGAAAAACTGAGAATGAAGGAGGATGAGATTATTCATGAATTATACATGAATATTCTTGAGATTACCAACACCTCAGGTGCTTTAGGAGAAAAGATGTCTGAAGAAAAGCTGTTGAGGAAGATTCTAAGATCTTTTCCTAAGAGGTTCGCCATGAAAGTCACTACTATTGAAGAAGCTCAGGATATATGCAACATGAAAGTGGATGAACTCATTGGTTCACTCCAAACTTTTGAGATGGGAATGTGTGATCAGGTTGTGAAGAAGAACAAAGGCATAGCCCTTGTCACAAATTCAGTAGAAGACTCTGATGAGGACAATGACGGAAGGAAGGAGAATCTTTCAGAAGTTGTAGCTATGCTTGGAAGACAAGTCAACAGACTCATGAAAAGGTACATAAGAAGGGCAGATTTAATGTCAATAACATCTCATCTGACATTGACAAAAGAGTTAAGTCTGAAGAAAAGTCCAACCAAGACAAAGGAGCTCAGTGTTATGAATGTGAAGGATATGGGCACATTAAAACAGAATGTCTCACCTATCTCAAGAGGCAAAAGAAGGGCCTAGCAGTTACTTGTTCTGATGGAGATTCTGAGAGTGGGTCAGAAGAAGAATCATCCAAGCATGTTACTGTTATGAGCAGTGTATGCATATCTGATGGTGACTCAAGTGAAGAGGAGCTGACCTTTGATGAACTTGCAGCCTCATATAAACAGCTATACAACAAGAGTGCTGAAATATGTCAACTAAGGGAGAAGCATAAGAAAATCATTAAGAAGTTGGAAGCTGAGAAGAAGGAGAATATTGCAACCATTGACTCACTCAACAGTGAGGTCAAAATGTTAAACTCCAAACTTAATCAGATGACTAAATCTGTCAGGATGCTAAACCATGGGACTGACACTTTAGAAAAAATCCTACAGAGTGGTCAGCAAGCAGGAAACATGTCTGGATTGGGATTTGTAGGTGAACAAAAACCCACCTTGAAACCAAAGGCTAAAAATCATAGACCAAAACGAATGTCACGACCAATGTCACAACATCAGAAGACCAAAAACATGAATCAGATAAGGCGAAAGTCCCAAAGGTGGAGGTGTCACTACTGTGGAAAATTTGGACACATAAAACCACTTTGCTTCAGTCTGCATGGATTTCCTAGTCACTTTCATCAAGATGCTCCTGTCAAGAAGCAACAATGGGTAGCAAAGGGGGTTGGCCTGATAGCTCATACGTCTCTGAGAGTGTCAGCTAAAGAAGACTGGTATTTTGATAGTGGATGTTCTAAGCACATGACTGGAATAAAGAATCTCTTGATGGACATCAAACCACATTCCACTAGGTATGTGACCTTTGGTGATGGAGAAAAAGGGGAAATCAAAGGTGTTGGGAGACTAGATTGTCCTGGAGTCCCTAAACTAGACAATGTATTGCTGGTGAAGGGACTGACTGCCAACTTGATCAATATCAGTCAGCTCTGTGATCAAGGACTCAATGTCAACTTCACAAAGGGAGAATGTGTTGTCACAAATAGAGATGAAAAGGAAGTCATGAGGGGAGCCAGGTCTAAAGATAACTGTTACTTGTGGGAGCCTCAAATTTCAAGTTACTCCACTATTTGTTCTATGGCCAAAAAAGAAAAGGAGGTCAAACTGTGGCATCAAAAACTTGGGCATCTTCATCTAAGAGGGATGAAAAAGATCATTTCCAAGGAAGCTGTGAGAGGAATTCCAAAGTTGACTATTGATGAAGGAAAGGTTTGTGGTGAATGTCAAGTAGGCAAGCAAACCAAGACATCTCATCCAAGGGTTGGACACCTGACTACCTCCAGAGTTCTGGAACTATTGCACATGGACCTGATGGGACCAATGTAAGTAGAAAGTCTGGGTGGCAAAAGGTATGCCTATGTAGTTGTTGATGATTACTCCAGATTCACCTGGATAAATTTCATCAAAGAAAAATCTGATGTGTTTGAAGTCTTCAAAGATCTTTGCATTAAACTCCAAAGAGAGAAGGAGAGTGGTGTTATTAGGATCAGAAGTGATCATGGAAAGGAGTTTGAAAACTCTAAATTTGATGAATTCTACTCAACAGAAGGTATCCGTCATGAATTCTCCTCCCCTATTACTCCTCAACAAAATGGAGTAGTACAAAGGAAAAATAGGACTATTCAAGAATATGCCAGAGCCATGATTCATGCAAAGAAATTACCTATGCACTTTTAGGCTAAGGCAATGAATACATCATGCTATGTTCACAACAAAGTTACCTTGAGAAAGGGAACATCTTCCACTCTATATGAATCATGGAAAGGAAGAAAACCAACTGTGAAGTATTTCCATGTGTTTGGAAGCAGGTGCTACATCTTGAGAGATCATGAACAAAAGAGGAAAATGGATCCCAAAAGTGATGAAGGCATATTTCTGGGATACTCTACTAACATCAGAGCCTATAGAGTATACAACTCCATAACAAAAGTCCTGATGGAAGCCATTAATGTTATTATTGATGATCATCATGAAGAAATCAATGTCATAGAGGATGTTTGAACATTGCTTGAGACACCAGTTGATAATATAGTCAATTATGAAGATGTTTAAGATGTAACTCCTGATTCTGAATCAGAAACTCCCAACAAAGAACCTTCTATCAGGATCCTGAAAGATCATCCCAAAGATCTTATGATTGGAGACCCCAACAGTGGTGTAAGAACCAGAACCAGAGAAATCGTCTCAAATTCATGCTTTGTATCCAAGATTGAGCCCAAAAATGTGAAGGAGGCTTTAACTTATGAATATTGGATCAAGGCCATGCAAGATGAGTTGGAACAGTTTAAAAGGAATGAAGTGTGGGAATTGGTTCCAAGGCCTGAAGGAACAAACATCATTGGAACCAAGTGGATTTACAAGAACAAGTCTGATGAACAAGGAGTTGTAACAAGAAACAAGGCTAGATTAGTGGCACAGGGTTATACTCAAGTTGAAGGAACTGATTTTGATGAAACTTTTGCACCAGTTGCAAGACTTGAGTCAATCAGGCTGTTGTTAGGAATTGCTTGCATCCTGAAATTTAAACTATTCCAGATGGATGTGAAGAGTGCTTTTCTGAATGGATATCTGAATGAGGAAGTATATGTGGCACAACCCAAGGGATTTGAGGATCCTAACATGACAGACCATGTATACAAGTTGAGGAAGGCACTATATGGATTGAAGCAAGCTCCTAGAGCTTGGTATAAGAGACTGACTGAATTCCTTACCACCAATAGATACAGAAAAGGAGGGATAGACAAGACCCTTTTTTGTAAAGGATGAAGGTGGAAAAATCATGATTGCACAAATCTATGTGGATGACATAGTGTTTAGAGGGATGTCAGACAAAATGGTGAAACAATTTGTCAATCACATGTAATTTGAGTTTGAAATGAGCATGTGTGGTGAATTAACTTACTTCCTTGGATTGCAAGTCAAGCAAATGGAAGATTCTATATTTATCTCCCAAAGTAAATATATTAAAAACATAGTCAAAAAGTTTGGGATGGACAATGCTGGTCACAAAAGAACACCTGCACCCACTCATCTAAAGTTATCAAAAGATGAGAGTGGTACTAGTGTTGATCAAAGCCTGTACAGAAGCATGATTGGAAGCTTGTTGTATCTAACAGCCAGCTAACCTGATATTGCATTTGCAGTTGGTGTATGTGCCAGATATCAAGCAAATCCTAAGGTAAGTCACATGAATCAAGTCAAAAGGATTCTCAAATATGTGAATGGAACTTGTGATTATGGTATACTTTACTCTCATGGGTGTGATCCTACCTTATCTGGGTATTGTGATGCTGACTAGGATGGAAGTGCTGATGATAGAAAGAGCACCTCTGGTGGATGCTTTTTCTTAGGGAACAACCTCATATCATGGTTCAGCAAAAAGCAAAATTGTGTCTCATTATCCACTGTTGAAGCTGAATACGTTGCAGCTGGTAGCAGTTGTTTTCAACTGGTTTGGATGAAGCAAATGTTGACTTAATACAATGTCACTCAGGATATCATGACTTTATACTGTGACAATCTAAATGCTATCAACATTTCCAAGAATCCAATTCAGCATAGCAGAACCAAGCATATTGAGATCAGGCACCACTTCATAAGAGACCTTGTGGAAGACAAAGTGATCACCCTAGAACATGTGTCCGCTGAATTACAGCTGGTTGACATTTTTACAAAGGCTCTAGATACGACTCAATTTGAAAATCTAAGAGGAAAGTTGGGTATTTGCATGTATGAGGACTCATAGCAGTTACTGGCACGTGAGAGTTTTAAAACTTTAATGCAGTCCATGCCTCTGAACCCTAAAGCTCTCTATTCCACACAACCTTGGTATCTCACTGTGCATATGGTTTTCTCCGCCACTACTAGTTTTCAAAATCCCTCTCATAGCCTTCAGTTGCCTCCCATCATCAACAAAATGTCTTCCAATCCAGGTGCTTCCCAGACAAATGAACATGCCAAAACCTTTACAGATACGTCTAAGGCTTCATCTTCTTCGACAGACAAATCCACACACCACACCGCAGGTAATTCTTCTCCCACACATGAGGACTTTGCTAGAATGAAGAACAGGGAAGGCTCAACTTATGTGGGAAAATCCATCGATGAAATTGTCACTGAGGTTCTCCGGACATGGCGGCATGTGCGAGGCATCTCCGTTCCCCTGGCTCGCATGGACCCACCTCACAATTCTGATATGCCAGAGGACGACCCTGATGACATAAATAAGGACATCCCATTGTCAGATTCGAATGACAGTGATTCCAGTTCCTTTGAGGAGGATGAATGATATGTGTTGATAGACTGATGTGGGGCTCAGGCTGCTGGTTGCTTGGGCTGATGAGGGTGTGCTGCTGGTACTGGTGTGACTAGTGATGTTTTTATGTTTCCTTACATTAGACTTTAATCCTTATTTGACAGCTGAAATTTGTGATGCTCTCTATGAGCAGTTTTTTTTGTAATGACCCCTAACTTCTATAATATTACTAATTGTGATCCTTACTATTTAATTAGTTTTGATCTTAATTTGTGGCTAAAAAGGGGGAGAGGATGTGGTAGTATGTGTAACAGCAGGGCTAGATTGTTTTGTGTATGTCCTTCACAGGTGGAAGACTTGTGTGTTGTTACTGCTGTGCAGGTTTGCATGAGGTGATGATATGTTGCTGCTACTGTGGAAGTTCCTAATGAGTGTAGGAATGTATGTTAGGTGTGTGTGTGTGTTCCTTGGTGGAACCTAGTAGTAGGATAGCTGCTAGTTGTGTGTATCTGCAGGGTGTTTGCAGAATGTGTGTGTGGTTGTGCATTGTTTCAGGGGGAGTAGCGCAGGAAGTAACAAGTGATTATGTTCTTTAGGATGTCATCCTGAATGTCTTGACATCTAGAAAAGCCTGGATAATTTATGTGTGACTGTAGGTTGGCTGCAGGTTGTGTACAGCTGATGTGGTATGCATCAGTGGAGGGGAAGTAACTCAGAATGTTACTCAAAACATTGTGACATTTGTAGTCTTGACTAATAGATGTTTGTGTGTGAACAAGTTGATCCTGAGTAGCTGAGAGCTAACTGTGTGAGTGTAGACAACTCTGATAGTGTGTGAGTAGCTTTCCTGCATGATAGGCTAGACTTCTGCTGCTTTTAAATCTCTAAGATGGTAACAGGGTGTTTTAGCCAAAAATTTGCCAAAGGGGGAGTTTGTAGATGCTTTTGATTGGCTGCATTTTATGGCAAAACATTAATGTATGTATGAATGTCATAACTAATGTTATGACATACATGAAGAGTATTCTGCAGAGAGAGCTAAGAGTAAGATCAAGGTCAAGGTATGTTTGAAGTGTGTCTTCATATCTCAATTGTAATTGTGTATTGAATTGTTTATCACTGTGGTGATTGAGGGGGAGTGAGTGGGAAACTCTGGTCTAGTATTAGGCTAAAGTGTCATTGGGTAGGTCTTAAGTGAAGAGTGCAAATAGGTTGTTTGACTCTGACATAATTCTACTAATAGTGAATTTCCTCCCTGGCATGGTAGCCCCCAGTGTTGCGGTGAGAATCGTGATACCAAGCTATTGATTAACTTGAATCTTTAATTCTTAAATTCACAATCGGACTTTAATTTATCCAAAAAGGAAAGGTTTAAAGAAAGAAAAACCTATAAAAATGCAAAGCAAAAAGAAAGGCCTAAAGCTAAGCAAATAGAGATCTAAAGGTTCGGGGGTTGGATATGCCTAGGGTAGGTATTTAACATCCTAAACATCTGTAGTACTCTACAGGAACTTCTTGTTAATATTTATGTTTGCTAAAGTTTTCCTGCTAAAGGGAAAATGCTAAGGGTAGAGATATAAAGTCTATACAAAGTTTGCTCGCAAAGACATCGTATCTCGTGCCTACGTATCCTGACGGGAATGGAATCAGAGCAACCGTAGTTCCCCTTACTAGGGGTGAGGAAATTTTGACTGTGGTCAAGGTTCCAGAGGGATGTAAGCATTCATAGGGAAGTACTTACATGGAGTGCGGCGACTCCTTAATCTAAGTGGAGATTGTTATGGTAGATAATTGTCCACGGCGGGACGATAAACATGAGTAAGGCGACTCAGATCTTAAGGTTAGGATAACGGGTAAAGGATGTCCACGGCGGGACGCTAAATAGAGCACGACGACTCAAATCCTAAGGTTAGGATAAAGAGTAAAGGATGTCATACATAAATCAACAATGTCACAACAATGTAAATGAAAAGGTTCAAATAACCTCATGGGGATAATCAACAGTTTTTAAAGGTGAACCACTTAGATGCATTCAAACAAAGTTGAATTTCAAACATAAAATGCACAAGGAAGACAACAAGCCAAGTTCATGCCATCTTCAAATGAAACTCAAAGATGAATAAAATCAAAGTTTTGAAAATGACGAAAAGAGAGGTGAAAATTTTTAAAATGAATTACAACTTTCTTTAATGTAAAGTGTTTCTAAATATGGGATTATAGAATTCTTTCTGATACTTTATGATGCTTGGAAGCAAGAAAAATGCAGACACACGAGCAAAAATTAAAGAACGACAATACGACGAGTAATTACTCACAGGGGACCCGATACACTGGGGAAACAACAAACATCATCCATGAACGGAACTGGATGGAAAAGAGTCACAAAATTCAAAATATCAATGAATGAGGTGAGAAGAAACCTAATAAATTCTAAATGATACTTTATGATGCTTGGATGCAAGACAAATGCAGACACACGAGCAAAAATTAAAGAATGACAATACGACGAGTAATTACTCACAGGGGACCCGATACACTGGGGAAACAACAAACATCATCCATGAACGGAACTGGATGGAAAAGAGTCACAACATTCAAAATATAAATGAATGAGGTGAGGAGAAACCAAATAAATATAACAGGGACACAGAAACAAACATCAGAGACATTCGGAAGAACATCGACTGAACTCTGAAATATACCAGAGATACTCGGAAAAACATCGAATAAACTCCGGAACATATCCAAAGAAGCACATTGAAGACATATATTTTGAAGCTACATCTGAAACATTTCAGAAGGGTATTTAAATGTATGGGAAAAGGTTTGAAGACATATCTGGGAGTACATCAGATAAGCAACAAAGGAGTTCTAGAAGAACATCAGAAAAAAGATATATATACATACATATATATATATATATATATATATATATATATATATATATATATATATATATATATATATATATATATATATATATATATATATATATATATATATATATATATATATATATATATATATATATATATATATATATATATATATATATATATATATATATATATATATATATATATATATATATATATATATATATATATATATATATATATATATATATATATATATATATATATATATATATATATATATATATATATATATATATATATATATATATATATATATATATATATATATATATCCGGAAAAACATCGGAAATATTCTGGAAAAACATCAGAGTTTAAAGGCAGTATCTGGAAAAACATCAGAATAAAGACTCAAACTGGAAAAACATCAGAGAGAGAAACATATCCGGAAAAACATCGGATAGATTCTGGAAAAACATCAGAATCAAGGGAAATATCTGGAAAACCATCAGATAAGTTCTGGAAAAACATCAGAACAAAGACTCAATCTGAAAAAACATCAGAGAGAGAAACATATCCGGAAAAACATCGAATAGATTCTGGAAAAACATCAGAATCAAGGGAAATATCTGGAAAACCATCAAATAAGTTCTGGAAAAACATCATAACAAAGACTCAATCTAAAAAAACATCAGAGACGGAAACATATCCGGAAAAACATCGGATAGATTCTCGAAAGACATCAGAATCAAGGGAAATATCTGGAAAACCATCAGATAAGTTTTGGAAGAACATCAAAACAAAGACTCAATCTGGAAAAACATCAGAGAGAGAAACATATCTGGAAAAACATCGGATAAATTCTGGAAAAACATCAGAATCGAGGGAAATATCTAGAAAACCATCAGATAAGTTCTGGAAGAACATCAGAACAAAGACTCAATCTGGAAAAACATCAGAGAGAGAAACATATCCGAAAAAACATCGGATAGATTTTGGAAAAACATCAGAATCGAGGAAAATATCTGGAAAACCATCAGATAAGTTCTGGAAGAACATCAGAACAAAGACTCAATCTGGAAAACATCAGAGAGAGGCAAACAAAGGTGACATTCAAGAATAGTGTTGGATATAAGGGATATCAAACATCCAATAATGGCTTTGAATGAAAGGTATAATCATAATAAATAGTATTAGATGTATATAGGAACATACATATCCGAAAGAACAATCAGATAAGAAATGTCATATCTGGAAGGACATCAGATAGACATGACATAAACTGTTTGGTAGGTGCCAAGTGAGTTGGACTTTGACCACAAGGCAAGACGTGGGTAAAACACGACCTCGGGAGAAATTCAAATGAGGATGAAACACTCATGTTATGCATATGTATATGAATTATACATATGATAGATAATCAAAATGTAAATGCAGATGCCGACGACAAGGCTCGACTCTTTTAGTGAGAAGACAAGACTAGAAGATTGATTTCTCAACATGGAGATCACTTCCATTCTACTTGGGGACTAAAAATGCTACTGCTGAGCACATCTCTGCCACAACGGTAAACTGTGTCAAGTTGATGATCCTTGTAGGTTTTGACTTAGTGGGCTTTTCTTTTGATTTTTTTTTGAAAGAAAGAGAGTGATTGTCTGGCTTTAAGGATCACGGTGAACCATCATTGGCTTTTTTGGCTTGAGAAACATCTTCGAGACTTATTTGTTGTGTGCGAAGGAAAAATTGTGGTTGCAACTGAGAACTACCCACCCCAAGGTTAAGATTGCATGTTTTTATAAAGAAAGAAACTCCAACTTCTAGACTCGAAGGGGTTAACGATGGATTATCTTCCTTATTATTCTAGTGTTTGGGAGTTGAAACAATGTCTTACATCATCAATAAAGTTTAATTGAAAGCATATTGACAGCAGTTATGGGTATAACGTTTTCATCATCCTCCCTCAAATATTTGCATGTCAAAAGTTTGAACAAAAAGGTGCATATTTTAAAAGATAAAGCGTAAAGATGCAAATACTAGAAAAAATGAATTGAATCGAAAGTTGCAATGCTCATTTCATTAACAAGTACAAACATAATTTGAAGGCAAACAACTTAAACAAAATGAAGGAAAGTACAAACAACGAGAAACAAAAGGCCTAATGTCTAAATCAGGACAAGGATGAGCCGTCTTGTCTGAAACACTGGCGTTTAGGAAGACAGACTGTAGAAGTCAGTCTGAAGCTTCACCTTTGATGTACTGGCAAGGGATTGTTCTAGACATTCGGATGACTATCCTTAAAATCAAGGATTCCAGTTCGAATCAACTCACACACTCTGGCTTTCAGTGCATAACAATGCTCCAAGTCGTGGCCTGGGGCACCCTCATGGAAAGCATAGTGGAGATCAGCTCTAAATCCAGCTGGAGGAGAATTAGGAGGAGGTTGCAAAGACTTTGTAGCGATCAGCCCTTGTTGAACCATATCAGGATAAAGCTCTGTGTACGTCATGGGAATAGGATCAAATTAATTCCTATTTCGATATTGGTTATGTCCAACAGTTGGATGCTGAGGAATCTGAGATGGTCGTGGAGCAGTGACAGCAGTAATAGTAGGAGTAATGGCAACAATAGCAGAGTGATTATACCTTGGTTGGGGACGACGATTTCTTACTTCAGCCATGACAGCGTTGGTTTGATCTTCTTTCTTCTTATAAAAGGCCCTAAAGGATTTCTTCGCAGCACTAAAAGATTCAGCGGCTTTGGATACCTTACCATTTTTCAGTCCTTCTTCTAACCTCTGTCCAATAGTCACCAGATCTGTAAAGCTTGAAGATACACTTCCAATCATCTTTTCCCAATAGAAAGGGGACAAAGTATCCATGAACATTCCAGTTAGCTCCTTCTCTTCTAGAGTCGGTTCAACTTGGGAAGCCAACTCTCTCCATCATTGAGCATACTCTTTGAATGACTCTTTTTTATTCTGAGACATATTTTGGAGTTGACGATGATCAGGAGCCATGTCCAGATTGTATTTGTATTGCTTCATAAAAGTGTTGGCGAGATCCTGGAAGCAGTGGATACTATTATGCTCTAAGTTCATATACCATTTAAGAGAAGCACCACTCAAGTTGTCCTGAAAGCAATGGATGAGCAGCTTCTGATTGTTGGTGTAGGCTACCATCTTTCGGAAGTACATGACTAGATGGGCTCTTGGACATGAGTGACCCTTATATTTCACAACTCAGGAATCTTAAACTTAGCAGGCATAACGGGGCCAGAAACTAAGCACATGTTGTCTGCATCAACGTTGAAGAAGTCAGTACCCTCAACAGCTTTGAGTCTCTTGTCTATGTTATGAAACTGTTCACGGATAATCTTAGGCTCAACAAAATCTTCATTGTCTTCCCCTTGAGCGCTGGCAGAATTGTAGTCAAAGAAAGGAGTCTCAAAGGGAGCTCGGCCATTCGGGGCAACAGTGTGGACCACAGGTCTGGGCTCTGTAAAGACGGGAGCTTGAAAAACTGGCCTGACAGTCTGACCATTCATAGCAGTAGATACAAGGGGTGGAGAGTAGCTGGGAGGTAAACCAAACTCTGGCCAAGTTGAAGGCAGTATTTGAACAGGAGCAGGGTCAGCACTTGAAACTTCCTGAATGACGGTCCTATGAGATTCTCCTCTGGCCATCAAGACTTCAAGCATCTCGGTAAGCTTAGTCACGCATGATTTCAATTCATCGATCTCAATTCGGATTTCTGCGTTATGTACTTCTTGCTCTGACATCTTGCATCTATAGTTAGCTCTAGTCCGATATCGGTGTCGAGGAATCAGTTTGACGACTCAAAGGCACACTGGAAGATGGAGATAGCTGGAGATGAGCGACTGGACAAACAAGTGGTATGCAATGAACCATGCAAAGATGCAAATGCAATGCAAAGCTATGCAAGACAAGATGCAAAAACACACATAACAGGGTCAAAGGTTCAAGATCAGAACATGAGGTCTGGGTAAAGAACCAACCACGGGATGTGTACTATGGGTAAAACACATGTACAGCGGGTTCTAACAAAGTTTGTACAACGGGTTCTAACAAAGTTCCTAGAGTCATATTAAATCCTTCGGATATTGCCAACTAACGCAACTACTTACTTGAGTCAAGAATATTCTTAAGATAAACTTGTCTGAGTGTAGCATCGCGTGACAACTATTGAGGGACTACTCCCTAAGAATTTCCGCGCTACGTCCTAAAAAGGCCAAGTGGGGTTAAATTGTTACTAAAGGTCCTCAGCTTCGCAGACTCATATTAAAATAATTAGTGAATACATGACTACTCATGCATCACTAACCATCTCAAAGAGTCTCCACTGAGCGTGATTACATCATATGTCAAACATATTGGGACTACTCCCAATAGCCCAACTATTGATCATATCACAATCCTATCTCATGTGTCACTCAAATCCGGGTTAGGATTTATCTCACCACTCAAGGCACCCAAAACAAACAGATATATTGACAAATATACACAAATATACAAGCAAGCAAACATATAACAAACAAAAATATAAACAAGGTGGGCTTAACCCTCTTAGGGGAGATCCCCAGTGAAGTCGCCATTTCTGTTGCGGTGAGAATTGTGATACCAAGCTATTGATTAACTTGAATCTTTAATTCTTAAATTCACAACCGGACTTTAATTTATCCAAAAAGGAAAGGTTTAAAGAAAGAAAAACCTATAAAAATGCAAAGCAAAAAGCAAGGCCTAAAGCTAAGCAAAGAAAGATCTAAAGGTTCGGGGGTTGGTTATGCCTAGGGTAGGCATTTCACATCCTAAACATCTGTAGTACTCTACAGGAACCTCTTGTTAATATTTGTGTTTGCTAAAGTTTGCCTGCTAAAGGGAAAGTGCTAAGAGTAGAGATATAAAGTATATACAAAGTTTGCTAGGGGTGAGGAACTTTTGACTATGGTCAAGGTTCCAGAGGGATGTAAGCATTCATAGGGAAGTACTTACATGGAGTGCGACGACTCCTGAATCTACGTTGAGATTTTTATGGTAGAGAAAAAAGGGTAACATCATAAAAATCATGAAAATAAACAAAAAGCGCCCTCGCTGAGGGTCGAACACAAGTTACAAGGCATGGCAAAGTTCTTAAAGGCAAGGCAATGACCACTGGGGTGGCGATACATCCATTGTATCAAGCCACCTCAGTTTAATATATACTTGACCAAGCATAAATTTTGGGCATAGATGCAAGGCAAAGGAGTGAAAATGCCAAAAACGATTTGGTTCAGACTCTTTCAAATCTCAACCAAATTCAGTGAAATTTAAGTCAAACCTATTTGATTTTTCATGAGGATTACAATGGTACAAACCAAATTTCAAAAAGATGCTACCAGATGAAAACGGGATTGGTCATGCAATGAAGGACATTTGAGATGCATTTTGATATTCAAAGATCAGATCAGATGCTTTTAAAATCATGTAACGGTTTGAACAAACTCTAAATATGCTATGGAAAGAACTCTAACAAAGAAATTTTTCAAAAGATCCCAAAATAAGAAATTAGCATGTAAGTTGCCAAGTTGGTAAAGTTGGTGTTTGAGTGAACAGCCTAGTCCTAACCAAAGTGTTCAAAGATGACGAACAAGACATCAAGCCTAGGCCAAATTAAACATGTCAAAAGTTTCACACACACATCTGGATCCAAATCCTAACAACCAAAGCTGTCAAGGTTCAGTTCATTCCATGAACTGCTATGAAACTTCAACTTTCTTAGTCAAACATAGATATGAACCTAAAATCCTACAAATGCAGCCACAAAGCAATGCAAACATACATTCATGCTAGTTATTGCTTCACATGCAAGTTTTAACTATGAGAGATAAATTTGCAACAATGAAGTAAGAGTTGACAGATTCCAACTTAAGACAGTTTGAGACAAACATGAATTATGTTGATCATAAATCAACTCAACATGTAATAGCCCTAAATCTAAAGACAATCACCAATGCAAACCATAATGTTGGACAGATCCATCAATGCCTTATGAAAGTCACTAATCAAACAAAGAGAAACAGGTTCTTGGCAGCAATGAAGTATTCAAATCAAATGTTTAAAACAATTGGCAACACACAAGACCAATAAACATGGTTCAACCAAAATAACAACATCAAAACTGAGTTGATCAACCCTATGCACCATGCTTGAGAACAAGGTCAGGGATTTTCATAAATTCAGAGTTCAAACCTAACTTAAACTGGTAGCATTTTAAACTAACAAACTGTCTTGCTGAGAAGAAAAGAGATTAACAAACAATCTAAATGAAATGGCCAGCAAGTATAGCCATTAAAACACTAGATCCAACAGCAGACACCTTAACAACATAAAACCAACAACCTTTTTTCTTGAAACAGAACAGAAACAGTCATAGATGAATTGTTCAGAACAGCAACAGTCATCAGACTTACCACTATAATCCATCACAATTAACATCAGTCCAAAGTTTTTTTGTTGTATAGACAATTATTGTGCTTTTGGTGTTTCAATCAAATTTGATGAATTCCAATTTTAGTACCAATAGTAAGTGGAAAAACAAGGTGGAAACCAAACAGACAAGGATGTTTTTTACTAACAAAGGTAATACACATATTGATCACTAGTAAAAAAAACCTATATAGAAACCAAAGCAAAAACCAACTCTTGGTATGTGAAACCAAACTCAACAGCAACTAATCATGAACATTGACATCACAATGCTAAAACCAAACCTTGCCAATTGTTTCAGCCGTATACAACAATTATTTTCACAAAAGCAACAAAACTGCAAATGTTGTCATAAACATAATCTAAAAGCAATCTGTCATGAGTTTGAACAAACTCAACAATGTCAAGATAAAATAACAGCACCATTGCAAACTATGATGTCCCAAAACCCTCAAACTGACCAAAGTCTACATGATAGGGTACCTGTCCTCTTCTAACAAGCCAGTATAAGTACTAGGTTTAACAAAAATAACAACAGTTTAACATATCAATGTTAACCTCAACTTATGTGTTCATGGCAAAACAATAGCATTTTCAGAGAAAAACACAAAGGCCTACATATACTGTTCTAATGGTGGTCTCCTACTTAGCAAACAAGTATTCAACATGAGGGGTGAGTTTCCACAGTAACATCCATGAGCTTCAACAACTCAGATTGCAAAAATAGCTAAGGACACAATTTCAACATAAAAATGTTCAAACAATTCAATAAAACAAGTAAGTACATACATGATATAATAATGAGTGTGTTTAGGACTACATACCTCTTGTAGACTTCCTACAATGAGTTGGCTGCAAAAACCAGAGATTCCTCCCTCCTTTGAATGTTACTTCTTCTTGAAGAAAAGTGCAAGTTTGTGGACAGTTGGAGTAAATACACTTCCAGCTGCTGTTTGAGGTTTTGGACAGTTAGTATGACATAAATGGAAGGTGTTCCAAGTGTCAAAAATGGTTCAAACCAAACTAGGTAGTGAGTTGTTCCATTTTATGCATAAAAGTTAAACTAAAGGGTGTGAGAAGTTGACTTTTGGTTTGTGAAGTTTTTGATGGAAACAAAGGTTGAGACACCTTCTAATGATTTTAAGTTTGTGTGAATGGTTTTTATGGTGGTTTTATGGCTAGGAGTGATGCTGGTGGGAAACTTGCAACAAGGAAATTTTTGGTGATTTTGTGAATTTCTTCACTTTCAAGCAATGAGGGAAAGAGTGAGAGATGTGTATTGCTTGTGTTTTGGATAGCTCTTGTGTGTTTTTAAGAGTGGAATGAAACCTCTTTTTATAGGCCAAGGAAGGTTGGGGTAGATTTGGTATTTTGCCAAGCAAATTGCATTTTGGTGGGAAAAACTTAGAAGTTTCAAATGGTGATTTGCATTTGCTGGTTTTAGATTCTTTCCATTGGTTATTATCCTCAATACCAGCTATCCTTAAGTTGGTTGTGCTGTCAAAATAGAGATGCTGAAGCAAGCCATGGCAGCAGCAAACCCAATGCCTCTTACACATGTATTTTATAATAATAAATAAAGGGATTATGGTTAGATTTTTAGTTTTGCCTTGGTTCTCTCCACATCTGCTTCAAAGCTAAACTTAACACACCAGACCAGACATTCCTTCATGGTTGGAAATGAACCATATGGTTGGAAATCAAATCTATGTTGAAATTTGAAAAGTTGACAAACTAGTGCTCAGGCCCAACTTGCTCCATTCGAAACTCTCAGCTCACAAGGGCTATGGAAGAGTTCTAGCACTTTTTGGAAAGCCCTCATGGAGCTCTACAACTTTCATGTGTTTGAAATTTTCAAATTCCAAGTGGAACTAGGCAAAAAGTCCCCTCAAAGTTGGCTGAAAACATGATGTGCAAGGCCATAAACTTAGATTAAGTGTTTTCTCCCTCTTGTGATGATTTTGGCTATAACTCCAAATCTATTCATTTTCTGCCCATGTACCACTGTGAGACTTTTTCAGTACTTGCCAAGACCTTTCCAACAAGTTTTGAACCAACTCAATTGGATGTGTGGTTAGGAAGTTATGATCTTGCCTCTTTTAAAACCCTAAATCCCGACTTTTCGATTACTCCTAAATCCTTGATCCAATGGTCATGAAACTTCATGGATAGGTGTAATATCTCATTAGGAACATTTTTGCTTCACACTTTGAGATCAAATTCCTTATGGTTGAAGAGTTGACTTTTCGGTCAACGAAACGATCGACCAATGACTACCGAGTCACCTGTTGACGTTCTGGGTCTTCTGAGGCCTTGAAACTTATTAAGTGGACTTCCCTAAGGCATATGAGATTAATGGACCATAATTCCATCATTGGAGCACCTCTTAAATCAAAAGTCAAACCACGTTTGACTTTTCCTAATCAGAAACCTTGATCTGGGATCCTGAACTGCACTGTTCCTAATCTTTGTGTGACAACCTCAAATTGGACCCATATTTGACCCAATGGAATATCTTTGATGATTTAAAGGCTTTTTTCATGGAGAATAAATCCAATATATTGACTGATTAAATCGTCGAAACTTCGATTTCCGACTGTATGGAACCCTGGTTCACCTGTAACTTAACAAAGACAAACTTGAAGTAGGGTAAGGTTAAATAATCAAATGAAAATGATCATAGAATGATGATGAAGATTTAAGGGGTCAAAACTTAGGGTAAGGTTAAATAATCAGATGCCCCTATGTAAATATCTTCACCAGATGGCAATGAGAGATGATAATCCTCATAGAATCGTAGTGAAAGGTATTTAAATATAGCAAACCAGAAATTTTGTCCCTTAGATCGGATGGTATGCAAAAGGACAAATGTTTAAATGCAATGAATACTAAATTATGCTTTATGATGCTTGGATGCAAGACAAATGCAGACACACGAGCAAAAATTAAAGAAGGATAATACGATGAGTAATTACTCACAGGGGACCCGACACACTGGGGAAACAACAAACATCATCCATGAACGGAACTGGATGGAAAAGAGTCACAACGTTCAAAATATCAATGAATGAGGTGAGGATAAACCTAAGAAATATAACAGGGACACAGAAACAAACATTAGAGACATTCAGAAGAACATCGAATGAACTCTGAAATATACCAGAGATATTTAGAAAAACATCGAATAAACTCCAGAACATATCCAAAGAAGCACATTGAAGACATATATTTTGAAGCTACATCTGAAATATTTCAGAAGGGTATTTAAATGTACGGGAAAAGGTTTGAAGACATATATGGGAGTACATCAGATAAGTAACAAAGGAGTTCTGGAAGAACATCAGAACAAAAGATATATATATATATATATATATATATATATATATATATATATATATATATATATATATATATATATATATATATATATATATATATATATATATATATATATATATATATATATATATATATATATATATATATATATATATATATATATATATATATATATATATATATATATATATATATATATATATATATATATATATATATATATATATATATATATATATATATATATATATATATATATATATATATATATATATATATATATATATATATATATATACGGAAAAACATCGGAAATATTCTGGAAAAACATCAGAATTTAAATATCCGGAAAAACATCAGAAATATTTTGGAAAAACATCAAAATTTAAAAGGAGTATCTGGAAAAACATCAGAACAAAGACTCAAACTGGAAAAACATCAGAGAGAGAAACATATCCGGAAAAACTGGAAAAATGACTGAGTACGAGGATGCTTATCTTCAACCCTACAAAGAGCAGATTGACATCATCAACTTGGGCTCCGAAGAAAAGAGAAAAGAGGTCAAAGTTGGGGCATCGTTAGAGGCAGAGGTTAAAGATAGACTGATAATTCTTCTCAAGGAGTATATAGACGTATTTTCTTGGTCTTACCAAGATATACCCGGGTTGGATACCGAAGTTGTAATGCACAAGGTCCCTCTTAAACCTGAGTGTCCTCTGGTTAAGCAAAAGCTTCGAAGATCCAAACCCGACATGGCTCTCAAAATCAGAAATGAGGTAAAGAAGCAAATTAACGCAGGTTTCTTAGCAATATCCAAATACCCATAATGGGTGGCCAACATTGTACCCGTACCTAAAAAGGATGGCAAAGTCAAAATGTGTGTAGACTACAGGGATCTGAACAAAGCCAGTCCAAAAGATGATTTCCCTCTGCCACATATCGACACTCTGGTGGATAACACGGCCAGTTTCACGGTATTTTCATTCATGGATGGTTTCTCCAGCTATAACCAGATAAAAATGGACCCAGCCAATATGGAAAATACAACCTTCATCACACCTTGAGGCACTTATTGTTATAAGGTCATGCCTTTTGGTCTGAAGAATGCTGGGACCACATATCAACGAGCCATGATGGCATTATTTCATGACATGATGCACCAGGAGATTGAGGTTTATGTCGATGATATGATCGCTAAGTCTCAGAGCAAAGAAGATCACCTTGATCAACTACTGAAGTTATTCAAAATACTTAGAAGATACCAATTAAGGCTAAATCCTGCCAAATGTACCTTTGGAGTAAGATTCGAAAAACTACTCAGTTTCATTGTTATCTCTAGATTCATCTCCAACTTGACTCCTACTTGCACGCAAATCTTTAAGTTGTTACAAAAGGATCAAACGGTTGTATGGAAGGAGAACTGCCAGTCAACATTCGAGAAGATCAAAGGGTATCTCTAAGAGCCTTCGATATTGATCCCTTCGGTGTCTGGAAGACCTCTCTTCATGTACATGACGGTGCTCGAAGAATCAATGGGTTGTGTCTTGGGCCAAACAGATGAATCAGGGAAGAAAGAGCATGCAATTTATTACCTGAGCAAGAAGTTTACTAATTACGAGAGTCGTTACTCCCCGTTGGAAAAAGCTTGTTACATTCTGACTTGGGCTGCCAAACGTATGAGGCAGTACATGATTTGCCACACTACTCTGTTGATATCAAAAATGGATCCAATAAAGTACATATTCGAGAAACCTGCTCAGATGGGAAGACTATCAAGATGGCATATCCTCTTGTCAGAGTATGATATTCAATATGTCGCCCAAAAGTCAATAAAAGGAAGCGTCTTGTCAGACTACCTTGCTGATCAACCTATTAAGGATTATCAGCCGCTCAAATTCGACTTCCCTGATGAAGATGTCATGTCTCTTTTCAAAAATAAAGAAGAACTCGGTCCTGAAGAGGCTCTTGAACCTGGTTCACATTGGAAGATGATGTTTGACGGTACGTCCAACAAAAAAGGTCACGGTGCTGGCGCTATTCTAAAAAATCCTACCGGAGGATACACTGCGGTTACTGCCAGATTATGCTCCAAATGCACAAACAACATAGCTGAGATGAAGCTTGCATTTTAGGTCTTGAAGCTGCTCTTGACTTCCACATTAAGATCCTGGAAGTAATTGGCGCCTTTGCCTTAGTGATTTATCAGCTCAAGGGAGAATGGGAGACCCGAGACGAAAAACTGATTCCTTATAAAGACTACATTTTGGAGATGATCGAGTATTTTGACAAGATCACTTTCAAACATGTCCCGAGGTCTGAAAATCATATTGTTGATGCTTTAGACATGCTAGTATCAATGTGGAAGGTCCAGTTCATCAACAAGGATCCTTTAATCTGCATTGAAAGAAAGACAGCACCAGCATACGTCATGATGACTGAGGAAGAATCTGATGGGAAACCATGGTTTTACGACATCAAAAATTACCTCCAGAATCAAGAATATACGGTCGATGCCTCTAAAATTGATAAGAGGGTTGTGCAAAGATTATCATCCAAATTCTTCATTAGTAATGATGTTCTATATAAAAGAAATCATGACATGCTCTTGCTCAGATGTGTTGACAAAAGAGAAGCAGACTTGCTAATGACAGAAATTCATGAAGGTACCTTCGGTACTCATGCAAGCGGCCATGCCATGGAAAAGAAAATATTGAGGGTTGGTTATTACTGGTTGACTTTGGAGATTGATTGTATCCTGTTCGCCCGAAAATGCTATAAATTCCAGGTTTATATGGACAAGGTGCACGTACCACCTCATCCTCTGAACGTGTTATCTTCACCTTGGTCGTTCTCAATGTGGGGCATTAACATGATTGGGGAAATCGAGCCCAAGGCATCCAACGGCCATCGGTTCATCCTCGTCACCATCGACTACTTCACCAAATGGGTAGAAGCTGCATCCTACACCAATGTGACCAAGCAAGTGGTTGCCCGGTTCATCAAAAAGGAGATCATTTATCGCTACGAAATCCCCGACCAGATCATCACAAATAATGGGAAAAATTTAAACAACAATACGATGAAAGAGCTTTGTGACGGTTTCAAGATCAAACATCACAACTCCTCTCCTTACTGACCTAAGATGAAGGGCGTCGTAGAAGCTGCAAATAAAAATATCAAAAAGATTATGCAGAAAATAGTAGTGACCTACAAAGATTGGCATGAAATGTTGCCATTCGCTTTGCACGGATATAGAACATCGGTTCGCACTTCGACAGGGGCAACCCTTTTTCTCATTGGTCTACGGGATGGACACAGTATTACCTAT
The DNA here is from genome assembly GCA_963859935.3 of Lathyrus sativus. Lineage (NCBI taxonomy): Eukaryota > Viridiplantae > Streptophyta > Magnoliopsida > Fabales > Fabaceae > Lathyrus > Lathyrus sativus. Next base: position 548,456,617 of record OZ012741.1, read on the forward strand.
TGAGGTTGAGATACCTTCGTTAAGGGTCTTGATGGAAGCCAAGCTCGAAGAAGCTGAATGGGTAAAGGAAAAATTTGATACTTTGAATCTCATTGACGAAAAGAGGATGACAATAATGTGTCATAGTCAGCTCTACCAAAAGAGAATGAAGAGGGCCTTCGACAAAAGAGTCCAAATCAAAGAATATAAGGAATGTGAGCTGGTACTCAGAAAGATTCTGCCAGTATATCGAGACATGCACGGAAAATGGATGTCAAACTACGATGACCCATTCATTGTGAAGACGGTCTTTTCTGGAGGCTCTCTGATCCTTACAACGGTGGATGGAGAACAACTCCCTCATCCCATGAACTCAGATGCAGTAAGAAAATATTATGCCTAAAAAACCTGCTAAGTTGAAAACCTGGAAAGGTAACTTAGGTAAAAAGGGGCATCCTAGTGGATCGTAACCTATGAAGGAGATCCAGGCAAAAATTAGGGATAAAAAAAAGAAAAGAGGAGCTCGCTAAGTCAAAAACCTGGAAAGGCGGCTTAGGCAAAAATCAGCAACAAAGGCATTTTACTGCATCGGGAGTTGTCACTACTGCAGAAGACCATCAAAAAGGCTCGCTTTCCACCACTCTCGTTAGAGGCAGCATTCTAGACTGAATCCTATTTAGTTAGGACTAGATGATCATTGTATTTTTGTAAATCATTACATGTATTGCCATTTTTCCAAATTGTAATTGTTCCGCGAGACTTTGCCCTTCGCAAGTTTCCATCCTTGAATAAAATCAGATTTGGACCAATCTTTGTTTATATTATGCTCTACCTTTTTGTTATGCAAAACATCACTTATTCGTTAATAATGTTTTTCAATTGCAAAAGTTTTTTAAGCGAAAAAATTTGTTTTAAAGAAAATTAAATAACAAGCAAAATAAACTTTAATTGCGACTGAACGGTGTAAATTTTCGACTCCTCTCATGAAGGCAGAACGGTTGAAACCTCGATACCATCATCTCAGCAACATAAGGTTCTATGGAGATTCTTTTTCCCACTCCGCCACGCTAGAGGGTCCACGTCTTTGATTAGTAATTTGCCTAGCTGATTGAAGTCACGAACTCTCTCCAGCAAGTTTGCCAAAACAGAGATCACTTCCCCAGCAGAATCGCCAGAGGATTAGTACCATACTCCAGCAACAAGATTCAGTGTGATTCTCTTTGTTTCCCATGTGTTAGATCATTATCCTTCTGTGGTTTCTTTCCCCTGCGGGTCGACCGACATTGCATCTGCATCATATCTTTAGCATATGCATTTTTTTAGCATACCTCGTGTTTCAAGTTGTTTTGGTTGTAGCCTTTATGATCCAGTTAGACGATTTTCCTTGTCAAGAATCCGTCAGGCGTTCCCAATGGTTACTAGATATCATCTTGAGATCCTTCGGTCATCACCTAACCCTCTACTTGCCCTTTGTTTGTTACCCCAACTTTGTCAAGTTGTATGGCTTAAGTATTATTGTGATGAACGCTTATCTCCCCGGGAAGTCCAGTAGTTACTGGCATTTTTTAAATCCAATAGTTATTGGTATCACTGTTTGGTTGTCACCATATCTGCTTGGAAGTATAGTCGTTACCAGCAATCCCCATCTGAGGACCAGTAATGTTTTGACTGGAGTTCCGCGTAAAACCTAATTGTTGTTGTTGTTGTTATGGATTAAGGTTGGCACCTTATCCCTAGTAAGTTCAGTAATGTTTTGGCTAGCATCATTTAAATTCTAATCGTTATTGGCATCTCGGTTTTGGTCGTTACCATATCCTTTTCGAGTCCAATGATTATTGGCATTGTGCATCTGAGGATGTTTTATTTGTCACCTACACCTCCAGTTGTTTCCTGAATATCTCGTTCGAACTCTTCACTATAAGGAAATACTCTGTTTTTTATTTAATCCCAAGGGAAGATTTTATTTCTCTCTGCATCCCCTAGGAAGTCTATTTGTCACCAGCTCCCTGTTAATTTTGCTTGACTGGTTGTCACCGAATTCCCCTGTGAGGTCTAGTGGTGACTAGTCATAGGTCGGTCGCTGACCCCTATCTGGTGCTACTAATTGGTAGTTACCAAACTTTAGTCGTTACTAATGTTGCAGCTTATCCTTGAGATCTCATGTTTACTTAAATCTATCCCCCGGTCGATGTTCCGTTTGTTAACTAACTCGGCTGAAGACCAGTTATTACTGGCTTTGTTCTAAAATCTAATCGTTATTGGTATCGGTGATTTGGTTTTCACCATATCCCCACGAGGTCTAGTCGTTACTAGAATTTCCCAGAAAGTCCAGTGGTTACTGGCATGGTTTAAAGTCCAATTATAATTGGCAATTTTCATCTAACTATGTTGTATTTTTCTTAGACTATTGGTTATCACCAACATCTCCCCAGTAAATCCCTGGGTACCCACAGCAAGTCTCGGAGGTCTATTAGTCACTAGTATCCCCTATGAGTCTGGGTTTGTTTCTAGTCTTTTCCTGAAATTCCCATTCGAACTCTTCGTTACAGGAAGATCCCCATTGGTTTGTTCCCCAATAAGGACCGTGTCTCTATTTTTTGCTTCCCCAATCGGAGTCTGTGTCTATCGACTTTGGCTCCCCTGCGTGGCTTCTTGTCTGCATTTCCCTAGTGAAGATTTATCTTCCCCGATGGAATTGGTGCCCTTTGTGTGGAAGATCCCCGCAAAGTACCACTGTTAGTCACTTCTGAACTATTAGTTAGTGCGTTTTGGGTCTCTTCCCAGTGTGTATGCTTTCCCAGTGAATGGTTACCCGTTGTTTCATTCTTCTTTTTCTTTTTCTCGTGTGTCAGCATGTTCTTGCACTCAAGCACCATGAAGCATCATTCTTAGAAATCATTGTATGATCATCATTTGTCTTTTTGTGTACCATCGTATCTAAGGGACACAATTTTCGGTTTGCTATATTTAAATACCTTTTACCATGATATATATGGAGATTGTCATCTCCTATTACCATCTGGTAAAGATATTTAAATAGGGGCAACTGTCATACCCCAAATTTTGCCCCCTATATTCCATTATCATTATAGGTGCATTAAGCATGTGTTATTTAACATTAACCTTTTTCAAGTTAATCTTTGTCAAGATACAGATGAATTAGGGGTTTTACACTGTCAAAATCAAGGATCCTGTGGACTGATCAATCAAAGTGTTGGATTGATCTTCTATAAATCAAGTATTTATGTCATCAAGTGACTCATATCTTGCCAAGGACAAGTGCTATCTGAGGTTGTTAACAAAAGAACAGAAGCAGTGCAGTGAACCACCCTAATCAGGGTTTCTAGTGGAGAAGTCAACTGAAGTTTGACTTTTGGTCTTTTGAGGTTTACAAATCTTGAAATCATGATCCATGATATCCCTATGACTTGTTAAAGTCTCACCAAGAAGTTTTATAGGCTCAAAGAACCCATAACACTAAGGATTGATCCTGAAGATTTCGGTCGTTCGGTTTGTCTGTTTAGAAAGTCAACTCTTTGACTTTTAGGGTTTTGACCCCAAATTGAAGCAAGCAAGACTTCCAACATAATTGTATGCCTAACTCGTGAGTTTGGTGAGGATTTAATCAAGGATTGATGGATAACTTGTAAATCAAGAAACTAGGGATCATGAAAAAAAACCTAATTTGAAGCCAACTTAGAGTGACCATAACTTCCTAACCACACATCCAAATGGAGTGGTTCAAATCTTGTTGAAAAGCTCTTGAGGAGCCCTAAAAAACTGTCCTATAGGTTTGAAGGCCAAAAATGCTTAGATTTTGAGTTGTGAGCTCATCAAGTTGTGAAGAATTTCAACACTTAGGAAAATTTTCATGTTTCTTGGCTTGTAAGTCAACTTTTGCAACAATCTTCAAGAGGATTTTTGACATAGTTCTCTTTGTAATTTGAACTTATGCAAAACATGAAATTTGTAGATCATGTTTGGGGCTTTTTAAAAAGTAAAGGATCATTTTCTCAACCTTTGTGGTTAGGGAGAATCGAAGAAGGCAAGTTAGGCATTTTTCATGTCACAAAACCATGTTCAACATTGGCATTTTCTTGCATAAACCCTTCAAACCTTTGCTTAACTCATTCTTTAATGCTTATTAACCTAACTTAGGAGATTATAATGCATAGCTACAAGCAAAAATCACAATTTGATTAAATTGAATTGTTTAATCATGCAAGTGGATGCAAGTGGCATGAAAGAGAAACTTTTTGCAAGTTCTGTCACAACTTAGCAACCACATCAGCTTCTCCATACCTTTCACTTCAAGACCACTATTTTTAGGCTATAGGTAATCATTAAACTCATAGAGAGGTGTCTAGAACTCATAATAAAGATATCAAGTTGATCTTGCACATTTTGCCTCCAAAACGGGCAAAGTTGGCAAGATGAGTCAATCTGCCCATACCACTTGATTTCCAAGCTTGCCTATAAATAGAGTCTTTTCCTCACTTCCAAAATACACCAGCTTAAGCTAGAAACCAAGCCAAATCTCTTCCATTCTTCTGATCCTAATCTTCTTGCAAATTGAAAACTTGGTCACCTTAAGGCACAAAATCTGCCTTTGCACAAACCCTTCCAAAACTCATTCCAACCATCAAACACCTCTACCAACACTTCAAACACATCACAAATGATGTATTGAAGCTGCTCAAACACTCGCTTCCACCAGAAAACCTTTCACTCAAAAAGTCAAATGTCAAAACCATAAAACTTTGACTTTCTGCACTTTGAGAGCCACAACTCTGCCCAGCAATTTCCCAAAATCTCCAACACCTCAAACACCTTCCATATAACTTGTTTGAGCTATCCAAGTCATCACCACACTTTTGTAACATCATTCCCCCCACATTCCACTTTGGAGTTTTTGGTTCATTCTTACATAAAGTGCCATTTTGTCAAGACAGTTGCTTAGAGGGGTTTTGGATCACTTGAGAATCTCACTTGAGGTATTTTGAAGTTGTTTAGATCCTAACATCTCAATTGGACTTCTTATTTTGTGCATTCTCTTGAAGAGGATACAAGAGGTAAGTTCTCAAACTAGCTACTTTTGAAACCATGACAAATTTTGTTGTACATTGATGCTAAACATGTTTGATATGTATTATAGGTCATGTTTGAACCTTAGCTTGCCACCAAATTTATGCATAGTTGACTGTCCATATGATCTTGCTTGTTAGCTTGCCTTAAGTTGCATTTTCATATGTAACTCCTAGATTATGTTTAAGCATAGGTGTGTGATGGTTATGAACATCATTTATATGTCTCATGTGTCATGTTTGATCATTTGATTGTTGCTAAATACTTGTATTCATGTTTATCACCTTGTTCATGCTCAAACTTGCCATTTTGGCCACTTTATGTGCAATTTGTTAATTGAGCCCCTCCCTTGGTGTGTGATGTTTGTAAGCATCATCTCTATGTTCCATATGTTGTGTTTGATCACTTATTTGCTGCTTAAACCATGTATGTTTGACTGACCACATGTTCTTTCACATAACTTGCCATTTTCGTCGATGTCTTCGAATTTTCCAAATGATGCATGATCTGACCAAACCACCACCACCATTGGATTCCTTGTGAAAAAATACACAATTTTCTTTTTTATTTCACTCAATTTCATTAAGTTTTGAGCAAGTTATGACCCTTCATGCAAATTTGCCTAAAAGTTGCCTTGCCATGACTTGATTTTTGCCTTAGTTTTCTCCATTTTGGACCTCATTTTCAAAAGTGCATATTTTCTTTGATTTTTTTTTATCATTTTGATGTCATTATGTTTTCTAAATGATCTTTGATATGTCTAGTTTCAATGTGTGGAGGAAGAATTCAAGAATTTTTATTTTTGAAACACTTTAGCTCACTTGAATGACATGACCCTTTTTAGGGTTTTTCACTTGTTTTCAAGAGTCTCTTTGGCTTGGTACTTGATTTTCCTTATATTTTTGATCATGTATGAATCACTCTTGAATGTGTAACATGTTTGTATGTTTGAAAACATTTGGTTCCTTACCTTACCATGCTTATTCTTGCCTTAGTGAATGCTTGAACATGAAAACCTTGCCTTGAAACTTTTCTGTTGATTTGTAACATGATTCTTGATGTTGTAACCTCTTGATCATGCTGAAGGTGAGAAAATACTTAGAAGGGGGGGGGGGGTTGAATAAGTATAAAGATTAAAACTTAGAAATAAAAACTCAAGTATTTTTATCCTGGTTCGTTGAACTCAACTACTCCAGTCCACCCTTCCTAGAGTGATTTGCCTTTCTCAATCAAGGACTTAATCCACTATTTAATCAACTGATTACAATAGTAAGCACTTAGAACAACTGTTCAAAGTCTTCTCAAGAACTACTGATCCTAACTGGATCTTCTTAAGGTTTACAATCAAATGTAATACAAATATAAGTGTTTAAGATTGCTTCTATAAAGCTTTATCACAACTGTGATTTTTCACTTAACTATTAAGAACAAAGAAACTAATTCTTAGAAAGAATATGAATAGTATGAGAGCTTGAATGTTGATTTCTTTTTGGATAAAACGTCAACTGAAGAAATTGAGTGAAGTCTTGCTTTTATAGGCAGCTGATCCAAGGTGAGCTTCACGTTGAGAAGAGTGTCCAAAAGGTCTGAGCCTTTTTGTCTTCACATCAAGTGACCTTTCCTAGAAGAAGAAAGCACAGTCAAATCCTTTTTGTCTCTGTTCTTGTGTCTAGCATAAATAAGGAAAGAGTCGTTTGGATCATTCCAACGGATATAATCTTTGAATAATTCTTCTTCAGTTTTCAGCAAATTCATCAGAGTCTAATTAGATCAGAGCCTTCTGATGATGATCAGAGTTTTGCTGAATCAGAGTCTTCTGCAGCAGGTGTGCTTTTAGCGTGTTTAAGATCAGAGCATATTTGAGACAGATCTTCAGTACTGGCAGCTTTAGTACTTTCAAAATCTTCTGTAGTAACTATACTTTGAAAAACTCTTCATACAGAATTCTTCTTTGGTTCAGATGCTTCTGACTTGCTTTAGATTCTTCTGGAGCTTCTGCTTCAGATCCTTCTGGAGCTTCTGCTTCAGAATCTTCTGGAGGCTACGCTCAGGATCTTCTGTTGGTAGCAATCAGAATCTTCTAATGGATGCATCTGGCACTTCAGAGTCTAGCTCATTTCTTATGTTCAATTCTGATTTGCTTCTGGAGTGTTAATTCCTTTACTATATGCAGTAAAAACTCTCAAGCAAATTTTAGAGTATATAATTCTTAATTACAAAATTTCATAATAGTTATCATCAAAACATAGAGATATTATTAAGAACCAATCTGTGTTCTAACAATCTCCCCCTTTTTGATGATGACAAAAACATTAGAAATTTTGTTTAATTGAAAATATAATAATTATAACTCCCCCTGAGATGATGAATCTCCCCCTGAATTAAATACAAATAAGAAATAGAAACTTCCCTTTTGTCTTGAGTAATTTTCAGAGTTAGATCTTGATTGCTCTTTTAACATTTGAGAGTCAGAGTGTCTTGCAAATTTCAGAGTCAGAGTTTGATAATTGTCAAATGATCTGAGAGTCTCAGAGTTTCTTTTACAGAGTGTACTTATCAAATGTTCTGAAATACTCAGATTTAATGTTAGATAAAATAGATATGTCTCAAGTTTCATTCTGGTGAAGTTTAATTAAACAGTTCAGATCTATATTTTCTCCCCCTTTTTTGTCATAAGCAAAAAGTAAAAACTTTAAAAAGACAAATAAAAGGAAAACTGTAAATGAGATAAATCACGTGGAAAAAACGTTGAAACATTCATTCAATTCAGTTCAGAGCAAGAGTACATGCATCAGAAGATATTCAAAAATACATAAGCAAACATTAGATGCAAAACATCAGAATGAAAAAAATGAAAAACTAAGAGTGTTTTAACAAAAGCATCTTCAACAGATCCGTGATCTCAGAGGAGGACTGTTCTTGCTTTGACATCCACTTAGCCATTGTTTCATTCTTCTGATCCTGTTTTGACATCCACTCAGTCATGTCTTCATACTTTTTATCCTGTTTGGCCATCCAAGACTTAATCTCTGATTGACCAGCTTCCAGAGTAGTAATTTTATCCTTAAAATCTGGATGTTCTTTCTTAATCTCATATGAAGAAGGTTGAACATTTTCTGGAGCTTGAACAGAGTCAATTTCCATAGGGTCTGTAGAGCTTGGAGCATTAGAGCCAGAAGGAAGTTCTACCAGAGTCATGGCCAAAGGGTTGTCTTCAGATGTAGATTCATTAGTTTCTTCTGATGATAGAGGAGCATCTGTAAGAAGTAATGGTCCAGATCTCTTGACAGTCCAGAACAAACTTCGTGCAGCTTCAGCAAATCTGAGCTTCGCATCATCAGAACATATGTTCTTCTGATTTGATGCTACAGTGTTGAATCTGTTTATGAATCCATTCCAGATGACATCATATTCTTGTGCATCAATTGTTGCTAAACACTTCTTCTATACAGTACCTAAATACAGCTATATTTCTTGCAAAAAGCATGTAAATAAATGATCAATGTTTAGTCTAGGTTTGGGGTGTAATAGAGTCTCCAATGTTATTGGTTTTGGTTGGGGAGTAGGTGGAAATAAGGATTTCTGAATGGAAATCAGAGGAGGAGGGTAGTATGGTATGAAAGGAATTTCAGGGGATTTGTCAGGTTTGGATCTGTTTAAAGCATTTAACAGATTTGGTTTTTCTTTGGTGTGATAGGAAATCACATCAAAGGGTTTATTGGAGTAAGGTTGGAAAGCAGATTTTGCAGGTTCATCAGAAGCAGCAGGTTTATCAGATGAAACAGGTATAGTTGAAGTAACAGCTTTTGCAGATTTAGCAGAATATGATATTGTTGCTAATGAACCTACTTTTGACATTGATTGAATATAGGTTAGAAGCACAGATGGTAGGGTGATTGTAAGTTTGGGTTTCAAGGGAGTGATAGGGTCAGATGGTTCAACTCTGTCATATAAATCTTTGAGTTTGAAGCCATAGGCAAGATTGTGAAAAAGAGATGAGAATTGTGCACATGAAATAAATGTTCTTGGGGTAGATGTTGGGATAGAATTTGGAATAAGGATTTCAGATGATGGTGCAGGTGTGGGAGTAGGATCTGGAATAGGAATTTTGGAAGATACAGGGGGTTCTGGTTGGTTTACCTCAGAATCTCTGTGAGAAGGGGATATCAGAAAATCTGGGTGAATGTCAGATTCTGAGGAATTGGATGAAGTGGTTGGTGTGCAAGAGGTAGAAGATACTTGAAACACAGTTTTTAGTGGTGTAACATCAAGAACTTCTGTCTCAGGGATGTTGGTTCCAGATGGATTAGTTGATTCTGAAGGAATTTCAGAGGGATTTGATGAGGGTGGATCAGATGAAATTTTTATTGGTTCAGAGAAAACTGGAACAGATGCAGTGGGTTCAGATGTTTTGGATGGAGGATTATCTGATTGTGGTTGTTTCTCTTGTTGTTGTGTTTGAGGTTCAGATGATTTTTCTGGTTGTTTTTCTTGAGGTTGGTGTTGTTGTTCAGATGGCTTTAGTTGTACAGATGGTTTTTTTGTTTGTTGTTGTTCTGTGGGTTGTTTTTCTGATGGTTGTTTTTGTGGTACAGATTGTTTGGTTGGAACTTCTGGTTGTGGAGTTTGAATTGGTGGTTTTGTTGTTGATGGTTTAGGTACAGAGGATTATTTTACAGGTGAGATGGAAATTGGATTAGAAGATTTTTGAGGAGATGGAATAGAAACATGAGGTGGAGCAGTAACAGATTGATTTTGTGAAGAAGGTGGTTTTGGAATAGACTTAACATTTGAATCATTTATAACAATAGGATTTGCAGAAGATACAGAAGTTTTAGTACCTTTGATTTTGATGCATTTAGCAGGAACAGAAGGAGTGTCTCCAGATTCTTTCCTCTTTAGCAGCTTCTGTGGCTTCTCAGTAATCTTGGGCTTCTTCTGAATAGGTGCAGCTTCTGCTTCTGGTTGAGTCCTCTTTCTTGGTGTTTCTTCTTCTTCTACAACAGACAATGGTTGTCTTGCTTTCTTTATAATATCTGCAGGAATATGCTTTCCTTCTGCCTTGCACTCATCAATATATCTTACAACAATTTCCCTTGGTTCTTCAGCATAGAACAAAGGGTAATCATCTACAGGAGTTCTCTTCTGACTCAGTTCAGAGATGTTCAGCTTATTGGGAGCTGTTGTGAGTTCTTCCACTATTTTTAGTCTCTGAAGACTTTTGGCATTCAGAGGCTTTCCCAAAATAAATTCCAGTTCCTCTGTGACTCCAGCAGCGTACAGAGCAGTTACAAGTCCATTTTCTGTTAGAAGATCTGAAATTAACCTTCCAAAAGGAATCCAGGTTCTGATCTTCTAACCTTTTTCTTTCACATATTCTCTAGAGGCATATATATGATTCCAGAGATGCATAAAAAGAATATATGGAAGATCTACCTTGGTGCTCTGACTTAAGCAATACATAAAGTAGAGTTGTTCATTATTGACATAGTCTGGAGAGTTTGTTGACTTTCTGTGATGAATGCATCCCATGAAAATCTTAGCCCAAATCTTGTAGTCAGGCTTCAGATCTTTGAACTTATTAGAAGCTTGTCCAGCAGTCATCACTTCTTCATATACTTCATCCATATCAACACGCCCAGCTGGCAAGTGTGATACTCCATCTGTTTCCTCATAGCCAATGAGTTTTCTAATCAGATCTTCTGTTATGATTATCTCTTTGCCCAGAATAGAAGATAAAATAAACTTAGGGTATACAGAAGCATGGATCCAGAATTCTTTCACAAGAAGGGGGTAAACTGGTCCAAAAAGTCTGTCAAAATACTTCACCCATCCTTGAGCACCTATAATGGAGCGAAACTCAAACCCATTCTCAGTAAGTGAATCAAATCCCACCATTGATTCACATAGAACTTCCAGCTTTTCAACAGGTGTGAGCAATGTTCTTTTTGGTGGTGTATAAGGAGTTACGCCCATATTAGCAGAAGTTACTGCAGCCATTATAGATTGAAATTGTGCAGCAGTTGATGATGAAGTTGCCATTGAAGATGGATTTGTCACACGCTTAGGGTTTTTATGAAGAGAGAAGAGGAGACAGAAATGCATAAAATGTTTGAGATGTGGAAAGTGTGAATGTGAAGAGAAGAGATGTATTTATACTAAAACACATAGGCATACAAACAGTCAGAATAAGGCACGTTTAAACAAAGCATTTAATGAAAAGAATAAAAATTATTTCAAGCATTTATTGATTCTGAAAAATTGGGGGGAAAATCAAGATTTTCACTATTCAAACTTCACCTCAAACGTCTCTTCAGTAGTGTACACGCCACCCTTGCAGATTTGGAGTGACACGTGTTTGCTTGCATGTGTTCTGAATTCTCTTGAGAAATGAAACGTTAACCAACGTTCAGATCCTCTAAGGATTGTTAGTTCAGAGTTTCACAAAAATACTTAAAGAAAATAAATAAGCAATCAGAAGAAATACTTCAGAGCATTAGGCATTTTTGCATCTGTAAAATTTGCTTCTGACAAATATCATTCTGGACAAAAATCCATACCAATATTTTTCAGAATAAATTTGAATCTATCTTCAATAAGGGGTTTTGTGAAAATATCTGCCCATTGATGTTCTGTATCAACAAAGGCTAAATTTATGATTCCCTTCTGAACATAGTCTCTGATGAAATGATGCTTAATTTCTATATGTTTTGCCTTAGAGTGTAAAATGGGATTCTTAGAAAAACATATAGCAGAAGTATTATCACAGAAGATAGAAATGTTACTTTCAAATATTTGATAATCTTCTAGCTGACTTTTCATCCAGAGCATCTGCGTGCTACATCCAGCAGCAGCAATATATTCTGCCTCTGTGGTTGAAAGTGCAATTGTGGGTTGCTTCTTGTTGTACCAAGAGATTAGATTTCTTCCTAGAAATTGACAACTTCCAGAAGTACTTTTCCTTTCCACTCTGTCTCCAGCGTAGTCAGCATCACAGAATCCAACTAATTTGAAATCATCAGATTTTCTGTAACACAAACCCACATTTGAAGTACCTTTCAGATACCTTAGAATCCTCTTGACAGCTGTCAAGTGTGATTCTCTAGGATCTGATTGGAATCTAGCACACAAGCATACACTGAACAATATGTCAGGTCTAGAAGCAGTTAAGTAAAGAAGAGATCCTATCATACCTTTGTAGAGCTTCTGATCTACTTTCTTACTTACCTCTTCCTTGCCAAGTGAGCTAGTTGGATGCATGGGAGTCTTTGCCAGCTTACTATCAGTCATGTTAAATTTCTTCAGAAGTTCTTTAACATATTTGGTCTGATGTACGTAAGTGCACTCTGGAGTTTGATTGACTTGGATTCCTAGAAAGAATCTCAGTTCTCCCATCATGCTCATTTCAAATTCTGCCTGCATACATTTAGCAAACTCCTTTCCCAGCATAGTATTGGTAGATCCAAATATTATATCATCCACATAAATTTGAAAAATTAGAAGATCTTTCTTAATTGATTTACAAAAGAGTGTTGTGTCCACTTTGCCTCTGATGAAATTTTTTTCCAGAAGAAAATTGCTCAATCTCTCATACCAAGCTCTGGGAGCTTGTTTTAAACCATACAGAGATTTCTTTAATTTGAAAACATGATCTGGAAATTTTTCATTCTCAAAACCAGGAGGTTGGTGGACATAAACTTCTTCTTCTATAATACCATTTGGAAAGGCACTTTTAACATCCATCTGATACAGAGTGATGTTATTTTGTGCAGCAAATGAAATAAGAAGGCGTATAGATTCTAACCTTGCCACTAGAGCATAAGTTTCAGTGTAATCAATACCTTCTTGTTGACTGTACCCTTGAGCAACAAGCCTTGCCTTATTTCTTTCAACTTCTCCTTTCTCATTTAGCTTATTTCTGAAGACCCATTTAGTTCCAATTATATTGAATCCTTGTGGTCTTTGAACTAAATCCCACACATTATTTCTGGTGAATTGATTTAACTCTTCTTGCATGGCAATAATCCAATCATTGTCTTGCAGAGCTTCATCTACAGAAGATGGTTCATTTTCTGACACCAGTCCAAATAATGATGCTTCAGATGATCTTAGAAAGGATCTTGTTCTGATGGGATCATCCTTCTTTCCAATAATGACATTCTCTGGATGAGAAGCTTTAATTCTGGATGATGATCCTCTAACAGTTGATTCTTCAGAAATGTTTAGATTTTTCATCTGAGAAGTTAAAGGAATAGCATCTGGCGTTGCTTCTGGTTCCTTCACTTGAGCTTTGTCTGCCTCTGGGACTTCAGAGTTTGTGAAGACTACTTCTCTATCTGCAGAGTTTTCAGACTGCTTTGGCTTTTTATTGCCAAGTTTATCATCAAATCTAACATGAATAGATTCTTTCACAATCTGTGTCTCAGTGTTGTATACTCTGTAGCCTTTAGAGCGTTCAGAATATCCAAGCATGAAACACTTATGTGCTTTGGAATCAAACTTGTTTAGATTTTCTTTAGTATTTAACATATAACAAATACATCCAAAAGGATGAAAATATGAAATGTTGGGCTTTCTGATCTTCCACAGTTCATATGGAGTCTTCTCCAGAAGAGGTCTTACAGACACTCTGTTCTGAATGTAACAGGATGTGTTGATTGCTTCTGCCCAAAAGTGTTTTGCCAGATTTGTCTCATTGATCATGGTTCTGGCCATTTCTTGCAGAGTTCTGTATTTCCTCTCTACAACCCCATTTTGTTGTGGAGTTCTAGGACAGGAAAAATCATGAGCAATGCCATTTTCATTAAAATATTTTTCAAAATATTTATTTTCAAATTCACCACCATGATCACTTATGACTTTTATAATTTTGAAATCTTTTTCATTCTGGACTTGCTTGCAGAAGTCAAAGAACATAGAATGTGACTCATCCTTGTGTTTTAAGAACTATACCCATGTTCATCTACTATAGTCATCAACAATGACTAATCCATACTTCTTGCCTCTGATGGATGCAGTTTTCACTGGTCCAAACAGATCAATATGAAGTAATTCTAGTGGTCTGGAAGTAGAAACAACATTTTTTGATTTAAAAGATGATTTTGAAAACTTCCCTTTTTGGCATGCTTCACAAAGAGCATCTGAGGTGAACTTCAGATTAGGAAGTCCTCTGACAAGATTAAGTTTATTAATATGAGATATACGTCTCATATTAATATGCCCCAATCTTCTGTGCCAGACCCATTGCTCTTCATTAACAGACAAGAGGCATTTAACATTCTGAACTTTAAGTTCTGAAAGATTTATTTTATAAATGTTGTTTTTCCTCTTACCACTAAATAGGATAGAGTCATCCTTTTGACTAATAGCTTTACAACATTTTTGATTAAAGGTAATATCATAACCATTGTCACTTAATTGACTTATGGACAATAAGTTATTCTTTAACCCTTCAACAAGTAAAACATTAGTAATAGAGGGAAGTTTACCATTTCCAATGGTGTCAGATCCAATGATCTTGCCCTTCTGGTTCCCTCCAAATTTCACATCACCTCCAGATCTAAGCTCCAGGCTTTGGAACATAGACCTTTCTCCTGTTATGTGTCGTGAGCATCCAGAGTCCAGGTACCATGATTGGCGTCCTGACCTTGCTGCTAAGAACATCTGCAACAGGAATTATTTTACTTTTAGGTACCCAGATCTTCTTGGGTCCTTTAGGGTTAGTTGTTCTGAAGGTTTGTCTAAACTTCTGTTTTTCAACATAAGGTTTATTCTGACTAGCCTTAGATTTAAACATATGAATATTCTTTTCAGAGCGTGTTTGTTCAATATCATTCAAGTGACCAAATTTAAAGTGTGAATATAAAGGAGTTTTCTTGATGATAATTTTATCAACAGGTTTTGGATTTAAATCCTTTCCAGAGGAGGATTCATATTCAATTCCTTTTCTGTTATTTCTGCTAACTCCATAGATCATAGAAGCCATTTTGCTTCTGTCTATGCTTTTAGCAAGAAACTTCTGAAAGCTATAATCATATTTTTCCAAAATATTTTTGCATTCAGATTCAGTTTCAGAATCAGAGTTTTGTTGAGCTAATTCAGAGTCATTTTTCAATTTTAAGTTCTTTTCATTTAGCTCAGCTACTTCTGATTTGAGAATATTATTCTCAGATACAAGATTGCTTTGACACTTGTTGTATTTGAGCTTAATATTGTTATAGCTTTTCAGAACTTCTGATAACACTTTGATAAGTTCTTCTTTAGTGAGTTTAGCCATTACCTCTTCAGCGTCAGAGTCAGATTCAGAGTCAGATTCAGATCCTGAAGTTCCTTCCTCTTGATCTTCTATGTCTGCCATCAAAGCTACATTAGGACATTCTTCTTCTGACTCAGATTCAGATTCAGATGTATCTGAATCATCCCAGGTGGCCATCAGAACCTTTTTCTTCTTATCAAATTTTCTTTTAGGCTTTTCTTTCAGCACCTTTGGACATTCATTTTTGTAATGTCCAGGTTCTTTACATTCATAACATACAACCTCCTTTTTGCCAGATCTTTTGTGTCCAGAAGATTCTTTTCTTTGGTCAGGCTTCCTGAAGTTTCTGAACTTCTTTCCTTTATGCTTCCAGAGTTTGTTTATTCTTCTGGACAGCATGGATAGTTCATCTTCATCTTCAGATGAGGATTCTTCAGAGCTTTCCTCTATTACCTGCAATGCTTTAGCAGATTTATTAGATTTTAAAGCAACAGATTTACCTTTCTTTTGAGGTTCATCTTCCTCAAGTTCAATTTCATGACTTCTTAGTGAACTGATCAGTTCCTCCAAGGAGATCTTGTTCAGATCTTTAGCCATCTTCAGCGCTGTCACCATAGGTCTCCATCTGGTAGGTAAGCTTCTGATGATCTTTTTCACATGATCGGCAGTAGAGTATCCTTTATCTAGAACCTTTAGTCCAGCTGTAAGTATTTGAAATCTGGAGAACATAGCTTCAACAGATTCAGAGTCTTCCATCTTGAAGGCTTCATACTTCTGGATCAGAGCCAGAGCCTTTGTTTCCTTGACTTGAGAGTTTCCCTCATGAGTCATCTTTAAGGATTCAAACATATCAAATGCAGTTTCCCTGTTTGTAATTTTTTCATACTCAGTGTGAGATATTGCATTCAACAATATTGTTCTGGCCTTGTGGTGATTTCTAAATTCTTTCTTCTGAGCATCTGTCATAAATTTTCTGTCTATTTTCTTGCCATTCCCATCAGTGGGATGAACATATCCATCTATGACCAGATCCCATAAATCAGCATCATATCCAAGGAAAAAACTTTCAATCCTGTCTTTCCAATAATCAAATTTCTCCCCATCAAACATAGGGGGTTTGGTGCTGATTTTGTCCCTTTCTTCATATTTGTTGTTAATGTTAGACATTGTATTATCAGCCATAGTAACAACCAAATATATATCAAAGTATTTCTCACTGGATCTTTACTGTCACTGTTAAGTGGTAGCACACACAGAACCGGAGCTCTGATGCCAACTGAAGGTGAGAAAATACTTAGAAGGGGGGTTGAAAAAGTATGAAGATTAAAACTTAGAAATAAAAACTCAAGTATTTGTATCCTGGTTCGTTGAACTCAACTACTCCAGTCCACCCTTCCTAGAGTGATTTGCCTTTCTCAATCAAGGACTTAATCCACTATTTAATCAACTGATTACAATAGTAAGCACTTAGAACAACTGTTCAAAGTCTTCTCAAGAACTACTGATCCTAAATGGATCTTCTTAAGGTTTACAATCAAATGTAATACAAATATAAGTGTTTAAGATTGCTTCTATAAAGCTTTATCACAACTGTGATTTTTCACTTAACTATTAAGAACAAAGAAATTAATTCTTAGAAAGAATATGAATAGCATGAGAGCTTGAATGTTGATTTCTTTTTGGATAAAACGTCAACTGAAGAAATTGGGTGAAGTCTTGCTTTTATAGGAAGCTGATCCAAGGTGAGCTTCACGTTGAGAAGAGTGTCCAAAAGGTCTGAGCCTTTTTGTCTTCACATCAAGTGACCTTTCCTAGAAGAAGAAAGCACAGAAAAATCCTTTTTGTCTGTGTTCTTGTGTCTAGCATAAATAAGGAAAGAGTCGTTTGGATCATTCCAACGGATATAATCTTTGAATAATTCTTCTTCAGTTTCAGCAAATTCATCAGAGTCTAATTAGATCAGAGCCTTCTGATGATGATCAGAGTTTTGCTGAATCAGAGTCTTCTGCAGCAGGTGTGCTTTTAGCGTGTTTAAGATCAGAGCATATTTGAGACAGATCTTCAGTACTGGCAGCTTTAGTACTTTCAGAATCTTCTGTAGTAACTATGCTTTGAAAAACTCTTCATACAAAATTCTTCTTTGGTTCAGATGCTTCTGACTCGCTTCAGATTCTTCTGGAGCTTCTGCTTCAGATCCTTCTGGAGCTTCTGCTTCAGAATCTTCTGGAGGCTACGCTCAGGATCTTCTGTTGGTAGCAATCAGAATCTTCTAATGGATGCATCTGGCACTTCAGAGTCTAGCTCATTTCTTATGTTCAATTTTGATTTGCTTCTGGAGTGTTAATTCCTTTACTATCTGCAGTAAAAACTCTCAAGCAAATTTTAGAGTATATAATTCTTAATTACAAAATTTCATAATAGTTATCATCAAAACATATAGATATTATTAAGAACCAATCTGTGTTCTAACACATGTTCCTGTAACCTCATCTTACTTGTCTACGTGTCTTGTTAGAACCATAACATGTTTAGAGTTTGTTTCTTGCCTTTGTAAATGCATGAATATGAATGTATGACTTGGAACTTCTCTGTGAATCCTTGTATGCTTCTTGATGTTGTAACCTCTTGAATATGACCCTCATACCCTATCTTGCTTGTTTATGTGTCTCGTTAGAACCATAACATGTTTAGGTTTCATTCTTGACTTGTTTGTTATCATGATTTTGTTTACATTCCTCTATGTGAAATTTTGATCCATGCTTGAACTGTTGTCACTCTTCTTGCTTATCCATGAATTATTGTCATCAATATGCCTTAAAAATGATTGAATGATGTCACATTTATCTTTGTTTGATTCATAAGTTGTAACTTGTATGATTGAGTTTTGTTTGGTTTACCATGGATGAACTTGTTGTTGTCACACATGTTTTCATGCTTGCTTTTGTTGGTTGTTACCTACATAATCTTTGAACTTTCCCATGATGTCTTGGCTTATGCTTGATGTTTGAAATATTTGGTCTTGTAAGAACTTTTGTTATCATCCCCCTTTAGATGTTGTTACATCTATGTTTGGAGGTACCCATTTGGTTTGATCCTTTCATTATACTTGGTTGTAACCTTGTTATGTTTATTTCATGTTGTTACATGTTGACCCTAATCTTTCTTGGTTGTTACCAAGACTATTATATCTTCATCATGTTTGAATGAATGTTTGTGTGCTTTAACTTTGTTAAGTTTTCCCCAAGTGATAGAACTTGTTAGTTCTCATCCAGTTGTCTTGTTATTCCCTTATTCAAAAGGAAAGTCTCTCTATTGACTTCACTGTCATAGATAACTCATTACCCCTCCCCTTGACTTGGTTAAGTCATTAGGTCCTTTAACTTAGTTAAGTTAGAACCTATATCCATTAGACTTTGCTTTAAATCTAGAAGACCTACCTCTTATTAGGAGTATCTTTCAATTAAAATTTTAAGATAGAGTGTGTTAACTCTATTTAAGAATCATTGTCATGATTACTTACTCCCCTATTGGCTTTTGTCAAAGTCAATGCCTTTGAATGTTTGAACTTAGATCTAGAGAGTTTTGTCAAACTCTATACAAACATTGTTGTGTTTGTTCCCCTTGGAGTCTTGACCATAGTCAAGTACTCCTTAACCTTAGTGAGGAGAACTATGGTTGCTCTGATTCCATCCTAGTTAGGATACCTAGGCATAAAATGCGATATCTTTGCGAGCAAACTTAGAATTATCTTTAGAGCTTTACCCTATCCTTGAACCCAATAACCCTAGCAAACAATTTTGATAACTTAGTATACACAGACACACAAAAAGTTCCTATAGAGTATTACAGATGTCTATGATGTGAAATATCTACCCTAGACATAACCAACCCCCGATCCCCGAATCTTTAGCGTTGTTGTTACATCGCGCAAAAGGTCTTTTCGTTCTTTAACATTTTTTTTTGGATAAATCAAAGCTCGGTGGTGAATTTCAATAAATTAAGATTCAAGTTAATAAATAGTTTGACATCTGATTCTCACCGCAACACTATAAATGTTTGAATACTTGATAGACTATGATGTGATTTGCACCAATAAATTGATTAAATCGAACCCAATCAAACCGATTAAAATTTCAATTAAAATTAAACATCGTAAATACATCCATAATTTCAAACAGTTTGACATTTAAGGTCCAAGCCCCACCCAAATC
This sequence comes from Lathyrus sativus, assembly GCA_963859935.3. Lineage (NCBI taxonomy): Eukaryota > Viridiplantae > Streptophyta > Magnoliopsida > Fabales > Fabaceae > Lathyrus > Lathyrus sativus. The sequence goes on from OZ012741.1 coordinate 548,476,147, forward strand.
AATCAATGTCCACCGTAGTTAGTTATCATAAACCAAAGTTATTAAAGCCACCTTAATTATTTATTTCAATTTAATTGAGTCCTCAAGTTACTATAAGCAATGATAAAAATGGTGACAATGAGAGAGAAAGATAGAAGGGTGTGGTATGCTATGTATGATAGGGTCAGTTATTAGTTCATGTTTATGAAGATGACAATACTTGTTCCGTTATGTAGCAAACTAACCATAACAATAAGCAAGACACTCTCAAATCTTGTTTTGTTTTTGTATTTTGAAAAGAAAGATATCATATGTATGTCCCTTGCTTTGTTATGCATCACCCATCACATAGGTGTGTCTGTCTTTCCTGTCATTTTAGAGAGAGACAGCCTATGACCCTGCAACTGTAACACATCAATCCCACACGTGTGACCAAAGCTATTCTTTCTTTATTAATTAAATAAATAAACACTGACACCAACTTGTTCAATTAAAATAGAATGCCAGTGTCATTACCTCAGTCTGGCCACATAACTACTTCAATATCTCTCTCTCTCTCTCAACCCTTTAGCTGTTTTAAGTTCTTGTACTTCTCCTATACAGTAAAACTGCTTTTTCCACTTTCTTCTTCTTCTTCTTACCTTTCACTATTTGTTTCCTCTTTGCTCATCACATTAAATATTCTCTTATGTTATATAAGATGAAAGCAGCAAGTGTTACAGATAACACTCATTACCAATCTTGTTATTCTTCACCTTCAATGGGAACTGTCTATGCAAATATGGATTCTTTATCACTTAACTATGCCGCTTCTTCATCTCAAGACTTCTATGTCTCTAAGGAGGGTACTAATACTAACTGGTCTTCCCCACTTATGAGAGAATGTTATCTTACAAGAAACTTTGAAGAAAACAACCATAGTGATGATGCTGGGGAAAGTAATGGTTCTGATTCTGGTGATGGTGTTGAGGAAAACAGTGACAAAATTGACCTTAATGAAGACCCGAACCCTAATGAGAATAATAGCGGACATTCTAAACTATGTGCAAGAGGTCATTGGAGACCCGCAGAAGATTCAAAGCTCAAAGAACTTGTTGCTCTTTATGGTCCTCAGAACTGGAACCTCATTGCTGAAAAGCTACAAGGAAGATCAGGTTTGTGAACAAAACTTATGCAAAAAAAATGTTTTTTTTTTCTTTTCTTGTTTAGACAACTTATATTCTTTTCCTCTTTTTGTTGTGTCCTTCTTTTGGGTCATTTTCTTTTGTTGAGATTTTTCTCTTTTTGTATTTGAAGGTAAGAGTTGTAGGCTTAGATGGTTCAACCAGTTAGATCCAAGAATAAATAGAAGAGCTTTTAGCGAGGAAGAGGAAGAAAGACTAATGCAAGCTCATAGGATTTATGGCAACAAATGGGCTATGATTGCAAGGCTTTTCCCTGGAAGAACTGATAATGCAGTTAAGAATCACTGGCATGTTATAATGGCTAGAAAGTACAGAGAACAATCAAGTGCTTACAGGAGAAGGAAGCTGAATCAATCAGTTTACAGAAGAATAGAAGACAATGCAACAAGCTTTGTCTCAAGAGACATAGATCCAGTTTCTTCATCCTATTGTGCTTTCAACTTCCCAAATGGCAATAACATAACTAGTTTTCCTTATCCATATTTTCATGGTGGTGTTGAGTGTGGCTTAAATGGTTCATCTTCCATGAATGGTGTCAAAGAAACAATCTCAAGCTACAAACAGTCCCTTTCTCCTATTGATTTCTTTTCAGGTATGTCACTATGATGCATGCTTAGATTAGTGGTGAATATCACAAAATTAATTTTTTTATTAAATTTGGTTTGATTTGCAGGTGCGGATAGAAATTTGTATAATCAACCAATGAGTTTCTGCCATAATTATCCCCAATATATGATGCCAATGCAACAACAACAAGAAAGCAACATTCACAACATTCACAGTACTAATATTTATAGTTTCTCATCAAATTCAACCACAGCAGCGACAAAAGCACAAATATTGAACAGTGAAGTTTCACTATCATCAGTGGCAGCAGTAGAAAGAGATCAAGTTCTGATGAGTAATCCCCCTCCTCCTTCAGATGCAACTCCATTTATTGATTTTCTTGGAGTAGGAGCCACATGAATCAAAGTTACAAACCAATCATGAAATCTGCAAGTAATTTTTTCCATTGAAGCTTCTCAATATAGGTGTGGTCCAACATTAAGGAGAAGCCATTAGAGGTAAACTGAAAGGATAGCACCTTCCAATGTGAACCCTCTCCAAACTTCAATAAAATTAATGACAATAATAATAATATAACTCAATTTTATTAATATTACTTTAACTTTTCTATGTTATCTGAAATATCTTTGTCTAAAATGTTTTCTATTTTGTTTCCTTTATGTTGAATGTGTCAAGAAAGGCAAATGAAGATTGAAATGGATCATCTGATATTAAATGTGTCATGAAACATTCTCTATGCTACTTAGAATAGGGCTAATTTGTTAAGCATAAAAGGTAACTGGTTATTATTTTTTTAAAACAATTTAGGATTAAAAAAGGACTTGAATAGAATAGAATATAATGCATACGTGCAAAAGGCCAGGGAAAGGACAAGGAAATATAGTCCTAGTCCTTATTTTAAGGCTACTTTTTGGGATTATAAATATGTTTGTTTGAATTTGAAGTTTATTTGACTTTTGGGGAAGGTGATGGAAGAAATGAGAACATACTTTCTTCATGTGCCTTTGGTATGCAATAACTATTGCACAAATTCAGCAAGCAATGCATTTAAGATGGTTGAAGTGTTTAACAGCTTCACCTCCTCATCAGCACAATTTTGCTCTGGAATTAAGTTCATGACACTCACATGGATGATGTTGCATTGTACTTAACGATGGAAACTAGCTGGTTTGGTGGAACTTGACATTCAGTTTAAACTATTTGAAATCTTAGGTAGATTCAAGATATGCTGTGCATTCAAGTCATCAAAATGATATTATTAAATAAGTTAAATTTGGGTATTACTTTATTTTTTAATTACATTTATTTTTAAGTTGAGAGGATTAGCTCAACTAGTTTAAAACTAGTTTAGTCAAGTGTTTAATTAGAAACACAATATAGACAATTAATTTCTGACTATTTGCCATATAAAGACACATTTATTTTTTAATCAAGAACATTTGTAGATTGTCAAATAGGCTATCTGGCTTAAACGGACCTAGGGTTTTAGAGGACTAAAAAAAACTTTTAATATAAACTTGAATTATATTACTCAAGCTTGGCTTAGAAGGGTTGCATGATACTTAACCATAAAAAGTTATTTATTAGTTTTATTAAAAAATAAAATATTTTTTCATAATATTTATTATAAATATTGTATATAAAGTATAATATTTTAAATATAATACAAGTTTAGAATTATTTAAAATAATACACATATTTAATGTAACATAACCTAATAGAATATGATAAAACTATAATGTGAAACGTGAAATAATTTAATATTTATTTAATATTTAATGATAAAACTACCAATGTTTTAAAAAAAAGATTTGTTTAAGGGAGGCGCCGTTTAATTTAGAGTTACTCTTATAAATAAAGAGAAAGCGTCATCTTATTTAGAGTCACTCTTATGAAATAGAAGAGAGCGTCATTTGAATGACTCTAAATGGGATAACGCCTCCTCTATATGTATAAGGGTGACTCTAAACCAAACTACGTCTTCTTAAATGAATTTTATTTTTTTGAAATATGGATAGTTTGAAAAATAATATAGAAAAAGATGGTTACGTGAGTAAAAAATTTAAAACAATTCAGTATCATGTTTTGAGGCAAAATATTTACATAATATTTAAAACAGGTATGCTATGTTTTTTATATATTGCCAACACACTCACTACACCCTGTTAATTTTTTATATCTCTAGTTTGTTAATATATATTTTCAGATATATTTTAATACACGTATTTTATTTATTTTTGAGTCAGACTCAAATTGTATTAATAAATTTATTTTAAAAACATATTTTTAAAAAAATTTTAAAAATATATTTAAAAATTCGTTAAATTACCTAAGTAGTTGATCATCTTCAACCAAAAAAGAAATTGTTTCTTCATATATTTCATAGGCTAAGAAAGGAGTGTTTGATTAGGTTTTTTTCCTTTATATTTTATGCATATGTAAATTTTATAGAAGGAATCAATTAAAGCTAATTAACATTGAAGTTAATATCACACCACTGAATCAGTTTTTGATTGGGTAATTTTGTCTGAAAGCTTGAATTTGAATTTAAAATTTATATTATGTAGATCATACATACCTTTCAAAAGTTGAAGATGGTTTCTACTATTCTTGGTTTTTGGAGATGTGATAGATCTAATTGATGTATAGTAGCTACTTAGCATTGGGGTGCATATTGTTTGGAGTTCGGAGGTGCGTCAGAAGCAACTTTTGACTAATATCATAGAAATGCAAGTGGTTAAAGAAGATGAACAATACAATTTAACAGATTCTGTAAATATATTTTTGGAATTTTTCTAGAGATATATTTCTAGAATAAACTTATTAATACAATTGGGGTCTGACTTAAAAACGAATGAAATGCATATATTATCATGTATCTGGATCCCTCTCTTAGTGTTTTTGCTTCTGATGGTTTCCTTCTGATATTGATGTTGTTGGTATGGATCTTTAGGATGCTCTTGTATCTCCCTTTGGTGACAAGCTTCCTTTTTCTTGAAGTTTCGGTCTTGCATGTTTCCCCTATCTCCTAAATTAATCCTTAACCTCCATTGATTGCGCTTCTTCATCTCATCAAAGACGGTTATGTTGTGCTTTGTTCTATGACCAGATATCATATGATTCTTCACTTCATGATGTTTTCCTTTGTTCATATATTCTACATTTCAGCTTCTCAACTTCTTGTTGTTGTTGGTTTCCCGAGAATTATGGCTATCATTATTTGGTTGATTATCCCAGTTTCTGCAAGCTTCTATCTTGTAAGTATGATCTTCAACCTCCTTATTCTTACCCATATCCATGATTTTTCTGTTGTTGTTCTTCTGTATACTCATATAGTCTTTTTTTATGATGTTTGACATGCTTCGGAGATCTGTTGTTGATTCCACAATTTGAGAGATCAGGATTGTTCACTTGTATGTCCTTAGGTGTCTGTTTGCTCTCAGTATTATTTTGCTTGTCTTTTTCCTTATCTTTCGTATTATATCTGCTAACATTCTTCTTGTTATGGTTTTGCTGAATGTTGTGCTTGCAATTTTTATGCTGAGTAGTCTTGTTATTGTAATTGTCAACCTGGGTATTGTTTCCATCTAAATCCTTATTTTGTCCATGTCCATGCTTTTACTGTTGTAGTTCTTCTATAATCTTCTCTTATCTTTTTTTTCCAGGTTAGCACACATCCAAGTATTGTTGTTGTTACCACCGTCTCTATGTCCTAGAAGAAGCATGCTTCTATGATGTATATCCACCTTGATGTGTGATTCTTATGCCTTTATGCTTGGGTTTTTTAAAGACTATTTCATACTTTTAATGTGAGTGCAACTTCTCCGTTAGATGTTTTGTATGATCTCAAAACTATAAGAAAACTTAATATTTATGTGTTTCAGACGGTATCTCTAAGTTTGTGTAGCACCCTTGCATTAGAGGTCTTAGGAATAATCAAAAACCACCTCGAACTTGCCCAAAAACATGAAAAATGGATTTCTGCACAAAAATGCACTACATGTGTCGACACATACACATTTCAGACCGACACATGTAACTGAATATTAAAGCATGTAGGCTCTGACTTGGTTGGGTCAACACATGGCTATCTCGGTCGACACATACTAGAAGTTTCAATATTATGTGTCAGCATATACGTGCTTCAAGCCGACACATTTACTGTCCTAAATAAGGTTGTAGTCTCTGTTTGATTTGGGTTGACACATGCTGTTATTTTTGATAATATGTGTCGGCACATACAATGTTAAGGCCGACACCTACTATTTAAGTTGGTCAATTTTGTTCATTTCTTTTACTTCGAAAATTACCTCATTGCCATCAAACTTCCAGAACTATAAATACATTATTCATGCTTCATTCAAAACTGGTGATACCATAAAATTACCCGGCATTTGCTCATCATCTTTAACCTTCGTCCTATGCCTACACATTGATAAATCACACATAATAATCTTTTGTTGGGGTGCCAGCTAGGCGAAGGCCTGATAACGTCCACTAGTGGAAAAAAGGCTTGTTAAATCGGTTGAAAATGACTTTTTAAGTCGGGTCCAAAACTGACCTAAGAATTGCCGACATAAGAAGTTTTGACTTCTTAAGTCGAATTTGGACCTGACTTAAGAAAATTTTATTAGGTCGGTTTAACTACGTCCGACTTAATAAATCTAGGTTTTTAGAAAGCCCTTATCCAATTTGTACCCGACTTAAGAACTTCTTTTCTTAAATCAGATATATTTAACCGACCTAACAAGTTTGATTTTTTTTAATATCAATTTTTTTGGGATATCATATATATATATATATATATATATATATATATATATATATATATATATATATATATATATATATATATATATATATATATATATATATATATATATATATATATATATATATATATATATATATATATATATACATATATATATATATATATATACATATATATATATATATACATATATATACATATATATATATATACATATATATATATATATATATATATATATATATATATATATATATATATATATATATATATATATATATATATATATATATATATATATATATATATATATATATATATATATATATATATATATATATATATATATATATATATATATATATATATATATATATATATATATATATATATATATATATATATATATATATATATATATATATATATATATATATATATATAAGATAGATTCATACAACCAAAAGTTCCAATAGTTTTTCATCTGAAACAACTCCAACTTGTTGCAGGTGGTACAAAAGAGCATTATTTGTTAAAGATAGATTCATACAACCAAAAGAAAAACTTATGTTGAAGACAAAAAGTATTGTCATAACTGTTACATTTCAAAGAAAAATAGCCACAGCAAACTCAAAAGTTCGTTGACAAGAGAAGTGGTAATTCTTTTTCCCAACAAGCTAAGTTGTTCTAACATTGTCTCTGCATCTCGAAGTGAACCGTCTGCATTCATGGCAATAAGGTCCCGAGCATCTGTGTCGACGTCAAGGTTCTCCTGAGTAGATAGTTTCTTTAACCTTGTCGCAATATCCCCATCTTTAATTTTATTGAAAAGGTACTTCTGACATCGAAACTGAATTGTTCTTGGCACATTGTCAATATCTGATGTTATAAATATGAACACAACATGCTGAGGCGGTTCTTCGAGAAACTTGAGAAATCCAAGCCATACCTTGGAGGTTAACAAGTGACACTCATCAATAACAAAAACCTTATATCGCGAGGAGGCCACCGAAGAAGACCCAACCGACAATCTTTTCAGCAGATATCTAACTCTATCAATTCATTGAAGCTGTGCAGCAAGCATTGTAGCGGCAGTTAACCATGAAAGGTTTATTAACCTTGTTCATTCATTGAAATAATAAAACTAAAAGATACCAATAAATGTAATAAACAGTTATTGATGAACTAACTTGTTGAACAGGTTTTTCATGATCTTTCGGGTTTATGAAATCGGTTACCCCAAACTTCTTAGCTGCGAACAAGAAAATCATAAGAAATGCCTTCAATAAAAGAATATTCATTGAATGTATGTTGACCTCAATCTTAAAGCATTTGATGGAAGATAAAAACAATGTACCTAATTCAAATCGGCTGGAGACTAAATCAACTCCAATGATTCTAGATGCACCAGAGATCCTTGCCCCTTCAGCAGCCTAAATTATGGTTTAAAGACAAGACCAGATGTTAATAATTTTGGCTCATTTCATTTCCAACCATAACTGCAGCACACACACATGCAGACAAAGGTACAAGAGTAACATACTGCGAGACCAACAACTCCAAGTCCAAGGATAGCAACAGAAGAACCTGTTTTTGGTTTTTCAACATTCACAGTAGCACCAAAACCTACACAGGCATAAATGCAAATTGGATTCAGCCTAGTTATATATTAATATCTCAAGTTAGAGATGTTGTATATATACACCTGTGCGTACTCCACAACTGAGAATGCAAACTTTGTCAAGTGGTGCATCAGGGTTGATCTTTGCAACACATCCAGCATGAACCACAGTGTACTCGCTGAATGTCGAAGTACCGAGGAAATGGTGTATGGGCTACCCCTTGATAGAGAATCTAGACTTGTTGTCATTGATGTTGACACCTCTGTCATGACACCTTAATTGTAAATCTTTGTTCCTTTGATTATAACTGTATGAGCTGGGAGATTCACACCCCAGGCAAGGGTAGCCGTGGATACCAAAACTTGGACATATCCATTGGCAAAAATCTTCTCAACAAGCTGGCGATCTGTTCTTGTCATACCAACATGGTGAATAGCAAAACCATATGGCAAAATATCTTTAAGATCACTGCTTTTCACAAGATCAGTATGAGTATGAAGAATCTCGCGGCTTGCACTATCTTCTTTAAGGAACCTATCAAGTGTTTCGTTTGTAAGCGCAGCATCTCTGATGGCTCTAGCTGTTTTGGAAGTTTCTTTCCTAGAATGTACAAAGATGAGAACCTGATGCTTTCTAGCAGCAGTCATAACTTTCTCATAGCAAATATCATTCATCAACTGGAACCTCTGAAAAGAGTTCTTTAGTGTGATTCCAACAAATTGTTGAGAAAGAGGAACAGGTCTATAACTATTATCAAAGTAAAACAACCTCTTGTCAAGATCAACAAGCAAGAACAATGCCACGTCTTCATAATTAGGGAGAGTAACAGACAATCCCACCAATCGAATATAATCCTTCGTTGTTTCAATCTTCCGAACTGTTCTAGCAATGATACTTTCAAGAACAGGCCCCCTGTTATCATAGAGAAGGTGAATCTCATCAACTATAAGAAGCTTCACAAGCTGTGTATAAGTCCGATCTCCTGACTTTCATGTAACAATATCCCACTTCTCAGGAGTTGTCACAATAATTTGAGTCTCTTCCTTTTGGTGTTGCGTTAATGATTGATCTCCACTGAGCCCCTAACTTTAACATCATATTCCTGCAAGTGATTGGACAAATTGCCAACAATCCAACACATGTTGAGTTTGGTTGTTCTTATTTGTTTTTCTTTGCACAAGTTGATTGTAGGAGTAGTGTCCCTTAAGGGATGCATAGTCATTGGGTGTTAAACCTGTATTGTCCTTTGCACTTTTCCATGCTTCAATTCCAACTTGATCATGACACAGATAAGTGTAAAAGATCTTGTGAGTAATAAAAAAAAATTAAAGAAAAAACAGGGACATATATACAAATATGCACCAAGAACTACAGATATACAACAATAATCAAGGAGCCAACCCATTTCATGTACGGAATTCATTGCTCTAGTATTTTCTTCCATTAATTTAGCCTTTATCTGGATATCATCAGCAGTCTCTACTGCTTCAATGACAGTTTCAAGATTACATATCTCCGAACAAATTTCCGGCTCTGCGACTAAGAATGGAAAGGAACAACTGCTGAGACTATAATCTTCGACCTGAGTAAAGATTAACAAATCAGAGAGAAAGATATAACTTCCAAAACTAGCAACAATCACTTTGTAAAATTTAAGTAGATTTTATTTGGTTAAAAGAATATCACAGAAAATGAAAGTATATAGATATTGTAAGTTACCTCAATAAACCCTCTTCCAGTCATATTTGGTATATGACAAGAGAAGTTGAGATCCTGAAGCTCATGATGTCCAGAGGCTGCTTCGGCACCATCAATCAAATCATAACAATTATCCTCGACCAGATACTTTCCTTCGAGTGCACAGAGTAATCTGAAATCAAGAGGGAAAGGTTTAGCTTTTTGCCTTTCAAATCTTAAACGAATAAGGTGTTTGGAAACTACCTTGTACTAGACAGGAAAAGGTTTAACCCTTTTCACAGAAAATTTAACGTCTGCACTCGCAAAAACAGCACGGGGCTTCACGCACAAAATCTGACATAAAAGATGTATTTATGATTATATATAGTTAAATTGACAAGTGTCACACTTGATATGCAAAGAGTTCGTGCACACGTCATAATACAATTGCAAATGAGCAAACTATTCAACTGGTTAAAATTTGAAAATGGCTCGGCACGATCATTATCGTCAACACCAAATGTAAAATTGCCTAGCTGCAAGTTGGTTAATGCTGGCAAATTGAGCGATTTAGGAAACAATGTTCCATGATCGCAATGGAAAATAGAAAGCTTAAGAAATGTTAAAGTCTGACATGAAAACAGACTACATGGAATTTGTGCAATGTGACCATTGATACAAAGTCCTAATCACTGAACATTGTGTGAAAGAGCATAATCCACAATCCTTTTAACTTCAAACTCAAAGTGACCATGAGTACTCCTAAAATCAAGAGTTTGCAATGAGATAGAGGAAACGCGGAGTGATAAAACCTTAGACGTTAATTTGGTGAATTTCTTGTAAGCTCAACAGTTTGAAGAATGCAATGTAACAGATGGAATACGTTTCCAGAGATCCTTCCATCTTGTGGATAAAACGCAGGTTTGAACCGCGATTTTGGTGTTTAAAAAAGACAATATGTGAAGGATAATGCTTTCGGGTAAGTCATTGAGCCTGTCTTCATTTTCACTCTCGTCGAGTTTTATTCTTTTCGTCGGTGGCGGGATCAATATCTCACCAACAGAATCAGACATTTGGATAAGTACCTAATCTGAAGGGAAAAAAAACTAAACGGAATTATTTTCAGCAATTAATCCTTCAATCTAAGTATAAATATCTCATTGTATCCATAAAATCAACTCAAGTGCTCATTCTCTTAAATGGCAGTATCATTTCTTAAGCAAACTTACAAATCGTAAGAGATAAAGTGCAATGAAAAAAACCTAGAAATTGGATAGCTAATTGATTGTGGTAAGCTGCTGGAAAGAAAAATGAATCTGAGAAATAGGATATACCTTGTGAGTTGGAGTGATTGTTTGAAATGAATTTGGAATCCTAGGCGTAAGAAGTAGAGACAGAGGATTGTAATCTGAAAGAGTTAAATCAAGATTTATAGGGTTTGATTTTAGATTTTGAGGCAGAAATGTTTTTCGTCCAGAACGAAAGATAATGTTGTTTCTTTAGCGACCAATTAATAAAAATATCTTTAAAAAATGTATTATGTTATAATTGTTTTATTTCACTAAAATGTATTAAGTAGGAATCGAACCGGGCCTTGTAAGAACCTCTTAGGTCAGGTAATAAACACGTGACCTAATAAATAAACTTCTTAAGTCATTTCGGTAAAAGAACCGACTTAAGGAATTTAATGTAAATTACATTTTTTTTATTTAATCTTTGTTAGGTCGGTTAAACATAGACACAACATAATAAAGTTTCAAATATTTACGGATTTGCCACCGTGTGACTTCTTAAGTCGGATTATTGATGAACTGACTTAAAAACTTCTGCTAAGAAAGTATTTTTACACTAGTGGTCTAATTAGGTTCTTGTGTAGCCGAGAATATCCGGTTGAGATTTGTACGGTCTTCATCCGGAAAAACCGCTGGTTTATCCTTCAAGATCATGTGTAGATATGGGGGTTTTCGTGCAAGACGTTCCAGAGAGGATTGCAATGTTATGAAAGCCTTTGGAGATAAATTACACAAAGGATCATTTGGAGATAAAGAGCGCAAAGAAAGTAACAGAGAACGGCGAATCGAATTGAAGTCGTGTGGAACAATCGGTGCAATTGATCGTGCGTGAAATCTTAGAGATAAAGAACGCAAAGAAGTTGAAATATCGACAAGTCAATTGGCATCCATTGTCATCTTGATCTTTTTAAAAATCAAAAGAAGAGAATGGGTTGAATCAACATCAAAACCAGTGGTGTTTGTATGGTTTCTATTGAACACTTCTCTTGTATATCAACTTTTTGCATAGTAAGAAAGTATCCTAATTCCATATTGGAAATTAGGCGCAAATGTACCCACACGCGAGGACGAAAGTGGTGAACTACATAAGTAAATCCTAGTGTCGATCTCTCTATTATCTCTTTACTTGCTTTATTATTCATTACCTAATTTGTCAAATAGCATTGATCAATTGATCGACTCGTAAGAATTTTCCTATGATCTTTTTGTTTTAACTTGATTGTTGATTAACTTATAATCACTTTTGATTATAAGTGGTTTTCATATCAACAACAGTACAAAGGAAATTCTGAAAATTCGTTCGCACACCAAGTGTTTGATAAATTGCATAGTTCAAATTTTTGCTCATTATCATTGGAAATAGCACTACTGGACCAATTAGTTTAAACGAGTAATAACGTGATATTCGATTAAAGGTTAAATTCGATTATTATATTTGTCATTATATAATTGGCTTTGCATATCCGAGTTCTAACAACCAGGTTCACATAGACGACATTTGTCGATCCAAACCAAAACCTTCCGCGCACACTTTTTTTCAAATAACTTTAAAACTCAAATTTTATTTGGTGATTTTGGCTTGGGTGTCTATTCACCCACCCCTCTAGACAGTTCGTCACCGTCTAACATTTAATCTCTATCTCATGCTTGTTATTTATTTGATGCCTGCTCTATTGAAAGTATTGTCTACTTTTTGCACTATATATAGCTTTCGTCTTGTTGTTCCTATAGGATTCTCATCCTCTAGGTTCACCATTTTCTTTTTTATTTTGTTACTACCCTTAATGTTGTTCAATATTTATTTTGATCAGACTGGTTATTGTATTTTTCAGCACTGGGGTCCTCCCTACACTTGTTCTCTTCAAAGTTTAAGGCCATATTACTCTTCTTCTATTGATGATTATCAATTTTCTGGGTTTTGGTTTTGTTGTACTAATTGTCTAACTCTTCATTGCTTTTTCCAATGTCACCTCTGTCTTTTTGCATCGCCTGAGCCCATTATGTTACTCCTTGATGTTATTTTTGGATTTATGAAGAGCTTCTACAATTTGTAAGTCTTTGTACTCGAAAGTAGCTTTATTCCCCGCTTCCTCTTTGACATCTAGAATGTGTATGAATATATCAAGCGCGTCTTTGCTGATAATCATCATATGTGTTTGCACTAAACAATGAAACTTTTTTGGATGTGGTTGTTAAAATTAATATTAAGTTGATACCTAAACCAAACATGTTTAACCTAGTCGCACTTCATGAAACATTGATCCATAGTTTCAATATTATTAGGTATGCTATGTTGATATCACATTTTACATCCAATTTTGATACCATGCATTATTCAATGTATTTACACTACCACAAAAAATGTTTGTTACCTCAGACTCAAAATGCATCATACCTCGACTATAGAAATGAGGTAATGAAAGGAGACATGATAACTCACAACTTATCACCTTGGTGTTATTAAAATCGAGAGATAAAGTTAAATGCACATGGGTTCGAACCCCAGCCACAACACTTTTATTATTTTCAAAACTAGCATATATTTCATCTCGGTTTATCTTGAAAACCGAGAGGTTAGATAGTTTCTTTTTTTACATTGTTTACACATAATTTTATCCAGAATATTACATTGTTTACCAAGAATATTACATTGTTTAAAATAAAAGTCAAATTCCCTAGAGAACAAGGTAAAAATAAAATTTTATAAAGATCTAGATCTTAGATCTTCGAATCATTGAGTCTTGGGGAAAATCAAATGTTGGATGCAAGGTTTGTCTCTTCGGATCTTGCATTCATTTGATTATGAAGTAAAACAAAATAAGAGTTACATAAATAAAATCAATATTCAAATATATGATTGGGTGCTCAAATAAATATTTAAGAAAACAAACCTTAAACCCAAGTAATTTTCTGCTCTTACAATCCATCTTAGAGAACTTTTCCAAACGTTTTTATGTTTCAAGCGTTTCATGTTTCATTTAGGTTAGATTTTCAATATTCAACACTCTTTTATAAAGGATGTCCCTTAGGTTTCACACAGATCACTAATGGCAGATTCTTGAGCGTTGATAAACATTAAATGGACGACAAAGATTTGTTTAAGGACGAATAGCAAAAATATGCTTAAATATCCCCACGACCAAGAAGAAAACCGAGGTGGATAAGCTGTTTTTTAATTATATTGTTTATACATAATATTAAAAATACATTGTAAAATCCGTGGTAGCAACTCATGATAGAAATGGACGGTGGTGAATATTTTCTCTCTTTGGGGTGGCTTCATATAATTTAGTATTAGGGTAAAATCTGTTTAACGAGTATTTTGAAAGTAAAATATGCTTACTAACCACCTCAGTTTTACTATAAAATCGAGGTTTTATATTAACTATCACCTAGGTGATAAAGAAAACCGAGGTGACTATTTATTTTTTGAAAATACATTGTTTACACAGAATATTAAAAAGCATTGTTTACAACAAATCTTCGGTGATATCCAAATTTTGTTTCATACCCACCAAAATAATTTTTTTTGAAACAAAAATGATTTTCTGCACTTGCAATCTATCAACTTATTCTCTTAAAATGTTGAGCTAGTTCCCTTATTTGTTGGTTAAGTTCCATACTTTGTTTAACATGAAGCAAGAATGATTTCTGAATATGCAATATATCAACTGAGCTTTTTTCAAAGGTTGAGCTCACTTCATTGTTGCTAAGCTTCTTTCTTTGGGTAACTTGAAGCAAGAATTTTTCTGCACTTGCAATCTATCAACTGAGTACCCTTCTTTAACTAAGAATTATTCCAAAAAATACAACAACGACAACACCAACACTCTTACGTGAGATAGATTGCTTGGGAAGAAAAAGTGTTTTATTCAAGATAGAAGTACTTTGAAGATTTTTTCTGTCTTGCAATCCATCCCAAATAACGATGCTTGCGAGTTTGAGGCGACCTCATATAAGTAAGGATTAGGGTCAAATCTGTTTAATGAGTGCTTTTATAGTAAAATTTTATTATTTTATACCTCAGATAAATAGAAAGCCGAAAGGTTAGAACATTTTGTTTACACTTATATACGAATACAATCATAAATTGTGATAGCTGGGAATTGAAGCTTGTACTGAGTTATTTTTTACCTCGGTTATTTTAAAAACCGAGGGAATTGATGTTTTTTTTTAATAATTAAAAATAATGTGACTTGGTTATATACCTTAGTTTTCTATTGTTCGAGGTGAAAGTTTCTTCATGAAAAGTGTTATTTGTTGTAATGTTATATGGTGAATAGTGTTGTTTAGTAAACTTTTTTAAAATAAAAAAAAATATTTTTTTAAAAATTTATTTTGTAACATAAATATAAGGTTGTGTCAATAATTAAAAATGAAAATGGAATAACAAGATCGAGTGAAAAATAATTGAAGCGAATTAATCAAAATTTGCTCAAAGCCAATTTGTGCGTAGTGACAACACGAATAATGTCATACACAGGGTCATAATGCGGAGAAATATCTTATCAATGTATCGAAAATTTGGCAGCATAACAACATAAAATTTCCGAATCTGCGGAATAGAAACACCCAATTTATTGCAATGAAAATAAAATCAAGCACGCATTATACTATTTACAAAACCACATTAATATTCAAAACATAGGAAATGTAACAAACAAATATGGGCCCAAAAAGCCCACACCACACACTTAAATATAATCATCATGCAAAAATGATAGAAACAACAAAGACATCACCACAGTGTGAATATAAGGCGGACACCCCTATTATAAACTCGGGCTTAGCACTTTTCAAGAAAAATAGTCCACTTTTCAAAATACACTACTACTATTATTAATACACACAAGACTCATAACACCAACATGACCTTCTTCCAACACTAAATTTTAAAATTTCAAAGTTATCCCTTCTAGAAGTTTTAATTAATTTAAATGAGATTAAATTAATTAAGACAACTAAAAATTCACAACTTCTTAAATGAACATGATAAAAATAAAATAAAAGCATGGAAAATTCTATTTAACGGACTGCACTAAAATGATCAGCGTGAAATAAACCTCTCAGAAAAATACATCGTTTAGTAAAATTTGGAAATAAAATTTGACCGGTTAAAAGGCTTAGACCGATCAAAATTTGATAGAAAAAGTAGTCGAAAAAATAAGACGAGCACGCCAGGTTAATCTACGTGAATCATAGATTAATATTATTGGCGCTTGCAAGCTCAATTTCAAAACTTTTCATCCACTTATTTTACGTATATTTAATAAATAATTCAACCAATCCATCTATATATTTGAGAATTCATTTTGGTTGGCATTTTAGGTGTTATTCATGATGAAGGACATAATATGCTACACAACCGATGCAAACGGAAAGTAAAGTAAGATAAATTAAAAAATTTAAAATGCCAGGACGAAATTTGGGTATGACAGGTGCCCCTATTTAATTAACTTGAACCAGAAGGCATGAATGACACCAGTCTTCGTACATTAGTGGTGAAAGATAATTAAATACAAAAGACACAAATTTTGTCCTTCGAGATACAAATATGATATGCAGAGATGAAATACAAAGAGAAATACAAGAAGGTAGTGAAGATGATTATCAAAATGTCAATGAAACAATCAAGATTATCTAAGAATCGTCAGAACAATATCTTGGATTATATAATCGAGATATTCCAACAATGAAATGATACTTCAATCTTATCTAAGATTTTTCTGAGACATAACATAATAGTATCTTGAACAGAACACATGAGGTTCCCTTAGGATCAACGAAGCAGTATCTGATGGTAATCGAGATATTCCAACAATGAAACGATACCTCAATTGCATCTAAGATTCTCCGAGGATACTCAGAGCAGTATCTTAATAAAAAAAATGAGATTCTCTGAATCTCACGAAGTAGTACCTTATGAATTAAGGATCTTCGAGGATACTAGAGCAGTATCTCAACAACAAATGAAATTCTCTGAACCAATGAAGCAGTATCTTATTGATAGAAATATCCCAACAAGGGGAACGATACCTCAATCGTATCTAAGATTCTTCAAGGATACTAGAGCGTTATCTCAACAAAGACATGAGATTTTCTAAATCGCACGAAGTAATACCTTATAAGTTAAGGCTCTTCGAGGATACTAGAGCAGTATCTTAAATAAGGGTATGAAAATGTTTGGATTGTAAGAAGCGGTACTTTATGATTAAGGCTCTTCGGGGATACCAAAACAGTATCTCAAGAACAAAAATATACTAGTTGGCTGATCCTAGATCCTGTTATGCTATGTTTAATGTGATGTTCCACTTGGGGTGGAAATTTTATGCATTACACGATGCATGGAGATTCACGTAGGATGCAACTGTTCGAGATTTTGATGCATGTAGGAATGCAAATAATTTTGTTATGATTGTGTTTGATGTTATTCTGTTTGGAAGGAATGTTTTGCATGATGCATGTCATGTATGTGAAAATGCAAATGATTGCGTATTCTTGGGATAGGTCTCCATTTTGAGGGTGAGATCCTTTTGGGACCACTGGGGATTGGATTTGGGAAGTGCCAAGTGAGATTGGACTTTTAGAGGTTGCCAATGGACATTGGACTTTGGGAGGTACCAAGCAAAGTTGAAGTTTTGGTAGTTTCCAATGAAGATTGGACTTTGGGTTTTATGAAGGTGCCAATGAGGTGGACTTTTAGTGATTGCTAATGAAAAATAAACTTTTAAGGTTGCAAATAAAAATTGGACTTATGGGGATTATGAAGGTGCCAACAGGGTGGAATTTTGTTAGTTGCCAATGAAGATTGAACTTTTTGAGGTGCCAAGCAAAGTTAGTCTTTAAGGGTGAACTTCCAGACGAGAACTGGATTGAAAGGTAGATTACTGGATGAAAAATAGTGTTTAAACTATTGTTTGTCAGACGGGAACTGACTTTTGGATAGTCTACCAGATGAGAACTGGTGAGAAAAGGCATTTTCTAGATGAGAACTGGAATTTGAAATGGTGTGCCAAACGGGAACTGGACTTTGAAAACTGTTTTCCAGACGGGAACTTGACTTAAAAAGGGTTTGCCAAATGGGAACTGGAGTTTGAAATGATTTCCCAGATGGGAACTAGACTTTGAAATGATTTTCCAGACGGGAACCGGACTTTAAATTGCCAAGCTATGTTGGATTTTGGTGTCAGGTGTTTGCTTACAAGTCTTTCTGAAATTTAGATTCCTGTTGCGGGGTTAGGCCCGATGAATGACATGATATGTATGGCTCTATGCTTGAGCAAGCGACATGACTAATGCATGAAGATGATTTATACAATGATATGAAGCTTTCCAAAGGTGCTCCTGTAGAGGGTAATGGATAAAAGGATTCTTGTCTGTTAGAAGGCAAAAGGTTATTTGATAGGGGGTGATAGCATGATTCCCCGACACTCGTCTAGAACTCAAAGGTTGTTGACAAATTTGCTTGAGCAACTTGAAGGCATGGAAATGAGTTTCCCCAGTAACTAATCTTGCCTCAGTCTATGTATTTGAAGAATTTTTCCTTGAAAGGAAGTTTGGAAGTAGTTGTACCATGAGATGACCTCAAGATGGCTTTCCCTAGAATTTTGAGTTATGAAAGGATTTTTCTTTGATTAACCGACTCTTAAGTGGTTGGCTTCAGCGTACTCTTGAGGTAGCTTCCCCTAGAATGAGCTTTGAAGCGACCTAACTTGTGCTAATTGAACAATGAATGGATTTTTCTTTAATTAACAGAACCTTTAGGTGGCCTGACCCTGATTGGTAGAGTCTTGAGATGGGTCGCTATGATCAACCGATTCTTGAGTAGTTTTCCCCATAACCAACTAATGCTTGGGGACTTTCCTTAGACTAAATGATTCCATAGTCATTGGATGCCAACGCCCCTGATCCATAGAGCTTCAAGGTGTTCTAGATTCTGGTCCATTTTATTGAATGATCAAGTCCACTTTGATTGGTCTTTTTTGGAATTTCCTTGATGTCAAGTACTGACTTGCAATTAAAATTGTTTATTCACAAATGGTAATTTTAATGCAATGCTTATGCAAGTTTTGAAAAAATCAATCATTATTGGAATGATGTGATAGTTTGTGACAAGTAGACCATTAGTTCAAACGTAGTGCTGATTTAGCTAGTGTGAAAAATATAACTAGAAGAAGATTAGGAAATCTCTAGGAGTTAGTTTACGCAACCTTGCTGTAATATGCTTTCAGAATAAATCCTACATCAATCAGGTCTTTTAAGGGTTGTAACATGGTCTGATTCACGGTTATTTGAAACAAAGAATATAAGGATCCAAATTTATTTTAATCCACCCCTTCTTCGTGATGCTCTCCAGTCCTACGTTCGGTTAATTTGACACACATTCGTCTTCTAAGAGAGCTCGACAGTGTAAGAGTAAAGATGAGGATTCAAGACTCGCTTGAAATGGAAGTCATCTTATTTTTCTTTTGTCATGGATGTTAGCGACCCATTGATTTTTTATAAAGTGGTCACTGAATATTATTTTTATTTTCTCGTGGATTTGAAGATCTCTTTTGATTTTGATTTTTGTTTTTTATCCTTAATTTTTGCCTGAACTGCTTTTCTAAGCTTTAAGTCCATCAGGATTGCCCTAATTTTTACCTAAGTCGCCTCTTTGGGTGTTTGACTTAGCGGACTCTTTTTTTCTTCTTTTGATTGATTCCTTGTTTTGGAAAAGCTTGTGACTTCTAAGTTATTGGTCATTGAAGAATAACCACCATAACTTTGGGATTTTGCACGGTTCCTTTAACACTTCAGGATGTGTGCGAAGAATAGCATATGATGAATCCTTAGATGAGATGCTTCATCTTGCAATTCAAATGCATAGCCAAATTAACTGAACAACTACCCATGCCCCAGGTTAAGCGTAAGGGTTTCTTAGATTCAAAAGAAACTCTTACTTCTAGGCTCGAAGGAGTTAACTAGGGAATAAATCCTTATCTGTCCAGTGTTTAGGGATTTGAAACAATGCCTATACATCATCAACGGGATATTATCTAAAAGCATACCTTCAACAATTATGGGTATCTTATTTTCATCATTCTCCCTCAAATCTTTACTATAACAACAATTTAATAAAGAAAGTGGGCGAGAGGTATATGGGTGTATTTTTTATGTGTTTTTTGATTTAAGTGAAGAAAAATGAGCAAATGCGACATGATTAATTTAGAAAATGTATGATCCCATAAGTAATATTACTATTCAAAATAACAATATTAAAAACAAGTAGCATTTAACAAGAAGAAAACATCAAATGCAAATGATAAAAATGATCTGATGATTTCCAGCATGGAGGGTGTCTTCCTGTCTGAACCACTGTGTTTATGAGATGCTCTTTGAAGTCTTCGAACTCATTCGAGAGAGAAGTTGTCGTCCACAACCAAATTTTCTTCTGGAAAGGATATATACCTTTTTTCAATCAACTGTTGCACTTTGGCTTGGAAAGATTTACAGTCTTCAGTTGAATGCCCCATTAATCCAGCATGATATCCACATTGCACATATGGGTCGTACCCAGGCGGGTATGGTTCTGGAAATGACTTGAGAGACTTGGGTTCTACCAATGAGTTTCAGACTAGATATGTCAAAAGTTGACTATATATGACATATGAATTGGATCGAGAGGAGCATTCCTTCTTTCCAGATTGTCGTGAGGCTTATGCTTATTCTAGCGCTGATTCTGATATCCTTAATCATGGGCTCGCTGATTTGTATGAAGAGCGGTTCATGGTCACTGGAGTAACGCGTTAGGCATTGTTGGTTGCCCATAATGATAGAGTGGCGCTGAAAATGATGATCACTGAGAAGATGATGGACCATAACGTTTTCTTGGTGCACCATGAGAATACTCGACATTTTCCATGACTGCATTGGTTTCATCCTCCTCTTCCTCTTCGAAATTGCTGAGGGATTCAGTATCACCAGCTTGGCTACTCGATACATCTTGGATTTTTTAAAAATCAACTTTTAGTCCCTTAATTTTATTTCTCTTGAGATTTTTTGGCCACCCTCCAATTTTATAGAAGTGACATCCTTATTAATGACATGACGCTGCTAGATTAACACCGTGTCAGATTTTATACAATTTTTAAGTTAAAATTAATTCTTTTTTATTACACATTTGATCCAATTTGTTTGAATGTTTTAACATTAGTTCCCTATTTTAAAAATTAACTTTTAGTCCCTTAATTTTATTTCTCTTGAGATTTTTTGGCCACCCTCCAATTTTATAGAAGCGACATCCTTATTAATGACATGATGCTGCTAGATTAACACCGTGTCAGATTTTATACAATTTTTAAGTTAAAATTAATTCTTTTTTATTTTATAAATTATTAGTAACTTTTTAAATTCCATTTTATTGTTTTTTATAAACAAAATCCATTTAATGTAATAATAGAGTAATTTTAATATGAAAATTTTATAAAGAAATTTCTAGACGACTTAAGCTGTAAATGTCTAATACTCTAAGGCCTATTGTCAGCCCAATCTACTTAAGCAATACTTAATGTATGTCTAAGCTTTATTAAAACTTATGTAATTTGTAAAAAAAATCGATGTGGAATTTGTTTAATCACCTTTAATAAATACACATTCCTCGTTACAATCCACCATAAGTTTTCTACTAGCTAGACCTTCTCTTAATCTTCCTCGAATAGGGTCTCTTCCTTTCATTATTGATTAACAGTTATGAAACTGTATCAATGGAACATGAAAACAAACAAAATCAAACAACAAACATAGTATTGATGCATCAAAACATTTATAATACCCAAAGTATAGTTAAAATCTAGCATTATAAAGTGCTGTTAGGGGAACCTCTTTTAAAGAGACACCAACGCTCATCAACAATCCAACTTCCCTTAACACCTGCAATTTGAGAACCACAAGTGTTTTGAGAGTTTTAATATCAGCTACACCTGTAGTAACCAGATGCTACAAAGTTTTATTGCTTTAACATATTCATTTGTGTTTAAAGAGAAAGAGTAATACTCCTTCGTGGATTGATCTCAAAAGTTGAGATGAAATGATTTGAGAGTTTGTTTCTACTGGCGTGGGGAGAGTATGAATCCATTCAATAATTGAAGGAAGTGAATACAAGACTCTGGGTTGTTCATGTGAAAGAAGAGTAGTTCGGAAAGAGTCTTTGACAAGGAGAAAATAGTGTATGGATTAGTATATCATTAGAAAATTCGTATGGTAAATATGGCATGGATGCAGAAAATATTCATGTATATCATCAGTAAAAGAGTAAATTATATAACATCTTCATGAACTCTTGTGGCATGGATGCAGAAAATCTGCCAACGGTAACTATGACTGTTATAGTGGGCTTCATAATGAGATGAAATGGATCACAGGTTATGAAATAAATGAAATGGACAAAAGATTATGAAAGAGATGAATTATCAAGCACCATTGTTGGAACAAATCCAAGAAGAAACAACGAATTGACTGCTCGTGGGCTGTGGAAATGTTGAGGTGATATGGGCCTGAAGCCCAAAAATTTCTCGTAGAATATCTATTAATTAATTTTAAATAAATTTATAAATATCTATTAATTAAATACCAAATAAATTTATAAAACAAAAATTATAAAAATATCTATTATTAAATTCCAAATAAATTTATAAAACAAAAATATATAAAAAAAGACTTAATTAAAATAGTCAATTATTAATTAATTTATTCGATCAAAAGATTAAATAATAAATTATCCTAGTCATATTGCCAACTCATTAAAAATAATTTTTTTCATTATGCAAAATTGGAGGGGGCCAACTAAATCTTAAGTGATATAAAATTTAGGGATCAAAAAACTGATTTTTGAAATGGAAGGACTAAAAATTAAAAACCACCATAGTAAGGGGATCAAAAGTAGAGATGTTCATGGGTGCGGGTCCACTCATCCACCCATAAATTACTTGAATCCGTTCATTTACGGGTATATATTAACCCGCAATAATCTGTATAGTTTTAGTTCAGGTATTAGGTTTGAGTTTCTCAGCGCACAACCTATTGATGTGATATTAGTGATTTTTTATTTTTTATTATTATTTTAAAAAAATGTATAAAATTAATATATCACTATTAACCATAACTTTAGAAAGAAAAAAATGTATTCAACGTAACGTTAATACTATCACTAGACCAATAAATTTATGTAATTTATGTAAATAACATGTATTGGGGAATTCTCAACTTACGAATTTTATGTAAATAATGTGTCTTGAGAAGCTTTCTACTATTATCAAGTGTTATTTTATATAAATTGTTCTGGCCTGGGCCCAGCCTCGCGGCCCAGCCCAATAACGCACAAGGCCCAATGAGTGGAGTAGCCTGGTCGGGCACACGCCCCCCACCGGACGGGCAGGACACGCTCTCTGCCAAGCAGGACAACGCGCTTCTGAGCGTCCTCGGCGCTCCCCCTAGCCGGACAGAATAGCCTCCACGGGCAGAATCCCCCCTGCCAACGGGCAGGACGATATGTCTCCCCCGCTCTCGTGTGCTCCCCCCACGGGGAGAACCACACACTGCCGGGGAACCTCCTGAGCTCCCCTCCACGGGGAGAGCAACGTGTTCTCAGGGAATCCCACGAGCTTCCCTCCGCGGGGAGAACAACGTGCCCGGCGCACGTTCGCCACGTGCTCCCCTCCGCGGGGACACGTCATCCCTCAACTGCCCACCTCCGAAAGAGCAGGTCAAACCCACTTTCCGGAGACCACGAGACAGTTGGACTAGGGCGAATACCACGTCCCGGTCTTCATTACGCCACGTAAGCCCTAACAGTCACTTGGGTTGGGTCTGACCATCCAGCCCAACACAAGTGACCGTTGGCCCAGCGCTGGGGTCTCTCTATAACTATCCTCTTCCTCATGAGGGTCAGGTAATTCACATCTTGCCCTTTATGTACCTTGCTCTCACTCTACCCACTTCCTTACTTTGGTATCGGAGTGTCTTGCAGGTACACCCCCCTCCTCCTCCTCATCACCGGTGAACAGATAACAGTCCGACTGAGTGTGGCTAGCCCGTGATCCCCTTCTGATCAGGTCAGATCAGTGGCGCCGTCTGTGGAAACAGAAACTTCCCCGTTACTCCGAGCAGAAAACCAAAGTTTCACCAGCACTCCACGATCATGGCTAGCCCACACCACGACGATACCATGCACGACTTCGTGCTCAACGCCGCCGCCAACGACAGCAAGCAGATGGAGACGTCACGCCCTGCGGAGACTGACGAGAGAGACGACCAGACCACTTCTCCGTCGTCCGCAGAAACGATACGCTAGGCCGACCGCCGGCCCACGAGTCCAGCGGCGTTCCAGCCCGTTCCCGTCCTGGCAGGAGCGGACCCAACGGTGGCTGCCCTCTTTGCGGCCATCAACCAGACGAACCAGTTATTGTTTCAGCAGAACGCACGAATTGGAGCAATGGAGCGGGAGGTCCCCCCAAGGTCCCCTCCGCGGGAAGACCAGAATGGGGGCTCGAGGATTCCCTCGCCTCAACCTAGGAATCGACGGCCTCGGCTGGAGAGGCCCCAAACAGAAGTAGTGCGGGAGCACACCAGATCCCCGACGAGACAAGTTCGCGGGAGGCGGCAGAACACTTCAGCGATCCCGACCAGGAATCCGCGCGTCGAACCCCCAGTCAGAAGGCCGAGGACCCGAAACCAGGTGCCTATCCTAAACGGCTCATCTCCTCCTCGGTCACCCGCTCTCAGCGACGAAGATGACTACCGGACTCCCTTGTCCCGGGAAATCATGGCCGCCCCCATTCCCCACGGGATGGAGAAGCCCCCGACGCTCTCGACGTACGACGGCACGTCCGACCCGGACGATCACCTGGAAGACGTCGAGGCCATGCTCGATTACCGAAACGTCCGAGGAGCTATCAAATGCAGGCTATTCCCGAAGACCCTAAGGAAAGGCGCCATGACATGGTACAAAATTCTGGAGCCTGAATCGATTACGTCGTGGAGGGTCCTGAAGGACCTGTTTTTAAAACACTTCACAGCGTCCCGACGCCACCCGAAGACGGAAGCCGTCCTCGGCGCAATAATCCAAGCCCCCAACGAGCCTCTCTGAAAGTACATCGAGAGATTCACCCGGAAAGTGGTGCAGGTAACAACGTCAGACGAGATGAAGCGTTACCTAATGGAGCAGGGTCTACGCCACGACTCCAAGTTCTACGAGGCCGTGGGTATATACCGGCCAACCTCCCTGCAGGATTTCCTCGATAGAGCCGCGCACCCGGCGACCGGAAAAGACCTTCGCGCGCACGCGTCGGTCGAACACAAAACCGGTGAGCCACCCGCCTCGCTGCCTCTTTCCCCGAAGCAACGACCTTAAATCCTCGCTCTCTCGTCACAGAGCTTCGACTTGGGGGGCTCCTGTTCTGGCCTGGGCCCAGCCTCGCGGCCCAGCCCAATAACGCACAAGGCCTAATGAGTGGAGTAGCTTGGTCGGGCACACGCCCCCCACCGGACGGGCAGGACACGCTCCCTGCCAAGCAGGACGGCGTGCTTCTGAGCGTCCTCGGCGCTCCCCCTAGCCGGACAAAACAGCTTCCACAGGCAGAATCCCCCCTGCCAACGGGCAGGACGAAATGTCTCCCCCGCTCTCGTGTGCTCCCCCCCACGGGGAGAACCACACACCGCCGGGGAACCTCCTGAGCTCCCCTCCACGGGGAGAACAACGTGTTTTCAGGGAACCCCACGAGCTTCCCTCCACGGGGAGAACAACGTGCCCGACACACGTTCTCCACGTGCTCCCCTCCGCGGGGACACGTCATCCCCAAACTGCCCACCTCCGAAAGAGCAGGTCAAACCTACTTTCCGGAGACCACGAGACAGTTGGACTAGGGCGAAGACCACATCCCGGTCTTCATTACGCCATGTAAGCCCTAGCAGTCACCTGAGTTGGGCCTGACCATCCAGCCCAACACAAGTGACCGTTGGCCCAGCGCTGGGGTCTCTCTAAAATACCCTCTTCCTCAAGAGGGTCAGGTAATTCACATCTTGCCCTTTCTGTACCTTTCTCTCACTCTTCCCACTTCCTTACTTTGGCATCGAAGTGTCTTGCAGGTACACCCCCTTCCTCCTCCTCATCACCGGTGAACAGGTAACAGTCTGACTGAGTGTGGTCAGCCCGTGATCCCCTTCTGATCAGGTCAGATCATAAATGAATTTTATTAAACATTATATGATTTGTTTCTTTCCATTTACTCATTTTAGTTTATAACTACATTAAATTTACTCCATTATATACTTGAAGTATTGTTATTATAGAATATTTGAAGTAAAAGATAATTAATTACTAACTTTGTAAATAAGAGGGCAGAGAAAAGGGATGGGTAATTCAGTTGCAAGAAAATATGAATTTTGGATTTTGTGAGAGTTTATCTATTTCACATTAAGTTTATAATGTTTTTATTTTCTTTTCAAATTCATTATATGAGTATAAGGGATAATCAAATCCGTTTAAATTTTTTTTCATACATTTTAAAAAAGTCCAATGAACACGCTCATCAATCCTAGGGATCCTTACACCCACAACTTTTGATCCCAATTACATGTAGGGTTGTGTAAAAAAACCGATTATTATTAACTAAATTTGTGTCCAAATTATTCCACTTTTAAAAATCCAAACCAAATACTAAAATGTAAATTTGGTTATCTATTTTGTTATCCAAATATAAACCTGTTTCCATGTAGTTTAGTTATTGGTTATCCAAATTTCATTATTTGTTAAAATAATATGTTTTTGTCTCTTTTCATGTTTCATCATATACACGTTATAAACTAATTTTATATTTTAAACTAAAAGATTCAAAATTTTGTATTTCAAAATGAAAAAAAAATTGCTTACAAATTCTCTAACTACCTAAAATGGTGTACTAATACTTCACAAATTATATGGACTTTTATCAATTAATTATATGAACTTTCAGTAATTAATTATATAGGTCTTAGTGCATCGAGTTTGATTTGGCATGTGGAAGAAAATATACCAAAACTTGACTTGTTGGATTTGACTCTAGTTTTCATTTATAAATCTCGAAGTTCATTAAAGCTTTATGAAAAAATAACTATAAATATTATAGATTTCTCCACCAATAGATAGAGGTTTTGAAATATATAAATATATGTATTATAATACTAGTTATCATTTTAAGTCCATATAATTTGTTGAAATTTTTTATTTTCAATTTTATTTTTAATTTTTAATCTTTAGATTTTTTTTAAATTTTTTTTTATATTTATTTTCAAAGAAAAAATATATTAAAATATATGTATTTAAATTTAAAAGTTGATATACTTTAAAAAATTTAAATTTAAATTTAAATTTAAATTTAACTAAATAATTTGGGTTAAAATCAAAATCTATTTAGAATCGGTTTTAAACCGGTTTAGAACAAATGGTTTGGTTTATAAACCATAACTATAAAAATGGTTTGACTTATAAACCATAACCATAAAAATGAATTGATTCATATTAAATGGTTATCCATGCACACCCCTAATTACATGTCAAACTCACGATACAATATTGACATTGGTTACAATATCATCCATTACCCATATATCATCCTTGAATAAAACACTATTTCTCTTTAGTCATAAAATCTAACATGTTGCAAGCCACACCACCATTTCCATGTGCTTTGCCAATTTCCTTGATAATCCAATAATATGATTCCTGTGCTCTACTAGTGTCTCCATTATGAGCCATTCATAAATTGTGTACAAGACTGCAACAAAAAAGGGATAAAGAAATAACCAATGTTGCAATGTTTCCTCTTCCATGAAATAGAACACATACATACTTCATTGCCCACCCTGAACCACCCATATCTTTATTAGTTCCTTCCTTGTAGGTAACCTATTGAACAAAATTTTCTACCGGAAAACTTGAATATTAGAAGATATCTTTGCCTTCCACAAACTTTGCAACACCATCAATGTTTCTTCTTCAAGTCTGCTCGTGTATCCATACTTTATCAAAATGTTGTAATAGATTTTGACAGTGAAAACACCTACTTCATTATGAAACCACACAAATGCATCTTCATCATTATTTGTAGGTATTATACATCAGCTAGTATTTCAAACAATTCCACATATTGATATGTTGTTTCCTTCTTGATTTTCCAACTTAGGTACATTAATCTTCCATTCTCAGATGTTTCCGTTCCAACTACCCATATCTTGTACCTATGCCTCTTGTTCCCTATTATATTGTATAGTGGTGGGAATACCCTCATCAATGGTTGAGGCCCAATCCAGATATTTATCCAAAAAGAAATTGCACTTCCTTCACCTAACTTGCAAGTCAAGTTTTCTGCAAACCAATTTGAGTTCCTGGCTAGTTTGTTGCCAAGTAATTATAGGTCACTCCACCACATGGAATCTAGTCAGCATTCAATATTACAACGGTTAGTTAATCCAATCATTGTGATAGAATCTGGTCAATATTCAATATCACAATGGTTAGTTAATCCAACCGCTATCAAAACTTCCTCTATTTCAAATATGCAATTCTCTGCTTTTCAAATTCTTCCCATTTTTTATCCTGTAACTGTTATAACCATATCAAAGAATTTACAACAACCTATATTTTTGTTAACCATGCATAAAGAGCATAAAAAACAACTAACATTGTGCATCAAAAGCCAAAATTAATATTTACATCAAACACATGTACAAATATAAGTCAAAAGTAATATTCACATCATCAATACAGAAAATAAGTCATTAGCACATCTCAATAAATTAACAATCAACTGCAGGACCCTTAAGCACATTGTGGATATACGCCCAACATTTACGAAGATCTACAAAGTCCTCAACGGGGAGTGGGGTTTCATCGTTAAACATCTACATAAGAAAGAGCAAAAAATTGAATATCATGCATGATAATAATTCAATAGTCAATTTATATATTAATATATGTAAACATTTTATGACATATATACCTTATCCCATGAATCCACAATGCCGACAAGGACAAATTTTAACATGTGTTTCATGACATAATACCTACACTTGTAAGTCCCAGGTTATCTCCTTGTCTACAAACTTAAGCAATAATTACATGAATATAACCACATATGAATGTAAATGAAAGAAACAGGTAATCGGGCCATTCACTTTAGAAAAGATCCATGAGGGTTTTCTTCTAACATTGCTCATCATATTCACTTGCTTCACAACATTGTACATTGAAAATGAATTAAACATATTACATGATAAACTAATTGCAATGTCAAATAAAATGAATTAAAAACATACTTACGAATTAATAATCTCTTTCATTCTCTTTTCGAGTGGATCATTCAAGGAACACAATACAATTATCGTATTCGTCTTAAATGATATGATGATCAATTGCCAATGACCACTGAATAAACATGAGCATATATATTATTATTATTATTTGCTAAAACAAAACTAAATATAGAATACATAAACATCAATTACAAAAATACTTACGAACAGAGAAATAGTGCTAAGTAACATTCTTTTCCTCCCTCATTTAACCGTTTTTTCAAGTAGACTCGAATGTCTTTTGGTTGATTAAACGCCCATCGAATAAAAAGCGGATCCAAGATTCCATAAATACTCTATTTATTTAACTCTATACAAACACGATGAATGTACTAAATGGTTAAAGAAAATGAATAAATTAAGGGAGCAAATACAAAAAATGATAATTTTCTATAATGACATATATGTATATTCAACTATATACTTACGTGCACCAAACTTGAAATATCTCTATGTCCAGCCACTTATATCCATCGAGAAAATCCCTTACATCATCAGGACTGTAATAGAATAACTCCAAACATGGACAATATTCTAGCGGGAGAGGTTGCATATCATTTATCACCGCAATGTTCAAGTATAGCGTGGTAATTTCATTTTTTTAGGGGCCATTATGTCATTGCAGTTGTCTAGAGGGGGGAGGGGTTGAACAATTACTTCCTTTTGTAGAAGCACGACGTACAACACTTCTACTTGGAGTTTGATCATCATCATCATCACCGTCAACATGACAGTGATCTTCATTTATACGTTGTTCGGGGTTTTCACTTAATCTCTACATCATAATATTCAATTAGAATATAAAATAAAAATAAGCACAATATATATCAAGTAAAGCACTAACATCTCAAGTAAAACACATATTAAATATAACTCTTGAAACCTTTCCATATCTTTCTCCCTTTTTTCCCTCTCCTCTTCTAACATCCTCCTTTGTTCTTCTACTTGCTTCTCAACATTCTCAATCTTTTATCTTTGTGAATTAAATTCCTGGCTTTCAGTACTTTTTCTTTGAGACCCAAAGAATGACCTCAAGCCAACACCTTCTCCAACACCAAGGGCATGCCCACCATGCTCATTTATTCTGATAGCTTCTACTAATATGTCATGTCATGCTTCTGGAACAAATGTGCCTTCATGGGCCACCTCAACCAACTCATCCTACACAACATGATTAACTTACATATATTGTTACCAGTGCATTTGAATAACAAATAACATAAGCAAAACAATTCGTACTTACAATTTTCTTAGTAACTACTCTTGACGCCTTAGAGGTGTACTCTCCACTTGGTCTTAATCGATCCATCTTCCATTTCTCATGTCTTGACGGTGGAGATGGGGTGCAATTATCTTCTGTTTCTTTATGTTTTTCAAGCATGATTCTTTTCTCAAGTTTCTTGTTACCTCCACGAGACAATCTATGGGGGTACATGTTCTTTGCATTATTTTGTATTCCTACTTTGCTTTTAACCTGTTACTAACATAGTGAAAACTATATATGATTAGTATCTATAACTCATTAGCATAACATTATCGTTTACATAAGACTAGTACTAACCTTGAATTCCTCAGAACGACGTATCTTCGCAAACTTGTTCCATTGCTTCTTCGATATAAAACTATATCGAATCCATGGACGAGCAAGACCGTTCTTAGGCTTCCTAGTGAAGTTAGTTGTGAGTTGTGACTTAAATCCCCTCTAACGAGTACCAGCATAAGATATCCAATTTTTTTCCAACTTTGGGTCACCAGTAAACTCAAAATTCAACTACATTTAAATCAATATATAAGCATGTATTAGAAATTATAGGTAGTGATATCGAATATATGAAAATTATAGTATGTAATACCTTAACGTCTGTCCATATGCTTTCTTTGACATTATCATCCACTTGTTTTCAATCATCTATCAGTATACTAACTTTGCTACGTGCAAAGAATGCAACATCACTCTTAAAAGTAGAGTAATGTTCACGATCCACTACTCTGTAGAACAAATCAAACTTGATCGAAATTTTTTCACCTGATGAGTTGTGGAATGATGTGAATTGGGGCATCATTGTGACACCTCTTTGTGATCTTTTCGATCTACTATCATTTGATTGAGTTTCATTAGCACAAATCTCATTTGTTTAAGTTTCTTCGCTAGTATCTGATGTAGAACTTGACAAGGTCGACATCTATGTTAAAAAATAACAACAAGAACAACAACAACAACATGAACAATAAGAACAACAAGAATATAAACAACAACCACAACATAAACAACAACAACCACAACAATGGCAAATGAAGTTTACTATAGATGCATGGGGAAAATATTGTACGTACCCTAAACGTGATGACTAAGTAAATGATGTTGATGTTGTCTTCCTTCCTTACGGAAACGACAATGTTGTTGTTGTCTTCCTTCTCGACGGTGGCAACTTGGTTGAAATCGTGATCATGATGGTCTTGTCAACCTCCTTGACGATGATAACGAAAATGACAAATACACATTGAAGAATGGATACTGAAGAGATAAGATAGGGTGAGCGATGTTGTTTTGGGTGAAATCATGTATTCTTTCATAGTATTGAACGTTAGGGTTTAAGGTTAAAATCGTGTATTGTTTCACATTATTGTTTCTATTTTCAATGAAAAAAAGGCTACTGAAAAGTCAAGCTAACTAGGATTGCATAATATTATGAAGCTACCACCACGGTCAATACTAGCAACCGTTATGATATATTACTTTCATAGTGAAATTTCATAAAGAAGTGCTAGAGTTTAAATATAATTAAAATTTTTAAATAAAAAACAAAATATATCACAACGGTGGAACTCATCAACCGTAGTCATAACCCTTTAATTTTTTATTTAAAAATAAATAAAAAAGAAAAGGTGTGCCTTAACATTAAAGAAATAATTTATATGAGGGCGTTGAGGTTCGAACCCATGAAAGCTTGATGGTATCACCACGGTTGGCTCCTCAACCATTGTTATATACAAATAATTTTTAATCAAAACACAAAAATAATATGATAGCGCCTTAATTTAGAGATATCACCACGATGTAGGGAAGAACCGTGGTGACCATGGCGTTGTTGTTTACGCATTTTGTAGTAGTGTTCAAAGCATACTCATCATCTTCAACCTATCTTCTAGGCATACACACAATCAAACTAATACTACTAATTTTTTGATTGGGTGACCATCTAGATTAGGGTTGATAACGTCCAATTAGGTTGTTGTACCGAGAATATTGGGTTGAGTTCTTTGAGGTTTCAAATAAGAAAATAGATATGGGGGTTTTCCTTCAAGATCATTGAGGATTTGAAGGTTCTGGAAAAGATTACGTAACTCAGATCCAATCGAGTGAAAAGCCTTGGGACAAGGGGTACCTTGCAAGGGAGTACCGTGAGACGGTGAATCATTTTGGTAAATCTTGAGTTTCAACAAATCTGCGCTTGAGATTTATTCGAACGTGTGAAAGCTTTGGGGCAAAGAGGTTCCTTGCAAGGAATTAGCAATAATTGGTGAATTTAAGCGACATTATTGGTGACTTGATCAATTATTGATCAAAGGTTTTAGAGGTGGTAGAATCAACAACAAACTATAGATTTGTAGGGTTAGAGATGTTCATCTCTTGTATATACGCTTTTTTCAAAGTAAGATTAATTGTAAGTATATCAATTCGAATTTGAATTGAGAGTAGACGTACCTATAGATTTGTAAGGTTAGTTGTTCATCTCTTGTAGATACACTATAGATGTGTGTGTGTGTGTGTGTGCGCGCGCGCGCGTGTGTGTGTGTGTGTATATATATATATATATATATATATATATATATATATATATATATATATATATATATATATATATATATATATATATATATATATATATATATATATATATATATATATATATATATATATATATATATATATATATATATATATATATATATATATATATATATATATATATATATATATATATATATATATATATATATATATATATCTTTTAATTTTGGCTTTAGAAAATTATTGAATTCATTATTTGTTTGATCAATTAGATTGGAAATCATTTTTGATTACATTTTTTAATCAGGTTTTGTTGATAGAATTATAATCTGGTTGATTGTGATTGGTTTTGGATCAACAAAACAAATCAAATTTCTAAAAGATATCGATTGCACACAAAGTGTTCGATAAATTGAATTGTTGTATTTTTGTGACATTGGTCAATGGAAATAAGCTCTACATATAGCTTAGCATTTGATTGCTTGTGATTTATCATTTTTGAACAATTTGTGTTAATTATCATTCAATTGTGTGCCTTTACGCATATCCGAGATTTTCGATAAAGGTTTGGTTAGACGATTGATTCGAGTTGTTTTTGTTGTGCCATAAAACTTTTGAAAACCATTTTTTTCTCCAAAAGTTTGATTCTATATTTGTGATCTATTAACTCCGCCTTTAGATCGAAGCCTATCATCTAACAGAAAATAGGTTTGATGTGTTGAAATTTTTTAGGTTTGACGATTATCCACACAGTGAGCTTTACATCTAGTGCATAGATAGTCGGGGAAGGAGAAATTTTACACTCAATCAATCCTCTTTCTTATAAATTTATTATGAAAGATGTATGGCGAATTAAGTCAAGGTTCGTTAACGAAAGTCGTTTATTCACACATCGAGCTCTACAGCCAATGTCCAGATAATCAGAAAAAGAGAAGGTCTACACCCAATCAATCATTTTTTTTCTATATAAGAACTGATGGGGGCTTATCTGCAAGTGCACGAAAATGCCAGTTATAGTATAAAAAATGTCGAACCCACAGAGACCAACAGCCAATCCTATCGCTACCAGCTATTGCTATGTAAGTCTAAGGCTAAAGGGATATATTTTTGGACCTTTAAAGAAAAATAAAATAAAACGAGGAATAAAATTTGGTTTTGGATAATAATAAAAGCGAGACCGAAATGTAAGTTCCCATCAAACATCTAGGAGTCAATGGATTATGTGCATTTGTTTTGATTTTTAGAATATTTTTTGGAAAGGAAGTATGAATTTAAAAACACAACTCACTTTCGCGCAACTCGAGTTATGTTTCAAAATGTAAATTCTTGGTTGTCGCAGTCTCACTTACACTTTCAAAATAATTTTTGAAAACCAATAAATCCTAATTAATCTTGAAGAGATATCGTTGTTTTTAGAAATTATATCTAATTTTTACGATCAGGTACTGATCTCACATTATCATTTTGTTGATCAGTATCTGAGTGTTTTGAAATCGCAAATGCAGACATTGATCAGACACTGGTCTCACACTGTTTTTTTGTTGACCGGTACCTAAACGTATAGAAATTACAAATGCATAAAATTTATCAGATATTGGCATCACACTGCCATTTTGTTTACCAATATCTAAATGTTTTCACTATCATGCAAAACTTTTGAATATTAAACCTTAAAAATCAGAACCAGAAAAATACTTTAATGTTAAAATTTTATGCCAATTGAATTCACTAAGTCCCGTCGGAGCGACAGTCCTCACATCCGGACTCTAGTAATTTAGCCAGACATGGTTGCAGAACCAAACATGCAATCTTCACTATTCAATTCAATGAAAGACATCATAAATAATTCAAAGCAAATTATAACGAGTTTTTGCATATGAATTAACAGAATAAACCGGGAAGCCAGAGCAAGAACAATAGAAATACAATAAGGCAGGAATTTTAAAAGACTTAAAATAAAAGCTAAAATGTAAGAAAAGATTTAATCGAGTTGTGCAAATAGAAAAGTTATATAAAAATGATTGAGAAGTAGCGCAATGTATCGCGTGAGACACAATGAAATGATATAACACAACATAATGACAACAAATTGCAAATTCCGCATGAAAATGTAATTAAATGAAATGCAACATAAAAAAAAGGTAACGCAAGAACGCAAGCGGAAAACACAACACAACCATAACATCATGATAACACAGTAAAATAACTAAATCGAAATCAACTAATACCGATCATCGCAAATGAATTAAAGTATAAGTTTGTTCAAAATATTTACAGTATCCAGATGATGAATTAAAATAAAAATTCAAACATAACTCGAATAATACAATAAGTTTTTCAAGGAACCACAATAGTATTTACAGTCAAATTAGAAAACGAAAAATATGAGTTCGAAATTAACGCTAATATACAAAAAAACACAACACGCATTTATCGCAATCGAGTCAAAATAAAAATGCAACATGTAATTGTCGCATCTTGAAAAAAATAAAATCCTTTGCGAAGTTACGGAAAAAATGATTCGAACAGAGTCGGCACCAAACTTTATTTATCCCAAAGAAGGAAAAGGAAAACAATGATAAAACTCTTAAAATAAAAATGAAATGACCGTCGCAACCAAATTCGAGTTCGAGAGTCGATTATGCAAGGAG
Source organism: Lathyrus sativus (assembly GCA_963859935.3). Classification (NCBI taxonomy): domain Eukaryota; kingdom Viridiplantae; phylum Streptophyta; class Magnoliopsida; order Fabales; family Fabaceae; genus Lathyrus; species Lathyrus sativus. Next base: position 548,512,052 of record OZ012741.1, read on the forward strand.
GGAGGTATTAGCACCCCTCACATCAGTTGTACTCAACGAAAACCTTTTAGTTAAACTTGCGATTTAATGTTATCTTATGTTAAATATTTTTTTCGAATGATAAAAAGTGTAAAAGGGAAAAAGGGGTTGTCAGCTGATTGAACCTTCATCCTTAGTATTGTCCATTTGAACAAAAAATATCTTCCTTGGAGCTCACCCAAATAGAATAGGGTGTTTGCTCTAATGCTAATTGAAATTTTATTCCTGAGGGGACAAATGTTGGACACGATGTTGAGATAACTGGTCCAATTTGTTAAACTAGTATGACAATAATATAACAACACAATGACACAATGCAGAAAGTAATAAAATAAAACAAGAGAATTAGTAACACAGTTCGGTGAAACCACACCTATGTCTGGGGTGGAATCTACCTAAGAAAGGAAATTTACTACTTCAAATTAGAACAATTAGTCTTATAAGAACACCAAACACTATGAAGTTCTATGACTCTCCCTATTCCTAGCGACTTTCTATTTAGGTCTCTCCCTAAATATGAGAACCTCCCTCACTTTCTTTTAATCACTAATCCCAAGTGACAAACTCAATAATTAATTTTCTAGAAGGTTGAATACAACTCAACTAAACAATATCAACATTATACCATATGAATGAAGCAATAGCGTGATGTACTATCAACACAACTACTTTATTCTCAAACTTATAAAATTAGTATCTTGAAACAAAGCTTTACAACTCAACTAACAAATCAACAACTATTCCAAGTTACTAAAACTTAGTGTGGTGTATACAAACTAGACCAAACACTAATAAGATATTAGCGTGAAACATTGTGATCTTAACATTATATATCATGTTATTGTTTTTATGGTGAAACAATTGAAATTGATGTGTGAACTCGCCTACCTAAATTTAAATCAATTAGAATTGTATGAAAAAGTTTTTTTTGGTGTTGCAAGTACAAAAGGTAGTTGTTCAACCCCGTAGCACAAGATTGATACCTCCATACCTCAACCAAATTCATTATAAAGATTGACAATCGTGGTAGAGGAGATGAGAAACTATTGCAAGATACAATTACAACATGAACCATATCACATTTATGTAAGTAAAAAGAGTTGTACTTTGGATCTTGTGTTGGGTACTAATTAGCTTGACATAACCGTATTACAATTATAGTGTTCGTAAGCACATCTTTTAAGGTGATTTCAATTTATATTCATTGTTCTCAGATACTTTTAATATCACATCTAAATTTGACTTTTATACTAATATTTAGGTACATGCATCATATTTGTAGAGAAAGAAATTCACAAAAGTATAGTTTCTTGGACTTCTTTAATAATCAATATTTCCAACGTTCCAAAAATGACAATCAAACTTATATTCAAAATAATTTAATTCAAAAGAAAAAGATATTGTTAGTTGGGACTATTCATCAATTCGTAAGTATATTTGAATTTTTGTTTTCTCTTATTTGATATTCAATTTTATTACCCATTACTAACTATTCTAGATGTTTATGCAGTGGTCATTGACAACTAATGATCATTTGATCTAAGTAAAATAACATAATTATGTTATGCTTGTTACAATATGATCTTGACTCAAAGAAAAAAAATATTTGTAGCGCGTAAGTGGTATTATTTATAATAATAAATATTCACTTTTATTTTAAACAATTTTTATTTGTATTTTTTTTAATTAAACTAAAATTACGTGTTCGTGGTAGTGAGAGAAAACTAGCCTTAAAAATATTTTTGTTTCTAAGCACTATTGAACCAATACAGTTCAAAAACCAAATGAAACAA